>JAYDZK010000113.1:22369393-22409622 GCA_034509185.1 Euphonia xanthogaster
CCAGGGCAGGTTCAGAACACAAGCCATACTCTCAGATTGCGTGAATATCAAAGCATAATTAATTGCGGAACTACAGGGAAAAGTAATATCATGTTTGGGGGTAAACCAATGCAGTTTTATCAAGGAACACAATCTCCCCAGGCAGGTGGACACAGCACCAAGCCTGAGAGTTCAAAAAGTGTTTGGACAATGCTCTCAGGCGCACGGTGTGAGTCTTGGGGTGTCCTGAGCAGAGACAGGAGTTGGACCCAATCATCCAGCTAAGAATATTCCAGGATTCTCTGATAGTTACCAATATTTGCATACAAAAATATTGCCTAAAAGGTACAGTGTAATTCTCACCTTTCAAAAGGAATCCAGAATATTCAGATTAGTCCCATCTTTACTTCAAAGCAACACTAATTCTTCTCACGGGCTCATAATGACCATCTTTTCTGAGTTCTGTGTTACTTTTATATAATTTGATTCTGACTTCCAACAAACATTCCATTCATTGACATAATCTTGGCTCTCAAGAACCATGTCAGATTCTGATTTCCTTCCCATTTTGAAATTTAGCACACCATAATGTCAATTTTCTTGGTTAAAAAAAATGGGGGGAAAAAAATTGAGATTCTGGCTTTCAGTTTGATAATAATAAGAAATTGGAACAGTACACATGTCAAACAACAAGTCATAGCCTAACTCATCTAAACATGGAGTGCATCAGAAGTACACAGCAATTATTATAGAAATTTTGTTATATTCAGGGATATGAACAAAGATTTTCTTATATAATTATTTTTATTGTTGCAGAAGGTCTCTCTAAAAGCTAAACCTACAATACGTGGAAAAACAATCAAGTTTTTTTTTCAGAAATTAAAATTATAACATTTAATTCAGCCATCTTTTTCTTCTTGTCTCCAGGATAGTTTCCAGTATTGTTTTAACTCACCTAGTCTAAAGAATATGAAACCACTATCACCATATTGTATCAGCATTGGTGCATATTTTAAGATGTTTCTTTTTCATTTCAGTATATATTCTCACAGTATTTCTCTTTTTTTGAAAGAAACAATTAAAATCCAGGGGTGTAGAAAAGTATGGATTACTGGGATAAAAAACATGGCATAAATAAAAGAGCAACTTTGATTTTTACAGGAATGAAAATTTCATGGGAGGGAGTAGTAAAGCTTGCTTAAAAGGTTCTTTGTGTCAAGTGATAGGAAAGAATTTGAAAAGCAATGTAGTACCTCAGAAACAGTGAGTGATAGTTCATCTTTTGAGTCTTAAACATGCTCATGTCTACGTGAAAAACTAGATGTGTTTATAGCACCATTTGATGTAAGAGTAAACAGACATTATCCGGAGCATGGCTAAGAGAATAACATTAAATGTTACCTCCCATAACTCCAGAACATATAAGTGGGTAAGAAAAGTTGTACAGGATTGCTCTTATAAAAGTACATCATGTTCATTTCTACTCTCTTTTCAGGGAGAAGTTTCTAGAATACTGTTAAAAATGTTAAATTGTGGCATCACAATTGAAGTGGGTCAAGTTTCAGCTCAGTGACATGTAGCACACCAGTAAGTTCAAGTGGACAAAATACAAATCACAAGCTGCAAATATATAATATTTTAAGCACATGATAATAAAAAGGGAGCTAGATAGGACTAAAAGATCTTTGCCTTGATAGACTGGAAAATTAGGGCATTCACTCTTCAAGGTTTGGTCATCTCTTTCTATGACACAGTAAATTTGCTTAAGAAGCACCTTATTGCTCTTGTCATTTCAGAAGGAAATTCTGTTTAACTGGGAAGAGAGATGGGTAAGCCAAGTAGATGGAAGAAAGGAGACTGACATCAAAGGAGAGAACACACAATAATAATGTGAAGCAAAATTTGGAATATAATTAAATTAACTATAAAATATAATTAAAACAATCTTTTTAAATATCAGTACAATGTATTTGATGTATTCTCAGAAGGCTGTCTCTGATAACCAAAGGCTAAACCAGGCCCTTGACTAATTGTCCCTGAAAAAGAAAAACCACCAATCCTCACCCCCCCCAAAAAAACCCCAACATAAGTTCATCTCTTTCTGCAAATAAACCAGAAACTGGAACAAAAACTGCTACTTCAATCCCATGAATGAAGAAATTAAAATTAACAGATCTTCCATCTGAATGTGCTGCCTCTGTGGGCCTCCCTTATTACAAGAATAGCACAAATACACTTCATCCATATTATGGGTCTCTAAAAATAATAGCATATGCATTAAAGCTGATTTTTAATCTATATCTTATTTTTAATCTATAATCTTTCATCTATATCTCTATATGAGCATTATGATGATCAACACAGACGTATGGGAAATAAAAAAGGAGAATTCTATATAGCAAATGCAAATAAAATATTTGCATATATCTGTATAAATAACAAACTATAACATAAACTTCTTTTAGGAACTTAATTTCATAAAGGTGAATGAGCTTGTAAAATGGGCTGGGAGGAGGAAAATCAAACAGAAAGATGTGAGAGAGAACAAAGAAATTTCAAAGAGCACTTGGCAGATGGTTTAAGAACCCAAATCCCATAACAGAAAAAGACCAAATAGGTTATAAACAGCTAATCTCATCTAGAAGGAAAGTCAATTCTCTCTGTCTTAAATTTATAATAAAGGAGAGAAAGGAAAAATGGATGGTAAATACTATAAATCACTAGTGGAAAAATTGGAAAAGAAGTGATGGAGGAAGTAAAAAGGGCAAAAGAAAAATCTGTAGTCATCAGAGGTGAGGGCAAGAAAGTTTCTGGAAATGTATTGAGAACATAAAGTATCTTCTGGTCCAAACTGAAATTATTTACTTGTTAGCAGTGATATTAAAAAGGCTATTCCATACAGACTTCCGTTCTATACTTGGAACAATGCCAGATGACTTAGCCATATCCATGATGTTCAGGATGATTGTGAGGTACCACTCTATCAATACTTAAGAAGGACCTTAAACAGCATGTTCTAGAAATAAATATTTTTTGTCTCAGCTGGTTTAGGTCACAAACTCTCCTAAGATTTAATGTTTATTTTTAATGAGTCTCAGAGCACTAGAAGAAAAAGCATCAAGCTAGATGGTGCCATGATAGGATTTAAAAAGAATAAATAGGAAAATCTGTCATTCTGACATTAGTGCCAGGGAGAATGCTTTATGACTGATACAGATGTCTATAAAATGTTGAAGAATTTTAATGTAATTAATTTAATTTATTATGGATTATATAAAATAGATCTGTCAAAGTAACTTTAATCAATTAATTTTTCTGGACGTCGTCCCCTATCTTGTGTTAGTTAAAGAGTTTGGATTGGATGATTACAAAATTCCTTTGTGGTCTTTTCTGTTTGAGCAAAACTGCAAGGCAATCTCATGTATTAAAGCTCTTTTACTTGGAGCAGGAATTTTTTGTTGTAGAATTGCTGCTAGATTCCTGGTTAACTTTAACCATCCTACTCCAGAAGAGCTCAGGCTACTTTGAACAAATAAAAGAGAAATAATATTTTGGTTTAGTCTTATTTAAAAAAAGAAAAAAAAAAAAAAAAGAAAGCCACAATCTAAAATATTTTTATAGCTAGCTATTATATCTTATTTAAAAAGCAATTTTTTACTTCCTTCATATATTTGATGAGGCTTCTGCTTTAACTCCCCCAGTATCCTTCACACACATTTGCCCAGTTTGTAACTTTTCATCTGAAGTTCAGTGGCTGGTGACTATAAGCAAGGCTACATTTATCTCAAGTACATATTGAAATATTCCTTTTTAGTGATGGACTTGTTCTCTTGCAGAGCACTTCAAAGTCACCATGGAGTGGTTTAGTCATCTTTCCTCTATGTAAACTATGAACACAGCACAATAATTTGGAAGAGGTTTATCCTTTATGCTCTGTTGTTGTTCCCCCAGCATTATCATAGTTACCAAGAATCAACCTATTATACAGCTAAATCAAAATTAGGTCTAATTCAGGTGAATGACCTTTTTTTCAATGCATGTACAAAGAGTTAGTGATGATAATTAAACATATACACCTGTAAATCATCCCAGTGGTTATGATTCAGTCTCCTCTCTGCTCTTTCCAAAATTCACTCCATTTGTCTATGCCTTCATTTCTTTATTTGTAAAACGATATCATGGTAGGGATGAAGTTTTGTAAGAAATCTGAGAGCTGTCTGTGAAAAGTGTTGTTTAAAATCCATGTATGGACATTCCGACTGTCATTTTTGTTACTCTGAAAACATTCTGACTGCACTGAAGAAAGTCTGAAGTCGGGTTTTCGACTCACTTGTAGAATTCTGGGATAATTTAGACTCTCTTTTCATTAAAATGTAAATGATTTTGTATTCTGCCTGCTACAGTTAAAACAAATAACAAAGGAGTGGTGAGACAGGCTTTAAAAACATGTGGAAAGTCTTAAATAATTTTAAAATAAGATTACAATAAGTACTGAAACTTTCGAAAGGCAGTAGTCTTGCACAGGATCTGTAATGCCAGTTTCTTTGTTTTTAGCTGCTTAAAGGAGAAGGAAAAAGAAATAAAAGATATAAGATGATGGTTTTGGTCTAAGAAGGGTCCAAACACCCTGACCAGTGAGGTAATATATGAACTTGAAGGGAAGATACAGACCCTGCCCCAGGTTTTTTACCATTGTAATGTGTTGATTTTTCTGGATAAATGGCTCCGTATTCCAAAGTGACACTAAATGCATCTAATCAAAGTTCACAGTGTGCAGCCAGCTTGGTGGAGCCTATGACAATATGTTTTCTGTTTGCTGATAGAAACACGAGTGGGCAATAGTTCAGGCTCCCACAGGAGTGAGTTGCTGGCACACAGTGCATGTTCTGTCCTCTTCCCTGTGGAAACAGCCTCCAAATGCATCTGTTTCAACTTTTTCTGGGGGATTCTTATGAGAAGCACAATTGGATCATTGAAAATGGAAAGCATCCACAAATGGATGCTTTCATCCAGCAACAGATGAAATCAGTTTAATTAGCAGGAATATTTGCAGGTCTGGTTAAACAGTAAGAGTTTCTCTGAAGACATGAAAAACAAGTCCTCCAAAGGGCCATCTCTAATTTATCCTTCAGGTTAGATCTGTGAGCAGCATCTCATTCACTGATAGATGGATTTTCTAGGACATGTCTGAGGACTGAGTTTTCCTCCCTCCTGCTATCATCTCATTCCCTAATCCAATCAGACAAGGATATTTTCTTTTTATCTTCTCATTCACTTCCACTACCAATATTAAATCTGTTACAGCTAGCTATAATAGAGCATACTTTAACAAATAATTACTTGCACACACTTCAAAGAGATCTGTAGCTATTTATGGGTAAAACAAATGAAAATTTATCAGCTAGTTTTTGAGCTTCATCTCTTATTGTTAATTCCTGTATGTAATAGGTTTTCCAATTTATTTTTAGGATTTTACTTACCATAGCAAAGGCAAATTCCTTCATTACTCTTTCCTCACTTTCACTTACTGTAAGCTTTACATATGGAGTTTAATTATGTTCTCTAGTGACTATAATTCTCATTTGATGGTTTGCAGTGTGAAATCATTTTACAAATAATGCATTTGGTTCCAATGTTAGGGTTACAGGCAAGAGAATAATTACTGAAATTAACATTCCTTTCTTCCTCAATTAACCCTTCTATGGTGAATTTCGTTAGAACCTAATTATGGAGCCTTTTTGCTGAGTGGGAATAAATCTTTAACGCCAATCCGGCCCTCAAACACATCAGTTCACGGACTTCAGTTCAAAGAAGACTCTCTAAATATAACAGAAGATATATACCTAATATGGTATATACATTTTTACTTGGGGCTGGAATGCATAATGAGGAGTTTGGAGGGTGCATTGTGAATGATATTCCAGGACAAAAACATTCTAAATGTAATGGGAAAAAAATTAATTTATACTAACATGACATTTTATAGCTTAATACATAGAAAATTACTTTTTTCTCAAAGATACCTTCTATTCACATCCATGCAGTTACGCTACTTGAAGAGGATTTGCTACTCAGGATAGTTGCAGCAACAGTTCTTCTTCCCAGTATCCGTGGCAGTTAATGCTGAGAAGCCCTGTGAAATCAGTATAGTGGCATAGCTCCTGGCAGAATACTTAGGAGAAGTTATACTGTCTCCCAGTGCCATACTCCTATGGTCCTCAAATTGAGACACTTGCCAGTTAAAAATGAGGCAAAACAGTTGTTGAGTAGCTCAAGTTCCTCCTCATTTGTTGTTACCCATTCAACACTCTTGTTTGCTTTCTTTATCTGGCAGTATGCTTTCTTTAACCTTCATTTCTGGCTGACACTCCTGCTCTCCCTATTATTCTTTTCATCCTTTGCTAAGATCAGTTCCAGCTTCACCTTGGCCTTCCTGACCGGTCCTTACACAGCTGAGCAGCATTGCTATACTCTTCCCAGGACCCCTGTCCCTGCTTTCACTACCTTTCCATTTCCTTCTTGCCTCTTATTTTGACCAGCCGGTCTTGATTCAGCCATGCCATTCTCCTCTTGTTGTACACCAAAGGATCTTCCTCAAAGATCTGCCAGCTTTGATCTGCTCCCTTGTCCAAGAGGGCAGTTTCTCAGGTGGGGCTATTGAGTAAGCCCTTGATTCCTCTCACCATGTTGCAGTGATGGCAATTTGCTCTAACTTTCTAGCAGAGCAGTAGGATCCAGCTCCTCTGGTTTGCTGCCCCTGCTGTGTGTGTTGGTGTAAAGGCACCTTAGCTGGGAGGTCAGCTGTGTCTCCTTCGTAAAGAAGCACCCTGTAGAAACTGGGATAGACACCTTTAATAACCTCTGTACACAATGAAAAGAGGTACTTTTACTTCTCACTTTATCTCTCTTGTTTTAGATAGCTGCTTTACAAACAGGTGATTAGGTCCCTGAAGTGCTTATTTCTTTCCAGTGGTTATGAAGAAAGGCATCTGAAGTTGATCAGAAGAATAGCAATCCAGGTAAACATTTACCTGCACAGGAAAGAATAGAAATCAGGATCATAACTCTGGACTGAAAGTAAACTCAGCATTGCAAACGCAGCCAGCAGTGAATATTCAGGTGCTCATATGCCAGTGCAAAGCAAGCACTCACCCAAATAAAGTGACAATTTTAAAAAAGAACAAAACACAACCCCCCAGACATTAAGAATGGGAAGAAATTGCTAAATTACAGGTATTTAACCACTGTCATTTGATGTCTAGCAAAAGTAGGTAGTGAAGATGCAGCTCCATTTACTCATTTAAATCTCCTGGTGATTCATATCAGAGTTCCAGGAGAAAAAGCATAGATTCAGCAGTTTTTGACTGAGTCTTAGACAGATCAGCCAATGGGACCCACAGCAGTTCTACAAGTAAATCTTTCCCTGACAATGAACATTATTTTGCAGTCTTCTAATACTCTCTGTGGGTGCTTATAAAAAAGGAATAATTTACTTTTAAATATGGAAATGTCCACATACAGGTGTACAAAAAACTTAGAAAGAATAGAAAATTAATCTAAAAAAGAAATATAACTGCATGACAACTATATTTGTAGCAGATGAAGGACAGAACACAAGAAAGCTATTAAACAAATCATATTTTATTATACGTGCCTGTATTTTGGATGCCCAGTTAAGTACTTAATTATGTGAAAAATGCAACTGCTGTGTAAAGCAATGTTAATTTTCAAGCACACCTACTGAGCTTAAGGTTGTCATTCAGATATCTGCTCAATTGCTTGCTCTTGTACCCCACCTGCAGAAAATATCTGTGTGCCTGTCAGAAGTCTGGCACAGGTTATTAGTGAAGAAAACCAGGGCTTTGCTGGTTCAGCAGGCAGTGCCATGATCTATCCAACATAGGTGACAAATTTCATTATGACTCCTAACTAGAGTTAGTGCAGTGCAGTGCAGCTTTGTTTTGTTTTGCTGAGAGGATGTGCAGGGAAAGCCCTTTCTCTCCTCAGACTGTGTAGCTTTGGATTTCTTGGATTTCAGCTCCAGTTGATGAGTTCTCTGCTATGCTTACTTACATTTCTTTTTCTTTTCTCTGCTTCTCTGACACATGCTGCATGCCATTAGAGAGCAAGAAATACTGCTGGAACTCCTATTCTTAGTGTTGGTCCATTTGCTTTTTTGATTATCATCCTAACTGTCAAAGAAATGAAATGGCATTGCTTTGCAGTACTGCGCTCCATAGTTCTCAGTTTTCACGCTGCTCTTTGTTTCCTTGACAGGTAGAAACTGTTTCTGTTTTTCCTCATGAATGCTTTATGTGTGATGCTGAACAGCTCATGGTGACAGCTAAAACATAGCAAGCTGCCCTAAAGGGCATTTCTCAAATGTGTTTCTTTGCCCTTTCTTCACATTGGACATGTTAATAAGGCTCAAGACTACCTGTGTTTTTCTGTGGAAAATAGGATCTTTACAGCTTAAATATTTCCACACTCATGTAAATATTACGTAGATGAAAGAACATTTGGATTTGTTCTGGGAAGATTCTTTGATTTCTTTTTTCAGCTTTGGCTTTAATATATTATTTGAAAAGGTTTTTTCTTGAACCAAAAGTGACATTGTCTTACATATTTATGCATTTGACTGCAAAATGCAGACAATGAGGTTGAGGGAATGGAGTGCTATATGTCTGGCCTGGCAAGGGACAAATGAATAGTGAGAAAGGGCACATAAAGAGACATGTAAGAGCTAAACATATAGGGAGAAACCATTTCTTTTCAAGAAGGTGAAGCCTAAGAGCTTTGAAAAGGTCTTTGCAGCTGTCCTGTTTTAGAGTCTAGGTCCATGAAGTACTGGATGTTGGTGCTGATACAAACTTTACAGAGAAACATACAGATTTGACAGACTCTAGATAGTTCTGATGAAATGGTTAAGCTTTCATCAGGCACTAAGGCAGCACGACGATTCTTGCTGGTTGGTGGTGCACCAGTTCTTTAAGCAAGGTCCTGGCTTTCTCATCCCCATCCAACAGAGAGTGTCTGTGCAAAACCACCAGGATGGCTCGGAGTCAGAAACCCCTCTTAAGCTCCCTGAGCAGATGATTTGTCAGTCTAGCTCTCCCTGTCTCCAGATCAGTGCTCAAAGGCATATGTATTGGGGTCCAAAAGGCTGAGAGCAAACAAAAAACTTCTGCTCTTAGTCTCCCAGCACTTATTTTTCTCTCACAGGTGTTATGTGACTTTTTAAAAAATCCCATACTTGAAGAACAGCTGATGCGACAGTGGTGAGATGCTCACTACAGCTTTCCAGCACCCTTCACAGAAAGAAATCACAGACCTTGTATGGCCTGTTTCCACCAAGTGTTTTTCCATGCCTCTCTGTCATATTATGTCTTTGCCACTAACTGGATTCTTTCATCTTAGATGCACAAAAAAGAGCCTGTCATCTCTTTAGATGGTGGTTTTCACCAATTTGCTCTGTCATAATCTATGGCAAAAGCTAGACCTCTCTCCAGAAAGCAGCTCTCTCATGCATTTATCATTTTCTTGACCTCTACAAGTTGAGGCCTCTTTGCCTCCAGCTCTGTTTTCTCAGAAGCACGTTTGCCAGTGTACAGCTCTGTGCTGTGGCCAGACTGCTTCCCATACCTGAGCTGCAGAAAGCAGTATTTGCTTTTACAATGTTTGTTCAGCCTTCAATTTACCCTACTGATGCACATTGATCTTCTGGCCCTGCTGTAGTGAAACAACAGCATGAGATGATGGCAGTGATTGGGATGTTGATTTTTAGGTGCTGGTGGATGGTCAAGTAGGCATAGATGCTGAAAGATGAACAGCAGTTTAAAAATTACAGAAATATCAGAACCTTTCTTCAAATCTACTTTGCAAAAACAACTCCATGGAAAATTTAGCATTGCATGGTGTTGATACAGCAGTTCTAAATTACACAGATGAGTGCAGCCACCTTTGGACCAAGGGGCAAACGAATGCAGCAGTTTAGTTTCAGTTCTGGTCCTCAAAACTTCCAGTTTGGGCATTTGGCTGAATATACCAGAGCTCCTTCCCAGCTTGCAAACATTTTTTCCCCAAACACTGGAGAAGTGGGGAAGGCATTTCTGCCATGGAGTATGGCAGCATGGATCTGGACTGAGGAGTTGTAAGGTTAGATGTGACTTGCTGGCTCCTAGAGAGCACAGGGAACTCAGAGACAACTGTTTTTGCAGAGGATGCTGTTGGCATTTTCTAGTTTACATCTTCTCCTTTGTTTTCCTTATGTTATTGGTAGTGCAAAATCAGGCAATAAAATATATATATATAAAGGCAAAGAATTTTTCTCTCTCCAACAGCAGTTACCTGGTTTATAGATGGGTGAGACGATTAAAAAAATTGTGAAAATAACTATAAAAGAGTTTCTTGATCAAATATTTCAGACAGTGGTTCTCTCTTTTGAGAAAATAATACAGCCTTAAGAAGGTACAAAACCAACAGATAAGCCCATACACATATACATATACATGTCCAAGTAGAGAATTATAAAATATATTTTACATAGGAGCTCAGAGTTATTCCAGTATATGCCTGTGGATTACATTTCAACAGGATGAATTAAATAGGAAAATGTTGATCTCACTGAATGGATTCTAGTTTTGTGTCTTTATTTGTCCCCAACAGAACATTTTTGTATTCATCAGAAAACAAAAAAGCTGTCATTCAAACATAGGCATCTCTCAGATGGATAGCAGAGGGCAAATTATGCTGTTTTGTTATGCAAAAATAACATTTTCAATCTCTTTTCAGTATTATAGTATTTTAAGTATACTTTTATTATCCATTTACATACCAACTTCAGGAAAAGTGAATAAATTGAATAACAGGAACTCTATCTGTTGTGTACATCTCTAATCCCTTCTGTTTATATTCTTTTCACACAGAGATTGAAAGATTTAAAACAAAGGGAATTTGCTCGAAATGTGGCTTCAAAGTCATGGAAAGATGAGAAGAAACAGGAAAAAGCACTCAAGCGACTCCACCAGCTTGCAGAGTTACGGAAGCAGTCAGAATGGCAAGTTTTTTAAAAATCATATGAGGTTTTAATGCCCTCTTTCCTCCCCTCCAGAAGAAATTATAATATTTTTACTCCTACACAAGTAATGTACAGAGATTGTGTGTACTGTAACCTGTCTTCAACTCCAAATGATCCTATTCTGTAAACCATACCTTGAAAACCTCTGCCTTAATTACAGGCTGTTTGAAAGTTTGTCGCTTTCTCTCCTGTAGATAGTTATTCTCACATCTTCTAAATGGAGTGCTTTGAAGATGCTTTTATAATATCACCATTTTACCTTATCCAAACTGATCTGAAGAGATTAGTATGACTGTCTTAACATTTGATTGTAAGTTAATGGGAGAGGATAAACCCTTTGTGAGGTATTTTTAAGGTACTGGGATTATTCCTCAGTTTCTCTTAGGATAATTTGAATGAAAAACAAGTAATTAACTGAATTAAGTTGGTCTAATACTGTTAGCTCTATTGATTAATATCAAGATAGAGGACAAAGATTGCAGTAGTAAACCTTTAAATTTGAGAAATCTCCTTTGTTTAATGACATTAAATCCTTCAGTAGAATAGATTGCCATCAGACCAATTGTTTATAATAATCTATGACCACAATGAATTAATCAGCTAAATAAACTGGCATTGTTTTAAATTCATCTGAAGACTACTGCACCCTGGAAATAACAGCATTCAGAGTTTATTACAAACTCATTTTGGCCTATGTAATTGCTTTTGAGCAATCTGCTGAAATATAACAGTTTAGTGCTAATATATCACTTTTATGATTACGACTCCATTTTCATACAAATGTGCTGAAACAAATGTAACTGCCTGTGGGAAGCTTCCTTTATGCCCACACACTTGAAGATGCAGCCTCAGATAGAGCGATAATATCACTGATAACAGGAAAGCCAGAACGAATCTGGGAGGAAAAGAGCAGGTTTGCTTTAGAAAGAGCCAGGAGTCCATAATATTTTGCATAGAGTGTGGAAGGCAAGAGCTTGCTATTTCTCCCTGTGATCACTAAGAGGCTCAGGGGAGGCTGAGTGCTGGGATTTTGGCAGAGGGGCAGCACTCCCAATTGCTCAGGAGAGACAGAATATCAGCCTTTGTAAGAAGTCCACACACAGGCAATTGTTACCATCCCTGAGTACTGCCTCTCAGGTTCTAACACAGTCCCTTAAAATGAGCTAATTCAATTTGGCAACAAAATTATTGTTAATCTTGGGCACAGAAAAATTTTATTTTGCTATTCCAAGAAGACTTTGACAAGGACTTCTTTATATGCCCTCTCTAAGAGATAATTGTTCCTCATGTACAAATACGGGTTATTTTGTATCTCCTGATGCTGAATTTCTGGCAAAGGCAAATATATTCTATGAAATGCACATATATTCTTATATTATGAGTTGACCCTACTCCATGGAGTCTGTCTTTCCCATTGTTGAAGATCAATATATTTTTATAGCATTTATAAAACATTACTGCCAATTATAGATAGCTTATATGCAGATCCATCAGTTTTAATTTATTTAATTTAATTCAAATGTTTTATATTTTTTATCAAACTCTTTTTTTTATGTGATTCTAGGTTTTTTTTTTCTTGGAAGTGTACTGGAGTACTGCTCTAATAGCAAATGTAGATAATTAGTCTAATGAAATCTGGGTTTAAACTATATCTTGCAAAAATACTTTTATGGTGGCCATATATGTCACATCTTTAATGGAAAGTGGCACCAGTCCTTTCAGTCTCAGCTAATTACCTGTTTCAAGAAATCAGTGGTTTGCTGTTTTCGTTAAAGCCCTAGAATAGGTAACTTTTTCCTTCTTTTAATTACAAGAAAACTAAATTACATTTAAAATCTGAGATATTTTGAAATGAGGAATAATTTAATTAATGGAAGTAAGACACAGAAAATGTGGCAAAGTAAGTCAAATCATGGTTGATAATGAGACCAGTAAAGTTGTGATTTTATTCCCCTCCAATGTTTGCTGGCAGTTTTAGTAATAATATCTCTTTGAATATTCTGCCAAGTCATTTATTATGGAACAAAATAAGAATCTACTCTTTAAAAAGTCAAACAAACACATTCTTCCCTAAGCAAGCAGAATGTTTCTTTTTCTCTTCTAGAGCTTGATTTTGCAGATGCTCCAGGTGGAAGCATCTCTTTCTGAACATAGCACAATTTCCTTTGCAGAGGCCTTTCAGAAAAGCAAGACATACCACAGATTAGGTTCTCCTAAATATAAATTTGGAGTAAAAAACAATATTTGTTCTGCATGTACATGGGCATAACTGAAAAAGAACATTCATGTGCTGACATTAAAACATGTCATTTTCTATGTGTAAAGACTGTCTTGTCTTTACAAATAGACAAAATTCCAAACTGATGATAAACTGCACATTTGTTGAAACTTAGCTTTACCTTGTAAAACATTGAGTGACACCCTCCTTCACCAGACAGATGTTGTCAAATGCAAGCTCTGTGAAAACTTGCTTACTAAATGCAGCTTTCTTTTTTCCTTTATTTTTTATCTTAAAGCATCACTGGGAGTGGACCATTGCTTAAAGCCCCCCGATTAGTCCTGGAAAAGCAGCAATCACCCGATGGCATTTTCCTGTACAAGGGCAGCAAGTTCGCAGCAAGTTCTCAAAGAACCATCACAAGTGAAGGACAAGGCTTGTCCAAAAGCATACTGGAGAAACAGCAACTTATTATAAGCAGGCACCACCCCCCTACTGAAAGACACCATGCACTTGGAAATCACATCTCACAAATGTTCCCGTACAGCAACAACACCTCTCAAAGGGCAGGAGTGTCTTTCTCATTCTCTAAAAAGGTCCCTTTGAAGCTTGAGTCCTCAGCATCAGTCTTCAGTGAGAACTGTGAAGAAGGAAATGATTACAGTGAGTGCCCCAACCATAAAAAAAAGCAAACTATTGAGGGCTGTCATTCTGTCACACTTTTGGAGGAGCAACTGAAAGCAAGTTTGGATAAAGAGTCACCTATTGCACAAGACCAAATGGATTTGGATAACAGTGCATCAAGTCATGTAGCTGCAAAACCTAAAATGCTAAAGGAAAATGATAAAAGTAGTAATAGGGAATCAGAAGAAAAATTCAGAGCTAATCCTTCATTTTCTAAAGTCAAAATACCACTTCCAAATTCAAATTTTTCTGCTTCACTGAGAGAAACAGAGCAAGAGAGCAAACTGAATGAATCTGAGAAATTCTTTGAAACTCCCATCTCATCTTCATGCCAAACTAGCAATTTTTGTACACAGCTGAACACCTACAAGCACAGTAATGCCCACCTGCCTGCCCAGTTATCTGAGCTCCCACGACAGCCGGCACCTGAGCTGACCTGTTCAAACAATGTTAATGACAGCCCTGGAGTGATAAAAAGAGAAAGATCTTTGGAGATTACAGAAACCACAGAGGGAAATATGGAAACACTTGAAAAGGAGACCGTGGTTAAAGAAGTTAAGCCCCAGGCATTGCCTTTCCTCCATGTAGTGAGCAAAGATGGCACCACTGCTCTGAAGTGGCCCACAGAATTACTTTTGTTTACAAAAACTGAGCCCTGTATTTCATATGGCTGTAATCCATTGTATTTTGACTTCAGACTCTCTTTAAATCACAAGGAGGGTAAACAGCATGAAACAAACAAAGCAAGCTGTAAAGAGCTCTCTAAAAATAAGACTGCAGATGACTATGAACCCTCAGGTTTAATAAAACACAAGCAAATGTCAAATGAACAAGATAATCAGTTGTTGAAACCAAAGAAGATGAAAGGTTCCCTAAATCCAAGAAAGGCCAAGCAAAAAGCTGAGTCAGACATAGGGGGAAAAAAGAACGAAAATGGTCAAAAATGCATTGCAGATTATTTGAATGAAAATATACCCAAAGTGCCTGCTTACCTTGATGTCTCACAAAAGGATTATGTGACAGAAAAAAGTCTTTATACATCACTGAGGAGACCGCTAAAGCATCATTTCCATGGCTGTGAAAGAAAAACTCAAAACATTAGAAGCAAAAGCATTTCCTTTTCTGCTTTTATGTCTAGGATTAAAAACTCTAACTCTGAAAAATGTAATTTAATTGATTCTGAAGAAAAATATGAGAATCAAAATGACTCCAGATTTCTTCAAGATGTGGTCAGCTGCAGCAGTGACATAAGTGACAGTGGAAAAGATTCTAGTGGAAGTTTCTTTAGTTGTAAATCTGGTTCAAACAGCCAGTATTCAGATAATGAAGGATCTGGAAGTTATACAAGATGCTGTAGATTCCCATCTCCTCAAAAGTCCTCGTCTGGCAGACATTCCAGCTATTCTGACACTTCAGTTAGCAGTACGAGTAGCTACGTGAGTCCCACATCAAACAATCACAGAAGAAATCATTTGCTTTGTTGTTGTAAAAGAAAAAGCAAGACACATGAAAGGCACAAACACAGAAAGCACAAGTGTATTTTCACTTCAAATGATACAGATGAGGATTATTATCTTTGTCATAGTAGAAGTCAGAGAACTAGAAACTGTATTCAGAGTGGCACAATTAAATATCGAAGATGTTCAAGACATAAACTTTTACAAATCAGACACAGGTCTAAACACAGCAGATGTAGACATCAACATTTTGGCAAAGTGCTTAGTAGGAGTAGAAGCTGCCACAAATCCAAAAGTGGTTCCACTAGTGATTCAAGAAGCAGTGAAAGATCATCTAGCAGCAGAATATCAAGATGCAGCAGTTCAGGATCCGTCTCAAAAGAGACTGACAGCTGTGACAACAAAACAGAAGAGGATGCTGAGAGAGGTTCTAACGCTGAGCCAGGAAAAGCTGAAACTGCACATTCCAACTCTCTGAATGTGAATAGTCAGTCTAAAAACTTTGCCACCTGCTCTTCCAAAAACCTGGCAAAAGACATATGTGGGAAAAGAAAGTCAATGACAGCCAAGTTACTTTTAGAAAGAGTGCAGTCTAAGAAAACCCAGGAACAAATGCATGATCCAGAGAGATTTTCAATCAGTAGTGGGACAGAATTAAAGGATCACTCACAAAGTCACTTTGCTCTTCAGTTCTCATCATTGGTAGATGACATTGCAATGTTACCTTTGCCAGAGAAAGTGTTAAGCATAGGTAAAAATGACATGAGACATAATGAAATCAGTTCATTGGAAAACAGTGTGAAGAAAAACAACATTGAAGCATCAGAGATAACAAATGTTACTCTTTCACCTGGAACTGATTATGATCATTGTGTTCTTAAAGACATAATTCAAATTGAAACAGGCTATCAGAGCCCAAGCATAAAAAGGAACACAGCAATAAAGGAACAAACCAATCTCTTCATTAGCGAAGTGCAGCCCTTTATACAAAGCTGTGATCCAGTACCAAATGATTTCCCTGGTGCTTTTCCCTCTAATAGATATTCTGTTGCTAATTCAACAGAGACCAAAGAAGAACGACATGATGTAAACATGGACTTGAACCGGGCAGGAGGCAGTTCAGACTCTTTTTGTGACAATGCTATGCAGAAGTATGGTGATACACTGAATGACCTAGAAGTGTACAGTAAACCCACCTCCCCTCCTTTAACACAGCAGCCTATCACCTTTACGCCAGAAGAAGTAGACAAATACAGGTTGCTGCAGCTGCAAGCCCAGCAGCACATGCAGAAACAACTTCTGGCAAAACATCTGAAAGTTTTGCCTGCCCCAGGACCAGCTGCCTTCTCTGCAACACCAGCAGTTCCTGCCCTCCCTGTTCAGCAGCAGGCTACTGTCACCACCATCCACCACACGCTGCTGCAACGCTTTGCTGTCTCAGCATCTGTGCACCCCCACGGCAGCCATCTCTCCCTGGCACCTCTCCAACCCCTCTCTCAGGCACATTTTGCCCCCATATCACTTTCCCCTTTAGCGCCAGCCCTTATTCCCACCCACCCTGCTTTGCTGACAGGACACCCACTGCACTTGGTGTCTGCCACTCCCCTCCACCCTTCCCCACTGACCTTCCCTGCACTGCCTCATGCTGCATATATCCCAGCCTTATTTACACCACACCTGAACACAGCCACACCTTCTGCTATACACCCAAATCACTTAGTTCATCCCTTATTCCAAGGACAAGAGCCCCATCACTATTCCTGTTCTGTCCAGACCCAACAGTTACCTACAGCAAAAGAAGTTTTCAGTGTTTCTAGCTACTTAAACTAGCCCAAATGATTTCATCATGGCTCCAACCCCAAATTAAAATAAAATAAAGCATTCAGCACGTCTGAAGGGAAATCTACTGTTTTGCTGAGAGCACAACAGCAAAGATTTTAAAGTCCACAATCTGGCTGACAGCATATGAATGTTGATTTTATTCTTGTATCACTGAGGAAAAGGTGTTTTAAAGCCTTTCATGATACTATCACAAGAAGGATGGGTGGCCAGTGTCATTCTACAGAATATTTTAAAATAATAGCTTGAAGTGAAGTCTATGACTGTCAGTAGGAAAGGGACCACAGCACCCAGACAAAATGGGATCAATATGGACACTGCTGAGGGATCTAAAGTAGCACAATTTAAGATTGAGCAATCTTGACACACCTCAAAGATTTGATTTTCTGAGTTTGTATATGAAACAGTGCCTGGTTTGGTTAAGGTATTTTAGACTGAGGAAAAAATAAGGTATCTGGGACCAGCGGACCCCAGGACTGTCTCCTGGCCAAAGTAAACTGGGGAGGCTCAAAGGGAGGGGTGATGAGTGAACACTAGAAGGTGAGATCACAACAACACATTGAAGATCCTTTAATGATTTCATCCCCGCATATGTTGCTTGGACAGTGTAAAGTGACTGCAGTCAGGCCACGGGTACATAATAAAGCATTCCCTTAGCACAGTGAGCTCTGTGCTGGCAGAAGCAGGCTGCCTCTTTTCTCTCTGAGCCAAGCATCCAAGAAGGCTCACTGAGAAGCCAAGTTCTTTGGCACTGCCTGGGCATGCCTGTGCCATATGGCATGTCAGGGTGAGCTGCACCAGCCCAGAATTGCCAAGCAGGCAGTGCTAGCTTTGAACATCAGAGGTACTTGGCCAAAAGGTTCCCACCAAACAGAGCTCTGATGTGTGGAAGAGTCTTTCCCAAAGAATTTTTCATCCCCTTCACAAATAACAGAAACAATTGGCTGGTCCTATAAAATCATGCAGATATTCATAAAGATGCAGAAGTAAAATTCTGATCAAAAACTGTCTCTACAGGTTGAGACTTGGAGAAAAACTTGTTCAAGTACTCAGCATTTAAAAGTTTATTGAATCTAAACAAATATGTCAAGATTCTCGCATGGCTTCCCAAACTCTCAACAAGTAAATTGAAATTACGAATCGACAGGGTTTGAATGCATGTATCCAACCTTCAGAGTAATGTGCGGCTGAAATTGTTTGTAATAACTGTGTATCTGGAAATAGGTGAAGGCGAGGGCATCTCTTTGAATGCCATAGTTTGACATTTTTTATAATGTTTCTAACTGAACACAGGATATTTAGCATGAAATTAGTTCATAATTGTGGTTAGACTGCAAGCATGCTTCCCCAATAAAATTGGACCATGAAGTATCCAACACAGTACCTGTTTGTTTGGATTAAAAACATTTGAAATAATTTCAATTCATTTGCAATAAGTGCACAAATTAGTATCTTTCAGAATCAATACAAAACACATTGAAAAACTTTTGGAAGAATTTTATTCCATTATATTCAGCTACCTGAAGAAGCTGAAAACTCTAATTGCAAATAAGTTGTGTCTTTAAAATACAACAGAACCAATTTTCTTAGTTTTAATCAAAACACATCAATCCATTGCAATAAAATGGAATTATTGTAATTTCTATGTTTCTGGAGCTTCTTCAGAATAAACTGGTAATACACCAAACTTTTTAGTTACTTTACAAGTTGGGACTGCTAGTTTTGTATTTTCAGAGTAGCTTTAAACATTTGATGGTTTAGCTGTTGAAAAAAAAAAACTTATTTTTTTAGTCTCATTAACAAAATGGATTCATGCCATTTTGGCGTTACTTATCTGTATGTAAGTAACATATAAATTATATTTATTTTTCTCATTTAAATTGTAGAGTAATTCTTTAATTGAAATTATTGCTTCAGAATTAAGGAAGTCAAAAATTTTATTTGTGAAGAATGTAGAACTAAATATTTCCAGAGTTTAACAATTCTTCTTTTCAATTTTGGCTGAAAGTTTTCCCAAAATAAGGCCCAAATTTACATATATTTTCTGTACTTCTGATACTTTATTTTCTGATAATCAAACATATTTCACTTACTCTGACTTAACACCTCTGAAAATTATAACTTGCTTGGATGGAGATCCCTCACGTAGTGGACCACTTAGACACATTAGTCATAACTCTGTAGAAACATTCCAAATTGGACATCTAAAGTAGAAGGTCAAGCTGTGCCCCAGGAGGAACTGACTGGGCTGCATGGCCACCACCTGCAGTCTAGGGATAATACCAGCATAAAAAGTGCATTTCCAGCCCCACAAGCTTTTAAATTTGTGGGCCCACTTTCATCTCTGTTGAAGTAAACCCAGCTGTTCTCATTGTGTATAAGAGTTCATTTGTACCCTATGTAGATAACACCAAAAGAAAAATATGTAACTGAAGGAATGATGGGCTAATCTCATCTTTAATGTGTGTACACATATTTTGTATTCCCACGTCCACCAGACAATGTTAATACTATAAAAATTTCTGTGGCAAGAAACCTGACCAAATCAAACTTAACCATATCCTACTACATAGATAATTTATGGAAAATAGATGTATTTGTTTCCCTTAACGGATGCACCATACAATGGGACTCTAGAATAAATGAAATAATGAGATTCCCATGCATCATTGTACATACCAACATGGTAGAGCAAATAAATTGACAATGAAGATTAATTTTAATTCTTGGAAAAATGGGAATTAGAATTTTGAGATGTATTCATGGGGTGAAAAAGAGAGCTTAGGAACAGAAAAAGCACAACAGAAAAAGAGTAATCACTGATTACCAAACACAGGCAATGTCCAATACCATTCTTAGTGCACAGAAAGGATTTTCTTGGGGAAATCTAATAAAGTTATTGGCATAGCTGAAATTATATATTTTCTCTAATTGCTGCCATATTTTTTCATCAGTAATGTACTTTAAATATGTATCATTATAATTATTAAAAGTATTATTGAGCCTGATGTATGGAGCCGTGCTACAATTTTGATTTTATTTAAAGAGATTTTTAAAAGAGCTATAGTATCCTTGTGGCAGTGATATACACACACCAAGTTAATAATCTATTTTAGCTTGATTGTATATTCTTGATACATAATCTAAGGAAAGAGGTCGCCCACACCTTAAAATTCCAATAAAAAAATTTTCTGAGTCACATCATGATAAACTCTTTTGTTGTTCGGGACATTTATTTTGTATCTGATGCATTTCTGGAATACATTCAACATGTATATTTGTTGTGCAGATTTGCATAAAAATGCCATTTGATCAGATTGATTTTAAAAGTGTCAAGTTTATATTTAAAACTGGATAATACTCTGGCTAGTATAATATGTAAACTAGTAATTTTGTTTTGTATTCTCTGTATAAAGTGTTTTATATTATACAGTAGCTAAGTGAATTGCACTATTGTACATGCAATGGGACTTTTGTTTTAGCTTATTCAAGGAATCCCTGGGAATGTAGTTTAATGCAATAATATTTTTTTTCAATAAAAAGGCTTACTGGTATAAAGAGTGTCAGTCATGTATTTTTAATGTAAAGCATACCAAAAGGCAGCAACTTAATAAAATGCAGAATGATGCAAACATATTCTGTATTTTAATCTCCAGAACTGAAATACATTTAATTCATTACTGTGGTTATAATCCTGAAATTTCGTAGAATGTTTCCTAAGGATTTTAGTATGTGTTACAAAAGTGGGTTGTTTAAATGGAACTGAAAATAAATATTCCTTACAAAAATTATTCTATCTATGTGTTTTTTCCAAGGACTTAAAATGAACAAGTATCCTCCTGAGTATTTTTATGCACTGATCAGTTTATTTATAATTAGAAATAAAACTCATCTGTCAGGTTCCCCAAAAATTTGTATAGCAGATCATTTGGTAAAGAATCTGACAGTAGGATCTACAAATGTGTCATTTATTCATTCTTCAATCATTCTTTAAATCTTCAAACAGTTATTATAAGTATCACTTTATCCCGTTTTCCCTACTACCTTGTATTTTTCTTATTGCATTCTTTTCCATCTACTTTTCATTTAAATTGTTTTCTGACACAAGGCTTTTGATTATGCAGGTACTCAGCTTCAGTGCTCCCAGAACTGCTGTACTATTTCCAAGGCTATTTATACCCTTCAGTGGATAGTTTCATAAGTGTCCTGTCTCCAGGTGAGCACAAAGACTGAAGGAAGGTAAAAACCAGTGTCTGCATGTCTGTAGTAGATGACACTCTATCTTTTGAGGTGAGATGTGACAGAGGTTATATTCTGTCCAGCCTATCTGAATAGCTGGAAAGACCTTGGCCAATCCCTGGGACCAAACTAATTTACCATCTAGTGACATGTCATGGCTCAGGCATTCTATAGTCTTGAAACCAATGCAAATCCATGGAGATATAATTGACACATTCAATTGTGGTTTTCCTTCTAGTTATTTTAGAATAAAAACAAAATTCATAATTAGACATATAAAGAGTGTGTGTGTCTGAAGGAAATCCCCTGAAAATTAATATCTATGATATTACTGTTAGCTCAAATAGGCTTCCAGTTGAGATCAGATCCCACCTGTTTGTTGCTGAGCAAATCTTGGTACAAGCAGGGCAAAAAACAAAAACAGAAACAAAAACAAAACCAAATCACCCACCTTGCTTTGACTGGGATATAATATGTGAATAAATGAAGTTGTCCAGACCTTACTATTCCTGATAAAACTAACTATAATGCCAGCAAAATCCTGCCTGCATTCTGGTGGGAAGTGTATAACCTTATTACGCAAAGTAAGCATCTTAATATGCATTTTATACAGAAATACAAAGAATCACCGTGAATGCAGCTCATTACCTTTCTCTTTCTAGCCAGTAGGCACAATGTGTGCAGGAATAACAGGAATCTGCAAGTCAGTGAACTGCACTGCTGTCGTGCTGAGTTTGGGGCATACTGTTGTGATGTGCTTGAATATTTCTCTACCCCAGGGCTAAGGGGAATTAACTGATTCATACTTCAGGTTATGAAAATACTCTCATTCAGGACCACCAGGATGAGCTGTAAGTCCACATGTTCCTTGTCTATAGAGCATGAGGTAATGTTAACATATCTTTTATTATTCTTCAATGAACACATCATTTTCTTTAACAGAAAACACAGGAGCTGCCAAACTGCCAATTACAGAAATTATAGACAGAAATAAATCTACAGTTACATTAATGGGCATTTACTTTAAACACGTACAGCTTAGCAGAGACCAATGTGTTTTCTGAATGTGTTTAAAAGCACTCTTGGCTGAGATGTCAAGTACTAGATACACAACTGTCTTAAAAGAAGATACAGCCCAAACTCATTTTTTATGACCTAGCTGTGAAACTCTCAAAATGAAGGTAAGATTGAAAAGCTTGTTAGACTTCCATCAAAGGTATAAGCAGTTCTGCTGCCTCTACTTAAGTGCCCATCTGAGACTTATATTACACAAAAAAATCAATATTTCATTCTTATGAACCAATAAAATTTTCAGACCAAATAAATTTGTCATTTGCAAATCAATAAATTAAATGTATTTATCAATTTTATATATAAAACTGTTTTGTGTACTCCAAGTTGTGTATGAGTAAAATCAGCACCATTAATAAATAAGTCATCGAGAATGGAATGAGATAATTAGTTTCAGACAGCCATAAACCAACCATTCCTATGTAAAGCAATATATTCTGTACAAAAATGGTTGAATTATAATCGCTTTCATCTATTTTGCAAGTCATTTATGGGCTGTTTTCTGCCAGTCTCAGTGGAAAACCCTACCAAATTTATTAGAAATAGTTATGTGTGTGTGTCTTGGGGACGTGGGTGTGTCATCTGAAGGTTGTATGGTGTCCTCTAATACAAACTTGTACCCCTGACAGTGGAGAGGTGGAGCTGTGCAAACCTCAGGAACTTAAGAAAAGCCAAGTGAAGGTCTTGCACCTTGGCTAAGGTAATTCCAAGCACAAGGACAGGCTGGGTGGAGAATGGATCTAGAGCACCTGTGAGGAGAAGGACTCAGGTGTGCTGGTAAGTGAGAGGCTGGACATGACCCAGCAATGTGCAGTGCAGCCCAGGAAGCCAAACATGCCCTGAGCTGCATCCAAAGCACTGTGAGCAGCAGGGCAGGGGAAGGACTCTGCCCTCTGCTCTGGTGAGAGAGACCCCGCCTGGAACACGGCACCCAGATCTGGAGTTCTCAGCAGAAGAACATGGACCTGTTCCAAAAGGCTTAGAATTTTCCAACAAATCAAAGATGGTACAAGCAGGCAATATCATTAATCGATTGCCACATATTGTCACAGGTGAAATACAGCAGAGTTCTTGAAACAGGAGAGTTTTTCCTACTGTCCCTCATGCTGAGAAAGTATACGTTGCTAAGTAAATGCTTGTCTTTCAGCTGTACAAGGCTAAAATGTAATGAATTGTAAATCCTATCTGCATCAGAAAAAGTCAAAACACTAGAAACTCTTGCTTATTGCTTGCACCAGGATTTCTCTGACAGTATTCTTGAGAGTGCACTCCACTTCTATCGAGTTTGTTTTCTCCAGAGATGTGGAGCAGCTTCTACAGGTTTGAAGGTGGAGATGCGGAGTCTGTATCACTTAAATGTTTCCCTGTTAATTTGGGTTCCAAATACAGACATGTAGATCTTGGTAGATAAGCAATTTTGATCCAGGGATAGATAACCAAGTTAACACTGCATGTTTAATTGCTTTGTCCACTGAGACAAGTTCCCAGTTCTCATAGGACTGGGTTCTTCCTGTCTTATCCTCAGCATGTAACCAACTCCTGAAGTACCTAGGAGAGTTTTCAGGACTGTTTCTCTCACTCTCTCTCCCTGAGACACTTGAGAAACTGGCTGTGGGATAAAACACTGACAATAATATGAGGTGATCCTTTTTCATTTACTAGTAATTTCTTGAAAGATCTCTGTGACTTAGATCCCTTATTGTTTTTATTAATATCATCTGTAATCACAGTACTGATATCTACTGCTGACATAAGTTTAATCCCTAGCAATGACCTTTCCCACTCTGAGTCCCCCTCTATTAGCTCTGCCCTGTAACCACATATTTTCAAATGGTACATTCCCTGATTATATTTTTCTTAAAGGATGTGTTAGATAAACAGTTGCTATATGATTTTTATTGGAAATTAAATGGGTCAGGGTGACATTTAATAATGAATCTTATTATGGATAATGATCAGAGCTTATGAGCTCAAAATAACTTTTTCTTTCATTTCAATGCTTCCAACCTTCACTAACTGCTCACAAGAGATCCTGAGATGCTCAGGGCCACTGAGGGTGCTGAAATGGGACAAGAGAGGAAAGGAAATGAGCACAAGGGCTGCCTGCAAATAATAAAGACAAAGAGTGCAGTCTGAAGAGCAATGTCAGATTTGTGACACCTGGAGAAAAGGGTATGTTAATTCCAAAGTGTGCAGAGAACCCCAAGGAAAGGTCAGACTCATGACAGATAAAGCTGAAGAGACTTGCAAGCGCAGTCAAGACCTCAGAGAAGCAGCTGTAATTACTGAAGTCAATAAAATTAAGACAAGCATTTCCAGTAGATTTTTTTACTCATAGTAGGCTGCAACTTTTGGAAAAATATTTTTTTTCCATCTCTGCTCCAGTCAAGTCCTAAGACAAACAGCATTGGATAAAGATGAAAAATGATGAATAACTATAAGCATTCCATAATGTACACTAAGACTTGTTTAGCTACTAGTGTTTCTTCAGTTCTTTTTTCAGAGATCACTCATCTGCATTTGGAAGAAGAGAAAGATATAGACTTTTGCTAACTATCTATTTTCAAAGTGCCACAGAGAGATTTAGCCACATAATTCCCATTATAGGCAATATATTTGAAAGACTTTGTGACCTTTTGGTTAGAATACATGGGTTAATGTGGAACCTCATTTTTTCCTAAAAGTTTTTCAGGAAATTTGCTTTAGAAATTCATAGTAGATACAGGTATGACCAGCAGGATCAGACAGATTCAAACTGAGAAACTTCCTTGGCAGCTTGGAAAACTAAAAGCACTGCAAGAAAATTATAGCACAGTCCTATCTGTCAACTCTTGTTTGAAAAGTTTTAACTTTCTCTCGGAATTTCTTCGGTCTTCAAAAATCCAGGAATGAACTCACCATGTAGCACTCCTGCTGAATAGTTTTCAGGTCTAAGCATAGAAGTACTCAGTACTTATGGAGAAACTCAAGTCAAACACTGGCTCAGCCTTACAAGCTCTGATTATGGGACACCCAAGCCACTGTGCAAGCACTGAAATTAATAGTGGCCTGAAAACTTCCCCAGTATCTGTGTCTGGTTCCTTCCATCTTCATAACCCAGTGCTTAGTTTTCCAGATCAGAAGACAAAGCCAGTCCTGCCTCCTGCAGGTGTGACAGAGTAGTAAGAGTATCTCAGTACTCCCTTGACACTCTGTGTTAAGAGAGCTGCAATCAAAGCTCTCTGCATTGTGGAAATTACACACTATTGACTCATTACATTTAGCATTCAAGAATCTGCCCATCTAAATGGGACTGTATAAAATCTAGCTGTCTACTCCTACCTGTAATCCCCAAAAAGTGAAGAGCCCTTAACATGGGCTCATCCACTTCCCTCAGGATCTCTAGAATCACCCTTGGTAGGTGATTATCTCTCCCCTCTGAGTTTAAGAGGTGACTGCATGGCAACTTGAGCTACATTTTAGAGTCCAAAATATGTCACTAGTGTAAGATACATATTGCTTTTTTTCAGACATCTCTAAATTTTTGAAACTGAAAACTGGAATTTTTAAAGCTAAGAAAGTTCATCATTATACAGGCACTACTCCTGCCTAAAGAGTAGAAGAGGATAGCAATATGGAAATCACAAAGAAACTTTTATTTTCAGCTATTTATAAAGAGATTGTCTAGAATTATTCACCAAAATATTTTGTGAAAAATCTAAGATAATAATTATATTTTTAAGCAACTTATAAAATTAAAAAGGTTAGATTAAAATAGGTTATTTGCTTCATATTATTTGTTCTGGTGAAATGACAATTAAATTCATATATAGGGTACACATATATATGTGTATTCACTTCTTTCTTTTAATTTTTTAATTTATGCATTTTTCTTCTTTCTTCACATGCAGATAGAGATACTTGCTTCATCATTAGATTGGTTGGCTTTCAGCGCTATTAGTTGGTACTAAACATTCAGTAATTAATATTTTGTGTGCCACATAAATATTCTCTACAGTGTGTTTTTTTTTTCATCAGCTTTATCTGCTAGAAATGAATGAATGATGCATCTATGGAACATTTTGAAAGGTTTTCTCAAAGAAATGTGTGGGACTAGCCTTGATGCGAGTCCAAAAAAAAACATAGTAACGAATGTAGCTAAAATGATAACCACAGAGAGAAAAATGATAGGCCAAAAAAGGGAGTCTTCAAAGACTCTTCTTTTGAAAACATGCAATTACTACAGCAAATAATATTCAGATCATGGTCTTTTATTCTCTGAAAAACCATTAAAGCATCTTCTATAAATCCTGGGCAAAGGACATGCCAGAGCATGATAGTCATAAATAGACATAAAATGATGATGTATCATGGTCTTCATCCAGGAATCTTTATTGCACAAATCTGGGGCCCAAGCAACACTGCAAAGAATATTTCTCAATCCACATTGGTCAACTCTGTACTCTTCCTGATGTAGTTCAGACCACAGGGAATGAAGGGAAAGACAGATCTGCTGCAACGCCTAGACAGCTTCGCTGGAGAATGGATGCTTTTAGAAAATGTGAAGGCACGAGGAGTCCCTGGGGAGCAGAAGTCCTGGAACTGACTTTTCCATGTAATAGACGAAGCTGAGTAAAGCTCCCAGGCTGTAGCTAATGGGAGGAATGTGCTAAGAGGGGCAGCTGCACTGCTCAGCTTGCATGGAAAAAGGCTTTAAAGGCTGAGCCTGGCCCAGCTGAGAAAAACACAGCATGGAGATCACCAAGCAGCTTCTGAAAGCAAATTGCCCTTCAAAAGAGAGATGGCTCATGTTAAACCCCTTTAGTTAATGTGAGCTGCTGTGCTTAAATGAGCATGAAGACAAAATCTAAGAGAAGGACAGCTCTCACATCCACATAAATCTCATGGTGGAGGAGGCATGTAATCAGGGCTGGTTGCCATAATGTCTGTGCTTTATTGTTGATGCTGTTCTTTGTGTACAGACTTTCTACTGCATTAATTCATTCAACCCCATTTTCTAACCTGGAAATATTACTTTCAGAGCTAAATAACTAGAGGTTTTACCTTTAAACTGTGACATTGAGATATATAAAAATCCATTTAAGCTACCTACAGAGCTACTTATAAACTGAGTGCAGCTGTAGCAGATGGTACTCATGCCAAGGTGGAGAAGACCTTCATACACTACATGGGACTCATTATGCCTGTCTTGGAAGAATAAAAACAGCAGTTGGATATGGCATTAGCTATAGATACCTTCAAAGCTTAAGCTGCTGAGCCATTTCAGTTAGTGTCTGAAGATTATAATTTCTCGGGTAGCTCCCATTAGGAACTCGGGCAGCTCCCAACAATTCATTGGAATGTGCTCAGAGCATGTATTACACCACATGAAGTCATATGTTTTGAAATAAGCAAGCAGGATAATTTCCAGGCTGCTAATGCAAAGACATGCAAACATTATAATTTCTAAAATAAGGTTCAAGCAATATGTGTGCAACAGAATACATGAGGAAAACTTCAACAATCATAAATGTCAATGTCCGTGTATATGTCTGTATCTGTTTACAGAAATATTTCTGCATCAGCTGAAGTAGATTTCTGTCCTCACCCTGATCTCATAATTTGAATGACTCAACCCCTAGAGTGCATCCTCAGTCATATAACTAAATCTACACTTCTCACACACTGAGGGAGAATTCACCTTTTAGCCATCTTAGGGATGCTGTTGTCCAAACATGGTGGGGATAACTATAAACTCTGGTACATGAGTGCTCTGCAACTCTGTGGATGTTCCAGGCTCCCACACTGTGCCATTTCCATGGTGGCAGCTGGGCCTGCTGTTGCTGCCACTTTAGGTGTGCAGAACAGACTCACTCAGAATTCAGGGATGTTTGAAATTTAAGACCAGATCCAAAGTTTGCAGCTCTACTGCAATTCTATTTTTACCATCTTAAATTCACTGTGACCAGTTTAAATCCCTGTCCACCCTGCTGAGTCCCTCAGGAGATCATGTTTTCCACCTGAATAATCCTTTAACACAGACATCCACTGATTCCATCTCTCACTTTCTAGTGCAAATTGTCATAAGGCAAAAATATACAGTATTTTAAATCTATACTTAAAATATAAACTGCCAGCTTCTGTCACATTGCGGCCCTAAGGGTTTTTAGGATCAGACTGCTACTGCCAGAAATAGGATGCTGCAACTGAATCTGTTTTTATATTTTACGCTATATCAGGCTTCCAAGTTGGGCATATTTGCATGTACATTTGATGACATCCAATGTATGGATACAGCTAAAATAAAATTTGCATGATGGTAACTGATCACATGCAGGCTTTGATGAGTTCCTTTCCTTCTGCTAAGCTCCACATATCTTATTGAATTTCTGCATCAGTTCACATCCTGGATCAGAGTGATGCACACATCATATATCTGTGGGTAAGTACAAATATACACTTTTCTATGTCATCAGCAATAAATCAACTACGTGTGATAGCTAAAATTATGCTGCTATATATTAGTTATCAGATGAAAATAATATTTTCCATTGCTTTTTTTCATACCATTTCTGATCTCAATTAAACACAGAGTAATATAGTTCATCTGTATTGTGTCAGGGAGTAGAAGTGTTGTTTTAGACTGTGTGTTTGAAGGTATTTATGTTAGAGACAGCAATATAGATTGGCAGGAAAAATTCACTGAACTAATACTAAGGCATTATAATGAATCTGCTGTTCACTGACATTAAACAATAAAAACAAGAAACAATAGAATTAAGAATTCTTATTTAAAT
Organism: Euphonia xanthogaster; assembly: GCA_034509185.1. Classification (NCBI taxonomy): domain Eukaryota; kingdom Metazoa; phylum Chordata; class Aves; order Passeriformes; family Fringillidae; genus Euphonia; species Euphonia xanthogaster. The sequence goes on from JAYDZK010000113.1 coordinate 22,398,734, forward strand.
GTAGAAAAACAAGCTTAACTTGTTCTCACAGGAATCTTAATAGTTTTCCTTTTACTCTAGGTAATCATTGGAGAGGGCTGCCTATGAAGAGTCACTTTAAATGAGCTCTGAACCTACTACTTAAAGCAGGGCAAAGGATCTTCCTTAGCTTCTGCAGAAGAATGAAAAATTAAGTGGCACATTTTTGCCCAATAAACAAAACTGTAATGAATTTAGAGGAAATTACAGATTTTATCATCTTCTGCAAAGTCTTACAATGAGCATCTGGGTTTTGCTGGCATGCAGATTATTGATGGCCCAAACTTATTAAGCTTTCTGGTCGCTTTGTTCGCACAAGTAAATCAGCACAGCAAAAGGAATTAAAAATAGCACTAAAATAATTTTCTATTGTTTCACTGAAATGCTTTATGAATGCTTATATCTTATGGGCAGATGGAACAATTCTAACGTCCTATTTTCCAAAGGTATCTCATTATTTTATTGCTTACTAAAACTCCTTTCCTTTCACAACTAGTCAGCAAAGAAAGATTTTGCTATATGCTGTGAACTACTGGGGAGGACTCCCAAGGAGCAGAAAAAGATAGAAATATAAATAAATACCTCACAATGGTAACGTCTTGATGGCACTTCTGATATTTTTTCATTATTCCAGATGTCACATGTGAACCAAAATTTCACCCAAATCTTTTTAAAAATTTTTTTAAACCTAACACATGAATAAACTGGAAGCTAAAGTTAACAAAACACTGGGGGAGCGGGGGTGGGGGGTAAAGGGGGGCAGATTGTGCAAGCAATTCTGTTTAAGAGGCTACTTAATACAAGTTATTTCATGAGCTGCTCAAAACCATATTCTTCTTTGAGTATTTTTTCAAATACAACTCACTATTATGTCCGAAAATTTTCATTTTCTTCCCTCAAGGACATGGCTAAACTTGGACTTTTTATTTAATTTCCAGAAGATATACTGCTTCAGCAGGAACCTTCCTGCTCCAATGATGATGACATGATGAACAATATACCTGGAAGCTGCTAGCTGAAGCATGGATTCCTGAAACATGGAAATTAACCACTCAAATACAAGGAGGAGGCTGGAAAATAACTCTGCATGTCAGAAACAGCACTGAAACTCCATGGCAGTGGAGAGTTTCTCTTACAGAAAAGGTTCCTCACTCAAATACGTAATGTCTCCCCTTCCATTATTTCAGCTCTTAAATCTAATTTTATTCTTTTTTCTTTATTGGTGTCCATCTCTTCTAACTATCCTGACAGTATCCTCTCCGAACCTTCTGTCCCTTGTTATTTCTGATTCTATTACTCTGTGACATTTTGCTATATATTTTCATTCCCTTTACGTCTCCACCAAAATAGTATGACTCCAGATAGAAGGCCTCTCAAGAATTAGACTATTTGTCTTCTCTAGAGAGAATGCTCTAGCAACTGAGCAACTGACCAGGTATTGCAAAATCAGTGATGTGTAGAAGCAAGAAGATCTCTAGCATGGCATTAAAAAGGTCATGGGAACCCACCTCAAGCAGAGGTGCTTGTGTACTCAGGAGTCCCTTTTCATTTCTTGCATCAGCAGCCAACCCAAGCCTAGACTGGGACTTCTGGTTTACTCATATCTGGACTCTTGACGTGATAGATGTGAGGATAATCTTTCTGCATTCAGTTTACTGTGAACATGTCTACCGGTCTTTCTCCTGGGAAAAAAAAAAATCACTGAATGGAGCATGTACCTTTAAATAAAAAGATTTAAAAAGAAAGGGAATCAAAGACCTTATTTCTTGAAAAAGAGAAAAGCAGTTTTTTTTTCTTCTGCAGTCTCTTTCTTACCAATGGCACTCTGTATGTAATTATGGACTATCTCAGTTTCCTAATTTAGCTAGTACAGGAGTGCATTGAGCTGTTCTGTGTCACACTACAGTGTGCTGTACCTGTAGTATGACACCACATAATATGATTCAAGGTGGCATTTTTCTCTAGGCTCACTGCCAGTGTCTCAGACAAGCATGCACTAATCACAGAATATTTAAGCTTTATGCACATGAAATGCAGCCTTGGAACTAGCGAGAAATAGTGAGAAAGAAGTGAGGAATACCTCTTTCTTTGAGACACTAAGACCATCTGTTTTCTTTGAATTTGGACGGTCAGTTTCTACATGTTGGTATGCATACAGTTTTTCAGTTTCCTAGAAAGTAGCCTATTAAAGAACAAGATACTATAGACTGAATCCACATAATTCTTGCTAAAGATGCAATTTAGTAGGAAAGAAAGTAGAAGTTAAGCAAAGTACTACCATGTCTTTAGATGGGATGTATTCTATTTCAGTGCAGAATAAACCCACTGCTACTCATGAAGCCAGAGCCACCAGCTGAAAGAAGTATATTTCCCCTATGTACCTTAGAGCAAATATTTATTTATTTTCAAATATAAATTCCCCATCCAAACTCACAACTTGTTATATTAAAATGCTAAACATTGTAAACTGAGGTCATAAATCTCTTGTCCATCATTGAATTTTACTCTTAGGAAGCCAAGGTTAGAGGTTCTCATCTGGCCTTCCTGGGGTGAATCATCCACAATGTTCTGCAGCTTTCTGGATTGTGCAAATATAATGGGACACCTAGTCACCTTCATACTCTGAGAGCAAACAATTTTATTGCTGCAGTACAGCACAAGGCAGAAACACCATCTTGGACAGAACAAATATCTCTGTTCACTGCATTTACACCAAATATGCTAACAGGAGACGCCTGGCAGGAGGGGAACAAGTGTTTTAAAATGTTTCTGAAGAATCAAGGAGCTTGGTGGAGCCCTTGTGCCTTAGGTTAGCTGAACCATCTAACTCCTTTGGGCCAGCCCACATTGCTGTTCCTAGTAAGGAGTTTAGATATGATCATTTCAGCTTGAAGAGACCAGACAACAGCCTGTCTGTGATGGCAAAGGTTAAATTAACAGAGTGTGTGAGCCATGTGGATAGGTGATGTCATAGTTCTCAAATAATTACTCTTCTGTTCACACACAGGTCACCTTGCCTGTCTAAACTTCGATGATCAAATCATAGTTACTTTCCTAGTAATTTTTTTTTTAATTATAACTCATTAAAAAGTGGATGCATACACTGAACCTGGCTTGCCAGTCAATTAATTTGTCAAAGAGTTTTCCATTTGTTACGTGTATGAGCAGCCGTCTCCTACAGCAGTCAAATTTAAGAACTGAAGCAACAACCAAATATATTTCATAGCCCTAACACACAAAATGAAAATCTGTACTACTTGTGAATTAACATTTCTGTATTTGTGCAAAGTTATCTAAAACAAGAAAAACTGTGGAAAATATAATAGGACCATAATTTGGCTTAGGAAAAAAGTAAGAGTGGAATTACAAGATGTAAAAAGAAAATAATGTGTATTTCTGCAAAGTATCCCACCTGCCAGTGAGCACTGCTGTGCGTTCAGGGTCTGAACACCATGAGTCACTGACCCTTGGCACACACCTGAAAGGCAGGCAGCCAAGGAGCACAGGTGGATACTATACTGATAAAACCATAGAATGGTTTGTGTTGGAAGGGACCTTAAATATCATCTAGTTCCAATCCCCCTGCCATTGGCAGGGACATCTTGCACTAAACAAGGTTACTCAGAGACCCATCCAGCCTGGGCTTGAACACTTCCAGGGATGGGGCATCCACAGCTTCTCTGGGAAATCTGTTCCACCATCCTCACAGTCAAGAATTTCTTCCTAATATCTAATCTAAAGCTGGCAAATTCTGTCATCATATGAAATAATTTTCCTCTGACAGAATTTCTGTGTCTTAATGATCCCCACAGAGGCTGAGAACTCAGGCACATTTCTATTCAATCCCCTGCTCCCATATCTTTCGCCAGTCTCCCGTGGACTTCAAACTGCGTATAGGAGGTCCTTGTGCACCCACTCCTGTTGCATTTTGGGAAGATTGTAAGTGCCCTGTTTGCGCCCAGTTTGATGCAGTGTGTGGATTTTTTATAGCTATGAGGCATATGATTTTCTAGGGACAGTGGCTTCTCCCACCTCTAGTCAATTTGACTGAGAACTGCAAGAATGGGCTGGAAAATAAAAGTCCAGAAAGCCCTTCTGCACTAAATGGTTAAAGGATGGCTACCAGCAAGGTTGCTATTAAAGAAATTATACACACAATCCTGGACCTGGAAATGAACCTAAGTGGCATATTTGCTACATGCTGTTGCCATTTAGGTTTGCAAGCTGTCGTTTCTGAAGTTGTCAGGTAGAACACATTTAATGTATGACTAAACTTCATCCATGCAGCTTTAGATCACTTCAGTTTCTGTGAATACTTTCTCTTTCCTGCTTCACTGATGCTCAGTTCTCTGGGCTACAGATTGGGCACTGCCATTTCAGTGGCAGTGCTCCTCACCAACACCAGGGCAAAAGAGCCAGCTCTCTCACTTCTGCACAAAACAGCCTTTCAAGGCTCAGGCATTATCTCTAGGACTCTCAAAAGCACACAGCATCGGAAGCCAGAATTAGCCAGACAGCGAGGAAGACACCTGATATCAAGAGGAAATGAAAAAGGAAAATCTAATGACCACAGGGTCAGAAGCTCAGTGATTTAATGGTATTCTCCAAGTGCCCATCTTGTTACAGATGGGCAATTGTTGTTAGAACAACATGGTTAACACTTTATTTTTCCTATAGGAGATAATTACTTTGATTGAAAACACTGTCTGTCAGACAATGGAACACCTACTGCAACACCTGCAGACCAGGAATGGACAGCTGCATTTGTCTTGTAGCAGTGCTAATCAGGTTCCTGCAACTGCCAGATCTTTAACTGAGGTTGAGGTGACAGGTTGCCATCATGCTTTTGAGGTCTTCTTTCCTCTTTACTGATTGTTTTACCTCAGTTCCTCCCTCACTTTTTAAGACTCCAAAACACATTATTGGCAGTAACAGCAAATACAGAGAAGAGAAACTGCCAGACAATCAACTGATATAAATTAATGTACTATTTTAGTCAGCTGAGTTCTTTAAATATATGCAAGATGAAAAAAATTAAAATCTCATCAATGCTAATTAGTATTTGATATTATCTGCAATGATTATGTGCAAATCCACAAAGGAAATTTCAGACTAGACTAACCTATCACGCTCAGGTAAGCACTTGTCAACTACCCAGTGTCCATTCTCAGCTAAGATAGACATTTTAAACATGCACTTTTTTCTGGCTGAGTTCACTGTATTTTCAAGCATAATAAAAGAACCGATAAATATTTTTTATAAACTGGGTGGAAATGATGAAAGAAAAAAACACTTCTACAAATAATATGTGTTGCACTGAAGAATTTTGTAACATAAAAAAAATGGATGAACATCAAGGGCAAAAATAACCTCACCTTAATCATTGCAGTGACAAGCTAAATTTGATGTCAATGGCCTTCATAGAGGCCGTCCTCGAAATGAGCAGCAAGTTTTCTCTAAAGACCTTGTGGAAGTATGGGCTTATTCACTGTACATAATTGTTTCCCTAGAATAGAAATCTCCAGGGAGGATTACCTTTATCAACTGTAACCACAGCCATATAGTCTTATGTCACTTCTTTCTACATGTAGGTGGAGTGCTGTTTAAATTCATCTAGTTTGGCCCTGTAGTATAATGATGAATCGTGCTTATAAATAAGGATGTGTGCTGGTATTGAGTGGGATAGAGTTCATTTTCTTCCCAGTAGCTGCTATGGGGCTGTCTTTTGATTTTGTGCTGGTAACAGTGGGATATTTTCATTATTGCTGAGCAGCACTTGTACTGAGTCAAGGCTCTTTCTGCTCCTCGCTTCACCCCACCACCAAGAGATCTGGGAGTGCCCGAGAAACTGGGAAGGGACACAGCAGGGACAGCTGACCTCAACTGAACCAGGGGATATTCCAGACCATGTGGCATCATGCTTAGCAAAGAATACAGCAGCGGGATGCTAGGAGTGGTGGTGTTTGTCTTCCCAAGTCACTGTTACATGTGATGGAGCTGTGCTTACCTGGGGATGGCTTAACAACTGCCTGCCCATGTGATGTGCTGAATTCATTAATTCCTTGTTTTGTTTTGCTTGCATGTGCAGCTTTTGCTTTCCCTATTAAACTTTCTCTCAACCCATGAATTTTCTTACTTTTATTCTTGCAGTTCTCTCTTCCATCCCAACATGGGGTGGGGGTGAGCAATCAGCTGTGTAGGGCTGAGCTGCTGTCTGGGGTTAAACCAGGAGAGCAAGAGAATTCGTAAGGGCAGGCAATCTGTACTTTGAGAACTTTATAGAAATGTTTCTCTTATCATAGACTCAGCAATCTGAATGATTTTTATTGTTTTAAAATGCAGTATGAAGCGAGACTAGAAGACAGGCAGTCAAATAATCATTTGTAAGGAACTGAAGAGGAACCTTGAAGAGTCACTTAAGATTTGCTGCAGATGACAATAAAGTTATGAATTTATTAAAGTTAAATTGCATTTCTCAGCATCCTAGACATTGCAAAAAGACAGATATTACACATGAAATGTGGTATAACCTGGTGGCAATTACATTACTGTAGCACAACCAGAAAAAGTACATATTTATTATTTGCCCTGCACTCTATTATTCTGTTCTCTTCCTTACTCAGCTGCATCCAAAACTTTGAAGCCCTTGTAGAATCAACAGCGAAGAGCAGGTATTTCTTCACTGTGAATTTAACATAGTTGTCATCCACTTCAGAGGACTTAGATGCCTCATTCTTTTCTGAGATTCCTAAAAAACCTGGAAGACAGCTTTATGGAACAAATCCTAAGGGAGGCAACTGAGAAAGACGCCCTGCTTGATCTTCTGCTTATCAACAGAGTGGATTTTGTGAGACAAGTGGAGATTGGCAGCTGTCTTGGCCACAGTGACCAAGAAGAAATTGAGTTAAAATCTCTGTTAACAGGAAGAAAAGTGTTGGCAAAACCTCAGCTCTGGATATGAGGAGAGCAGACTTCAGGTTTCTCAGGCAATTAGTTAGTAAGTCCCCTGGGAACATGTTTCTGCAAATGCTGCAGTCCATCAGTGCTGATGACTTTTTAAACATCACTTCCTAAGGGCACAGGAGCAGTCAATTCCCAAAAGTCAGAAGTAAAAGCAGGTGAGGCAGAAGACCAGCTTGGCTAAACAGGAGTCTTCTCTTGGAAATAAGGCAAAAAGAAAGGTTCATACCCAGTGAAAAGCAGGGCCAAGTAACATGGCAAGGATACAGAGATACTGTAGAGAGGAAATTCAGGCAGCCAAACCTGGAGCTGAAGCTGGCCAGAACTGTGGGGACAATAAAAAGATTTTTCAAATATATCAATGGCATCAGGCAGTGCAAAAATAATATCAGCTCATAACAGGATGAGGATGGTTTCCTCACAATCAGGGACATGGACAAGGCAGAGGTTTAACATATTCTTTGCCTCTGTCATCAACACCAGATGGACTAAGGGGGGGTTCTCAGTGCCCTGAGTTGGAGAACCATAGCTGCAGGAATGATCAATTCCCAGTCAGCCTGGGTCTCCAGCTGGATCCCTACAAATCCATGGAGCCTGATGGTCTGAAGCCAACACAGTTTCATGAGATGAAAGTCCTGCTTATCAAACCTGATTTCCTTTTATGACAAGACATCTCACCTAGCTGATCAAGAGAAGCCAGTTGATGTAGTCTTCAACAAAGCTTTTGATACTGTCTCTCCTAGTGTTCTACACAAAATGTCCCGCTCACAGCTGGATAAACACATCGTGAGATGGGTGTTCATCTGGCTCAGGGTTCGGGCACAAAGGGTTACAGTGACATCAGACTGATGATGTGTCACTAGTGGAGTCCTGCAGGGCCCCATCCTCAGCCCTCTGCTTTTCAACATCGTAATAAATTACTTGAATGCAGGACTGGAAGGGACACTAATCATGTTCTCAGATGATACAAAACTGGCAGGAGCTGTTGACTCCCTCAAAGGCAGGGGAAGGCCTGCAGAAACACCTCAACAAGTCAGAGGGCTGGGTCATCATGAGCCATATGGAGCTCAACAAGGGAAAATGCTGGATTCTGCACCTGGGGTGGGGCAACCCTAGATGTACTGACAGACTGGGGACTGAGATGCTGGAAAACAGTGCTACAGAAAGAGACCTGGGGTTCCTGGTTGATGGAAAGTTGGATATAAACCAGCAGTGCCCTGGCAGGCAGGAGGGCCCGCCGTGTCCTGGGGTGCATCAGGCCCAGCATCGCCAGCCGGGAAGGGAGGGGATTGTCCTGCTCTGCTCTGCTCTGCTCTGGGGTGGTCTCATCTCGAGTGCTGGGGGCAGTTCAGGGTGCCACAATACAAAACAGACATTAAACTATTAGAGAGCTTCCAAAGGAGGGCTAAGAAGATGACATATTAGGAATGGCTGAGGTCACTTGGTCTGTTCAGCCTGAGGGAGACTGAGAGGAGACCTCGCTGCAGTCTAGAACTTCCTTATGATGGGAAGAAGAGAGGCAGGCACTGATTTCTTCTCTGTGATGACCAGTGACAGGTCCTGAGGGAATGTGTCATGGGAGGTTTAGGTTGGAAATTAGGAAGAAGCTCTTCACCCCAAGGGTGGTTGGGCACTAGAACAGGCTACACAGGGAAGTGGCCACAGCACCAGCCTGACAGGGTTCAAGATGTGTTAGGAAAATAATCTTTTCCACACATGGTGTGGCTCTTGGGGATGGTGCTGTGCAGGACCAGGAGTTGGACTTGATGATCTGGGCGGGTCCCTGCTAGCTCAGCATATTCTGGGACTCTGTGAGATCTAATCCAGTATGAAGCAAAATCCTGTTGCATGACACTGGGAGTGGAGCATGCTTTAACCTAAACTAGCCCTTGGGATTATATTGCAGAGAAATAAAGACACCCAAGTTTAATTATCCTTCCTCCTCCCTACAAATAATTTGAAAACCAATTCATAGAGCATATTACTGCCATATGGCCCTTGGGATACTTTCCTTGTTACTCATTTCTTCATCATTATATTCTTTAATAATTACAGCAGGAAGCTGCCACTATTGCTCAACATCAGCTCTCCACAAGAAATGTAAAATTAGGACTATCCAGGGAGGAGAACAAGAAGGATTCAGACAGATATTTAAATATGTTTACTTAATAAAGGCATATTTTGCTGCACCCACATATATCCCAGTATAGGGTAAGGGTTTGTACAGCAAAGAGGAAGGGTAGCATTTCATCCCTCCATTTTCAGGTAAGGAACAAGACTGTGTGGTATATTGCCATTAGGAGAGGCCTCAAGGAGGTCAGGTGTAGTTGGGAAAGCAAAAGAGGGACACAGATAACACAATTTCACAAAGGACGAGGCTCACTTGGACATATTCATTAGGATCTCCTGTTGAAATGGCTCAAAAGGGGAAAGACAAAACTAAAGGAAGAAGAACCAAAAGCCTGCAATATTTCTGTGAAGAAACACTGAAATACAGTGAGTGTATCTATGGAATGAGTTTAAAATCCTGGGCTGCTAATGAGGCTGAACCACCTAAATTTTTGACTATCAAAGCAGTTTTTCTCTGAGTTAGGCGACATAGCTGAGGTGCTCTAACATGGGTGCCTGGTTTGATGCCCACACTGCTACTGGCTGACCGGGTGTCTGCAGTGAGGATTTGTGAAGGAATTTTGAATTAGATAGAGACAGGACCTCTGAGCTGCTTTTTCTTGTCTTCTACATAGGCAGGAAGGGTGAGCTCAGCTCACATGGCTCAGAAGGTCCCAAGTTGCAAGACCTAGTTACAAGACCTTCTAAGGGTTTATTAACCAATAATATATTGCAAACAAGGATATTTATGCTTTTGACCCAATCCTTATATATTTCATCTTATGGACTCATGCTACAGTGTAAGCTTTCTTAGCTAATCATGTTATGACACACAAACCTACAGTCCTGTACTCTAAAACTCTAAACTTCCCTCTACTTAGCTTAATGTGTCTCTGCTTTAAAGCATAAATCCTCATTCTTGCTTCTAGCACCAAAATTTGGAAGCCTTTTCCAAGGTCTCAGATCAAATCCTGTGTTTAATTCTAAGCTTTGGCTTACAGGCCCAAAGTTCTGAGAGCTCCTTGTTGGTTCCCTCTGAGAATTCCTTGTTGGAGAGCAGGGTGCAGCTTTCCAAGATCCCAAGGACAGCCAGAAGCTCACAGGTCTCGACTCAGGCTCTGATGCTTTGTATATCTCCAGCCAAGCTGCATTTGGGAGAAAACTTTCCCTTGCTGCAGTACTGACTGCAACATCCTTACCCACACCTCCTGGCATTCCTTCATCCCTCACTGCATCTCTCCAGGGACAACTTCAGAAGGTGATTTAAATTTCAAGGGACTTGCCAAAATTGTGCCCACAGGGAACAGGGTTGGTGATGCCCCAAAATACTGCTTGAGCTGTAGCTCTGAGGTTACAGCTTTGCCTTTGAAGGTGCTGAAGATAATTAGATTCCCAAAAATTTACTGCTTGAGCCGTAGCTGTGAGGTTATTACAGCTCCAATGGGTACAAAGCTTTAGACACTGACTTCATGGGCCCATATGCTAATTAGTTCCAGATTTCCTGTGCATTAAGTTAGGCCATGAAAGCATTTAGATCTCCAAGTAGAATCACCACAGCCACTGAAAAGTACTTGAGCATTGATAATTAGCAGGGAATTTGCAAATTCTCCTGTAGCTGAAATCTTGGATAAGTCTAGGGGAGCTGTGTGGAATTTTCCATGTATATTTAGAAGATATATTATTGAATCTATTATATAATTGTATATATATATATATATATATATATGTATGTATAATATTGAATATTGATGTATATAAATATATATTTATTGTATATAATTTATCTATTCTATTATATATAT
>JAYDZK010000113.1:22409722-22424255 GCA_034509185.1 Euphonia xanthogaster
AATTTTATTAAAATGCTTTGCTTTTTTTAGATCTCACTCTTCCTGTTAAAAGGTTCAATTTCTCTGTAAAAGGCCAAACGAGACCCAGTATAATACCCTGATCAGAGATCAGGAGAGAAAAGAAAATCAAATTTCCACTTTCAAACAATAGGTTGAATGGCACAGCTATATAAGTTGTGGCTCAAAATATGTGGGTCAAAGTTACCTATGAGAAACATCTGTTTTAATAATAGTATGTGTTACAGGCAATAATGGAACCCAAAACTAGATTTACAAGTTAACATTTCAGTATGTTTCTAAATTAACAACCAAGTTTGCATATAATCTCTTCCACCACAATATTTTGTTTTATTCATGTAGTGGTTGATACCTAAGGATTTAGAAACAGTGACTTCAACTCTACGTTATTTGGTTACATAAAGATATTTATTTTAAAATAAATAAATTCTAAATAAGTTCTAAATAAGTTCTAAGGGCTTAGAACTAATAAGAAAACTACTTTTCTCAATAAAATTTAAGGTTTTTATGGAAAAATGAAAACATAACAAGACTAAAGCTAATAAAGCAAACATTTTAATTCAAAATGAAGCTGTGATCATCTGGTCTTTCTCTACTCTTCAATCAGCAAAGTTCTTCATTTCACATAAGTGATGATCATAGATATTTGTTCTTCCTCTCTCTAGGAGCTTTGGCAAAGGATTTATGCTTCTTAAGTGACCATTCTTTTGGTTCTTCATACATCACTTCTTTATTAAACAAAGATTCCACCAATCTGAGATACAATCAAGGAATATGCTCACATAGTTTATGAAGCAGCCTTTGAAATTCATCTGATAATGCATTTGAAAAATAGACTCTCCTAAGATAAGGCCAATATTAGTCAAATACTGCTTCTTCCAAAGACAGCTGGGCAACAGAAAATACCAAATATTTTTCTGGGCTGGTATAAGTGTGCTATCTCACTTCAATTTACACATATTATCATTGGAAGGGGTAAAAGTTTTGGCCCAGGGAATTTAAAATGCCTGTCTTTTGAAACCAGCTTTCTGAAATTTACAAATTGAAAAAAAACAGTGAGTTTCTACTCCCTTGCCAGCAAACACAGAAAGCTACAGGAGGCCTGAAACTCTGAAGCAACTGAGAAAGACAAACATTTTGTTCAATATGTACATACAAAATGCCAATATGGAACATGGTTAAAATAAAGGTTTTTAATCAGAGCACATCCAACAGATTGGTGCCCAGAAAAGTTCCTAGTCTTGCCTATATCACCCACCTTTTATTAATGCCTAAAGACTTTTGCTTTTAATGTATTTTTCATATGTTTGTAGGTTTGTAGACCATTAATACATGCTTATAGAGCTCCAGGCATTTTTCCTACCCTTTCTCTTAGACTTTAGAATTATAATCTAACCTTATAACACATTCCTGAAATATTTTTTAGTCTTATTTTGAGGTAGAGGACCTAAAAGAAGAACATTTTGTTTTCTAATCAGAATCTGAGAAGACACAACAAGAAGTGGGGCAAAGAAGACCTGGACCAACTCCAGTGGGGTAGTACTCAGGGAAAAATTACCTTATCAACTGCTCTTCTAATTGGACAGCGTTTTTCAGATATGATAATTTTTTAAAGTTATAAAACTTGTAGAAATCCGATACCTGTGTGCTCACAGCCCAAAAGTATGGAGGCACCAGGAAGTTTCCAATAAAGAACTTCTTTATCTTGCCATTTTAATACCATTGCAAGGGGTTTTGTCTTTTGATATCAGGCAAAATTATGAGCAACTTCCCATGGTTTCTCAGGTTTCCCCCTGGTTATTTGTTCAGAGATTGTCTGAAAGAGCATAGTTGAAGGTTCTTCAGTGCTACATGCAGGTGTGCAGAGAAATTCTGTGACCCTGAAAAGCGAGTGCAGACATCTCGGTGAGAGCAGCAGGTATACAGTGAAGCCAAAATGACCTACCAGGTAGTATTGCTATCAACAAAAAACAGACTAATAATAGCTTTTCTAAAGCACATCATATATGCTGGGAAAGTTTAGAACATATTTATCAAGACTCACAAACTGATTCCAAATGTTTTTTTTGTTACATATTGAAGAAGGCTAAGTTCAGCCACTGATAGCACTGTCACTGAATCTGAAAATACGAATTCTTTGTTTAACGATGTTCATTATTAAGTGGAATGTCACAAAGAAAAGTTTTGAAATTTTGAGTGCTATTTAAGATTATGTAGATTCAAAATAATTTTATTTTTCTTTCAGTGCTTTCCTCAGTTTAACTTTGTAGTTTCACATAAAAGGCATGCTGTGGAGTAGAGCTCCAGAAAGATAGGAACAATGGTCAGTTTTGCTTTTACTACTCCAATGATGGAAAATTTACACTCACAGCAATATGAAAAGTGAAATGTTCTTTTTTCTTTTTCTTTTTCCTTTTTGTTTTTTAATTGGGTATTGGTGGAGTGCAAGGGGAATGGACCACCTGGTGGCCAGACTCTCATATTGACTCTAGAATGAGGTTCCTAGTACCATTGTCAGAGGTAGAGCACTCCTGAAGGTGGATCAAGGTGCAATCCAACAGACCATTACTTGCATTCTTATGTCTAGGATAGATCTCATTCCTACTGCCTGCCCTGTTGCAGTGGGCAGGCAAGAATTTTCTTGATTTCTTTGTTTTGTGAGAATGCAGTACATTATGATCATTTGAAGTAATAACCAGTGATGAAGGCAGTCAAATACAAACTAAAACTGCAAATATTCACAAAGAACATGACATAACTACCATCAATCACAGTCCTAGACTTCAATCTACATTTTAAGAACCTTTATAATCTCTCCAAACACCAGCCTGCTATATGCCAGAAAATTTATTCAAAGGGCTTCTCTACCTTGGATAGCAAAGTGACAAATTACTGTAGGTATGGAAAAAGGAGTGGCGGGTCAGTCAGGAATTCAAGACTACAAGTGTGAAAGTGGTAAAAAAGAACAGCTGAATAGTTTATCTGGGAAACTAAAAATAGTCTTTTAATTGCACAATTACTTGAAAAGTAACAAGGGGTGCAGGGGAAAAGGTAAATCACACAGAGGCAAATATCAGCTGAGACTTTGTGAAAATAAAGAATTACTTGTACTCTGTCGGAAGGGAAATCACAGACTTGAAGTCTTATTCATGGGAAAAACAAAATTTCTTTCAGCTGAAAGACACTGAGAGAAACAATTGTAAGAAAATAATCAGGCAAGACAGAAAAGTCTAGTTATGACAAATCATGACCACTTTTATAAGGTTCCTAAGATGAGAGAGGGCAGAGAACTAAAAAAGTGGGGATATTCAAATGCGGTATTAAGTTTGAAAAGATGTCTCTAGTTCACTGGCAGGAAGACATCTGAGTGAACAGAAGGGATTTCTACTACGATTGGGAAATATTTAACCCAAGCATCATTAGGTCAAGCTTCTTTTTCATCTGCTCTCTCTACACAGTGCTTGCAGGAAATCCTACTGTACCCAAACCTGAATTGTCAGAACCTCTAGATGGGAGTGCACCACAGGACAGCTTCAAGCCTTCTCAACCCCTCCAGACTTAGGAAGCATCCCTTGGAGTGAAGTAAATTCCATTCTCAAAGTTTTACAAAAAAATATAACAATAAATGAGATTGTACCAGTAACACCTCATCAGACAGTTCTAATCAGCAATATAAAATGAAAACCAACCATTGATTCACAATTTAAGAATTATGAGGCCAGGATTCCAACTCAAAGAAAAGTTGATAGTCAAATTGTAAACCTTGCAAAATATGATTATGCTATCAAAACAACAGTAAAACATCTGTAACTATTAAATCATAAACAATTATTCTATAGTTACAAATATTAGGAACAGTAAGAGACTGCATTAAGTGAAGAACTAAGAGAACAGGTATTACAACCCCTGCTATTTCTGCAAACATTTTTAGTACCTCAAGAAGCAGTGGAATGAGGCCAAAGGGAATGAATTTCTAGACAATATTTCCCGACTGTAAACTAGCAAAGGAACAGGGAATTCTAGTTACATTGCAAGCTGTGAAAGTGGTTTTTTTCTCTTTCTCTTTTCTCCCCCAAATGACTGTTCAGTATGAAAAATTACTCTGTCAGCAGACTCTCCACAACCCATCCCGATCTGCAGCCTTCATTGTTTTATAGAGACAAATGGGCAGTAAGTAGATAAAACATTTCACACGCATGGAGTTAAAAATGCAGAAACAACGTTTTGCCATGTGGCAACAGAAACCAAAGAACAAATCTGGATCTACCCTATAAAACCAATTAGCAATGAGCAATCCACTCTAAACTATTCCTTGATTCAATTCCCCTCAGGTGGAGTTGTACAAAATTATTTACAGACTAAAAAAAGTTTGAATTTATTTAGCCAGTGATTATTGTTACTATAAACACGAATTATTCCGACAACAGTCTAATATAAACACTATTTCTTGGCTGCGTTTGATAAACAGGGAATGGTGATCACCTTTTTTTAATGATCTCCTGTTTTTACCATAAAGCATCAAGTGTTACAAAATGTTTAAATCAAAATAATGTGAAACGCAGTTTGTTCAAAGTTGTTTCTAATTTTTGTTGATATTTTCTAATTAAAAAGTCATGCACTGTCCATGACATTTTGTTTCCTCATAATAAAAACTTCAGTAACTCACATCTTATACCACTCCTGAACTAAAATTTGACAGAATTTCTTTCTATGACATTTAAATAGTTCAGTCTTTCAGTGATAAGCAGTAACCAGTCTCCACCATAAGTCTCTAAAATACTCAGAGCTCTGGATTTAGTGATGTCTCAACAGATTCCCAAATCCTTGTCCAAGATAGATGGTGACTTTCCACTTTTTCTTTAATTTATTCTGTTGCTTTTAAAAGGATTAAACACAATGCTTGCTTAAGTCCTTGCTTTGAGGCTGGCAGAGTAACTAAGAAGCTGGGCACCCAGCTTCGAGCACAATGCAATGTCTCACTTATTTGTGCTGAGCAGTACTTCCCCAAGCTGCTGCAGGCAGCTGATGTGGATTCAGGTTTCCTGAGAGACCAGTGAATCACAATTTTCTGCTTCTGCACACTGTGGCCTTAACACCAGGACACTGAAAAAATACACACCCTTCTACCCTTGCTACCATTTTTGCAGCTTAAGCCTTCTTGACCACCATTAGTCAACACTTGAATATTTTCTTTTTTTCTTGTCAGCAGCCACCCTACCTTTTGAATTTCATTATTCCTTTTGGCTATTTTTGAATGTTTTTTTCCTTCTCTCTTCATAATCAGTTTAAAATTTCTTGTCAGATTAAATTGTGGGAGACTTTGCTCCAGAAGAGGAAAAACCAGGAAGTTTAATAGTCTAAGTCTATTTTTTCCCCTCAAATGAACAGAAAAAAATCAATTATTAGCTAGCAGTATACAACAATTGTGCTTCTGTGCTGATTCAGGCTCTCCACAGACAAAGAAAAAAACCAATCGTGTGCTAAGCTACACAGAGTAGAGCAAACCTGAAATCATTGGAGATTCATGGCTCCAGAAGCACCAAATCTTCCCAACTGAGCTAAATGGAGAATCTTCATTAGTTGTCACTGGGGATGT
Organism: Euphonia xanthogaster; assembly: GCA_034509185.1. Lineage (NCBI taxonomy): Eukaryota > Metazoa > Chordata > Aves > Passeriformes > Fringillidae > Euphonia > Euphonia xanthogaster. The sequence continues at coordinate 22,415,337 of JAYDZK010000113.1, forward strand.
ACATATTCTCTTTGCAGGACAGCAAATTCAAATGCAATAACTACAAAAACATGAGAAAGATTGAAACTGCATGTAGAGAAAAGTACAAAGTCTGCTTTCCAGCTTTCTTATTCCCCATCTTCCCATTTGAGACTTTCCTTAAAGAGTATGCGTTCTGGATGGAAAAAAGCTTCTTTTCACCTTGTGGAAAGATTGCAGAATTTATTAGTGTCATTTTACTGTCTACACTTTCTTACCAGAGCCCTTCTTCCACTAGCTAGTTTCCCCACAGACCAAAGATTTCCAGTCCCCTATTAACCACAGGAGGGAATGGCCATGGACATTTGTGTCTGCATATAAGCTCACTGTTCAATGTGTCATATAAGTTCACTAATGTGAGGCAGACAGAAATACATAAAAATGTATATCTTGCATAGGAAGAGCATCTTTTCATCCCTTTAATAAAGTATTCTGCTAGAATAAAGGTTTTCCCTCATTAAAACCTTTTACTTAAGAAGATTTGCTGTGTCATAACCAGCGAAGTAATACCAGAGTGCCATAGACAACCAAAACTCTTCCTGCCCAGCTGAATCAGTGTGAAAATTAAACTGGCTAGCCCTCAGAGGGAAAGAAGTGTCAGGACACCAAATGTGTTATGCTGAGGTCTCAATGGTAGATTCACATCCTGTGCAGGTGGGCACAGCCCCTTGCACATCTCCCCACCACGTCTTGCCCCTACTGCCCTTTCCTCTCTGGGTCCTGACTCTGAGCTCTGCCCTGCTGAGCCAGCCCTGCCCCAGCATTTCCTTTTGCACATGCCTCGTGCCACCAGGCACTATCCAGCCTGTCTTTCCCTGCCATGAGTTTCCTCCCAGCTTCCATTTCCACTCCCCACACCCTCAGATTTCTTCTCTGAGTCCTCACGCCTTTTCTCTTCCCCAGATGTGAACATGGGGTTTGTATTTTTTGGCACAGCAGTACTTTTTATTCAGCCTTTTTTTCACCAGATACCAGTTCATCATAGGTTGTAAGTACAGAACCAGAGCACATTATTCAACAAAGCATACTAGTTCTGGCTGCTTTCCAGCATATAAAAATACTAATTTCCAGTAAATTATATATGCTTGTAGGAAAGGTACAACACCCTGTTGGGAATCCAACATGGCTTCTCTCTATATCACTTTTTTCCCCACCTGCAATAAATTGCAGTATGTCAAAATATATAGAGCTCTCCAGTATTTTGATATAAATCTACCTGAAGAAAGTTAACACACATCTAAGAACATGTATACCAACTGCATATAGCCACAGAACTACTTCCACTTTGGAGTAAAAGAACAAAGTTTACAAGACAAAAACAGTGGTCGCTTGCTCCTTATAATTAAGAATGAAAAATTAAAATTACATGAGTAAAGAAACAGATCACGACTTTAATTATATGCTTCTAGATTTATATTTTTGCTTACTTATTCTGTAAGTGTATTTTCTATAGGAAGTGTGATACTCTGACAGATGCAAATGTTTGTGGGAGGGCCTCCAGAAGTGAGTTGGGTGAAGTAAGTCAAGTTTTGCCAAGTTTAGTATATGCAGTTTCAGCCCTCATGTTTTGCTGATGTTTATTTTCATCAACTACTGCTAGTGATGTACAAACTTGCTTTACCTTTACTGCAATTCAATATAATGAGTACATAAGCAGTGACAAATATTGTCAGAAATGTAAGCCCTCCAGAAAAATTTCAGGTGTGGGAGTTTGCTAACATGAATGCTCTGCTAATAGAAGTCACTGCTTCTGTCTAGCTGTAGTTTATACGTTTTCTGGTTTGTGTTTGATAGAAAATAAAGATATGAAATTTTCTAGGAACAGCACCTGTTATTAACAGTAGTGTCTCTCTGAAAGGTGCTGGCAGATCTTCTATCAGCATTTTCTAACACAGACATCCCTGTGAACGACTCTGCAGTAACACACACTATAGTTTCATTCTTGGAAACATCCTCTAATGTCAGAATTTTCCGTAGGTTGGTTGCAAAATTTACAGTGCCAATTTAGCGTAATTTGCTGAACCTCACTGTTTGTAAAGTCCTCTTAGATGTGGCAGTCCTTCACATTTTTCAGGTCTCTTCTCTCCCCAATGACAGTACAAACCAGCCTTGCATTATCAAAAGTACAGTCACACCTGTTTAAGGCACAGCATCTATGTCCACTGATTAAAACTCCTTAGGAAAAAGGAGTTCTCAGCTGCAGGATGCCAAGCTGAACATGTTGACAAAGAAGATACAACCAGCAACACTCAGATCCTGCTCCTTTCTACATGAGAAAATGTGCTATAAAATCCTCAGGCATGGTTTTCCACTGTTGTCTTGGGGAGCCATTGAAATTCCTTTCACCTCACTCGGAAAATGTGTGTCTGTAGCTAGTCTGTAATGCCCTGTGATCAAATTGTTTGTTCAGCCTCACTCTCTCTCTTTGCTCTGCTTATATCTCAGAAACTGTTCTCAGACCGAGTCAGGAGCTCCCAATGCATCATGTGTGTGAAGTATTCACTCTTGCCCATTTGTACACATATAAGTTCCCACAATTAGCCAGGGGTCCTGCTCCCTGGATGGGGCTGCACTGGTTTCCATCACAGCTTCTGCACAGTAGTGCATTTTGTCACATAGATGTACCCTCAGTGCTGGTGAATGATTAATGTGAAAAAAAGGAGAACATCCTTGTGGGAATTATTTCCTTGAAAGCATGAAATTATTCAATAATGCTTTGACAAGGCTCTGTCACAAACACTTCCCATCTCTCTCCCCATAATATCAGTGGTAAAAGCAAGCCAAAATCATTCTGACAATACTTCTCTGTTCAGAAATAGCATTTCAAGCCTGACCAATCATCCCTTGTGTACTGGTCAGCTGCACGTGGAAATGTAAGTACTCACCTTGGCAGTTTGTGTTATCATCCCCTGCCTTGCTAATGGGTTTTCTACTGCTTCTTCTGCTTGCTGGGTGGCCTCTGAGGCTGGCAGGTACCATGCCCACCCCAGAAACAGGTTAGGAAGTTCAGGCCTGACAGGTGCTCTTCAGTTCCCTCAGAGCCAAGTGGTCCCAAGTGCCAGAGCAGCCCACCTGGCATCAGAACTCCCAGGTACTTCTAAACACAGGGTTTTCCCTGTCCAGAAGGAAAAGATGGGATTTCCTACATCTCATTCAACCAGCCTTGTAGTCTGGACTTTCACTGGAAATTTCCTTGTGCCTTCTGGGGGCAGGCTCTGACTAGGAGCACCCCAAACAGGCTGAAGAGGTAGAAAGAGGAGATGCTGTATGTTCCTGAACTGTGTTATTCCCTTTTCTTAAAAACCTCAGTTACTCTGGTTTGAAATGAGACAGTAGTTCAAGTGCTTGAATATTCTAGCAGAAAGGAAGCTTGCATAAGCTACTATGCTGCAATATCACTTTTGATGTCATGGTTGCTGCCATGGCACAAGGAGCTGTTGGCCCTATGAATCACATGCAATCACACGAACCCCTGTCCATGGGGGCTCACTAGGGTCCATTATTACCATCAGACACCTTTGTTTTATTAGCTTCTCCTCAAAAAGGTTGATGTCAGATAGATGTCGGGCTCATCGTGGGTCGCCGTGCACTTACCAGTGAATAAAAAGGGGAAGGTTATCCTGCCAGTCCAAGTGCTCCAGCCAGGTTGGATACTGCCACGTGCCCTGCTTGGCCCATGGCTAGAGAGAGCAGGGAAGGAAGGCTATGAATGAGGCCATCTGTGCCTACCTTGGCAAGACTGCCTGGGGCCCAAGCACTTTGGTTATTTAAATGTCCGGTTTGGGCTCCTCTAAAACACTTTAATCTTTACTCGCTTTACAAAGTCTTTTTTTTTTTTTTTTTGACTGCAAGCAATGTCCTACATTTTATCCTCCAGCCTTATAGCTGGCTTACCTTTCTGACCACTTCCAAATGCCAGATTGTCACCTTTTACATTAACATTAACTATTCAGGCAAAACAAGTAAAACTTTCCGGCATTTGGGGTGTTTTTTCTTCTTTTCTTCCATCGGAACAAAGTCCGATAGAATAGCCTGTTTCTATGCACCCCCTGACTGAAATATGTTAGAAACCAGTCTTCCTCCTGGGATGAAGCCAAAATATGCAGAGTCTATAGTGAGACATTATCTTCAGAGGCCACCCATGTTTTCCAGGATAAGCTTTTTACTGTTACAGAGCACTGACAGAAAGCTGACAAGGAATGGTACTAAAACCTTCAATGTCCACTCAGAATAAAAGTATTTTAAAGACATTTTCTTAGGAGTGCCCTAGCACTGATGGCTCAGAGAAATATTGTTAAAAAAACAGCTGAAACAGTTGTTGTTACAGTAAACATGAATTAAGTCTAATAGCATCCTGCCCTCCATTTCAGGCCTTGAGTGCTCTCTGCAGGTCAATAAAACATCCCCTTTATTATAGTCTGTCAAATAATGCAGACAATGCAGGTGAAAGGTTGTCAAATAAGTAAAGAGAAATGTTGTGCAAAGCAAGTACACAAGAAGAAACCAAAGGCACATGACCATATGTGCACCTGAGAGGCTTTGCTTCCCAAGCATTGGGCAAAGCTGCCATGGTTCCTCCTGCCCTGGTGATGGAGTTATCCTCCCAGACTCTTCCTCACAGCTACAAACCGCGCAGCTGGGCTCCACATCACAGTCACAGGCCAGTGGCAGCACCACTAGGAAACGCCTGTGGCTATCATGTGCCTCCTAGGGGCAGGCTTTTAGGGAACCTTACTTAAAGGAACCTGTGAGCTGGCCACCTGGGGGTGAGGCAGTATCACAGGATGGCTCAGGCTGGAAGGGGCTGGAAAGAGACTTCTAGTCCAACCTCCTGCTCAAAATCAAGGTTCCTCTGCAGGAACTCCCTGCCTTCGAGGGAGTCAACAGCACTCCACTGCTATATCTTTTCAAAATTTGCTTAGTATCCCTTCCAGTCCTGCATCCAAGTCCTTATGTTACTGCAGGTTTATGAAAGCAGTACAAAGGTTTGCTGTATCTGCCTCAGGAACACGTTCTATAGAAGTTCTCTTTCAGAAATGACCCACATTGAATCTGAACCACATGAACAATAGGAAAGGAGTCATAATAAATTTAGAGGGGGCAAGAATTGATGGGAGCCACTGCAAGAGTCTCTGACCGCCTTCTGGAATGGTTATGTGCAGAACATACTGGTGTGGTACTTGGAGGGCCAGAGGGTCACACCTGGCATATACACATGATTAATGGGAAAGCATTGTTTGTTTGCTTACAGAGAGCAAATTTCACAAATGCACGTTGATGAGTGCTCATCTAGATGTGGTTATGACATCATCACACCTCAGTGCTACATCCCTATGCTTTGGTTAAGGGATGATGGGAAAGGGAAGGGAAAGAAGTGACAGCACAGAGGAGACAGCAGGTTCCAAACTTGTTTTTGGAAGGAGGTTTTGTCCCAACAACTCTTCAAAAAATTCTCTCTCTAAGCTGTTCCAGACAGAGTCTTTCTGGATCCCTCAGCTGAGTTTTGCTCCATCCAAACACTGCTAAACTTGTCAGGGAATTGCTTGTAAGAAGCTGGGCAGATGTAATAAAAATACAACCAAAGTAACTGATTAAATCCATCCACTTAGGCCTCACAGATACAGCTTTGGAGATGATTAAATTTGTTGTGTAAGCTACAATTTGATATTACTATTTCACAAAGTCTTGTACTTTTGTTTCAATTTGATGAACCAGAAATTACTTATTGGAAAATTATACCAAGAAATTTTTCATCAGACTGATTCTAGTAGGATTTTATTAGGAAGCAGTAGAAAAAAAGAGGTCCTATAAAGCAGAGAATGTTGTAAAATCATGGATTTAAATGGTTTTGAAGGAATTGGTAGACTTTTCCTGCCAAGGAAGTGGTAGACGATAAATTACTAAAAAAATCAAATAGTCAGCAGCCTTCAGGAAAAAAAAAAAAAGTAACAATTTAATGATTTAAACTGTACATAGAGTAATAAGTGTACACTTGAAGTCGCTGGGGAAATTCTGCCTCTGCTTTATGGCAGTATAGAATTTCCAAACATTCCCTTTCTTGTGAAAAGGCATTTATTCTGAATTACTGCATGAGTGACTCCTGGGGTATAAGTAGAAGCCTCTATGATTCAGCAGAAATGTTCTGGCAATATAAGAGTAAATACAACAGAAAGATGACTTTCATCCAGCAGGGCTGCTTTGATTTCACCATAAACTGGAATTCTGTTCAAGTAAAAATGCCCTCCTTCTGCCTCTTCCACTAATATCATTGCCTGAGAGAGTGTGTTATCTGAGGACTTACTCTCAAGGAATGATACTTTCAGCGTTTTGGATTATCGAAGTGTGGTTTTTATGCCTGAAAACACAACCATCTCTTGAAGGAAAATTAGTTCCTCTGTATAGTGCTAGGGCAGCTATACTGCATTGTCAGCTGGAGTGACCTGTATGCTGATTTACACCTGCTGAGTCCTTAATTTGCCAAAATACTCATAGATCCATGCCCAGAAGCCCTACAGACTTTTTAAAATCTGACAAAAACTTATTTCCAAAAAGTTACTCTTCCTGCTACAGTTCTCTCTGGGTATCACCAACACAGTTTCCTTTACAGAAGGAAGATATCATCCCAGGGTGTATTTTTCCAAGGAGCCCAGGCTCCTTTCTCTGCTCAGCCGTATTGTACCATGCATATATTGCAAATGCTTTTCACTACTTTCTCTTCCCATAACATCATTGGACTCTGTAAAATAAAATCTATTGAAAAGTAATCAAAGTTCATATGAAGGATGAAATATGGAATCAAGCTAAATAACAAAGTTTGTACTTATTTAATTGCAGTAGCAGACAGTAAGACATAAAATACCAGTTTTTAAATTAGCCATGACAGGAAAAGCTCTTGGATTTCTACCCTGGAAAACCCTCTGGAATTACCATTTTATTAAGGTATTCTGTCTGTACATTGGAAAACCAGATGAGGTTGCATAGCCAGAGCTGAAATTGTCCTTCAAACAATTCTGCCAACAATTTGCAAAGCATAACCTCATGAATTTCTTTCCTGAAAGTTCTCTCTCTTGGCAGAGGGCATTTCAAGCCACATGCCCATATAGAACTAGGTAAAGCAGGATGTATATTAGGATGGTCATCAGTTGAAACACATGCACCTGCCAGAAATCCTTCTTAGTATTTTTCTACAGAAGAGAACAAAGGCAGTTTCTGTAATTTAAATTACTTGAAGCCAGTATGAAGTTGAAGATTTTTCAGATTCCAGAGAGGGTTAAATTGAATTGGATGATACCCATAACTTGAGGAACACGATAACAGAATTCCAAGAAATCCCTCATATAAAGAATTCTTAAACACAGTTAACACTAGCAGAAACTTTCAGGCAAAATTTCAATGAAAAATACTTCTATTTATCCTAATCCAGTGAAAAAAATGGAACTGAGGAGTTAGAAACAGACAAAACAATAAGATACTTAATTTTCTAGACTGGAGAAAACTGAAAATATCCAGAATCATTGACTTGCCTGAAAAAAAATAGCATATGTGTACCAAAATCCTAATTTCAAAGCCAGTTTTCTCTGGAGTTTTTAAAAAATACATTTTATACTATCTGAAGTTCACAGGGTTGGACCCAATGGAACTGGAAATGCTATTAGTCAGAATGCTTTTCCTTCTCTCCACAGAGCTCAACTGTCCTAAGCAAACAATCAACATATTTGACTTCTTGCCATGATGTTGTCAAGATTCCCAAAGACTGGAAAGTTTCCACAGGTAGAAAGAAAATCCAGTTGCACTGACCAAAAAACCCCCAGAGACATGGATGGTTATATAAATATCCCACTATGAGGCAAAGCCAATACGAAGGACATAAGGTTAGGGAGTAATCTACTCAGCTAAAACTTTTCTTTGCATTTCCAAAATATCCATTCATCTGCTCTCAAGTATCTGGTGTTGCTTATTATTGGAGACAGAATGCCAACCTAGATGGTCTCATCAGTACTTCAACTCTTACATGCATTCCAATATTTCATGACTTTTTCCTATAGGGATATTAGAACTTTACAGCATTTTTATTAACAAATATTTTTGACAACCTACTTGGCACTATGGGATGAAAACTGAGAAGAGGAGAATTTCCTCCTACTGTCAGGATGCCTTCATGTGATCCATCGAAAGAATAGACACATTATATATATATTAATCTTATGTTGAAAAAATATGCTTCTAAATAAAACTTAGTTTATTATCTCAATAACAGACTAAAGTAACTCAATTAACTGATTCATCTAACTTAATTCTGCAAACGGAAATATATCAAAATGCTGTAACTGGAAAATCCTTTTGTTACTCCTTGCTGGGTGACTGCAACTAGAGAATGAACACCTCACAACAGCTCAGTCTGGAATCTCAGTAGACAATCCACTGCTCGTACCATTGGGAATAAAACAGTGGACCTGGATTAATGTCATCAGGTACTGTAGCTGCCTCTAGTATGTAAAGTCTCCTATGTGATTGGAGCATAAATTCTCATAACAAAAGAGAAGCCAAATACATCTTTCACAAGAAAAGGTTCATAATATTTTGACTTTGGTGCTGACAGGAAGTATTTCAGTAATAAGGATCTATGTTTTCCTCTGTGTGCTATAATTATGACTCACAGTAATTTTGGCTCTTCCTAAGGCACTGTCTTTGGACCCAAAATCCTCTAGCAATTTCATGCAAAATGAGACGAATTTAAGAGGATATAGTAGGAGCACTTCCTCTTAGGAACAGTGAATCTGAGTTGGACTTTCCTCTGGCAAGGAGGAAATGTTCATGTGTTACATTCTGAATCATACAGGAAAGTTTACAAAAACAAGATTTCTGCGGACAAACTGGGAAGTTCCTTTCATAGATTATTTT
>JAYDZK010000113.1:22453015-22467919 GCA_034509185.1 Euphonia xanthogaster
ACCTATCACCTATGTTAGACAGTGAGTTTCTACTCTAAACCAATCTAAAAGTGCCAACATCACCACTGAAGATGGAGATAGAGAAGGAGAAGAAGAAAAGCGAGACACGCCCAAGTCCCTCCATCTTGTCCCCAAAACCCCTTTTCTAAAAATCCCCAAACTTACTTTTTCACCCAGTGCTAATTTTATTATTATACTACTTAAACTGCTGTGGCTTTCAGGTCTTCATACAAAGCTGGCAATTTGCTCCACGGGTCATAATCAAACCCACAGTTGTTCTGGGCTGTGTGCCAGGGTCTCTGAGCCCCCTGGCAGGGGTCCCAGCAACTCTGGACTCCCAGAGTGATGTCCTGAGTTCCGACAGGAGTCTATGGATCTTTTGCACCTATTCCTAAATTATTCTAATGCCAGCATAAACCAAACATTTAATTCAGAGCAATAACCTATGCCCTTTCTACTGTTAATGAAATATTTTTGCAAGATATTAAATCATGCAGAAAAAATTTCCAGGTTCTCATGACACAACACATTTGTTATCCTTCAGCTAAATCCTGCATGTTAACCAAACCACAAACCCTTTGATACAAATTTTACACACTGAACTGGGATTTTTTTCTCCAGAAATCAGCCCTTTCTCAGGGAAAATTCCAGCTTTGCCTTGTTCCGGAAGGCACAGTTCTCTCTGAGAATATTTTTCCCTTCATGCATTGAAGATTTGCAACCAAAGATCTATAGCTGAGCACATTTTTTTTTTCATTCTTCAATGGCAATATGCCTGAAGACAATTTACTTTGCATTTTGTCCTCTCTAGAACCACTTCTTTGGGAACAACTAAAGAGGTTGAAACCTGAGAAATTTCCTGTCTGTAGAGCTCTCATTAGGTTTCAGTGCAGAGGCAGAGATCTTCAGACAATTTCTGCCATTGGCCATTTAATATCTTTAGCCTTTGTTTAAAAATGTCATTTTGTTGTTTCTTCGGGGGGGGAGGGAAGGAGAAGATTATGTAAGTACAGACATGTTGTTATGTTTAGTTCAAAAGCACATGAAGGGGAAAATGGGGAAAATATAAGAGAGTGATGGTAGATTAATAAATAATTATTCTAGCATCAGGTTGCCAAGTCAAAAACACTGGGTAGTAAATATTAAATTTTTTATTGAGTTGATATAGACTTCATCTTTTTCTCTGCCATCCCTTCTAAATAAGGCAAATATTTTATACTGGACAGTCTCTAATAGGAGGCATCACAGAAGAGATTCTGTTAAACCTTGTGGCATTATAACACACACAACAGTGGATGCTCTGAAGGAAAAAAGTAAAAACAGAAAAAAAAATTATGTCTTTCTAGGTACCAGAAGATTTAGAATGAATTCCAGGGAGAATGAGGCATGGTTTCTGCACAGCATGAGGCATGGTTTCTGAACAGCATGCAATACTCAAAATGTTTTCTTCGATAACTGGTAGATAAATCACTACTTACTCCAAGTAATAATGGTTCTGGTATGAATTAGGTGATTTCAATAACAAACATGTTACTGCTCTTTATATGCTGATAACACAGTGCAAATGAGACTAGGGAAAACCTATGTAAATTTATTAAAAAAAAAAAAAAAAGACATTGACCCCCAGGAAACCTACAGTGGAGGGATACAGGCATCGTTTTGCAAAGAGGCTGATATACTTTTAGATCCTCCCATCCTTAGACTCCTGCCTCACCTCTGCCCAAGTCTAAGTTCACTTACACTTCCATTACAGGGGTTTTGTCCCAATATGGGGACAAAAACAGGCTACAAAGGACAATTGACTGGACTGCAGAAGGCTGAAGGAGAGAGACTTTTTTTCTTGCTAAATCTGCTGGAGTAGCACTACTTTGGGTGGAGGGATAGAGTCGGCAGTGGCAGGGAATACAGTGTTAAACAACTTCATACACATTCACCATATTCCCTCTGTCACTGCTCATCCATGCCTGCTTGCTCACCTCCCTGATGAGCAACTGTGCTGCCCATGAGTAACCATGAGCAAATTTCAGCAGCAGTTCACTGATGGTTGATACCAGTAAAAATACACTAGCCAGTCTCCTGGTCACACAGTATTTTGTAATTGTTTTCCTAACCACATAAAACTGCATCCCTTTAAAACATGCCATGAGAATGGTCTATTTCCAGTGCCCAAAAGGAGCAGGAGAGAACATAGGACTTACAGGTATTCACCTGAAAAACAGATGCAGCCATGGAACACTCAAATGAAACAGATAACACTTGGGACTGGGGGAAAGTGTGGAGAATGAAAGTGGGGACAGCATCAAACAGCCATCATTCTTGTTGTCTTGAAAGTAAAGATTAATATATAGAAAAGCAGAATAAGGGAAAAAAACCTCTGAGAGCTACTGGGTCTTGGTCAGAATAATGATAATTCTGCCTCTCTTTTTTCAAATTTATTGATAACTACCCAGAGAAAATTTAATTCACCATACACTGTTATTTCCAACTCTCAAAATATAAATTCTTGTTTAGACTACAAGAGTAGACAATGTAAAGCATAACTACTATTTACTAACACCAATCTGAGCAATGTCTACTTGACTCTTTGCTTGCCTAGGAAATCTTCACTCCCTATAGTTAACAATTGAAAAAATTAATTACAAATGTCAATTAATAAAAATTGCTTTAAATCAAGGCAAGTTAGCTAATCACTCACATTTAGGCTCAAGAAGAGATTTTTCTCCCAATGCAGACTGAGATGTTTTTTGAAAATTGTTCACAACCTGCAGCACAAGTTGTGAAGAAACTGCTCAAATCCCATGGTTTCAAGGCTTTGAGCCCTTGTGATACAGCCTCCACTACATGCTTTTAGCCTTCTAGCACCACTAACTCTAACCTGGTGATAAACAAAATGGATAAATGTCATAGGATTTATACAGGGCCTGAATACAGAGCTGTGCTATTCTGTGTTGTCTGAGGTATCTAGAAGAGTCAGTTCAAAAAATGTGAAGGGATCTGTGGCAATCAGCAAATGCTCCCATGAAGCACTAAAAATTCATTTCAAAATTAAATTATTTTCTAATTCAATAGCAAACATTGGTTTATTTGGATTGGCCTTTGTTTCCTTTTCCCACCATTTCCAAGCAGAAAGAATTTTGTTGGAAAGTTTTTGACCAATCAGTCTCTACACTGACACTTATATCACTGCAAACTCCTTTTTTCTCTCATTTCACTTTGGTTTCCTGATACTCTCTATTGAACTTTGAAAAGATGCTTAGGTCTTATTTCACACATACACAGCAATTTTCACCACAGTCGATGTACCTGGCTTGTGAAAGGTTTAAAGTTTTGAATTTTTAGCTAGGTCATGTGATTCAGGCATAAATTTCCTGGTAGGAGTGAGGGCATCATCATGTCCTGCTCCTCAGAAGGCAGGAACTATTCAGAAAAGCTCCTCAGGACACTGGATGATTGAAAAACAGATTGATGTCACTTAATGGGCATCTTTTACAGATTTTTTTTTTTCCCCAGGGCTTTTTTGTGTTTTACCCTGGGCAAATTATGGAACAGATTTTCTCCTCCCAGAACAGATGATTGTCTAGGATCAAGGACGCACATTTAGGACACAGAAGTCTCATGCTCACCTACAGCAGTCCAAGCAAAGGATGAAACTTGCTTCATCTACATCTCAACATCCCTTAAGCATCACAGTATTAACCATTCCTAGGAATGCTACTGTTCACTCATTATATTATCTAGCAAACTTTCATTACCTTCACATTAAAGGAAATTGTGATTTTGTGCCACACTGGAACAGACACTGAGGATGAAAGCTCTACATTTTATGGAAAATGGTTAGTTGGGCTGGTTCATAACACTGCAGCCTCTCACCAGCCCATCCAACCCCACAGCTGAATCCACACTCAGCAGAGTTTATGCAGCCTTTCAAGCTAAACAAGCACGTGCAGATTTGTATAAAGGCCCTACCACAGTGAGCTAACATGGCACGTACAGACCCCTCTGAAACAGCTGTAGCTGCTCTGTACTTCTGTGCTTACAACAGACTTGAGCTGGCAACCAAGACATTTAACTCTAGTTCAGTCCTTTCTTTTTATTCACACCCCTGACTTCTACAGACAGAATTTAAATTTCTTCCTTTTAACATTTCCTTATAAATCAACTTTAGTGCATAGCACTCAAATTTTCTGTCCACTTAGTCTAGAATGCTGAATGCTTCAGAGGAAGCTAGATAATTCGCCAGGCACTTCTGAGCATGTTCTTCAAGATTGCAACACTTTAATTATGATGCTGGAAAAAACATTCACAAGAGGAAGCTTTGTCAGCACTGTGAGGCAACAGAGGAACCATTTTGTTAAATGTCTTTCTCTATTAAATTAGGAAAAAAAATTCCAGCATCAATTTGGAATGCAAAATGCCAACATAGATAAGCATAAACACATGTGCACATGTGCACAAAAGTTAACATATTTATTTAATTATATGTGTCCATATTCACACATATGATTACAAATACGTGTATAACTACACATTTTATATTTATGTGTATACATGCATATATTTCTGTGTGCCTATCGTGAGCTCATTAAGGATGGATCTATTACTGCCTGGCCAAGTACTTCAGAAAAAGCCATAGAGCTGTGGCCTTCGTTCCCTGAGATGTGCATATATCTCTCATCCTGCAACAGTCCCCCACATCCCACATGGCCTTTGTGGTGGGAATTCCATATCCAGTAACTGTCAAGAGCTGTTAGGGAGAGTAAGAAATCCATGCTGCACCCGACAGCACAGCAGTCTTCAGATAGCTGAAATTGCAATCGATAGCTAACGAATGGCCATTCCACTTACAGTATAATGAGCCCTGTCTCAGCCTGCTTTTCCCACAGAGATGCAGGCACTAATTCTAAGACCATTATCTTCTTCAGCTGGTCATAATGACAGCTCAAACATGTAATAACATTTAAAACACAGACTGTAATTTCTTTTTCTCTGTTCAGAATTTGTACTTGGACAGCAAATGGCTTAATGAACCAGTTTTGGAGACTTTCTAATTACCAGCTGTCCCTGGAGGATTTTTGTTGTTGTTGTTGTTGTTGTTTAATTTTATTATGGTAAAAGTCACTAGACTAGCATCTATTTTGCCTGCTCTTAGAAACATTTTTCCTTCTGCAGCTGAAATAGATTGCATCTTACACTAGGTACTAAGGCAGCACTCTAAACAGATTCAAAATCACTCTTACCGGCTTTCCTGTAAGCTCTGTCAGGATGTAGGTGGGTCAGTTCACTAGGCTGGACTAATTGTTTGTCTTTGGTAGTATTTTAGTTCTGGGTCAAAAAATATACTTGGAATCTCCGGTTTGTATGGTTTCAACAACAGTTCTTTAAATTCTCAGAAATAGAAGAGGAATCAGTACATATGGTACATTAGATCTATTTTAAACTTGACTCCCTTCCAAGGGTCAGACTGAACCCTGGGTTTTAATCTGAGCCTGCTTTAATATTTTTAGTTAGTTTCTGATTTTCCATCACATATAAAAAGTAGAATTAAAAACCACAACTCCCTGTGAAAAGGATCAAATCACAGTCCTTTTATGAGTGGCAGCAATTTTCTTTTTATCCCTTCCAGCTTAATGCTGACAATCTGCTTGCTCTTGGGATGCAGGCTCTGCTCCTTTCAAGCTGCAGAGGGCTGGAGCACAGGCTTACACTTTTCTCCTGCACACTCCTGTCTGTAGCCTCCCACCAGGACTGGGGCTAGGGAAATTGGTTCGTTGCCTGCAGGATGAGTGTGCTGGGCAAGGGTCTGTGTAGGAGCTCCACAAAGGAGCTGCAGGAGCTCAGCAGGTTGTGCAGCATCAGAGATGCCAATAAGAAGGTCAGTTCTCCTCTGACACCCTGCAGGTTCACCAGCTGAAGCCCCAAATTGTACTGAAAGATGGGCAGGCAAAGCCTGTGCATCTCATGGTGGAAAATTGAGACTTCTCTGATGGTAAACGCTGGGAACTTGTGACTTTTGGCACCGAAGGATGCATGTGCAACAAATAGGAGGATTTCAGCATGGAGTTACAGGGCAGTGATCTCATTGGGATCACAGAGATGTTGTGAGTTAGCTCACATGACCAGAGTGCTGGCATGAATGGATACAGCTTCTTTAGAAAGGACAGGACAGTATGATGAACAGAGCAAGGTGCACTTTATGTGACAGAGCAGAGGACACAGGGCATTCTGCCTTGGGACTAGTGATGAGCCAGATGAGGGATGCCATTGTTGCAGCATCTGTCACAGACCTCCCAGTCAGGAACAAGCAGGTAAGGACTTTTCCAAACAGCTGGAGGAAGCCTTTTGCTCTCAGACCCTGGCTCTTCTGGAAGCTTCAACCACTCCTTTGTCAGATGAAAGGTCAGCACAGCAGGACACAGGCAGTCCAGGAGGTCTCTGGATAGAGTTGATGGGAACTTCCTGACATAGGTGATTAAGAAGATGGTCAGTGGAGATGCTCTGCCAAACCTCATAGATAAGGAATAACTTGTTAGAGATGTGAAGGCTGGAGGTGACCTTAGCTGCAGTGGCCATGAAATGATGGAGTTCGGGATTTTCAAAGCAGAGAACAAAAGGAAAAAAGCATCACCACTCTGTACTTCAGGGGAGCAGATTTCATGAATCTTCTCCATGAACATACAGCCTCAAAAAGATGAGTGGTTCAGTACAGCTGGTTGATTTTCAAAGATGCCTCTTCACGGCTCAGGAACTGTCTATCCCAATGAGCAGGAAATCAAGCAGTGAAGTCAGGAGGCCTGAGTGGATGAACAAGGAGCTTCTGACCAAAGCGAAATATTAAAAGCAAGCATACAAGACAAAGGGTCAGATCACCCAGAAAGAATACAAAGATACTGTCTGAGTGGGCAGGAACTGTAATTGCTGCCAGCCAGGACTTAGTAAGGAGTTTGCTTCTTCTGCCTGAAGTGAAGAGTGCATCATAATCAATGTTAACTATAGGTCTGTATCCTCACTATTTTTCTGCAGTCTATTGTAGCCTTGAAACAGGATTCTGAAACTACTGCTTTGGCCACCACAGGTGACCTGTGTTGTCTCAGGTACCTAATCATGCTCAAACACTGTGGCTGGAATAACCAGAGCATATCCACAATGCATTATTTCAACTGTTTGTTTGCAAAGCCACAGTGACTTTTTAATTTCAGACTCTACCTAAACCTACAATCTTTCCATTTTAAGTTCAAATACCTCATCAACTATTATTCTAAACATTATCTAATTTAATCATTTCAGAGATAAGGAGTGAGATGCAAGTGCTGACTATTGTTAGCACTAATTTCAAGGGGTGTAACAGACTGGAGAAATGTCTGTTAAATTGTGACCTTGTTTTGGTTATATCCTTCATTGTATTGTAATCCTACACCCGACTAGGATTTGTAGAGTTTTTTAGATTAATAAATATAAGTGGAAAAATTAGAAGCTTTGCAGCAGACAAAACTGTTGTCTTCTGCTCCTGTAAATTCAAAAAAAATTTGGAATATCCTTCAAAGTAAGGAAAATCAAACAGTTCCTTCTAACCTATTTCACTAAGGCAGCAAAATTCTCCTACAACTGGGTAGTGTCAATATAGCCAGATGTAATCATTCCCATCAGGTACTCAATTATGAAGACTGCTGCTTATATTTCAGACCTATAAAAGTCTGCCCCAAAGAGCTTGGTTGTATGCATTGATCTCATAAAAGATTAAATTTCTTCCTAAAAACTCGAAGTCACTTACACATTCCTAGGGAGTCATGTTTAGGTAGACATCATGGTTTTATCAAAGTATCTGCATTTTTCATGCTACCCTGAATCCTCTTTACATCTCAAACCAAACTCTCCTTACCCTCTTGTATGAATTCTTTCACTAATGTACTCATTGAAGAGTGAAGCTCTAAAGAGAGCTCTGCCCAAAAGCCTGGACTTGGAAATAAAGATCTCCATGAGGCAAGATACAGCATCATCTTCTTTTCCAAGTGCTCTCATACAGTCTGAAACTTAAAATTTTTGGTCAAAATTAAAACAAGGTGGAGATTGCAAATGTCCCAAACTTTGCACACTTTGTGAAAGGTGTCAGGGAGACTGAAGACCTTTGTGAGCATCATACTGAGGGACAGGCAGTTGTGAATCACTTTAAGATGCAGCAGCCATCTGTCAGAGGCTCCTTTTTGCAGGATTAAACATGTACAGCAAATGGAAGAGCCTAGGAAGAAAGGCAGTGGAAAGGATTCAGAGGTCTTGCATTAAAAACTCAGGAGAATTTGATGACCATGTGGAGAGAAGCTTCAGATTTTCATCACATGATCTCTTGTCCTGACTGGTAATGGCTGCCCTGTGTAGCCACACTGGCGAGTCCATGTCCCAAGCAGTGCATATGGCCCAGGCTTCTTTGGCTCTGCTCATGGAAAGAAATACTGTGAAGTCAGTATTTTACAGTCTGATAAATCATTTGTGGCCCGACATGCATTGATGCAGAGATATTTCTGAATTTCAGTTTCTCTTTTGATTGTCAGATCACTGTGTGAGCTTGGAGAACAGCTGGTGTTAGGCAGTGTTAATAAGTGTAGAGGAAGAAGAATCACAGTCAGCAGCTATGACCGTGTCTCAGGCAACTGCTCTGTGACACTAAAGAAGAAAGATGGCAGGAAGGTCAAGAGACATTCCCCACACTCTGATACCTCCAGATTATTTTCAACAGGACAATTTATTTATGGCTGTTGATATTTGTTTAGAGGGCAAATTTTTTACAAAGTGTGGAATTTCCTTTTTACTCATGGTCTCTACTCTTTGGCAAAGCTGAAGCTGGGTACCTGCAACATAACAAGCATAAATTTAAAGACAATATTTAGAAGCCTGTAAAAAGGTGACCCTGAGACTCTCTCATGACCCATGAAAAACAAGTTATTGTTTGTACCACATTTAATATGAAGATTGTGACCAAGCCATTAACCTTTAGTAGTGGGCACTGAGTAAATGTGTCACATCATACAGAAGGTGCAGTAAATCTGTGCAAACAGTGCACACTATGTGGAGTGGCTTCTCAGCTGCAAGCTAAGAGAAATGAAAAAATATCTATCCATTTAGCTCTATTCCTTCTAAGTTTGGGACTTTATAAAGCACACTCTCTGAATCCTATCTCATAACTTTACCCTTTCAATGGCTTGTTTTTTCTGATTACCAATATTTTATATGAAAATGGGGGCTTATCATTACATTTTAACTTATTCCTTTTCCTGCTAATTCTACATAACTGGAGTAGCTATTGCTCAAGTACTGATTGCTGTTAAAAAGCACACTACAGTAGGGCTGAAAATTGAGAATTTAATATGCAAATATTCATTCTAACACCTTGGCCTAGGAAACTTGGTGTTACATGGTTTGATGTCCAACTCTCAGCTTCTTCTTTCTCAGACTGCTTTATATATATTACAAACTTTCCCTCCACACTTCTGTTTCTAAACTGAAGTCCAAAGGCAGCCTCAGATCCAGCTTTCTTTTAAATACATAATGTACTAATTTAATTGACAAGATAATCAGTCAGTTAAGGTACTGCAAACTTCTGTGTGAACTATTACTGTCAAAAATTTAGGAAATGTTCACTAATACAACACTGAAATTTAGCTATGTTGCTCTGAGACATAGATTTGCATCCCAGAAAATGTAGCAGAAGTGTCCTATTGAAGCCTATGGGCAAAAATTTACTTTTTTTTTTTTGTGTTCATCTAACTTCCATCCACATCAACACATCAAAAATTATTTTCTGCAAAATGGATAAATTAATGCATTTTATGAATGTATGAACTCACTTAAATGAGCAAGTTACAATGCTGAACTGCAGGCTTTAAAGTTTCCCATGTTGCAGCAGCATTCCATTTGTAATTCATCTTTTTTTCAGGAAACAGACAGATTACTGCTCCTTTTTTGAATCTTTTTGTTTATACTCCCTTTGGGCCACGTCTTGCCATTCAGCAACATTTGTTAAACACAAAAGTCTATTTTGACTGTGACTTTTCCTCATAAAAGGATGGAAAACCTTTAAAAGCTGTATTTAGTTCTAGAAAATCTTAAATACATCATCATAGACTAGGCACTTTAACTGGAAAGATGAAGTCAACATATTTAGAGAGAAACAAGCAATGTTTAGATGCAGAAGGACACTCCTGTGTTTACAGCTTTAAACAAAAGGGGAACAATGGTCTGGCTCATCAAATGTGTCCACTGCCTACAACACTTTCTGAAGGTGTCAGTCTGATTTAAGAGACTTGGAGTAACAGAGAGGATGTTTGTCAAGCTCAGGGGAGAATGTCAGCAGACACATCTCTGTGTAGAAAAGGCAGCTTATACTCCTAGGTAAGACCCTATGTACAACATCTGCTGCATACATGCTTTATGTATTTCCTCCATCAGGTCATTCTTGATGAAACCTGAGAACTAGACAAAGAATTTTATTTATCAAATATGAGCTTTGATTGTCCCTACCTCATAAAATCCATAACTCCAAACCACAAAATTAATAAAATACTTAAAGCAGGATGTATTAAAGCACATACATGAAGTATGAGAAACATAAGTTAATTTCTAAAAAGAGATCTATGGCTAAGGTGACAAATCCTTTTGGTTCTTGGACAGAACAGCAGGGAAAAACATTTGTAAAATCCAGATTCAAAGATCCAGGCAGTTAATCTCACAAAGATCTTTTCTTGCTCCCCCTTGGTATGCAACATCTTTCTAGTCTTTGCTTGAGTCTGAGGCATTCAGGGTTTGCAAACTTTTCATGCAAGAAATGAAAACCCCAAGTGCTATGGTATGAAGATTAAATGATGCAATTCAATGTTCATGACCATAAATTATTCAAATGCATGTTATGTTTCAAGTTGGATTTTACAGTATTTTATTGTGCAATTAGCTATCTTCTAATTTGTAATTGTTATCATTTTATAGTCAAGCTAGTGTCAAATGATCCTATTGCTTAAGCCCTGCATCACAGGAACCTTAGCATTAAATTTAGGTTCTGTTTCCCACAAATTACTTGTGAACATAAATCAACCTCATAAAATAAGCCTGTGCAAAACCAGGAAAATTTCCTGCATTTGTATTTGTTAATATTTATGTTCTAAGCAAGTTCTACATCAAAACAATTTTTGTCCTCCTCTATTATGGCCTTATGTTCAACTAGAGAGTACTTATGCTCCTTTCAAATTTTCTCATTTGAACAAGTCTTCCATTTATTTCTGAAGCATGGCTTTTAATTCTAATAGACTCTGAGGTTAATGATGTTAGAATTTTATTTATCATTTTGATTTTCTATGGTACTTTCAGAATCTTTTCTTTTCATAAGTAATACATATTTACTCAACACTGTCACTGTGATATCTGAAATCTCCATGCCACCTACAAGAATTTTATGCTTTTCCACACTCTTATTCAGGTCCTTTTATTCAAACCATATACTTTTTTTTCTCTTCTAATAACGCTGAATTTTAGTGTATTTTTATACTAAAGTTTAAGAAATTTTCATTGTGATCATGCGTTGAATTTTGCCCTACCTGTTGTTCAGGACTTTATCTTAAACAATATTACCTTACTTAAAGGTAATTAGCATTTCTGTTGTAGCTTTTTGAAATAACTGTTCCAAAAAACAGCTGTTTATGGCACCTAAAATTTTCCTCTGTTCACACTGCATTGTGATGAGTATACTACTTGTGCATAACATAAATGAAACTTCCTACTATTAGTCAGGTTTCTGCTCTTCAAGCACACAGATCTCCTTTAATGCAAGAAAAGAACTGCCCTTATTATGATTGGGTTATCCTGGCTAAAACTGTAGGCTAATACCACATTCATTCTCCTCATGTCTGAGAATTCAATCCTGGCAGTTCACTTGGTCAAGAATCTGTAGTTATGATGTTACTCAGATTTGTTTTCTCTAAGATGTAATGTCTCTTTGACAACAATAATATTCATTTTAGCACTTGATCAAAAGGTTTTAAACAACCAGTCGGATATAATAAGGAGTTATAATGGATCAAGCCTAGCTGATCTCAATTTTTTTTTATGATTTCTAATAGAAATGTCAATTTTTTTGTCATTTATTTCATTTATTAGAACGTTAAATGAAATGTTTACTGAAAGAAAGTTCTCAGTTTCTAAACTGACTAGATTTTGGTGAAAAAAAGGTAAAATGCTAACTCACAAGAATCAAGACAAGCCTGCAAAACTGGCTATCCTAAGCCTTGCTGCATCTTACAAATCTCACCATGCCTAATTCAGACCCGAGTCATACACGCTGGTGTTCTGTAACTCACATATGTCTTTATTTCACCTTTCAGCTGCTCTACTGCACCTCACTATAAAACTCAGAAAAAAACTTGAAGGTAAGAAGATGGCAGTACTTGGAACTGGTTCTTAATCTGGTCTTTCTAGGGTTGATTCCCAGATACTCCTCTGACTCCCTATGCCTTTTCTGCTTGCTTCTGTCTTTCAGGCCTTTGAATCAGATTCTGTATATATAAGGTAGAGAGAGCAGGAAGCTGCCTAGAGATAATCGTAAGTAGCATGAGTCACAAGAACTGTCAACTGAGCACTGCACTTGTGGAAAGGGTTTTGGAGGTTGGCCTAATAGGCTAACTACTTATTAGTGTAAGAGAAAGTAGTGGCAATATTTACTTGGGCTAAATTCTGTTCTATTTCTTGTATATGACTCATCTAAGCATTAATATTATTCATCCCCTCATTTCTGCAGGTGATCTATTTTACAAAACATTTAATACATCAATACACATTAAGGAAAATGTTCCTGTAATTTATTCCTACCAGGAAAAACACAATCTGGCTTAGTCATTGTCCTAGATTTTCTTCAGACATTTTGAAAAACTGTAAAGTGTAAAATGTTTCTAAGTGAGCATTAACTCTACCTTGTATTCATTTGATACAAAGGAGATAATCAATTCTGTTTCATGACTAAAAACTCAGAGAGGAAAATAGACTCGATGGTGGCAGATCTAGAGGGAATTAATGAGTCAGCATTGTTGAATGGTACAGGGGCTCCACGAACAGAACTAGGAAAGGTCAAGATTACCTCAAAACAAAAAAGCCAGGTTTTTGAAAGGAGAATTGGTGGTCAACATGAAGTATGTGCTTTGGTCACTAAATCCACTGTACGTGATGCTGACTGTTTGATGCTGTTTAAAATGTAATATTTAACACTGGCACAGAGGAGGATCTAGATTGCTTTTTACGTATTTCCTTGGAATCGATTGTAATGTGGTTGTTCTTGTTAGCTCTGCCCAGAATCTTTTTCACTGTAATAAATCAAGTTAAATTTGTAAGGTACCATGATTATAATATTAAATTAACATGACACAATTCATTTTGTACATGAACTCTAAATCAGCAAATTTGTTAGTGTGGTTCTGTGTATATGCCCATTCAGGAAAATTCTTGAGCATATGCTTAGACATAAAGTTGCAGTACAGTCCTTTATAGCAGTTGGAAGTGAATATGCCATATGTGTTCCCAAAGGACTGAATTTGCAAATTTGATCCTGTAACATATTATTCAAGATAAATAAGTATCTGGTTCATAGATGTCAGTGTCAACAAGTAATAAGTGGAGAAGTAAAGTTCTACTGCAAGTATAATACTTATTTTAAAATTTTATGGTTAGGAAAAAAAACCCCAAATTTTATTATTTGCCTGTTATGAAGTGTTCCAAATCCTGTGATATTTCATTTTCTCTTAAGGCACATTAATCCAAACCCAATAATTATAGCAATTAATCTTAACTTTTTCTCATCTGAAAACAAGAAATTAAATATCTAATCTTTCTCTAATGTCATTTTAGTCACCAGTCCTTTTCTGCAGAGGGCTTTTTTGCTTGAGACACCCAGGGACCAGGTGAGGCTATTTTTCAAGCCTCGGGGTGAGAAAGCTGCTCTTTGCTGTTTGCATGTCTGGGCAGACCCTCTTCCTGCCCAGACCCCAGTGGGTTACTGCATGGGAAGGCTCTGAAGGCTGCCTTCAACCTTGGATCTCATCTGCAGGCAATCTCAGATCCTGATAAAGCTGTGGAGTGTTTGGCACCTTTAGGTGCTATTAGGAGTAACTAGGCTTACTCTTTGTACACTGTAAAATCATCAGCACCAAGGAAAACACCCAGCTTGTGCTACCACCCTCTCAAGCACAGCAAGCTGGCAAGATCCCAGCTAGTGATGAGCTACTCAGGTCAGAGATACCCCTACACTAATATTGTAGCTTTTGAAAGTGCTTACAAGTCAACAAGTTAGAGTGAGATTTTGATGATTCATGTTTATGTGCTAAAGTACAATCATGCACAAAGAGGAGCTGGGTCCTTGGAGAGAGAAACCGGCTTTGACAGCAAGTGTATTCCCCATTTAATATTTAGCTGTTATGATGGAAAACACGAAAAGCTGAGGAAAGGTAAACGACTACTCAAGAGGCTATAGTTTCCCAAGATTAAGTTTTTTGGTGGTAATACTGAATTTAAATGTTCCTGGCATCAGTACCTCCCTTTCAGATATACTGGCACTATGAACTTGATTTGAGAAGCGACACGGCTAAAACTAAATAGAAAAGTAATCTTTTTGTCTGAAAATTTTCATGCCAGAAATTTTCTGTTCCTTCGTCCAGGTCAGAGAAAGAATCCAGTTTCTGCATACCGGGGGGGGGGGCACAAAATTGTCATCTATAGTACATCTAGGGCAAGATGTAGAAGAATCATTCACGCTGAAAAAACCACCTATACTATACCTTAAACTGCCAGTGTGGATGCACTGAGAACCACTGAGTTTGATTCTCCATCTGATCTCTCCAAACTCATGCAAATCCAACTGGCTTCCTGTGAGCAGAGACCCTT
>JAYDZK010000113.1:22468019-22493754 GCA_034509185.1 Euphonia xanthogaster
GTGAGCAGAGACCCTTTACCCCAAATATTATTTTGATCAATAAAGAATTTAATTTATGAAACACCCCAATGTGTTGCATTCCTAAGTGGTTTATAGGTATACTGACTGTGAGGTTCAGTGTCAGTCTATAGTTGCCTGATATCCCATGAGACAAAAATATCATTATAATGTTTGCATTACACATCAGAAATTGTTTACTGGCAGCAAAGTAAACCCACTAAAATTATATTCTCCTATATTTAATGTTTTATATATTCGATATGCATTTAATCTTAAATGCTTCATAACACATAAACCATGGAGAGAGCATATTATGGCAATGCCATCGCTGATAATTTTTCATTTCAGATTGAAAGAATACAATAATTTCAGGGAATGCAGTACCAAACAATGTTATGTGAAGGACATCTGAATTCCAAGAATACTGCTTGCAAAAAATCTATCCATGCCACTTTTGTCACATTCCTGACTTGATTTGTTGGCTTGAATTAGGGACAGATCACAGTGTGAGTAAAGAGAGAACAGCTCCATCAATTAACATGCAGAAGAGGAATTAAGGCTTAAAACCTTCAAGTAAAAAAAAATAATTTTAAAAGACACCTTGAAAATGCTGTCCCAGTTGAGTGTATAAGGTGCATTCTGCTGATTGGCAGGAGAAGTGGAGAGGAGGAGACCAAAACAGTGATCTAGAAGATGGCATTTGTGATCTGATACTCTGTTTTTCTTATAACATTAAATAAAGTTTAGGGGATTCAGCGGCACTGGGAAATATTAACCAGTTTTCTCAAATTTATATTGCAAGATGGTAAGCAATCTTATTGCAGAACAATGCTAGGAAAATGTCAGCCAGGACAAGACCACCACCTGGCTCCCGTCCTAGGTCCAAGGAAATGAAAATCTTCCACATTCAGAAATTGAATTCAATTGTGTTGGTGGACTGAAAATCTTTTGTGACAGTGCTGGTCATATTATTGCTAACCCACCCCCCCTCTAAAATCTGGGAAATCAAGCAAGTTTTAATAACTTCAGACGAGTAGCAAAGATCTAAGCACCACCTCTTAGTAAGGTTACTCAACCCTTTTCATTCTGTCTCCCAAGGTATTTGGGCTGCTAGCGCTGCAGTGCAATGGCAGGCTGTTTTTTGGTCTGGATCATGTTTTATGTTAACATCAAAATGCTTCTACATGAATCAATCTTAATCTTTGCTCCTAAAAAAACAAAAATTTGGAGGGTAAGATATCTAAAACCAAGTAACTAAATTCAGATGCCTGAAAATAGACATGAAGGAACTATTTTGCATTTCATAACTTAAGTTCACACTCAGCACCAGAATATAGAGTTCAGCTCTTATGAAACAGAAAATGACATGCTTCTGCATAGCAGGAATCACCTGTAAACAATTTGGCTTTTTTGCCAAAATTTGACTTTACATGAATACTTTTGATAGCAAATTTCATGCTCCAAAGAGCAAAAAATTACTTTTTATGGAATAGGTTTTTTTTTATTAGCTAAATTTTTGTGTGTGATCTCTGATCCAAATCAATACATTTATAAGGTCTTTTATTGTTTGCAAGAATATAAACTGATTGATGAACAAGACAGTCATGTGATGCCAAAAAACTGGAGTAAATGGAAGATAGGAAATATCATGATTTATAACTTGGAAATAATACTTTTCACTTACTATTTTCTCTCAGTGTGCAATACCTTTGAAATCAGAAATATTGATTGCATTTTGCAAGTGAGACTGAAAAATTGGTTTCTTTCTAAGTTGTTCAGGGCTATTACAAGTCCAGACTAGAGGAGTAATCCATAATGGACATCCTACAGATATGAGTTCTCTGATCAGAGCAGTGTACCTGAGTGAGGTGAGCAGAGTGCAGAGTGGGTCAGGTGGTTGCGACAGACTCCACCAAGAATCCAGTAACCATCAGAGAAATATGAGATGGCAGGTGAAGGATCATCAGTCTCAGGCAACAAGCCAGATCCACCTGCCACTGCTATAAGGAGATCCCTGAGAGCACACCTCTAGAACTCGGTGTTCCTCAATCCTACACCTACCCAACACCTCATCCCATGCAGCCAGCAACCCATCCTGTGCAGCTAGGAGAAAACCACAGGGTCCAGGTGGCTTGGGGACAACACTGGATGTGCTTCCAAGCTGAAGAATGGATAGTACTCATAGTTTCAAAATTCTTGATGTAGGACAAATGAAGCCTAAACTACACCCACAAGACAACACAGCTACTCTGTACTGGCAGAGCTGAGACAGCTCACATGCAAGTATCCACTGGTGCTGCCAGTTTTTAGTCTTCAGTCATAAAGCTGCTATTGCCAAAACAGGGGGAGCAGTATAAGGGTTGTTCTGAAATCTTGTGCTGGGAGGTGTCAGGAACTGACACCTTAGCTCCCACTTGAAGCTAAAACAACTTTACCACTTTTGAAAAAAATACTGCACAGCCTCCTGCCTTTCACAAGACAAAGAACTATATGAAGATAGAAAGGTATTTTCTGTCCAAAACTGGAACAGGCAGAAAAGAAGCATTTGCTTATAGCAAAGCTTTGCACTAATTAACCAGGTTAATGCCACTTTTTGTTCTCTGTTGCACTGCCAGGGGTTTCATAGGCAACAGAGCATCATGTTGTGACTCTGGGCTGAATATAAGTGTAACTGGTTACAGACATTCCAGAAGTCCAGTTGGATACTGCAGGATGACTGAAGAACATGCCCCACATGGTAGCCTACTAGTACTGCAGGCCATGAGGGAAGGGTAGTGGAGGAAGCATTTTTAAAGGCTCCTGTGTTTTTCCGGCTCCTGAGCCTGGCAGTATCTGAATTAATCTTTGGTGCAATCTCAAATCTCCTTGCAGATTCTTTCACCTTTTTGAGGTTGCTCTCAAGCCACAGGACAATAGTTCAAATCAAAACCTTTTTTCTATTTTTTACCATCTGCCTTCTCTAGATGAACCTTCCTTATAAAACTCGGGGTAGCCCCAAACTATGTGTGACTGGAGCCATAGGTACTGTCTGCATTGGTTTCCTTGGCAAATATTAAATAGTTCCAGAACAAAAAAAACAGGAAAAAAAAAAGCAATTAAAAATAAAATAATAGTAATAAAAAAGCCTAATCAAAATGAAGGTAATGTGTTCTATCTAGAATGGAAAAAAGGAAGATGATTTGGAGATAGGTAGAAAAGAGTGAACAGAGCCAAAACTGTTGCTTCCCAGTCCTTGCAGGCAGTCCACAGCTAGAGATGCAAACAAGAGCTATGATCCAGCTACTACTCATATAAGATTATAATGTTTGTAAACGTAACATAAACTTAGAAACTCTGTGGGAAATAAGGTTGGTACTTATACCCAACAGAAATCACAAGCTTCTCACTGATAGCTCTAGAGCAGAAATAGAAGCAAAATTTCCTATGGATTTGTCATTCGGCTCCAGTTAACAGTATGACAGCATGTTAGTAATGGCTGCTTTGCTCACTTCTGCCAAGGGAATTCCACAATCTGTTCTACATGGGCCTCAGAGTCCTCCAGGTTAATCTAATGCATGATCTCCAGCCTGAAAAGCTTAAATACTCACAGCTCTTCTCCCCAAGAAACAAACATATAATCAAATCTTATGCTTCAGGGAATAAGCTGATGGCTGCAGGCTTGGCAAGGAATACTTCTATTTTATGGCTTTGCACAAATTGTGGGGTTTGCCTTTCCTCTGAAGCATGACGCATTAGCTACTGCTGCATGTAGAATACCAGGGTTAATAAAGCAATGTTCAGAGCTAGCCAGCCGAGTCTGTGCTTTTATGTTTCTGTCAGCAGCACTCCGGTTTTTTCCTAGGAATTTTGAGGCAAGGGAGAACTAATAATTGGCAGCACTGTTTGCAGTGGTATGTCTGAGAGCAGATGCACCAAAAATGACACCCCCATAAAGCAAACGTGACTGATTATCTATGGATCATACCTATGCTTGGGATCTCCTTCAGGATCAGAGGGTGTGCTGCATGTAAACAGAAGCACAGCTTCCATGAAATGAGCAGATCTCAGATGAGCAGATCTCTCAGAGCATTTTATAGCTCTCCCATTATTATTTTATGGGCCAGCAACCAGCTTGTCCTTATAGCACAGAAGTAATGCAGTTGCTGTTTGGCTTGCAGACATCTGATACAGTACAAGAATACAAAAGGCTTTTCCATGGGAATAGAAATGCAGTTGTAAAAATACCTGGGGCACAGGTGGGCTCTCCTGAGTGAGGCAGCCTGCCCTCTTTGTCTCACAATTGGTGCTCAGAAGATAGAAATTCTGACTCATTTCCTCAAAATTAGGTTTCATTCCACCTTTACCCCTTCCCTATAAATTCTACACTGTGTCAGGACAAAATGTGGAGCCCAGAAAAGACACTGCAGCTAAATTATCTCAAGCAAGGGAAAAGCCTTGAATATTTTACAGGACTGAGTGGCCCTGCAGATTGTGTTAGTCATAAACAAGCACAATGCAAACTCACATCTGGGTTCTCAGCTTCTAAATATACTGAAACTGCCAAGGCAACAGATGAGATTTCCCCATCAATAGCCATTGAGCAGACACTTATTCTGTGATCAGTTTTAGACCAAGAAGAAGTAATATGGCCTTGTCACATGTAAAGCTTGTGATCAGAAGTAAACAGCCTCCATTTTATGCCAGTCTTTTTAAAGAAGCATGGCCACTTAAGCTGACAGCAGTAACAAAAGAGCAGAGAAATGAGTTGAACTGCAGGTTCATGTAACAGTTGAGTAAATACAGGTGCGGCTTTTTGGTAGAAAGCCAGGTTTGCTACAAGAAAACTGTAACTGAGCATATTCATACTATCTCTTCAGCTGCTTTTAAACTGATTTTCCTGTTAAATTCTAAATGTTTGGTGTAGCTAATTATCTTCTAGTTCCCTTTCAGCTGTCATCTTTGGAGGTAGAACTAGGAATTAAACACCTCCCGGAAATTCCATTGAGCCCTTCAGGAGATTATCTAATGATCTTGACTCCCTATGGGTGATTACTGAGGAACCTCTGAATTGGCCATTTCAAAGAACTGATACGGCCCCATAGAACCTCTCTGCAGCAGCCAGAACAGCCATCAGGAGCCTCAGCTCAGGGAGTGCTCCATCAGGAAGATGATTACCTTGCATTTTCCCTGTCTAGTTCATTTATGCATCTGATGCCTCTCATTGCAGAGTTGATGCTGTAAGTTGTACAGGACAGGTGAGGTTCCCAAGGCAGGTGTGAGCAGCAGCAGCCTCAGAGCACCTCCAGCATGAGAGTGGAGCTCTGCAGCACACAGGGGAGAGAGGTCATAACAACAGCAAAGAGAAACACCAGAGTGAATTGTCAAAAGACACAGCTGAGAGCAAAATACAGTGGACAATCCAAAGCACCTCATAACAACATAAGAGTAAGAAAATGTGTAAGAATTAATAATATAGCTTCTAATCACCTGGTTTGCAGTGGGAAAAGAGGAGGAGGAATTAAGACAGCAACACGCAGAAGACAGAATGCAGTTCCAATAGCAGGACCCAGGACATGAAAAACAAAAGCAAGTGATTTATGGTTCTGATTCCCAAGTGATAAGAATGAACATAATAAAAGTAGAACAGTAAAACTAGTTAGACAAGAGAACAAATCACCTTGATACCAATTTGTAAAATAAATAACTTTTTCAATAAAAATTGAAACTGGAAAAAAAGTGCGTTTTCACACATAGCTCAGAGATCACATAAATGCCAAGTGACATGACAGTTGCTGAAATAAATACTCTTTTTATGAACAGCAGAGCAGTAAAGCAGGCAAAATAGATGCATAAAATGGGTAAATTTCCAGTGTATTAGTTATTGCTGCCTCTGAGCTGCAGTAAATTACAAACTCATTTTTAACTTTTTTTGTGTCCATGAATACATTTTTGGGACTGGTTTTCCACCCCCTTCTTTCACAATTCCATTTTTTCAGAGATTTATATTCTGCTTTAAAGTCTATAAATAAGAAGTATCCAGGTCTCTTCCACAGGAAGTTAGAGGGCTGAAAACTCAGAAGAAACTATTTATTACACATTTCTGAACTTTCACTGCATAAATTCTGCTATCTGTGAACACACTGCTTCCATAAAATTTTGTTTTGTCTGGATATTTTTTCCCTTACAAATGAAATCTAAAATAAGTTTTAAAAAAATCATGGACCTATCCACCCTGTGGTTTTCTCCTTCATTTTTTGTTTCTTGTTTATAGTACAAAATCACAGTATGTTCTCTTTATTTACTGCTCACTATACCTATAAATAAAGGATGTAAGATTATCCAGACAGAATGGACTGGAGTAAAAAAGATGAAAGATTTATTTGAAATACAAGTTCCCAGCAGAAAGGAGGAAACTAGTCAGTGACTCTGAAAGTGAATTAAGTACCACAGAGAAAATGTTAAACTCTGACTCTAATTGCATCCTCTACTATCCCTCTCAAAAATAAAACACCAAACCCACACCCTGAAAAAAGAAGATTAAAGTTAAGGACCATTAAGTTCAGATATGCCTTTGTTTTCATCACCTTGGTGCAAAGGTCTATCCTGCTTTGCATCCATGTGGTGCTCATTTTGCACTGAGATAAACAAGCATGCAGAGAGGATGGCAAACAGGGACCAGAGACAGAGTTTTTCAGCACATTTATGAGTTCATACATACAAATACAAGGGAGGTTAACTATTTACTGTGCTTGTATATAAAATACTGC
The DNA here is from genome assembly GCA_034509185.1 of Euphonia xanthogaster. Classification (NCBI taxonomy): domain Eukaryota; kingdom Metazoa; phylum Chordata; class Aves; order Passeriformes; family Fringillidae; genus Euphonia; species Euphonia xanthogaster. The sequence continues at coordinate 22,474,766 of JAYDZK010000113.1, forward strand.
TTAAAACTGCAATACAGGGACATAAGGATTATAACTAATGCCTGAAATTAATGCCTCAGGTGTAATTCAAAAATGCATGCCAATATCTACTCTTATTTTCAAGTCAAAGCAAGGGACCTTAATCCTATGACACTCCACTAATGCAGAAGAACAACTGCCCATTTAACCATATGTACCTGTTTTACAGAGCAGATTCCTGGTACAGATCCCTTCAACTTTCTTGACTACTGTGGGCTTACAGTCATCAACATGTATTACCTAAACTGGATAAATCTTTTTTTTAAATTGAATTTCTCAATCACACCATTCAAAATTATTCCAGAACAGATTCATTTACTCAGGTCCTATTTAATCTAGATGCCTGAATAATGTGTAGTTCTGTGACTTTCACATGAAATTCTAAACAGGCATTCCAAATTATCCAGCAACAGAAAATGAGCCCAGCAATAATAAAAACATCTTGATAATTTTCATTAAAAATCTCATTCACATTGGCAGAAAATTAATCAATTAAAATGAGAAATATGTCAAACTTCAAGGATCTGGGTTTTTTTTTTTCCTCCCAAAACACTGTCCCACAGTCTTTTTTTTACCATTAATGATCATTAAATGTGAAAAATGTGCTGACAGTTGTCTATCCGTGGAGCTGATAGAGGTGAAAAAGAGAAGAGCAAGGTCTAAGAACACTTTTAATTGAAGAGTCACTAGGCACTCTTTGATGGGCTCTGCATCAAACACACACCCAAAAGCGCCCCAGTCCAGACAGCCACTGAAGGACAGCTGATTATTTGCCGTTTCTTTTCCTTGGCCACAGAGTACAAGCGTAGCTGAGACTGGACATTAGAGCCAGGCTGGGATCAGTTTTCAGTCACTGTGGATTCTGGCTATATCCTATTAAGGGCAAACAGTGGACTCTGGTACCCACACGATTTTGCTGCTTAGCAGTTTGAGGTTTTTCTTACTTGCTCACTCCTCTAATTTTCACTCTACCTTGCTATGGATTATAAATCTTATAGGAAAGGCCATCTAGGAAATTGGGAGCTTTACTTGGGTGTTATTTAGACTGCACTTTCAAATTTTACTAATTTGTTTCTGCCTTTTTAAATGGGAAATAAACAATTTTGCAGAGTGAAATTTATGATAAGAAGACAAAACTCTTTTTTCTTTGTTAAGTAGCCCAAAAAAGTAATATTATATTTCCTCCAGACAGCCATGAATCATAGAAGTCATGAAATCTTTCCAACAATATGACTGTCAGTCACGAGATAAGCTAGATGTAGGAATCTACAGATGCAGTAAAGTTGATTCCCAGGAGATTTAAATTCATCATAGACTTAAAATAACATTACAATCTAATTTTTTTAATTTTTTTTTCCAGACCAGATGACTGTTACTTCCTATATTATTTAAAGAAAAATTATGAGAAATTAAAACTTCCCTCAACCTCATTGCTTTCAATTGGTTTTTTTAACATATTTTAGTAATTTAATTAGCTGTCTTTAGCCATATCATTCAGTTCATTCCTCCTTTCTCAAATCCTGAAACTATGCAGCAAAGCAGCTACTTGATTGGTAGCACTGTAAAATTCATGATCTGGGATGTACTAATAATGTCTCTCAGGTCATCATTATCAAGATTTAGAAGCATTCTAAGGTCTTAAAGGTAACTCCACTGGCAAAAAAAAAAAAAAATACAGTCATTTTAGGATATGTTTGTATATAAAATGACATCTCCATTCACACTGAAATTCCTGGGCATTAGACAATGGAAAGTACTGTCAATATATGTGAAATTCACAAGATCTGTCTATCTTTTCTCATCATATTTAAAATTATTAAATGCCTTAGATATTTAATTTACAGTGAAAGACAAGAAGCAGAGAAGAAGCTTTACTAGTTACAGATTCTCCTTCAAGGATGCATAATGAAAGTCCAGACTATCTAAGATATATGGATCTGTCATTTCAGGAAAATATTCAAAATATACTTCCTTAAAAGTCTCAAACTTTATTAATTCAGCATTGAGTGATAATAGATGAAGAGAACATAAGAGCTTTTCATGACAATTGCAAGAGATCAGTTGGGAATAGCATGTGTTGTTCAGTAATTGGATGCTCTTTAGGAGAGGAGGCCTCTTAAGACATAATTCTATCTGGTACTATGAAGACTTTTTAACCCAAAGCTTGAAATTGAATGGAAATGGCAAGATAGAGCAATTTCAGTACTTCTTGAATAATCTTTTCAAAACCATGTTCTATTTGGTGTGATGCTACCTATTTTCAGGAAAAAAAATAAAGGAAAAGGAGTGAGAAAAGATTGTGGCTGAAGAGATGAAAAATAATTTTGTTCAATTTCTTGAATCTGATTCAATGAAAATAGCAAATTAGATCATCCCATCCCAGCATGGTTCCTTATTAGTTGGAACTGCAGTGTCACAGTGTCACTGTGAACAATATAAAGGGAAGAAGAGAAATACTTTCCATCATTACAATGAAGAAAGACCGATGGCAATTGAATGATTATTGCATAATACCTGACTCCTATGCATTGCACAAAATCAGTCATCACTCTCTTTTTGTTTTCCTTCATTACTGGATAGAGACACGTGCATAACTTCAATTAGACCTTATTTCACACTTTTAAGATAATGTTCTCCCATGACATCCAAAAGTACACTAGATAAGGTATATACTTCAGCTGGTTTGCCACCTAAACCAGATCTAACCAGAACACTGGTTTGTTGCTGGGATGAAGGTTGTCCTGAAAGCGTGTGAGGGAGTGAAATTAATTTGGTTTCCATCTCATTCCTTTCACATACTTGAAGTGTCAATCACAAAACCAGATGTAAGGGATGAATGACTAAAGAATAAATGATATTTATTGTTTTCTTCAGGCTTTTCTTTTTTTACTTATTTATAAAGTTACTATGATTTTCTTAGGTAATTTCTCCCTGTTTAACTTTAGAAATTAAGATCTGCAATTTTAAAGGCTAAATAACTGTGAAAATGAGATCATAAGAATGAGAGAATGAGAAATTAGTCCTTCCTTGGCTGAATTATTACACTTGTGTTTTGACACGACTTTGCTAGCAACAAATGATTTCTAATGACAGGCTTTTGAAAAAATATTTGAGTGAACATTCTCAAGTAGGAGACACTGGAAATCATAAAGCACATTCTGTAGGGCCTCATATAGGTATGAAAACAAAGGCACATAATGCAATAATTGACATACCACTATTTGCAGGAAAAAACTGAACATGGTGTTTTTCTTCTTCTATTGCTTTATCTGTTAAAGGAATCCAAAATATGACAGTAAATACCATACAAATCTTAAATAAATGAGATTATCTGAAAAAAAGGAGTCATGTTTCCACACCTAAAACAGATGCTAAGACAAGGAGAAATCTTAACCAGAATGATTTTGCTGGAGTCAGCTCTGATGAGAGTTTTTTGCAGCAGTCGTGACTTCTCATTGATGGTGAAAGAAAAAAGAACAATTGTTACATGTGCCCTTCAAGGAAGACATGACAGGCTAATTTAAGAATAGTTTCAAGAGAAAAGAAAAACAGCTGACAGCCATTGATCACTAGTACAAGAGAAACTAAATTAGACATTCTGAGAAGCAGAGAATACGTGCAGGGAACGAGAGGACCAGGAGACTGACAGGTTGATTTGCTTTAGGCCAATTTTCAGACGGGGCTAGCAAGTGTAATGAGGTAAGCAAGCAGTCTCTGCAGAAGCTTGACCATTGAAAGATCTCCAGTCCAGCTTGTCCCAGAGATATTGACATGAAGGTATAAGAGATTCCTTAATTATTCATAAAAAAGTGGCCCTGGCCATGACCATGCATGGCATGAAATAAAAACAAGGAGATCACTTCCCAGTTACTGTCACAGGCAAAACCTATTCAGCTTGGCAATTAAGCCTATTTTACTGCTGAGCTATGTAAATATTGAAGTATTTATCCAGATATCAGAGAGGGGGGAAACATATAAAATACTTTTTAAAAATTAGAACACTTAAGGAAAACACATCCCTCCTCCTTTCCCAGGCTCAAAGTGACTCCTTTCCTTCCACTTGTTATGGTTGCAGGAACTCTCAGTCACCTCAATAAAGCAACAAGGTGTGCTGGGGGCTGTGGTCAGGTTACAGCAGTTTACATCCATGGCTGCTTCTCCATGGGCCACAGTGCCTTCAACAATATATACAGGAAGCTGATTGAGTCTCAGTAGACCATATGAACAAATAGATATTTTCCCAAGGTTTGTTTTTTATGTTTTTTTGGTGGATTTTCGTTTGGTTTGTTGGGGGTTTTTTGGGTTTTTTTTTGGCAGGGGGGATTTTTTTTTGTTTTGGTTTTGTTTTTTTTGGTTTTTTTTTTTTTTTTTTTTTTGCAAAGGGGAAAGGAGTTGGGTGGGTCTGGTCTTTTTTTTGGTGGTGGGGTGGAGTTTTGGGGAGTTTTGTTTGATTTTTTTTGTTTGTTTGTTTGCTTTGGATAGATGTTCTTTTTAGATGCAAGTTTTTCTTTAAGAACTGCAAAGTCTCAGCCTACTTAGGTTTCATGGGGTAAGTCATGCTGTGGTTCACTTTAAAGCTGCATAATGTGTATGTCTTATTATTAACTCTCTTCCTATCACCCTTATCATCACCCTTGGAATTACAGAAACGCATTTCAAGACAGGTCATTTTTAAAAATGTCAAGAATTATCCAACCATTATAGTGGGTCATCAGGTCTCTTAATTCCTAAATAGCTAGTGATGAGAATTACAGAACAAACTGCCCCTGTCTTCAATTAAAAGACATTGAATCAGAATTACAGTCTGGAAGTAGAATTTTACTAATGCATGTGGGTGAAAACAAATGATAAGTTCTGATTTTCATGACAATTTTAAGATCTTGAGAACAAAGCTCAAGGTTCTGAATGCAAATAATTTATATTAAAAGACTTTAAACACTTAGAAACCATCAGTGTTGGATCTGCATTCACTGTGGAGAAAAACACAAAAAAAAAGGCTTGTAGAAATGAAGATATGGCATAAATTTGATACCAAATGCAAAGGTTTTTTAGAGGATTTCAAATCTATTCTTAATTTTTTGGCTAATCATTTGTACATGGATTTCTATGTGAAATCTGTGCAGATGGCCAGGTATCCCATTTGCACAAATAGCACCAAGTAAATACTGTGCAAATATCCTCCCATAAAGAAATATAAACTAAATGGCACAAAGTTATTTAACATTTAAAGCTTAACTTTTACAGTATGTGTAATAATAACTACCAGGTACAAAAATTCTCAGATGTTTTGCTGGCTTTGTCACTGAATGTTCATATCACACCCACTCAATACTTGCATTTTTCTGAGAACAAAATAATTAATCAATGTCAAGTAGAGATTGGAAGACATTCTGAAGACTACAGTTTAATTTGTGCTACTCAAGTGACGTCCTATTTCAAAAATTTTTTAGGAAAGTTTGCCTATTCCATTGGATATTACTACTTTTCAACACCTGATTGACATTGGAGTACATGGAATAATTAAAATGAGGGAACACTTTGTGGGTCACTCCTGCATATTTTGTTCAGTGCAGCAGAAGAAATTCAGGACTTTGTGAGTAATTCTGGCACTTTTCACTACAGCATTTACCGAATGTTCTCAGTTCCAGTGAAATACTAAGGAGTGAATCAAGGTGGATCAGTACTCAGCAGAAAAACAAGAAATGGAAAGGGTTTATATCCAGGTCTAAATGTTTTGGAAGAACATCCTCCTAATCCACTCATCTTCTCCTAATCCACCCATCTCAAAAAGTCTCTAACATCTCTGCCTTCCTGACTCTGTTTTTGTCTCTGCATTAAATAAGTGCAGAAATCCTTCCCAAAGAGGTAAAGATTGAGAATGAAATCATGAATCTTTTCAAAGTCACAGCAGAACTCCCACAGATATAGCACAACAATAGGATATTTTACTAAGGCTGCATAGATAACATAGAACATCAAGTAAGTAAAGTTGCGAGAATCATGAATTTTCCCTACCTGCACCCTATCAATGCTCCCCATCTCTCCTCCTTCACAAATAAAAGAAGTTTCTACTTTGCGTCATGCTCAAAGAATTAATGTTTAATAGTCTTTTTTCATTTCATTTAAAAAACCCCAATTTCATAGAAGATAAAGGCATTTTCAATTTGAAACTGTTTCAAAATGAAAAGTTAATCTTTTTAATTTAGAAAACAAGAAAAAATTTTTTCACCTTTTTTTTAATCTTATCCACTTTACTCATTTTAAGTTTTTCTATTTACCAACTTTGCTCTAATGCATGTGTGTTCCTTCACTAAGGTTTATTACTAATAAATTTACTATCTGCAATTCATCCACACCTATCAATTTTTCTCTTTTCTCAGACTATTACCTCACAAATAAAAATACTGTCTTCTATATCTTCAAGTGTATAAATATGTCTATTATGCAGCAGTTGATCCATTTTTGTATATTCTAAATAAAAACTGAAAAAGCTCTGATGCAGATCTCAATGGCAACTAACATTTCATGCTTTAAGTAACAGTCCCTCCCCTGTCATAGCTTTCACCTTAGCTCTTGATAATGATTTTCTATTCCTATGATAGAGTTCATAGAAACATATACTTCCAACTCCTACATCGACAGCTCTTCTAAAAATATGCTTATTGAATGTGTTAACAAGTGACAAATATAGAAGTTCTTTGTTTTGAGAAATATCCAGCCAGAAACAGTTTTCCTCAAAGTACACAAACTAGTAAAAACTGAGAAAGTTCAAATTTCCCAAGCCAGGTAATTTTTTAATTCCTTGAAATCAACTATTTGCTGCTACAATGACTCCTGAAGCTTTATGAAAAATTACACTATATGTTATAAACATCCAATCTGCCAAAAAAGTTCTCATCAAAATTCTAAATTTTTTTCTGTGATACATTCCAGCATAAAGTGATGCATTTGTCCATTGATAAAACATAATATTTATGTAAATAGAGCTAATGGTTGCATAATATCATAATTCTACTACACACATTGATTACACAGCACTATAAACAAGCACATTTATCTAGATTAAACATCAAGGTTTCAGGAGCTGGCAAGCTTTACGTTGTTAAGTCATTAGCATCCTTCTGTGACAGGATGATTTTTTAAAACAGCACGCAAGTGTCAGGATGCAATATAACAACTTAGCAAATTTTTTTTTAACAATCTTTATTATTGATCAACAAAACACTGTATAAGTATTCTATAATTAATTAAAGTACCTTCATTCTCTGACATGTATGGTAGTTGCTCAAACAATGGGATTTGTATAAGGAGAAACTTATTTTTTGCCAGGACATATTATTTTAATCTTCTTCCTCACTTTTCTTTATCCTGCATTATATTCTCCTTCCTCCCTTTCTTGCCTTCTATTTTCCACAAAATAAAGTAATATTAATTTATTACGGAACAGTAAATCAGGAGGAATCACGAAACTATTTTTACTATTTGGCTATCTGCCAGACGAGACTGATTAAAGACCCATTGGGGCCAGAGTACTTCTATTCATTTCATGAGGCATTGGCCCTATGCAGTTTTATAATCAGGGCCAAGTAATTTTTTCTATGTATGGGGTAGTTTACATTAAGAAAATGAAAGGAAGACAGGTTAGTTGTGTCCAAATTAGAGACACTCACAATTAACGCAAATAGTGAAGCGTTAACTGCCAAAGAATGGTCTTTTATAAGGATGACCTTTTGGGAAGACACGGAAATGGCCAGCAAGGAACCTGCAATATGCAAAATGAGCCAGAGTCCAATTTTAGAAGGTGCTGGTGCTCATCTCCTAGTCCAGCTCATCAGGGTGATGCATCAGTCCAATTGGTGTTTGAAAAGGTGCTATTGACTAAAGGACCAAAAGAGACACTGCTGACAGTAGCCAGTCTCCTGACCCAAAAATGTTCATCAGAACATCCTTAATCAGTCACCTAAGGATGCTGAAAATTAGTTTAGTTGGGTCACTCTTTAAACCAACCAAACCCTTTTTCCTGCTGAGATAAATGCCATCTGTATTCACTCGTGGACTGTGCAGGCCTGCAGCAGTGTAGCATATTACAATCCAGTATGGCACTTCAGTTTGGAGATTAGTGGACCATATACATTCTGACTCCACTCCCAAGTCCTCTGATTCTACAGCAGAGGCACAGTAGCTTTCTGTGCCCAGTGTGTGCAACCTATTTAATATTTTGTCAGCACACTCTTGTGCCTGTGTAAGGTGAGACATACCTGCCTATGTCTTGCCATTCCTTAAAAAACAACAACAACAAAACAAAACAAAACAAAAAAAAAACTAAAACAAAACAAAAAAAATACAAAAAAAACCACCCAATCCAGACTTATACTACTGAAAAGATTGGAAATGAGGTGAGGTGACATGAGCATGTAGCTGTCACATAGAATATAACAAAAAAGTAGTGATGACCATGTGTGGGTGTGCAAAGAGAAACCAGCATGGACTGGGAAGACAGCAGTAGATTGCATTGAGAAATGGGCAAGACCCACATCCAATCAATCTCACACAGAATGATTTTAATTACAGTTTCACAAACAATGACCCATTTTAACAAGTCAGGAATCGTCAGCAGCACTCACAAAAATGATAGCTGGTAATTAAAAATTTATTTTCAACTTTACCCTATATTTAATAGGCTGACATGGGTCTCAGAAAAAGTTTAAGGAATCAGAACCTGCTGTTGCATTCACATAGCTCCTGTGGAAACCTGCAGGATTATATAACAAAAACCTGACTCCTAATGTCACACTCACACAAAATGGTTGCATCTCTCTTGTCTCTAGTTGGAAGTGAATACCTCTAAACTACTATTAAAGTAGGCTAAGATTTGTGTAACTTTATATTTGTAAATAGTATGATGAGAGGCACTAACAGATAAGAAACTGCTTCATCCAAAGGATGCACCTTTTACTGTCCTTCTGAGACAGCACCACTTAGCTCTGGAAGGTGTTTTTAGCACCAAATTATGGACAAATTTTACATAATAGGTGCATATAGTATGGAGTTCATTTCACTGTAATTGGAATCTATTCAATGCTCAAAGACATTGCATTGCACAGTTTGTTTGAATTCAGAATCCTCATAAAAATAACTTCAGCTCATACCTGTAGGAGTTCTTTTCACCTTTCTAATTAACACATGTTTTTTGGTTCTGTTGTGGAACAAGCTGGCCACCAGAGATGACAATCCCCAAAGAACTATTCATGGGACATCATTTCAAAAACAGGAACAGTCATAATTCACATACCAGATAGCATTCTTCCAAATAGAAAATTCACACCTTGTGGATTAGGAAGAAATGCCACACAGAGTATAGGACTCCTGAGTTTGTGTGCCCCAGGACATGTCTTTTTCCACACAGAAACCTTTTTGGAAAAACCTGAGGACTCTAGCTTTGCCTGCAACCATGGTGTGCAGATGCACAGGGCAGCGGGATGCTGGCACTCCCAGGTATGTGCAGTGCAGACTGTCACAGCAGAGCGGGCACGCTGAGCCATGCCCCTGAGGCCAAGGCAACAGACATGGCATTCCCTGGGACAATGACAACAAACATGGCATTCCCTGGGACAATGGCAACAGACATGCCATTCCCTGGGACAATGGCAACAGACATGGCATTCCTTGGGACAATGGCAACAAACATGGTGTCCCCTGTGACCATGGCAACAAACATGGTGTCATTTGGGACAATGACAACAGACATGGTGTCCTGTGTAACCATGGCAAAAAACATGATGCCCACGGGGGTGGGGCTCTGTGGGCGTGGCTAAAGCTGTATGGGCGTGGCCATGTTGCTGTTCCATACCATTGTGTCATCATGAGGGCACAGCTTCAGGGCCAGTAATACACTCTGGGAGTGGCACCATTTTGGTCTTTCTTCTTCAGGGTAGTTGCTGGGAGCAGCTCTATGGACTCTGTTCTCCCACCACTGCCCATCCATTCCCGTCCCCTCAAGTTCTTTGGGAGAGCACAGCTGAGTTGCGGATGCTGCTCTGAAGTGCCAACCAAGCTGAAAGGAGCCAAGCCCAAGCCAAGACAAGAGGAGCAGAGATGAGCCCAAGCCAAGAGGCAGGGCTGAGTTGAGCCAAATGCTGCCAACCACAGAAAAGCTGCCACCCAGCCCTCCAGGAGCAGGTGGCACAGTGTGGACAGTCTGGATTGTGGGGGGATTGTCAGTCACTGTTTTCTGTTGTCCTGGGCTCAACAACAGGGAGAGCCAGCCACAGAAAGTATCCACCGTCATGACTGCGCGACCCCGGCGGTCATGCAGAACTAAGTCAAGTAAACACCTTGATTTTTGTACCTTATTAAGGACATTAATAAGTTATTAATGTCATCATTACTGTGCATTTCTCATTCCATTGCTGTTTGCTTGCAGTAAATTGCTATCTCTACCCATCATCTCTGCCTTTGTCTCTTTCACACTGGAGTGGGGCAGATGAAGGCGATAGGCTTATTTGGGGTTTAATTCCCTTCTGGTGTTAAACCAGCACCTACAATATCTAAAAAATGCCAGGGAGCCAAACTGTGTCCAACAAAAAGCAATACAACTAAGGAATATGGCATGAGAGAAGCTTTCACAGGGAGCATTTTGAGTGAAATAAGTAACATTCAACTCAGCTGAGATGCAGGTAATCTTAAACTGGGTTTAAGGTTACCAGCATCTGCAGCCAAACACTATGAGGGTATTCCTTGATTCCATCAGTCCTGTCTAGCCTTTTAAATTGATTTCTTGTCAGTAGATAGATTTTTATACCAATTTCAGGTGTTTTTTTGTAAGCAATATTACTATTATTATAATACTTTGGTTGTACAGATGGATTGTATCTGTTGTCTACAATTTAGGATTCCATGTAGGTGATGCACGAAATTGAGCTAGAATAATTTTTCTGAAAGGGTTTAATGGCTATCAGCAAGTGAGTCATTGATCTTGAATGTGCACAGGTTTTCTTCAGCATAACAGGTGCCTGTGTACAATCCCCAGACATCCCTTGATACAGCAGTAAGTGAAGGCAGTGGGAAGTCTCAAGTTAGCAAATTCTATCAGAGTCTAAGCTACACCAACCAAAACGAGCTGGAATTATGTTATACATTTTGGAATTCGGTACTGCCCATGTAAAAGATGACAATACACCAGCTCCTGAGCTCTTCCTTCTCTCTGTGTCGTGATCCAACAGTCCTTTGATTGGCTATCAACTACCCTCACTTGAAAGTATCTACCAGCACTAGGGTGAAGTGGTTTCCTGGTTATAGTGCTGTGTTGCTGTTCTAGGCAGAAAAAAAAGGCAGTTGTAAGTGAAAGAACAGTCATAGAGGCTGCCCTGACAAGGCAAGGATGCATGCAGCCATGCAGGGAATATGGGAACAGGGCAATCGGTGCAGCATCACAGGATGGGAACACTACTGCTACAGCAGTCTGGAAAATGCTTAGCTCCCTGATAACTGCAGACCTGCAAGGGGCAGAGCAGAACATATAAAAGACAACTTGTGCAAGAGTCAACAGCTTCCAATGCATTCAGAAATCCATGTGCAGTCTTTTAAACAGGAACAGATTGTGGCAGACAATTACCTGACTCAGATCAGCAGTTTCCCTTTCAGCAGAAATAATTCATCATGGTTCTGTGTATTGGTCAAAAGATAAAGATTTAGTGACACTTAAAAGGAAAAAACAAAAAAAAAGAAAACAAAACAACTCCTCTCCCCAAAAAACAAACAACCGAAACGAAACAAAACAGCAAAAGAAAAGAGAAAGAAAAAAAACCCCAACCCACTACATACACACAAACAAAACAAAAAACAAAGCATAAACCAAAAACAACCACAAAAAAAAAGACACTAAACCTGCTGGAAGTGTTCTGGTTTAGATAATATAGAAAAGACAAGAACCAGGAAAAAAAATCTGTATTGTTCTGTTAATTAAGAAGGCAAGCACAAAATCCAGGGAAGGGCTATACTGCTGACATTGTATTAAACCAGACGTTAAAAAAAAATCTACAAATGTCCATTTCATAGCCACCTAAACACAGGGAGGAACACATAAAACACTGGATAAGGGGTATCATATGTTTTTTAAAGATATATACTGCAGCTGGCAAATACTGATCTAGCAGGGTTTGGTTCAGCACTGAAGACACTGATGAGGTGAGTGGTATTTGAGTCCCTCACACCTGAAGAGACGTTGTGGGAACTGCCTCTTGGGAAATAACTACTCTGTCAGACTCTAAATTTACATGGGAAATTGAAACACTGCTCAGGCACAAGATTATTTTTGTGGTAAATGAGAGGAAGAAGGAAACTTGTCAGATTAACCTGTTGTTTTGGACATGTAACTGAGACAAATTGAGGACCAAATCCCTCAGCTAGGCACCACAACAGCTAGTTCTGATCCTCTATATGCTTAGTATTCAGGTCATCCACATCCAGGGCAAATGCTGTAGATTATGAAGCAGGAACAGTCCTGGGACAGGATAAAAAGAACATTAGAGACTTTGATGGATAAACCCACCTCATCCTAGACAGCCTTATACATCACTGTACACAGATACAGATTTATTGAAGGTCAAGGAGAAATTTGTATTGAAAACTTCAAATAAGAACAACACGGCATTGAAGTGACCTAGTTCAGTTTTCCTCAAACAGGATTCTAGTTTATGCACAACCTCTCTGTAAACAAGCCAAGAAACAAGAGGGGATCTGAAGCAGAACACCTATGTAGATTCAATCAGTGCTGTTTCCATTAGATTTTATGCTTCCTGTGATTCCTGATACATACCTGTTGTCTGTCAGGACATTTGCACATGAGGTGTCCAAAGCTGCTACTTCTCACCTTGGCATAGATGCGGTTAATTCAAATCAAGCCTGGCACAAACAAAATAGTGATGGGAAAAAAAAAAACCACCATTTTTTTTAAAACACAGTGAGCACAGGTTGTCATTCAGGAGTCATCAAAAGTGGTTTAGATGGTTTCACAGTCAAGTGACCAGCAAAAAAAACATTGTATGAGCTAGACTTACCATCCAGGCAGCCTCTGAGCCATAGGGAACATGGCATACTGAATGCTGCAGTTGCTCTTCAAGACAGTCAGAAAATGTTGGCTGAAAATAGCTCTTCAGCTGCGAGATACCTAGACAAAAGTACACATGGAGAAAGCACCACTTATGTGAGCTCCAGAAAAAAATAACTCTGCACTCAAATTCAGCAAATGCCCTTGCACATTTCTTTAAAATTTGTTTTGTGTTCTTGCCTTAGCACTTCCTGCACACAGAACCTTTCAGCTTCCATCACCCACACCTTTTATCCAAGAAGAAAAATGTCATTCTAAACCATTTGGACTCAAAGTAGCTGCTGCTGTTGCTGATTTCAAAAAGTATAATAATTTTCATTATGTTTAAGTGGAACTACTTCCTGAGAAAGAAATGGAGCATCTCACAATGGGCACCTGGCACATCTGAGTTGTAGCACCTGCACTTCAGGCTTATAACTCACAGGGAGAGGGAAGTTTATTTTTCAGGAGTGGAGAGAACATGTTTTCAATACCATTGCTGCTAGGGCTCTACCACGCCCAGTGTGATGGTCAATCTCCTTGCTTGTTTCCTTGCAGGGTTTCCCAGCTGAGGGACTCACAATGCTCTATTGGAGGTGCTGCTCTATCCTGTTTAAATGCTGTAGAAGAACCAGAAGCTTCAAATATCACTATCATTTGAAAAAACAAATTTCTAATGCTCAAATATATTCTTTAACCTTAAATGTGGTCATTTGATGATCTTCTACCTCAAACAACTTCTGCAGATCCAATGTCGTGATTCAATTGGGGTTTTTTTATCAGCAGTTTTATTTTTGGAACCTAATTTTCTGGAATAGTCACCTTCAAGAAGTCTTCAGTGAATCCTAGTGACTGAGCATCTGCAGATTTTATTTATGACACCAATCCTTCATCATGTCAAATCTTACCTAGAAAATGCAATAGTTCTAAGGATCACATATTCTTTTTTTGGGGTTTGGTTTGGGTTTTTTTTTTAAGTCTTTAGCTTTTCCCGCTCCACTATGTTTTCCTGGACTCATCCCAGCAATAAAGTGGCAGTGCATCACATGGATTCCTCTTGCCAGATCATCTCAACCCCAGCTGCTGTGGTTGTGACTCAGACAGAAAACTGCTCCATTTTCTGGGGCTGGTCTGGTGACAGGTTTGTCAGTTTTTCTCAACAAAGAGTCCCCAGTCACACAGATCTTCCTCTTTCTGATGGCGTGTATCTTTAGTCCTTTCCCTTCTGCTCTGCCTTCTGTCTGCAGATCTTTTTCCCTTCTGTTCCCATCATGTCACACAGCCTTCTGCACACTGGCCTCATTTTCCCTCAGACTCCTCTCTCTCTACTCTTTCTTGTGTTTTGGGCTTGGGCTTGTCTTTGGTGGGAGATTGATTGATTGATTAGTGTAAGTGTTCTTCCCTTCTTCCTTTCCACCGTAATATTTTCTCTAATTCTTCAACAAATCTTTTTGTCAGCTGTTGCTCTCTCTTTCTTTCTTTATCACAGCATTTCCCTCACTTTCCACCAAGGAACCTGTCTCCCACGGGGAAGTTCCAACTTGTGGTAGCACTCTCAGGGTTATGATTTAGATAGCCTAGGCACTGATTTTTTTTTCAATTGCATTTCAATGGATTCCCTTTAATTACTGTTGAGCTAGGATAAATCATAAATTACCTGTATACATCTGTTAAATGTATGGCATTTTAGATATTTGGTGTCTCGATGTCTCAGGACAATTCTAGCTTACAGATTGAAGGATTCTTGCACACTGCTACAAGATTACATCATCAACATTTTTTTGGAGATGAGCATTTTCATGTCTCAATACAGAGCTACATTTCATAATGGGCCAAATCTTCCTAGCTTTATTCTCTTGGTACCTGTCAGTGTTTGCAGAAAAAGCATTTTGCATTCTAATACAAATCCAAATGCAATTCAACACCTTGTATTCCAGAAAAACAGTTTACATGTTTTGATACCATGATATGAATCAATAAACTCTAAAAGTAACATGGACTTTCTCCACTTTCTCTTTCTATCTTGCATCGGTGCAATTGTATTCTGTTTCTAAGGAAAAATCACAACAGAAAATTTGTTCAAATGTCCATAAATTTGATGCTGAATTTTGCCTAAAATTAGTGAAAATATAATAATGCCAATTCAAAACCATAAATTTTTAAATGTTTCTTTGTTTTGTTTTGAAAATAACTATCTTGCTTCATGCAAAAAATCACTGAAATGCTGCTGTCTTTTAGAGAAAACATTTTTATTTTTTCATAATAAGAAAATAGATCAATAGTCCATCATAAACCAGTCTAATTTTGAATAAGATCCTCAAGACAATTCTGCAGTGCATCAGTAGGAAAAAGGAAAAATCCTCTCCAGCAAGAAAGGAGACATCCTTGACTGCTATTTCTATCCAGAAAATTGGGAACAGCTGAGCATGCATAGGACCCTTTTCCTGCAGGCCTGTTTATGAAATCAGAGCTATTGGCCTTCACATCTGTGAGCCAACAGCTCCTTCTCCAGCTTCTCAGCCAGACAGTGCACCTTCATGTGCCTGCACTGGTTCGTTTCTGCCGACTTCATCGACCGTCAGTGAGATTCCTTCAGGCATGTGAGACCCCTGTGCTGCCCGAGTGACTGTCCCAGAGATAGATGGCATACCTGCCACTGGTAACAGAGGCATCGAGTGCGTGAACAACTCATGGTGCAGTTTCCTAATCTTACAGAGTTTTGATTTGGCCTCATCAGCCATCAGAGGAGCCTTACTCTTGCAGAAATACACTGCTGGCAACTTGGAAACCAAGCTCCTTAAGAATCAGCTTTAACCATTGAAAGTGCCTGTGCTGTCCACTTATTTTGTCCTTTGGTGCAAAGAAAGAGAAACAGAAAAATGTAGGGAAGGGATTTCAGGCAAGGAACAGTTCTTAGGATAGATTAAGCAGGGCTAAGGAACAGACAGAGGCTTAATAGGGTCAGTCCTGAGAGCTGTTGGATGGGGATAGCATGGGAAGAGATTGGTTTGTGCCTAGATGAAGGATAAAAGAAAGATGGAGATAGACCTGATTATAAATGGAACCAATTTACAAATGGAAATAAAATACAGAACTCAGTTAAAATTATGTCTTAACTTCATTTCCTAGAACTTAACCTATTAAACAACGTGACAGATTCTTATCAGCTTCATAAATCTGTCTTGTGGAGTTCACACTAGTACTTATAATGCAATTGCTACTGCAAAGTCATCTTGCATTTTCCTCACTAACCAAAGCAATCCTCAGTAACAACCTATCCATAATAAAATATCAGGTCTCTATTTTCTTTTCTAAATAACAAAACAGGTTATTGTTCCTATTCTGCATAGTTGGTCAGCTTCTTTATAGCAACATATCAACAATGCTACCTATCTAGGGCTTCTTTTACATTCCTTTGTACCTTTTGCAAAACGGAAACATCTGATAGAGTCAACAGAGTATGTAGAGTATACTGGCACAGTTCTTCCCCAGAGAAGAGAGGAATGGTGCTCATGCCACATAGCTCATCTGCCCCAAAACAAACCACATGGATTTCAGTGTTAGATTCAGTAACCTCTTCAATATCATCCATAACATATCATCCCATAACACAATTAAAATGTTCTAAAGGCATGGGAACTTCCAAAAAAGGTTAACTTTGGAGCAGATTCTCTCTACACCGAGGTGAGACATGAATCCTTGTAAGTCTGGTTAGTCCTGTAGATACTCTGCTACAACCTTTATTAATTATGCACTTTAAAAAAAATGGCATTGCAGCAATTCAGTTTCAGCCAAAATGGGGTAGGTATTTTCAAGATGATGAAAAATCAGAGTTGACTCTACATCTACTTGACTTTACCCTTCTGCGATCCTGATTCAGACCTGTGGCTAAAAAGATAACCAGACTTTGTCTTGCTTTCCACATAGAAACAACCAATGTCAGAATTTTAAGCTCACTTACTGAGTACTGACATTTTCATCACATTGTGTGTTCTCTAGAAAATAACATTGTCTCGAGAATGAGGAATATGTTGTTGGATAGAAGCAAAAAAGGTAATTTTCCTGAAAAAAACAATGATAAAAGATTTAGAAGGAAAGTCCTGATGTTCTCAGCAATGACTTATGGTAAGAGAACTAACCCAGTTCATTTCATTTTTCTGTGGTTATCTGATAGTGCAGAGGATGAACCTGCACCAGGTCCTTTTCCTTTGAAGAGGACCTCACAGGGAAAATAATCTGAGTTCAGACATAAATGAAAGAGGGAAGTGTCTTCATATAAGACACTTCTGGAAGAACGTCACTAACAAATCTAACTTCATTTGATATCAGGTATGTATCATGACAGCAATTTGGAAGACAGAATAATGCCTTTTACTGAGTTTTTTTAGTTACCCTTGAAGATTCAAGTAGTAGTGATGTAGCTTTTATTTCTTTTCATGTCTAATGACAGTAAATTCAAGATTTATTTTAACAACAAAAATGTGTTTAAAAGGGACAAGAAAACAGAGTAATTACTTTTGGAATACGTGTTAGAGTTCAGGATGGAGAATGGAAAGATTTTTTAAATACATAATTATGGTAATTGTGTCTTATTACCTGATGTGTGTTGTGCACGGTGAGTTATCAATGCTTAAAAATGTGGATTGTCTGGAGCAGCCCCCATTACAAGAGTAAAACTAATCATGAATGTACTGGTATCAATTAGAGGAGAGACATACATATAATCTCAAGAGTCTGAAAAATTGTGAGATACCCTTCTTTATCATTCTTTCAAAAAACAGACATTTTCTACAATGACTGCTTTCTAAACAGGACACTGTGATATTCACTTCCAGCTATGTAGTAAGTTCAGTGAGACCAGCCCAGCTTTGCAAGCAACTCTCTTGGATTTTAAATGAAGAACTGGTGAGCCCAGTTCTGTTCCACTGCACCCCCATAAACCCTCCCCTGAAGATACAGACAAGTGCATACTGCAGGCAGCACTAGATCTCCATCTGTGCTCTCACCTGGGGAGTCATGACCCTGTGTCAGTCTGAAAACCACATGACCGTGTTATCAGATCATCAGGACACAGCTAATATATTTTGTCTCTCAGCAGAATTTATTATCTTAGCTTGAATCCAGAGTTCTGAAAATTTTGCTTTTCCAGGAGTGCAGCAGTACAAGTTTGTGTTTGTATCTCTGGCCACAAGCAAATATGTAAACACTGCTGCATTTCACACTGGTCACCTAAGGACAGAGCACCTCTGGCCACAGAGGTATGAGTCCATGTTTGCTAAATGTTTACAACTCCTTTTTCTCTGTGCTGGATGTTGCATCCTTTGGTTTTTTCCTATTGCACTATTGCAGTTGCCCTACAACTTGCTGTTCGATTATATCTTTCATCTTTTTCAGAAAGGAAAACTACCACAGAAATCTTCATTTTTGCTTCAACAGACTGCCCTCTACTTTTTTTGCACAAGTTTTTTTCTAATATTTAAAATTACATCACACATTCAACAGAGATAAAGGAAGAGTTTCCCTGCCTTCTGAGGTACTCGCTTTGGCCATCTTGGTAATTTTTTTTTCCAAACCAGGAAAAGATTCCTGAGTCTTTTACATTAGGTTCTTCAGACCTATCAGAGCATTCTGTTGTGATGTTTACCACTGTCTCACAGAGTACTGAATATCAGAGAGATGTCTTCTACCATCACATATTCTATTGATATTGTGGTCCCACTAAAAGCTGGTTTTAATTTTCTGTAAAACTTACTGCTGTACTGATTTGCTTCAGGAATTTCTCTCAGGATTCTCTAAGTAGCATGTATTTAGAAAGGGAAAATATTTTTCATTTCTTTTCATTTATTTATGTGCATTTACAATCTCCTATTAGCAGTAACTGGAT
>JAYDZK010000113.1:22503751-22548900 GCA_034509185.1 Euphonia xanthogaster
CCATGCAGCAGGCAATTTTTTGTGGCTAAAAACATTTTTCTGCTATGGACAGGCACAATGCTATACTAACCAAAGCCACGAACCCTGAGTTATGGGGAAGGCAGGGAGCAGCAGGGAAGAGAGAGAAAAGGAAAAAAATCTCAATCGCTATGAGATCCTCTGCACTTCCTAATCACTTCAACGAATCACTTTTGAGCATTTTTAACTCACAGGTGCAGAAACTGTACCATTCCCTCCTCTGCCTTGCTCAGTATGCTTGATTATTTTTGTGCTGCTTTCCCAGAAGTTATTGACAACATGCTGACAGTGGGGAATGCACAACACCTCACTCAGACACTCTGGGAGCACATGCACAAGAACACATTTTCCACGTCACTCTCAGTGAATTTACAGCCCAATGTACTGAGAACAAACAGCAATCTGCTGCTCAGCCTCAGAGAGCTTGAGACCCATCCTTAAGAGAAATATCTTCAAAGCAATTTTAGGTTCTGCTTCAAGCAAGCAAATGATGAGAACAAGCTGGCAAAAGGTGTGCAGAGACAGAAAGAACTACAAGTTGAACTACAGAAACCCTCTGGAGGCAAAGTAGGTAGTCTGGCTCATTTACAAGGCTAGGGAAGAAGGCAAGAGTGATTTCTTTAGTTTGTTTGCCCTTTTTTACTTTTAGTTTGTTTAGGTAATTATGGGTTTCCTATATAAAGCCTGATATACTTGATGTCTTGTACATCATTGTAATAAAAACAACATCCCAAAATAAAATAAAAAAACAAACAACAAACAAACCCCACTGGAACTGAAGGCGGGTTCAGTTCAAACTCTTTCTGTGAATTCTAGAAAGCTATATCCTCACTAAACTTTGGGCTGGTGATACTAACAAAAGTATAGTTACTGTTCAAAATCATACATCCTCCAGCTCTAATTTCACCAAATTAACATATATCACTAGCTAAAATTAATCCCTCTTCTTTCCATGTGCACATTAGTTGTGTTCACACAAATTAGTCAGCTGTAATTAGCCTGCAATCACTTTTAGCCACATACTGAGACTTGATTTCTCTTTAGATGACAGAACAAAGATGGATCCAAAAAGCTGTATTTGAAAGGTAAGTTCAAGAGATGACCTCTGTTGAGATAGAAAGCATTAAAGTAAACTTCTTGTCATTATTTGGTCAAGTCCCACATGAATGTGAGCAGCCAGTTCCAAGCCCAGCTGTAGCTAAAAGTTTCCTCCTCAGGGAAACTTCCTTCCAGGTCCAGTGCTGAAGTGTTGTTGGCCACTAGTCCAAATCCTGTTTACAATGAGTACTTTTCCCACACTTTACAAGGAAAGATAGATATATAGTGAGAAGTAGAGAAACATTTCTTGTTTCTGGATCCCAAAGAGGGGGAAAATGTTAAATGGCCTCCTCCTTACGAGCAATGAGACACCAAAATTGAAATAAAAAATTCAAAGGTTTAAGAGTCCTGGCATAACCAAGAATATTTATCTAAGTGCAATGCAAGCCTTAAAACTCCATATTTACAGGAAAGGTTGCTTTGCATGCACAGGAGTCCTAAAACCACCCTAATTTGGGAGCTGACTGAAATTCCAGCAGCATGAACTTGTCTTTAAGTCCTTTTTAAGATCACATAAGACCTCAGACTTTTGGTCAACACAGCTGAGGGGTTTTGCAATACCTAGAGACAGATCAGTTGCAACTTTGTCAAACAGCAGCTGTTGGGAGAGGATGGTACCTCATCTGTCTTTACAAGCACAAAAGGAAATAAAGAGAGTCAGTTATGAAATTTAAAAGACTTAAAAAAAAAAGGGGGAGACATCAATGTCTTTTTATTTTATTTTTTTCTGCTCTGATTTTCCAGCTCTCTCTCATTGCTGAACCTGGGTATCAATTTGTAACTCAAGCCCTGTGGGCTGAGTGATGGGCTCTCTGAATCCCTTTAGGCTGGGGCCAGCAGCAGATTTCTGTTCAGACTGTTCAAATTGATTTTTTGAACACAAAAGCAGTCTAGGGAAGGAAGGCACATGCTGTGCAGTGTAATCTAAGCAGACTGTACTGGGGGAAGAAAAAGAATTCCTACCATGTATAAAATTCTGACATTTCAGTATTTGTTTTTGTCCCAGATCTGAATGCAAAAGTTTAAATTTAGATATTTGTGGGAGATGCAAATTTCTTCCGTCCCCTCAAAGAATCATTTCAAAAAGGAATCCGAGCATTTTCTTTCAAAACTGTCAGAACATTCTAAACTGATATATATATATTCCTAGATTTATGGTTAAAAAGAGAAATATAAAAGAGATTTAAAGATTATCCAAACAAGACACTTGGAGACTTTTTCAGAGAACTGTTAAAATGAAAAATCTCCATATTTCAAAAAAACTGCTCTTTTGGATAAAAACTTCTTCCATTGAAAAAAAAATTGTCTACTTTTACCTAGATTTGCTTTCTACAGTTAACCAAATTGCAGTTAGGCAGAGATGAATTAGCATTCCTTGGGCAGCCTTGGTTTTATAATACGTTCCATGCATACATCACTTCTTACCTGGGGACCTCAAAACATATTGCAGAGATGTCAGACCCTCCATTGGCACTCAGCTGTGTGGTGAACACAACGGTTCACATCCAGGCTTCTCTCCAGACTCAGATGAACAGTTCTCTCATCAGGAAACCCAGCCTAGAACATTCCCTTGTCAGGAAAGCCAGCCTAGTGCATGCTGTGGTTCTGCCCACACAGAGAGCATTGACACCATTGGTGATCTGGTCTGCAGTTTAAGTCAGTCTGAGTCTGAGGGGAGATGCCAGATGTGGCAAAATTAGAGAGAGACAGTTTTCTCCCAACCTGCTTCCCACTTATTTGTATCCTATTCCTTATTCACACAAGGCAGTGCCAGAGGTACAGTTTTACAGAACCTCTGCACTAATTTGAGTGACAAAGTGAGAAACGGTGGAAACATCGTGTTTCAGAAATCTTGAGGAGTTAGGTAGATAAGGATTCAAATGTCTTCTGTCACCTTCAAGATATTTCACGTCTGTCTTCCCAGGAGGTCAAGATTTCAGAAGAAATCTTCTCCCGTTCTCCTCCTTTCCATGGCATAGACTTAGAAAGAAAAGGAATCAAGGAGCTATTGCTCCCAACCTTTCCTCAGAGAAGGCTTTGCCCTGCTGCCCTGTGTACTCTTTTCTCTCACAGTGTAATCATTACTCTTTAATAAGCTTTTGACATTAAAATAACATTAAGGATCATTACTCTTTCTTGCTCCCATCTAGAGCTGAAAGCACTCATCACAAGGGCACAATTACTGTAGTGACAGCTGGAAGTCATTCTTGTCCCAGTGTGGGATGAGATCTTATAAGTTCCATAAAAGGTGTTAATTATAGTTTAATATCTGTCCCAACAAATATGATGCTGACTCTGCCCATAATCCATTGACCAAAAAATTCCGTCTTTGCCCTCTGATATCTGTAGCATAAGATCTTGCGCAGTACCCACTTACAAGGTCATCAGATTTCATCCAGATCTACCAAATCCTAATCCACTATAATTGATATCAAACCAGATCACTCTTGATTTCATGTTAGGCATCTATTAAAGCAATATGCAAGAATGGGATGATATTAGGAATGTAGAGAAGAGAATTTCCTTGTTGGGAATTAGTATTCCTTCTTTAGGTAGAGCAGAGCAGCCACAGGAAAAATGCAGATTGCTTTTGCACTAGAAAATTTCATCAAGACTAGTTGAAACTTAATCATGAAAACAAAACCCATCACTTTCATCTTTTCTAATCCTCCTCCATTGAGACATTCATGTGATTTTCCAAAATGACAAATTTTGAAAAGGCTGATAGAAAATCCATTGCAATTGAAGGTGCTTGGGCCAGCTGCAGTTGATGCTGCTTATTTAGCAAAAAGCCCTTGCCAGTCCCAAATGCCAAGATTTTTTCAAGTCTTCTGTACACATGGTGGTTCCTCCACTCCATAGCCATCAAAAAGGGTGTGCTACATCCACACACTTTGGTGAATCTTTGTGTGGGCAGAAATCTTGGCCCTGCTAAAACTAATGGCACTTACTTTGAGAATTTTGGTCGGTGAGTTTTTCACCCCAGATTTCTGTCATGCCTGTTACCTTCTCATTGCAGCTGCTTCAAGCAAATGCTGCGTGCTTACCTAGCTGGGCTTTATATTGTCATTCACCATGAAGCTATACTCAATGTTCATTGTTCGGTTTTGATGTCTTCTTCCAAAAAATAAAAGTAGTTTCTGTAAGGAATAATTGGTGATAAAAAATCTTCAGTCAGAGTATTTAATTGCCTGGAGGCTGCAAACCAATCGCTCTCACAAAAAGCTGCTTGAAACCAAATCAGCCTGAAAAGATCTTTTCCTTTAAATTACAGTGGTGCTCAGTCTTTCTCAGATATTGTGGCTCAAGTGAATTACTGGAAAGAATGGATACTGAGAACAAAAGAAAAATGATTGGCGAGAATAGAGGCTGATAGGATTGAAATAAAAACCTTCCAGTGCAGGGGCCTGAGCATAACTGCATGTCTTTGCATATTTCCCCAAGGAAAAAGGTAACAAATCGTTTTGGCAGGAGGGAGACATTTTAAGGCAGCAAAATAAAAGGGTCATGTATCAAACCAAATTGTGTTAACTTTGAGATGTATTAAATCGCTATATGATCTTGTTTTTCTTTGCAAACATTTTTTCTCCTTCAAGAACCTGAAGATTTGACGCTTGAGTTTCTTTGCTGATAATTACACACTGCATATTTTCTATCTATATGCATTGTGTGTAAGATTATAACATCCTCCCAAAAACAAACTTCAATATAAGGAAACATTAAGGTTGCAAAGACTGTAAAATAAAGCTAAAATACGAGGTGTCAAGATTCTGATTGTTTGTGCTTCCTTAATTGAACCTCACCAAATAAAACATAGGATATGGCTTTAAATTACATACTCACACATACCCAAAACCCTACAGCTTCCTTGTCTCATACAGTGAACAAAATGTTTTCCACCACTGTGGTGCTTTAGCATCTGGCTAAAATATACAGAACAGGAATTACTTTGAAGAGGTGTCAAGTATCTGGCCCACTGTGGGAATAAAACAAACTGACTTAAAAACAAACTTCATGCAAAGAGGCTAAAAGAACAATCACACTGAGAATGCAGCAAAGAAATGAAGTGAAGCCATGAAAAATGGAGACAAAGCACAGTGAGAAGAAGAAACAAAGCCTGTGGTAGGATGTGATACAGAGAAAACAATTTATTGACTCATAGGAATTGAGTGGGATTCAGAAGGCTCAAAAAACAGTCAACTCTCAAAGGATTGAAAAGAAATCTGAATTTGGCAAAAAAAAGAAAGAGTCTCTAAAAATTGTGTTTTCACATCTGCAATTTTCATTTGCCCTGTTTTGCTGAAGCAGCATCAGTTGTCTACCCAGTATAAAGCCCTAAACCATTTCCCTCATGCTGAAAGTCTCCAGCTTACACAAACAACCCAGTGATCACACAGCTCCCTATCTTTCTCCTGCTAAAATCTGCTGACAGGGTATATTAAGGCAGCAACACTTCACTGCTCTTAAATAAATCTGTGACAATTTTTCATTCGTTGTTTAAGCTCCAGTATCCTACAGTCATGCAGAGAAATGTAAATCTCTTGCCGGCTCATTTCAGACAAGCTCTAGAAGGAAAAAAAGTAATCCTTCACAAAAATAGTATTCCATAAGGATTCCAAACAGAAGGAAAAACAAAACAAAACAAGACAAAAATTATCCCCAAAAAAATTTGTATCCTGAGGCCCAGTTTTTCTAGAGCATATATAAAAAGACATTTTTGCATCTCATGACTGATGATTCAGGACCCCAATATTCCAGCCTTATTTAAATAAAGGAGCAATATACAAATCAAGGGTCTAAAATGCCACGCAGACCTTGACACTTGTGAGCAGCACACAATCTGCTTTATGTATTTAAAGCATTTTCTTCTACCAGAGTTCATTATTCTCAATGAATATAACACTCCAACAGCCAGTGATAGGAAAACCACAGGGAATTAAGTACTTTTAGGCATGTATAGAGCAACTGTGTCTAATATCCTCATCAGACTGGAAGAGAACAACAGCTACCATATGGACAAATAAGGACCAATCTTCCAGCTACCCTCTGTTCAATGGAAAATAATTTCCAGTAGGAAAGGCCCCCTCAGGATATCAGAAGACTAAGCTGGCACTGAGTACATATGTCCAATTCAGCCATGCACAGAGAAATTATTCTGACAACTGGCATGACAAAGCCAGGAAAACAAAACAATTAAGCTCTACAGTTGGGATCCCTCTCCACGATGAGCAGAGCTGCAGCAGAGTTGCCGGCTCAGCTGCCTGCTTCTGGTCCCTCCAGCCCAGAGCCTCCTGCTTCCCCTTTTTACACGCTTCCAGAAAGTGTTCCTGTCCTCTCTGTCTCCTCTGGGGCACAGCAGGTTCTTCATGGAAAGCCCGTGTCAGGACTTGCCAGAAGATTGAAATGGTTCACATCTCTGTGCAAGATGTCCTGGGGAAAGCAGATAAGTACTGGAACCATACACAAGTAAAGTCACATAAGACAAAACTGGGGTACTGCTAAAGAGAAGGATGAATTGAAATAATCCTCTGATACTGTTTTCTGTCTTCCCTTATATTTGGAATAAAAACACAATTAAAAGAGAACATGAAGCAATTTTTTTTTTCATTTTAAACAAAGGCTGAGTTGAATCTGCTGTTCCTGACCAAGATCTTTTATTACTGGTAATTTCCCTAACTGGGGACGATCTGGGTTTAAACGTCTCCTTTAGCCAAGGGGGAAAAAATCCCTTACCACCCAGATGTGTGTTTTCATTCTGTAGCGAGGCACACCCACTCCTTCCTCTGGATGGTGCTTCATCTGACACAGAATAATTACCAGGCTTTTCATAAGCAACAGAGAGAGTCCTAGTTGTTAGTCCACTCATCCAGGAAGGAGAAGATAGGTTATATTTAATATTCTCAAAACACAGAGTACTTTTTTTTTTTAATAGAGAGAAAGTCATTGCTCAGTCTGTCATTTCCATTTATCTAGATACAGGATTATCCAGGATATTCAACCACCAAGTGATGAAGAAAGAATACTTTTCAAGGGGATCCCCTAAAGATATTTCTCAGCTCTTTTTTATTTAGCTATACCTTAGTTTCACAGCACAGCACAACTCATACCACATACTCATTTAACTTTTATTTTATTCAGGGAGAAACATATTATGATTTTTGAAACATTTTTGTACAGCTTGGATGAATGTATTCAATAAATACCATTCAACCCTTAAATAGATACGCAAATCCTTCTGCTATTTTCTGCAAAATAAACCAGAATACATTTATCTGGATGTAGTCTATTCATTATCCACAGGTAACAGCCTTACCCCTCCCACCATCCCACTTCAAAGGATGGATTCAGTGATCCTGTTTCTCTCCACATCTAATTTCCTCCCATTCAGGATCTCTCTCTACACTAAGAACTGTTGTGCCAGTTCCTACATGTAGAGATGATGACAGAAACACCCAGGCTTTTCAAAACATATCAGTCCCTACCCTTTAGGCCTTTAGACATGCAGTCATTGAGCCGTCTCCAAACTCCTAAACAGATCTCTTTCTGTCCAAATAATCCAAGAGCAATCCGCAGAAGCCAGGGAAACAGAATTAGCCTCCCAAAATAGCAAATTAAATCAGCTCAATTAACATTGCTAACAGACAAGCATTAGTGATGGTAACAGCAGAAGTGGAAAGTGGCTACAGCACAAAGTCAAACTGGTTTTGTGGCTACAAACTGGAAAATGGCTACAGCACAAAGTCAAACCAAAAGAGGGTTTCCATCTTTTCACAGTACATTATTAGTAGTACCTGTAATGGCTCTTGAAAAAAGGCATTAGGGACCTTGATATTTGAGCAGGAGTAAAACAGTGTCCAGCATTACACAAACTCTGTACAGTGATGATCTGGGATTGATCACAGTGTTTGGGCAGGATGGGAGTAAACTGTTCAGAGGCAGGAAAGTGACAGTGACACCAGCTATTCTGTTAATAAGAAACAGTACCTCAGAATTCTATCAACAGAATAGGGCCCAAATAGAGTGTATCTGTATCTGTAGGCATATATGTGTGTTGAGATACATAGAGAGAGAGAGAGAGAGTGAGTATATACATATATACTATATGTATATATAGTGCACATACGGTATTTATTTTCTTTTTTTTCAGTTTAGGAAATGAAACCAGAAATATTAGCAAGGATTAAGTAGGATTAAGCAGTCTGAGTCAATGTCAGCCTGGTCTGACAGTGAGCAGTGTGCTCACAGGCCACATGCAGAGTCTATTCCAGTGTCCACGGCAGCTGTAGCACTGTGTTGCATTTGGTTCTGCGTGCTGACTACACAGCCATTGCCAGACGACCCTATGACACAGCTGTCCCAACATCAAACCCATGCTCTAAGGAAACAGCCTCTCCACTGAGAAGCTTTACAAAAAGTGGGAATGGTGAATCATCTCTAGATCCTGTGCATTCCCTCGTGACCCGGCACAGCAGCAGCCTTCTCACAGCACTGCAGCAACACAAGTGACAACCCCATGGGATGTTCCTGCAGCCTCATACTGACATAGGAATGGAAGCAGCAAGATAAAGACACCTTTTTGACAGTGACATCAGGACTTTGCCAGTCCTTTTTCTGTTGGTACTCTTATACCACAGGCCTACATGGAGCTACACAGATTTCCTTGAAAATAGGCTGAAATTATACAGCTATTTTCCCCTTCTGATAATCAGTTCATTTTTTCACAACGAACTGGATAGGTGTCATGCCAAGATGTGGCCTAGAAAATGAAGTCTGGGCTAAGAATGCATAGGAAAATGTGAAATTACAGGCTCATATTCAAGACCCTTTTCCAGATCATTTCAGAAGCCAGGGCTGAGGTCTGACTTTGCACTGGGTCTGAATATATTCTGATCTTCCTCTTTGTGCCATATAAAAGATTAGCACCTTTTAGTTCTTGCATGCTTCCCGAGATTGAAAACAAGAGTGACAAATTGAGCCCTAATGCCAGCAGATGTAACTCCATTTGTGCCAGTGAACTTTTAGTAATTTCTCCTGCAGCTATGCTTGCCTCAATGATGCTGTGGGAGCTGTAGGAGCTGACTGCAAAACATCGTTTTACTCAAATAATGCTTTTTATGGAAATCTGAGAATAACTCTTATCACTCTGGTGGAGGCATTAAAGAGGTTTCGGAGTTTGGGTTATTTACATAACTTTAGAACATTGGATTTGGATAGAATCCCAAGAAGTTTTATGATCCATATCAGTTTATGTTGAAACAGCCCTTTAAATCCTGCAGTTGGGAATATTCCTATGACCTTACTCCATCATGTAGTTCTTAGTTGTGTGCTTGTGCTGGACTCCAATCCTATTAAACAGGTCTTACTGCAACAACTTTTTGATTAACTACAATTAATGTTATGAAGAAGCTGATTTTTCACTGTTTTCCTTATCTTTGTACCAGTCAAGAAATGTGCTTGGGGGAAAAAAAGCCTGAAAAAAAAGCCCACCACTAACACACTGAAGGATTTATCTGAAAGAGAAGGAAGCCCTAGGGAGCCAATTTAATACTTCCACTTTATCTCCTCATCCTGATATGTTCTGGAAAGCATTATACTGTCACTACACTTTGACTAAGCAGAGTGCATGAGAGCATACACTGGCCAGAGGAGTAATCCCCTTGCACAGTTATGGCTGACATATAAGCTAATCACAGTCAGCAGCCTTGTTAAAATATCACTGTGCTATTTCCATTTCATTTGAAAGCCTGCTTCTGACTGAAAACAGACAAAACATCAGCAAAACTATAGAATAACATTTTTCCCTATTATCCAGGCACTTTGTTTGCAATGTTCACTTAATATCTGACCAAAATATTACCTTGCTACACTTGGGCTGTATAGAGCAAATTCTGTTGCTATCCTGAGCAAATGCTTTTACTAACACACAAACCAAAGATATTAGCAATTTTTCAGCAGTAAGAGGATGCTTCTAAACTTTCAATGAAGTTGTTCTCTCACTCACAGGCACTCAATGTATTTTACACAGACTTAAGAAACATCTGTCTTTAATTATGAAATTGTCCTCTTGCTACTCGAGTGCTGACTTTGTATTTTTTCTGCAATATTGTTCTTGTTTCACTTTACATAATCATCTGGGGAAAAAAATTACCTGATTTCTTACCATGGCAAGGTTACACTGTAAATGTGAAACATTTGTTTTCATCTGTTTTCTTCCAGGTGCTTATTATGGTTTTAGCTTCTAGTCTTCTACTATCATATGAAAAAGTTACTGAGTATATGTGGTTATATGAATGGTGGAGGTTGGAGTGGATGTTCTGCATACCTTGAATGCAGTTGCTACTATATGTTCCCTGCAGTAACAGGGAAACTGACTTAATAGCCCATGCTGCCAGCTGATCTTTGCCTCCCCAGCACTGTGCAACTATGATGTAAAAACCAAAGGCTTAATATATAAGTTTAAAGTATACAATCTAAAAAAAATCTAAAAAGAGAACTTAGCAGTTTGAACACAGTATTGCTATAAAGTGGTTATATGGCTCCCAGTTCAGAGCTGGCTTATGCAAGCCAACTGACAGCCTATTTTACAGCATTAAAAAAAAAAAACAAGATCAAATATTCACACTGAAACAAAATATGTCTTCTTTAGCTGGGTGAATATATAATCATGCTTTATAAATGTACTTGTTGAGATAATAGGAGGAGGACATAAGACATCTAAAAGAAAAAGGACAAGAATAGAACAAGAAAAAATGACCAGTGAGGTGGTGTTTTTTCTGACCATTAGAGCAGCCATATTTTGAACCAATAACTATACAGTGTGGACAAATATCTAAACTAATTTTAAGATACAGCCAATCAGTTTAGAAAAGATATTATATGATCTACTTGTCTCTAATAACAAGAAAAAGGGCTTGATGAATGTTGCAGTTCCCTTCCTATCCTGGATCCTGTTCATTTCATCAAGCCTTCAGATTTTAGTTGGGTGTTATTTTCAAAACAGTTCTGAGCCAGCCTTCCTGAAAATTTTGATTTATCCAGTCATCAGGACAGAAAGACTGAAAATGACTGCTGACCTGCAATTTATCCCTAGAAGGAAAGAACTTCAGTTCCTGCTGGGAAATTCCTTGATCTCAAGATTCTGTCTTTGAATGTATTGCTTTCTTTTCATCCCCTTTCATCTTTCCATCTTAAACAACTACATTTTATTGATCCATATTTCAAGCCCATCATCACTCATTCTCTCTGCTGCACTAACAAGATAATAAGTCCTAATTTTCAAGCTGCCAACATAGCATATGCAGTACTCCCCTTTCAAAAAAATTACAAATTAGAGCATAGGGATGATTAAAACATGAACAAAATGCAGTGCATCTGTCAGAGCATCCTCTCTCACAGGTAACAACCTGTCTAACATCTCTTTAAGGAACGTAGCTAGTTTCCAGAGGTCTAAAGTCAAACACATTGACTTAAAAAGTACCTTTAGAGCAAATCGCAGAGCTCTGTACTTGGCAATTTAAATGACTGACCATTCAATTTATGAGCATTCTCAGCAATAAAATTCAGCCTGAACTTAATAATAGCACATTTTATGTGACAACGATGACAATTATAATCTATAGTTACCGCAGTCATCCTTTGGTCTGGGGGAAGATGACACTATTAATTACATACACTTGCCATTTGTCAGACTTAACTTGGCAGGCGATTGAGCTCTGAACCATCTTCAGCTTGACTTCTACATTTTCCATTTTCTAAAATCCACTGGAACGAAGATAATTAGAACAGAGAAAAATGAGAGTCTTTCTTTCTCCTGACTTGTTTAAAGATGTACCAAACCTCTACTACATTAGTGGCGTATTCAGTAACACCACAGTCACCTTAAGGCTGTGCCACTTCGGTTAAGAAGCTGTTGGCATTTACTTCACAAAAACTATGCTCCAGAGGCACTGCATTTCTTATTCATTTTAATTTGCATTGGATGAAATGCAACATGGAAAGGCTCTCAGCTCATATGTAACTTTCACATAATTCTAACATTTCTTGCTATTTGTGTCTGGAATTTTATGTTCCATGCTTATTGACATTTCTAACATTCCAGGGGAATTAAAATATATTAACTATCTTCAAAATATTGTAAAAAAGCATCTCTCTAAATTCTTTGTCAACTGAAAAGCAAATAGTTTATTCCAAATTAGGAAATAATCTCTGTTTAGGATAATATCTAAGTACTTGCTTGTTCTGTACTAAAGGGTGCCATTTCATATAAGAATTCAAGACCAAATTCTACAACAGAGACAAATTAAAGTATATACATTAAGGTTTTCTTGACGTTAGATTTTGGTATCCTTCTGGTATAGAAATTTTGGAATAGATTTGGAATCTTCCTGGAAGATTCATCTAAATAATTCTCCCATACGGTTTCCCTAGTACATACTTACCTGTGGAAAAGAAGAAAACAAAACAAAAATAACCCCAAAACCTCCACCCCCCAAAAAACAAAGAAACAAAACAAAATTTAAAAAGCCCCAAACCAACCAAGCAACCAACACCTGACAGACATTGATTTTTTTTTTCCCCAGCCAATCCAACTCTTCCTAGTAGGCACTTAAAAGGAAGAATTTCAAAGCATTAGACTCAAGTCAACAAATTTAGTGGTTTTCAGCTCACAACAAATGGTTACAACAGAAAAGAGAAGGAAGAAAAGCATTTTAAAGTTGAAAGACCTTCTTAAAAAAAATGTTGTTCTTCATCTTTCTCTTACAAAGCTCATCTAATGCTCATAGCTACAGCAATAATCAGGCTGAAAATCTGCTTCTGGGGCCACAATGCCTCAGCTGTTTGAGCTCCCCTGAAGTGTGGACCAACTTCACTACACTTCCTTCTCCCTGTCTATCGCAGTAGCACTGATGTTCACCTGGTCTCACAGAAGGCAGGTTCAGAAGCAGTAATCCTAGCAGAACACCTTGTTCTCGGACAGATTTGTTGCATGAGGAATAACAAGGAATAAATAAATCCTAACAAGGTCACAAGAGAAGAAATGCATCAAAAGAGAGTAAAAGATGACCCAAGACCTCTATAGGCTTCTGTGGAAACAAAGGAAGTTTGGAGTGTTTCATAGGTAAAACATACACTTAAACTCTTCCCAGTAGTATTTAGCCACATGAAATTCAACCACATGGTTAAGTTTTAAAAAACCTTGCAAATGTTTGCTCTTCACCTCTGTTGGCTGTTTTGTCTACAGACAATTCAAACATCAGTACTAAAGAGTTTGCCTGGCCATCATCTCAGCTGCTAATATTGGTGTCTCACAATTGCATATGTACCTACTTTAAAAAAAAATCCAATTTTAGAGATGATAAAGTTTTCAGAGTTATTCTCTGTACTTAAAGATGAAAATATGGCTTGAACTAGTGACATTTAAAGAAATATTATTTATGCTGAATAGGCTGATTTAAGTTCATACATCAGTTTCAAGCATTCAATCATGAGCACTATTTATTGTGGATTGCATCTTATTTCTGGATTTGAAGTTATAGGACTGCAATACTGGATGCTATTTAGAAATAATTCAAGGCCTTAATATTTGATCTATGCTGTATGCCTTAAAATAATATTAAGTAAGTGTGTCAGGGGAATTGTTGTGGAGTGATAAACCAAAAAGTAATCATTAAAACTGAATAAATCCAATATTGAGGCAGAACACTTTCAGAGTGGTAAGATCCATAATCTCAAATACTACTAAATATCCATTCTCAAATATCTACACTTAATAATCAGACTGCTTGGCAGAGCATTTTTAGAGTACTTAATAACATTTATGGCTGTAAATCAAGTACACCAAAAATATTTCCTCCTATTTAATTTAAATCCCCGATTACAGAGCCTGCAGTTTTCTATCTGAGACTGTTCCTCTCAGCTTTGGCCATGAACTACCACTGTTCCAGAGAGACACACAAAAAAGGCACACCCACACAAACCCCTGGATATAATATCACACAAAATGTCCTAGTAGGACAGACTGGGCAAGAAAAATTGCTGAAACATGCTTTTTGCTGCACAGCAAGGAAAATTGTAAAGCCCCAACGTTATCGGCTCAGCTCCTATCCACGTCCTAGTTAACAATCCTGCAGCATCCTCTGCAAGCAGTACTTCCATGGAGACTTTGTAAAGTTATTAAGAGTTCTGGAAAAGACCTTGTTAAAGTCATGTAACAAAGCAAAATGGATCCATGGGGAGATTTTCATTCTCCGAGTGTATTTACACTTTTATTAGCATGCTTTTGAGGGGATAAAAAAAGTAAGATGCATTAATATAGATAAACATATACAGGCGAACAAACACAGACACAAACACATCTTGTTCGTTTGTACTGTGGCACTAATAGTAACAGCAGGAATAAAAACTACAGAGGATTTAGAGTGAAGCTTTACTGCAGTTTGTACAAGTTCCAGTGTTGCTTTGTTATCAGCAGAAACTTCCTTTCAAGCTAGCAAAAGTTATGCCTTATTGAAAAAGCAATATTTTGAAGTCTTGCGTTTTGCATTTCTCAGAAAAGTGATCATATTCAGCTGCCAGCTGGATTGAGGTTTTCAGGCACCAGCAGCTGTCCAGGCTCAGTGGCTGCCCTGTGCTGCAGCTGTCTGTGGACAGCTCCTGTCCCTTGGGCAGAGGCTGCTCAGACCACATCTGGCTGCTGAGAGCTCAGTGTGACACTCCCAGGCTTCCCTTTCCCTGCTGACACAGGAGGCTGTACAATGAGGGAGTTTACATCCCTGTATAATCATTAGAAATATCAGCTTTGCCTACATTACCTGGATGGAGAGGGACTTTGAGGAGCTTTAGGTGTTTAGATTGCCATGCAGAGAAATATCCCAGTGTCTATCTACTTGTTTCAATCCTGTCCATTAGTGGCTCAGCGAAATCCTTTCTTGACAGTTTACTTTCAGATGTTTTGGCTCTCTCTTGCTCCTTCACGTTTCTCTTTTCATAGGAATAAATTGCAGCTGTTCCCTCTTGTCCTAAAGCCAATTGCACAAGAGATGGGAGCTCACATAAGAACAAGGAGCAATCTTCCTGCCAGCTGCAGCCTTGTACACCCAAGCAATGCCTTTGTGTGTACAAACTGCATCTACAGGCCCCTGCAGCCACAGCATGACTGAGCTGTATCTTCTCTATGTGGGATATCCTGATCTCTTCTATTTTATCCTTCTAAGCTAAGTGTTTTCTCCTGCTCTTAGGGATGGAATGAAAAGACTTTTTCTTGTCTTTCTGCTCAGTGGGTGTTCAGTCAGTACCAGTTCACTTTTTAAAAAAAATTGTTCAAGTCCAGCATTGCTGGATTTGTTTCAGAGCCCTTAACTTGCACTTAGCAGACTTTGCAATGATGTTGGCATTCTCTATCAAACATTCTGCTGGGTAGATTTGGAACTTGAGACATGTTGAAATCTAGAATCTAATAAAAACATTTTGGGCAACATGAAATAAGGCCTGTGGGTTTCTAGGTTCAGCAAATACAAATTTAATACAGATCATACTCTGTTTTAAATAGAGTGTGCAATCTCAGAAAAATCTAAGTCAACATTTAAATGTACTACTTGCAAGCATGTATATTTGTCTCCCTGCCTCCTCTGACATCCTGATTTATTCAACATTTCCTTTAGATTTGTTTATGCCCAGCTCAGCTTTAGGGACTCTATTAAGCAAACCAAGGATTTTCCATCTGCTAGACTCATTATTGGCTCATTGTTCACAGTAAATAATCAGACTCACTTTTTCTCACAGGTTTCTGTACAAGTTCAGGTAATGTTTGAACAGCAGTTAGGTCTTCTCCTAACTGAGTCCTCAGTTGTAGTGGTTCTTGTTTTATATAGTTATGTTTCCTATCCCAACAATCTACATATTTTCAGATATAACATTTACCCAAGCTCCCCATTAATATTTCACAGCAGTTGCACCAGTCTCCACTGAAGTAGTACATTTTCCTCTATCAACTTCTATATTTTGCCTCTATATAGAATTGCTCTTCACTCCTTTTTGCATTTCCTTTCTGGTAAACATGCACCAGACACTGCCAAAGTGCTTGCTGGTTGTATTAATTTTGCTGGTTCTGATTGCATACTCCTGCAAAACACTAATCTATCTTGCAGTTGGTTTCATATTTCCCAGTTGTGAACATATCTTTGTGTCCATGTACCTTTCATGTTTCATGATGTTGTTATAACTTTACAACTTCACAGACACTTGCTCATTAGTGTTTCTCTCATGTATTTAGTTGATAATAACCCTAACCCTAACTCATGTTTCCTTGGTCAATGTCTACTGTATTTACCTTTTACTTTCTACCATTTTAAAGTATTTTTAATATTTCCATTAGTCCAGGTTTGATATATTGGTTTGGATCTTTGATTTCAATCAAAATCAAATCTCAGTAATGAAGTCTGTCAAAGTAGCATGATCTCATGCCTGATTTTCTAAGTTAATGTCAGTCAAGGACCTTCAAAAGAACTTTGCTGCCTTTTGCTGTTTTATTTGGACCCCTGTTTCAATTACTTTGCTTTACTTGAGAACAAAGTATTCCCTCTAATTCATCCTGGCTTACAGGCAGACATTTTAAGATCTGTAGCCCCATGTCCAGAAATAGCAGGGAAATGCTAACTTTTCTAAATCTTCTTTCTCAAAGAATACATCTGCCTGCCTACATCTAAGCACATCCTTACTTTACTCTTTCCCAGAACTCTGCGACAGCCAAAGGTGATTTTATTTGGGTTTTTTTTTAACAGTCCCCCATCTCTTTTAATTTGCTCTCTCTCACTTCTGGCCTTTGCTTTGGATATTTACTCTTTTCCAAGTATCACCTCGGGTACTATGCACTATTTACGATTTTTAAGGAGCCTTTAGCTTGACACACAGCGTAGAAAGCTATATACAACTGTCTGCCACATGCCACTGACTTCAGCAGGCTGCTTGAGCAGCCCTGACACACGCCACCACAGCCTGTTCAGTTCTTAAAAGGCAGTGACACATTCCCTTACACTGACAGCCTAAAGTTATCCTCTTCAGGATGTGATTGTTACTCAGAAAACTTGCTGAAGTCAAGAAGGCACAATTAAAGTACACACTGAAGCTGCTGGGAAACTGTCTGAGCATGAGCACTCCCAAAATGGGTTTTGGAGAGAGTGGCTGTTTAAGCTAGGAAGCCAAGAGAATTCAGACTTTGTTGTTAGGAGCATTAAAAAAAAAATCCCCAAGTTACTTTCTTTCCTACTTCCATTCCTCAGCTTTGAAATGAGATGCCAAGGAAGAAAAATTAACATCTACCTTCTCAAGCTGTTCCATTCTTGGAACCACTATTGGGAAGAAGTAACAAACAAAAGAGGCAAAATTTGCCATATAAGACTTTTAATTTCTATTTTACTTTTGCATCTATAGTGGTTTGTATTGTTACTTGAAAAGGCATAGCTATAAGTTGTTTAATTAGGCAATTATAACAGGTCTGTGGTCATTTTCTTCATAAAAGAAAGTGACAATGGAAAAATTACAAAGTGGCAAAATGGAACAAAATCTATTTTCACTAAAAAAATGTCTTTCCAAGCTCTGTAGCAGATATAAAAAAACACACCAAAAAAAAAAAACCATCAAAAACACAAACATATAAATAATATCTCACCCCACAGAAAGCCTTGAGGTAAAAGCCTGGTCAATAATCCAATCATCTTTTCTTTTCTTTAATTTGTAGAGAAGGAGTGGGGACATGAAGGGAGTTGAACATTTATATATCACTGATAGTAGACTTCAGAAAAGTTGGATCTAAAGCAAATAAGGCATAAGTTGATGGTGAGGTGCATTTTTTCAGACAAAGCAGAAGGTGTTCAGATTTTAGACTTTCTCTGTAGTGAAAACAAGAAATGGTTAAGTGGATGAAGACGATGTCCCAGAGGTGAAGATCTGAATATCTTAAGATTCACAACAGCTCTTTTTTCATATAGTCCCTACATACATAGAGTTGACCTCAAATTCTGTGGTTCTTTGCTGCAGCTTGTCTTGGACATCTCTGAATCAACTCCACAATTTCATAAGCATGGAAGCCAAATGTGGAGTTCTACAGTTAATACCTCTTGCTCCACAACTGTGCAGGCCTCAGCCATTTTCATGCCTTTTACCATCTTCATTTAAACAAGCATTGTCCAAAAGAGGTTCCCAAAGTTCATGGCTTTTTTTTTCTTAAAGAAAATTAGGTTAAAGAACATTTTAAGGGAATTGGGTGCCAAATATTCTTTTAGAATATAGTAGTCTCCTACCAAACATAATTTTAGATCTCTGAATGTTAGTATTTATTTATTTGCAACTTTCTGTTGCCCAGCAACTTGTCATATGTTTACTTACAAATATAAATCAGCATATTATTTATTTTAAAATGTCAGTAAGGACTTAATTCAAAACCAAGAAAATTCAAAGAAAATACTCCTTTTTCTTTCAGTTCTGCGTTGTATTAGATACTGATCTACTTTGTTAGGTTTTCCCCCACCATTACATGCATCTACAACAGCAGAAACATTGATAGTGAGTATAACAGAGGGAAGATGCAACAGCTCACTGTTGCCAGAGGGGATTGTCCTGTAATTTTTAGCCAGGGCCCATGAGAGCACAAGCCTCAGACAATAGAAGGAGCCTTGGTGATACAGGCATAGGACAATTCTGGGTGACCTGGAGCAGTAAACACAACACAAAGGAAAATTGTTGTTTGATGGTCGGTATGGGAATGCCACCTTGGAAGTGGAGCAGAACCAGGTGCAGTATGCAGCCATGTCCAACACGTGTGAAATTTCCAATGCATGGTGGAGCAGAGAAGGCAGAACAGGAAGGTGCCATCACAGCCCTGACAAGCCTAGGGATGATGGAGGAAAAAGAGAAGGATCACTCCCATTCTGGGTTTCCCCATCGTGGATGCAAAGCCTGATCTGCACCTCTGCCCTCCCACAACAACCCTCCTTCCTTATTTTATAGGACCCACATTTTCTTTCTGCTTCAGCAACTGAACATAGAGTGCTTTCTTTTCCTGTACAGCTGGATCAAATGGAATCGCAAAGAAGAGATGTGCCTGTCTGTCTCTTGTGCTCCAGCCTTCTCACGTAGAAAGGTGACTGACACCTCAGCAATGAGCCAGGCTAAACTCAGATACAGCAACTTCCTTCTTCCCACCCACTTCCCTCCCTGCCCTCTCCTGTCCTCACTTCTCCCCAGCACTTTGCTCCCCCAGCCTGTGTCAGCCCTGGCCATAGTTTGTCTCCCTTGGGAGAGGGTTTCAGTTCACCATCTCAGCAAAACAAGGGCCAGCCTAACAAACTGAATTAGCTCATCTAGAGCCAGGTGCATGGCTGCAGCAGCACCAGGAGGGGGAATTCCTTCCTGAGCAGGGAAGGGTCTGAAGAGAGAAAGTGAAAAGGTGAGGGAGAGCAGGATCACAACTTTCTGTTGCAAAGGGCTCTAAGGGTCACCTCAGCCCTTTTCAGTCATTCCACTATTCTCAGCACTGAATCCTCCTGACAGCTTTCTAGCACTAAACATATCACTCCTTTTCACTTTGTTGCAGCAGTAAGTATTTAGGAAATTTGATATAGAATAAAAAGCCTATATTTGTAACAGCAATCTTTCAGACATACAGAAAAAAAGAATATTTTTCACCCAGATTTTACACTAATTACAATTTAATTTTAGTTAGAAAGCTTTCAAAAATTATTTAAGACATGACACACAGAAAAAAGCATTTAAGTACTCCAAAGTTTCAGTTAAAGGGTTTGGGGTTTTTTTCAAAACAACATATATAACTGTTAGAATTATATAACTGTTAGAATATATAACTGTTAGAATTGCTCCTATTATACCTCAAAACTACAAGTCATTTCAGCTGTATCTGTAATAAGTGTCACATTTTGGCACCCATAACACTCTAAGTTTTTTAAAGGTTTTTGTAACAACTACCCAATTTACTGCTTAAATTTTGATAACTATATGGTGACAAGCCTTGATCATTTGCCTTGACCAAGGCAAATCCTAAGGTTTATCCCCACCTTCCCTTTGCAGTCAATGGGACTAAATTGCCATTGACTTCTAAGGGAAGAGTTGTAGAATACATACATATGCACAGGCAATATTACTACCATTATAAAATACTAGGCAAAGTACACTTGGCCTCATGAAATGCTTGTTAGGCAGATATTAACTAACAATTACAATGCTCAGTTTCTCTAGAGAAACTCTAAATTTACTTGAGAACTGTAATCAGGTTTTCTATTCCACATGCTTCACTCTGAGGTGCTTTTGCAGAGCAGCATTAATTTTGATATTTTTATTTTTAGTGGGGGGGTTTGCTTCAATGGTTGTGAACTGCACTAGACATTTTTTGCTCCTTGTAGAATGGTAGTGATAAACACATCTACTGTTGTAATACATAAAAATAATTATTTTGCATTATTGCACATGGCAACAGCTACTGCATTTAATGACCCAGTACTGCCCTTTCCATCCACTGATTACAGCAGCAGTCTGAAAAAGACACTCATGGTATTGTGCAGATGGATATTACTAAAG
This sequence comes from Euphonia xanthogaster, assembly GCA_034509185.1. NCBI lineage: Eukaryota > Metazoa > Chordata > Aves > Passeriformes > Fringillidae > Euphonia > Euphonia xanthogaster. The sequence goes on from JAYDZK010000113.1 coordinate 22,524,455, forward strand.
GAATAAAAAAAAATTTTTAAGAGACATTTCAATTACTCAGATTCCATGGAAATGTTTTAATAGGTTGTCTCTGTAAAAAGTAGGTCTAGAAATCCATTTTTAAACATATGAGTTCTCTAAGGCTACAGATCTGTCTGCCTCTACACATTAGTCACTACCATTAAGAAATGCCCAGTCTGTTACACAGAGGAGAATATATTCTGTTGGATAAAAGCTACTGCAGCTTAATCCAGTTAATCTTCATTGGTGATTTAGGTCCTAGCTGTGTCTTAAGCATGTGTCTTTTCTGAGGCAGACATGTTAATATAGGACCTAGAGACATTATAGTAGAGTTGTGCTATTTATTAGGGAAAACTAAAAGTTGGTCTCTTGCCCTGAACAGACAGGGAGATGTGAGCTGTTTTCAGGCTGGTATTTGCTAGGATTTTGAAAAACCATAGGGAATAAAATGAGTTATTGCACTGGAATAGTAAATGCATAGTTGAAAACAGCTGTAACCTCAAGGAGCACAGACCTGCCAAAAGTGAGAATGTAGGAAAGAAAGCATCCCCAGCAAGAGGTTCCAGCAACATTCCACTACTAAAGGGCCAGAGACATCTGCATGACACTCTTGGTTTTAGTTAGCCTTGTAAGGAGCAGGGATTGGGCTAGATGGTCCCTCTGGGTCCCTTGCAACACAAGCTGTTCTATGATTCTGTACATCACAAATGTTCTATAGCAGAATAAATTAGGGAGCTAATTACTCCTTCTTGGTCAAACTGCTGCTGTGTCAGCTGGGGCGTGGCCATCATGCCAAGACACTTCTTCCCACAAACATGAAAGCAGAGTTATGCTGAGTCAGGAGATGAGACACTGGAGGAAATATGGAGCTAGACTTAGGTGCTTCTTCAATAGGAAAGGGTTCATCTGCTACTTAGAACCCTTCTGTGGGTCAGGTAGTATGGATCTGGATTTTAATTTTTACAGACTTCGACACTACAACATGGAGGATATAGATGCTCGTTGTCTAAGCTTATTACATTACCACGTGTTTGGAAGAATCTTCTAAAATGAAGCATTCACACCTTTATAACTGTGAGACATTTAACTCTGTGTTTTGGAAACCCAAATAATGGATTTATACTGCATGGCCATTAGCTAGCAGAAACAAGGAGCCTCACAAATTATTTATCTTCTGTACTGAAAGTCGCCTCAACAGACTATCCCAGTTGTAACTCCCTGTGCCAATTGCAAAACTATTTAAAGGTCTTAGGTGTGCTGAGATATCTTCAGTGAATAAGTTCCTTTCTACCACCACTTGGAACTGATTTCTTTTTTAAGTCAGCAAAAAAAGTGACAAAGCTGTTGGCTCTGGGAATTGAATTGCCTTCATGGAGGATTGAACATACTGCATGAAGCTGATTAAAATATAAAAATGCAGGGGGGAAAGCTGTTTTGTGTCTAAAAGAACATGAAGTTTTGGAAGTCTTTATTTGTTTTCCTCTTAATCTTAGCTGGAATATGTATGATGGATCAAATGCTGAAGTCTGATAATAGCTAGATCAATTCAGTTTTGCTCCCTAGCTAATAGTTCTATGGGGTAATCACTAGACATATACATAAAACTTGTTTTTCCTGAATGCGTATATTGTGAATGAAAGCCTGAAAGCTGCAGCTTTTAACTTTTGAGTGATTGATACATATTTTATCCACATTGTTGGCAGAAGACAAAATTATGACAGATTTGTCTGCAACTTGCAAAGAAGATGTAGTCTGCAAAAAGGTCCTTCAACATTCATATTTAAAGATATTTGAAGTTGCCTGCAAATTTAGGGTGCTGGTAGGAGGGCATGTGGGAGGAATGTCATTCTAGAGATAAAAAGCTTAATCGAACTCTTTGGACTCACTGCTGCAAGTAAGAAATGTTTAGAAGTTCAGTCTGTTCTTTAGACTCTCATTAATGAGACATTTGGTTAAATGTTTTCCTTTCACTTGAAATAGAAATTCAGAGCTACAAAATGCACCCTATCCCCCGCCTCCTCTCTTCCTCTCCCTCCTCAAGAAGTTATTTAGTTTAGTAAATGGATGCTGAACTGGAATGTTCAGTAATTTCCATTCTCTTCAAATTAAGAATTCTTCTGTCTGGGCTGAGATATCATATTCACAGATGCCTTAGCACAGATTAGAAATGAAATAAAAATAGCTGGGAGAGCAGAAAACTCACTTTGTGAATGGAGAATCACATTCTGCTGCATACCCCAATGTAACAACTGCTTATACAGCGAGAGTCCCTTAACATATTTTAAAATAAATAGCGGATCCATAATACATTCAGAAGAGGGAACAATTTGTTTTTATCTATTTCAATACAGCACAAACAACTTCACATACAACCTTTGAGACTGTGAACTCAAACAGAATTTCCAGAATATAGCCCTTCAAGTTTCTTCAGCGTTGTGTTTCAGCAAGAAGACTGCTGTAGATAAAGAAGCTGTTTTCTCTTTTTCAAAGAATCAGACAAAGAAAAGCAGAGTTTGGACTATTCCCCACTACCACTTTTTTTATTTTTTTTCTATTTTGGGGAAGGATGCCATTTGGGTTGGCTGAACCCCTGTGAACATCACAACCAGCCTGGCTGGTGGAGCAGCTATCTTAGATTAGGATAAGTTGAACCCTTACCCCCATACAAACCCAGGAGTTTCTGCTCCCACTGAACTCATCAGGAAGGCAAAACAGTGTGGAGCACATCAGTTCCTGGGAGGTTTTGTGGTCCTGGTTTCCCTGTGAGCAGAATGGCACTAAAAGGCTACAAAAAAAGTTGCAGACCTGAGGACAAGGAAAGGAGACAACAGAGGTATAGCACAGCCAGGGGGTTCTGAGGACTGGGACAGGTTTTGCTGGGACCTCATTTCCAGTGCCTTCAACCCTGCAGGCTCTGCCTGCCATGAGAAGGGAGGATCTCAAGGCATCAAGGTGCCCTGTGATTCTTGCCAGATGTTCTGCTATGTCCTATCCATCCAAAGGAGAGTTGTGCCAGATGGTGAGTGATCCTTGCACAGCCCTGCTGAAAATGTTATGTCTTGTACAGTAACCCTACACAGGTTGTTGTGAAAGTACTGCTTATGGTGGATAACCTTTTCAAAACCCCACTGGATTTTGGCTCCTGACACCCTGGTACCTCTGTGGTTTCTGTAACACCAGAACAAAACATGACTTGGAACACATAGCCTTTAGCAGGATTCCATTTACTGTACTGAGGGCTGTGCAGTGCCCACAGCAACTTGCCATATTGGGCTAATGCACAAGCATTTCAATTCTTTTCACTTTAAAAAACATTGTATCTCCAGTGGTCAGAAGACTAACAGGACTTGGCTTCTCTGTTAAGTCCAGGGAACTTTCATTCATATAAAATATATTAATAGAGTTCAAATGCCCAGTTTCCTCAAAATGAAACGATATATCTATAAAACCCATACTTTTAAGAGAGGATTTTGCTTCTTCAAGGGGCAACAAACACCATTTCAAAAATATAATGATTCTGGGAGTTATCTTGCCACTATAAATAACTAGACAGTTACATTCTTGCTTTGGGGAGAAGGAGCTTGAAAGAATCAAGAGCTAAGCACTCACAGTAATACAGAAGTAATAAATAATCCCTTATTTTTAGCCACAGTCTGTAACATTTAAAAATCAGCATTTTTCAGTATATTAAAAATTACTCCTCTTTCAAGCATGCGTGTGGGAGTAAGGGGAAGTGGTCTTTCTTCTGCCACATTTATCTGCTAAGTGATGACTTTTGAGTATCAACCAATGGAACCACCTCTAGCATGGTCTGAGCTTCACTCCTCCAACCTTGGAAGTACAGCAAACCATATGTCACTCCTTGGGAAGTGCTGATGTGTATGCACATGTGTGTGTCTGCGTGACAGAAAGTAGGTGCAGGTGTGTGTGTATATGCATGTGTGTACTTATACATCACTAATTTTTTACTCTGTAAATTTCCCTTTCTCTAGATGACTAATCTTAGCCTAATTAAGGCCTAAAAAAAGTTCTTATTGGTAAAATGTATGCATTTATTTCTAAGTTTTCAGTGTCAAATGGCTTGACTGGCTGCTCTGCCTAGGGCTTGCAGCATGACAAGTACCTCGTTTGATAAATATTAAAGTGGCTTTTCTGGGACCCTCTAGAATGCCCCCATATAGGGGTGGCTGTTCTTCAGTGTACCACTCTCCACATCTGGCAGTGTACTATGCCCACCACCATGTGGTGTGAGCCTTGACAACACTCCCATATCCCGAGGTCCTCAGGCACAGCCTCCCTATTCAAAATTTTCACAGAATGTGTGTGAGGAGTTAAAGAGCACTATTAGACAGCCCAAGGCCACAGAAGGAACTTGCCATAAGTTACCACGGTGGGAGGTTGAGGTAAGCAGAGAAGAGAGGAATTTGCAGCAGGAAGGTACTGATACCAGCCTGGGAGAGGCAAGCTCTGGTTAACACATCCTTAATAACACATTTGAACAAAAATTCCCACCATGATAAACTGTGTGAAAGGAAGCAACTGCTCAAACACGACTCACTGGTCAAACAAAGACCACCCCAAGCGATCTTGAGTCGCATCTGCAACTGCCAACAACCCCCAAAGCACCCCCAGACTGATTTCTTGGGCTTTCCACCAAAGGACTGCACATGATCCATAGTCTTGCCCCAGACAGTGTAAAATTTCCTCCCGGGGGGTAATCTGGGCATTCTCCCCTGAACCTGAACCCATTGAACTCTTTGTTTTGTGGGCTTCCCCCACCCCCAAGGGATCAAGACTGTGACCATCACTTTGACAGACATCAAAATTGCAACAATCTAGTCTCATTATTGGATCCATGGGTGGTGACTTCTTGCTTCTCCACTACCTACACTTATCCTTTCTTCCTCTTTCTTCCCTTTCCTTATATATTTTAACTGATCTTTATATTTTCATGTTGTTAAATTACTATAGATAATAATCAAATTGGTTACATACTTCCTTTCCATAGCAACAAAATTGTTTTAAAATAAACCTGCTGTTTACATGTGTATTTATAAACACTGGTCATTTCACTCTAATTCACCCCAAAAGACTGATTAACAAGAACCTCAGTTACCTTGCCTTCAGGGGCAGCTTGTAACAATAGGCAAGACATACATTTCCATTGTTAGGTTTCTTTCCAAAAATACAAGAACATTCTGGGATAGCTTGTCCTAGGAGAAAACTACCTCTCTTTACAGGCAGAGCATAGAGTGGCCAGTGAATATGCCAGATGTCTCAATTCATCAGCTGGGTGAGAAGAGAGCTAACTTGGTCTAGAAGGTTATATGCAGCTGTGCTACTAGTGCCAGACAGATGTCAAAGAACCAATGAAATCTGAAATCAGTGAGGCTGAGCAGAAATGGCTGGAGGGAGAAAGAGGAGAAAGCACTTGGTCCCACAGTGAATGCAACAATGGGCTTTCAACAATGAGAAAGGAAATATTGTACTGAGGCATGCTATTGATCTATGCAAACCAGTATTACCTCTCAGACATTTCAGAGTTTCCCCCAAAGGCTGGCCACCCTCTGCTGTCCAATCCTCTTCCCAATAATCTTAGTTTCTGGACTAGGGATGTTGGAGAGCACACTACTGTCGTTATAGAGCACAACACAGCACAAAGTACCACGACTCCATCAGAAGAGTGCAAGAGAGATTTATTATAGCAACATGTTGCTTTTATACTTTTTCAAGATATTTACATTCACTCAACATACACATTCACTGCCCATTGGTTACAAGAAAGAAACAAAGTTCTCAGTGGGTGACCAAGGAGCCATGTCATTCTGTGAGCCAGCCAGAGTCCATATCTCTTAACTTTCTCTCCTTCATCATGTCTCCATGGTGACAACCTTGGTGTCTTCCTCAGGAGAGACATGGGGCTTCCCTTTATCTTCAGGAGGCCTTTGCTATCTCACAAGAACAGCACAGAATGTCTTTCCTACACACCACTAATGTCTACTTTTAGTACCTGCTTAAGGATCTGTTGTCCATGAATCTGTCTAATTCTTTTTTTGCAGGAACCTTAGGGATCTGCTGATGCTTGTCTACCTCCACAATCTCCTGCAAACAGCACAGTGTCTAGTTGAATGCCAGACACCAGCTATGTACACCAGGGATCAATGCTAGCACCAATATTGTTTAATATATTTATTAGTGATCTGGATAATGCACCCCCAGCAGTTTTGCAGAGGATAAAGCTGGGAAGAGTGGTCGATACACCAGGCACTTAGAGGCATCTTGACAGGCAGAAAATGCTAACTTCTGTGCCTGGCTAAAAATGCACCAGTATATGTTGGGGGCCACTCAGCTGGAGACACCTTGTCACAAGAAGACCTGGGGATCCAGAACTGTGCCCTTGCAGCAACAGCTTCCTGGGCTGCATTAAGAATAACATTGCAATTGAATTGGTTAAAAGGGGCTGTTCTTCTCCTCTGCTCAGCACTGGTGAGACACACCTGCAGTGTTGTGCCCAGTTTTGGGCTACCTGTGCAAGAGGGACGCGGACTTTCTGGAACAACTACTGGCAAGGATCATGCAGATGACGGAGACTGGAGCATGTCCCATACAAGGAGAGGCTGATGGACCTGTGCCTATTCAGCCTGTTGAAGAAAAGGCTTTTGGGGGTGGGGGAATCTTGACCATCTGAATAAATACTTGACAATGCTAAGCAAAGATGGTGGAGCCAGACTCTTCTCAGTGGTTCCCAGTGACAGGGCAAGAGTCAATGGGCACTAACTGAAATAAAAGAAATTACATTTAGGCATAAGAAAAAAGGATTTTAGTATCAGGGTGATTAAGCACTGGCATACATTGCCCAGGGAATTTGTAGACTCCGTGGAGATAATCAACCCATATGGACACAGCCCTGAGCATCTGGCTCTAGCTGACCCTGCTCTGAGCTGGGAAGATGGGCTAGATGATCTCTAGAGGTCCCTTCCAAGCCCAGCAGTTTGATGAGATACTATTCTGTGAAGTCTGCAAACCAAGTGTTTGGAGAAGTGCTTACTTTATTTGTTACTGATCTATAGTTTTGTTGAGTCCAGCCTAAATATGGTCTCGGGAAATTTGGTGAATAATACATAATGAACATAGGTATTCCCAATATTCACTCCCTTCCTGGAAACTCCTAGTTTTTTCAGTTTCTCTGCATAAACCACTGTCCCACCATCTTAATTTTATTTGCCCTTCTCTGTAGCTTCTCTACCTCTGCCATGTCCTTCTTGAGATGCAGAGACTAGAACTGCACACAGCACTGAAGATGGGAATGCACTAAGGTTTTATATCATGGCAAAAAGCTGATGTCTCTTGTTTTCAATACCATTTCTGCTGATGTCCAATATTTTGTTGGCTTTTTTAGCTGCTGCTGCAAATTGAGACAATGATTTCAGAGATCTGTCAATGATGATTCCTAGGTCTCTTTCCTGAACTGTAGCTGCAAAAAATACGCTGTATTTCTCCATCTGCCCATTTTCCTGAGGATACAACAGTAAAGACAGAGAAGCTGACGAAAGGAAAACGTAGGTCTGGTTGAATGTGTAGCAGTTTTCTTGCACTTGTTGCCTACTAGCACACATCTATCTGTGCTAGGACCTATGCCTACAGCTGCCAGAACACACTGATGGAGGAAGACCTCTGTGAGCAAGTCATAATCTACAGCACCACCTCCCAACTTCTCTGCCTTCTTTGCTTGAAGTTCACTTGCAGCTGCCCCTGTGAAACAGCACTACCAAGGAGGGGAACCTGATTTCTTTATGTTTTCTCACCTCCATTCATCTGTGGTAACACAGCCTGCCCCTCTGTTTTGTTATTCTTGGAGTTGCAGTTGTTTGGGGTTTTTTTATGATAATTATAAAGGAAAATCTTCACCAAGGCTTGCATAAGGCAGTTGCATGATTAGCTTTCCATTACTGCCAAGGAAAGTATCTTAATTTAGCAGCTGTCTGTTACTGAGGCTACTACTTGACAGCAGGGCTGACATAAATATTTATTGAACTTGCAAGGGAAAAACATCTACCAAGTAGGATGGAGTATCCAAATTGGTGGAAAATTAACAGCTGTTTCACTCACCTGCTTCTCCTATTGACTGCATTACAGGGGATACATGTTCATAAATGAGTTCAGAAATGCTAAAATGATTGCCACAAGTGCCATAAGTTGAGTCCACAGCTAACAAAAAACCATATTGTATTCAATGCCCAGTCATGCTTTACAGGGATTCTTATCTAACTACCTTGAAAATGGCTAAATTACACAGTGCAGGCAACTTCAACTTTTGCACTTCATGTAATCACTGTATTTGCTACTTCTGCTACCCAATCTTTTCTAAATTTTAAACTTGTGCTGTTGAAAGGCAAAATAAACACTAGACAGGACATCTTTAAAGTGAGAGAAGTGCTGAATGGGCTAGCATCCAAAGGACTGAGATTATAGGAATCTGTACAGCAGGAAAAAATGTATGATCAGAGTTGGACTTCACGCGGTGAAAAGAAAGCATCCATTAAATCCTCCACTGTGCTTCAGGGTATTACCCACAACAAGTCCCCTCTCTCCTTTACCTAGGCATTCATTTAATATAGGAACAGTCCAAAAGTGCATCTTCATTAGTTGTTTCAGCCCATACCAGTGCAGTCTTCATAGCAAAATGTCGGTATACCTGTTTGAAGGGACTAAATCCTTCCTTACAGACTGCAGCACTTGTGGTATCTGATAAACTGATACCAGTAGGGCCCCCTCCCTACTAATTGTTTTCAGCATAGAGGATACCCCTCAGGGTTCACAGACATTAACCTTCTGGATATTTATTACATCTAATCTGAAAAAGTAAGGATATACTCAGATAGCCCTTGAGTACAGCTCTAAGGCTTAAACTTTAATCCTCAAAACCCCTGAATAGTTTCTCATACAGCTGACATCTTTTTCTGGTGAAATGTAAAATTTTCTGTTTCCACATGAAGACAGCTCCATCATCACTTTAATAAAACTCTGCCCATGTCACAGACAGTGTCTGAGAAGCCTGCCCTTGGTGACTTTGCTTGAGCAGGAGTGTCAGACAAACAATCCCCTCCAACCTCAGCCTTTTTGGGATTCTGTATTATCAGAGCTCAAAAAGGATCCTCAGAGCTACTGCCTGTATAGGTAGATTTCTAAATGTTATTCAGTAGGTTTTCTCCAAGCAGACATAAGAGCTGCTGGTGACTCTTAATGCTGTATGCAAAAGAGATCTGCATAGGAAATGCAGGAAGGACATTGGCTCAGCTTTACCAAGCAGTTCAGTGCTTTATGGGACTTCCTTAGAACATGACAGATTTGATCTTCCTTCAGCTAAAGGTTCACACCTCCAATTTCAACATAGCAGAGTCAGTAAGGCAGCAGAAACACAGTTCCTACCCTTCCTTGCAGCATGGAGCTGTGCTGTGGAAAGAAAGACAAGGGTCATTGCATGAAAGAAAGGAAGTGCAGGAAATCACTGAGCATCAGTGACTGGACTCCTGGTTTATGAGAAACAGATTAGGAGAGAGATATCTTGTTTTACTTCCTGTTCTTAGCCTTCCCTATGCATTCTGCCTAAACAATCATAAGAATGGATGGCACTGGAGCATAAAATTAAAGGCTTTACCTCAAAAACAAAGCTTCTCCAGCTGCCAATTTCCCAAACAAAAGCAAGGCATCCTCTTCTCCTTTTTGAAAAGGAAGGTTAATAAAATACTTCCAGGCATGAACCTTCATTTAACCCCATACAACCATTCCATACTCATGGGATTGAGTGCCCAAGACAATTTCAAACCTACTCCTGTAGGTACTCAGTTACACCCTCTGTTTTGTATTCCAATTCCAGGACTGTCACACCTCCCAATGCCTTGCAGGCACCAGAGGTACCTCATTTGCAGCTACATGTACCAAAATGACAGCACCCAACTGAGCATCACAACACTATATGCTTCTGCATACCAACAAGAAAATTCCAAGGTCAAGGCTCTAATCTTCACAATTTTCCACCTGCAACACTATCAGACTTAACTATTCCTTTATGTACTTGTAAAAAATATGATACAAATAAAACAATTAAGGATTGTCATATTTATTTTTTTTATCAAATGCAGAAACTTCAAACTCCTCAGAATTTCATTGGGACATTTATGTATTTTACAAGTTTCTATTGATGTGTGGATTTAAGAATGCTGGTGGGGGACACACCTCCCCCCAGGCTACAGAGCAGTAGTTTCTGTAGCCACATAAGATCAATTTATTCTAACTGTAAAATGTGTATGATTTACTCTGTAATCCACAGCCATTATAAAGGAATTCTCATCCAGTTATCCCTTCTGATCACTGATTTGAATAAACATGCCTAACACTATAATTTTGAAGACACCGAATCCTGCTGAGTATGTATATGACTGCCTTTAGACTATTCATTTTAATGCTTTTTAAAGACTACATAATATTATAGTCAAAGCCCACAAAGACCTATAATGCTGTCCACATTATCTCTCTGAGCTGGCACTATAATCTCCGTGAGCTCATTTGTGTACAACTGAGTATAACACTAAAGACGTTTTAAAGTCTTACTATAAAAGGAATCAGTCCCTATTTTATCTGCAAGACTTGAGACTTCTCAGTAGAAGTCCTGGTAACAAAGATGGCTCTGGCTGAGATGTAAAAGATAAGCAATGAGACTGCAGCTGCTCTCTAGTTCCCAGGGTAATTTGGGGGAAGGAACTACGGCCTCCTATGTTTCTCTCCGTGTAGTTTTATACCTGTGCAATGACAGGTCAGACACTGAGGCGTTCGAGAAATACAGATCTATTTGTTAAATTATCAAATGTTCTTTGAATAATGGGAAAAATTCAATACACCTTCCTACTGAAATTGGGGAGAATAGAAAGCACTGATGCTTCTACAGCATGGCACACCTCTAACCTCACTGAACTGTAGAACACATATATATAAACCTCGGCTATAAAAATAGGCAGCAGTAAAATCCTTATCCTAAATCAAACTCTCTGAGATTGCTGAGTGAAGTGTGAGTCTTTCACAGACAGGGACCATGCAGGCTTCTAGGTAAGGCAGGCAAAACAGAAGTTGATGTCAAGCTGATGTCAGAAAAAAACATACAGCACTTATTTGACTTACATTCATCATTTTCATTTAAAGATGGATTTGATTGCATCTGAACCCCCAAGATACTCGAAAATAGGATGAAGTTTTTGCTCAGAACCCATTCATAAATGAAATATTGGCTAAATTAGGAGGCTGTGTTAAAGGCAAGAGAAAAAAGAAGCTCACACACAGGCTTTGTGAAAGAAAGCTGAGAAGAAAAGGTACCATTATTTTTCCAGATATTACAGGACGTGATGCTTTACCATGGAAAGACACATCTTACAAAGCTTGTCTCTGCATACATTTTTGTTTCTGCTTTTTTTTTTTTTAATAAAAAGTTAATTCAGAGCTACTTGTCTCGGGATCACAGGCCTGATGTAAGTAAGAATAAAGATTTTAAGAACAATTGCTAAAATATACAGAATTTGAGAGCACTGTGCATGCTTAATTCTTGCTCCCCAAACTTTTGAATGTTAAGGATGGGACTATTGATCTTACCACCCTCCTGATGTGGAAGGCATTTTCTGTATCTCCGCACATTGTACTACAAACAGACTATTTAAGTAGAACTTTGGTGTTTCCTGCCTCTTTCTCAGTATGCACTCTTAAGTCCAGAGATTTGATTTCCTCAAAAATGGGATAATTTCAAGAACTTCCTATTCCTAACACAGATAAAACACAATTGCTTCATAAATCCTGCTAATCTAATTCCTACTTAAAGCCAATGGGATTCTCTTCATTGACTCAAATGGGAATTGAAGCAAATCTAGTGAAACTGGTACATCTATTGTCTGGCTCTCTTAGGACTAAAATTGCCTTTTAAAATATTGTGGAGTTTTTTTGAGACTTTTCTTTCAACTCATCTTGCAAATATGAAACTATATTTTTATTAAGTTTCCTAAACACATTGAGCAGCAGCTTTTGGGTTTGGAAGTCAAGGAGGGTGCAGGGGAATGTGCCATACCTGTCAGCTGTTTTGCCATGAATTCAGGTCACCTAAGTTTTTTTCATAGAAATCTTCATAATAAAGCTCATTGAGACTGTTCTGGGGAAAAAAAAAAAGGTTCATAATCCAATGTCTGAATTTACATAGATACATTTACATAGATACTCCTCGCACAAAGTTGGGAATTGTTTCCATGGGTTAAAATCAAAGGCCCAGGTGTTTTTAACTCCATGCCAAGGTCTCTGAGCTCTTTGCCAGGGTCTCGAGTCCTCCAGGGCAGCCAGAGGAATATCCTGGGTTCCGACAGCAGTACAGGACAGCAGGCCATTTTAGAGCTGTAGGTGACAATAGTTGTTGTCAGAGAGTGTCTGCAGAAATGACAGCCAGCAAAGGGAGCATATTTCCACAGTGTGTCACTTGACATCCACAGGACCACAGTCTTGTTTTGTAGGAAATACAAATTTAGGGAGCCCAGTCACATTCACCCAGTATTCGAGCTTTGCCAGTCATAGAGCCAGTCCCAAATTTTAGGACTTCAGGCAGAAAACCCTGGATAACTAGGTTAGGATAAGGTTTCAAAAAATATTTGGTGGAATTTGTCAAAATGTAAGTCTTAATTCAGTATTTTTTTATCATCTAAGGCTTGGGGTAAGAGCAATAATTTCTCAATGAATCCACTTCCTATGTGGTCTTGAACTGTGATGGGATCAGGAAGATCTCACCTGTCACAGTGTTGCAATTAACTAAAAAGGAGTTATTCTTACTAAAGCTGCTGGCGATGTCAAGACAAGAAAGGTGATGTGTATTCCAAACCCATGTTGCTTTCAGATTATAGGATATGCACTCAGAAATCACCTTCATAGGAATGGGAGTCAGGTGATGAAAGCAGCCTTTGCTGCAGCCTTTTTTCTGACTTTCAGGATTAGCAATCTCACTCTTCAGGTTGCAGAGCAGCAGCTCCAAGTGTGTGTTGTAATGTTTGAATTTATGCAATAAGCTTTGTCACTAAAATTAATGCGCTCACAAAACAACCAGCAGAGAAAGAGAGCCAGGATCACACTAAATGAATGTTGACACACACGTGTCCTCAGAAAGCTGATAAGGCCTTTTTTAGGTGAGCAATCTTCAATGCCAGGATCAAACACAAGCTTGAAAAACTAACATCAGTTTGACAAGTGCATGAGAGCTATCTTTAGCCATGTGAGCTATCTGTGTTTTGCTATGGATTCTTGTAGGACTGTTTCAGAGCACCTGAGATGTCTGGACCCTAGAAGGTTTGAGTTTGAATTCTTCAGTGCTGGGAGTCAGATTCCAATAGGATATAAACTTGCCAAACACATCCCTTGTCATTACTGCAAATACAAAGAGTAAAATTCATTTCTGAATATGCAGGCACTCCAAATCTGCAGCTGGCCCAGATGAATTACACTGGAGTAGAAGACCCAAGAAATGTGGCTGTGAGTCAGCAGAGAGCACACCATGGATTAACTGCTTCCGAAAGCAGTTCCTTGCCACCAAGGAATGGCCCTCTGTGACTAATTGAGCTTTGGATTTAAAAACATGGGAAGAGTTTCAAAATTATGCACAGTGCAATGAATTTATGAGGCTGTGCAGCATAAATTTATGATATATGGAACCAGATTGTCAAAAGGTATAAACACACTTTTTCACTTGCCTGCAATATCTATCTCTGTTCACCTGCTTCCTATCGCTAGTGCTCCTATTCTGACCAGCGGGCATGACTGTACCACAGAATGTGATGTGAGATAGACACTTCTGTTTCAGTTCTTCATCAAAACCCACACTGACTCAATGTCTGGAGAAGATCAAGTCTTGAACAAACAAAATTCTAGCCTTCACCCTCAGACATTCTTTTAAACCTTAGCAGTAGAATGCACTTTCACATTATCTGGGGATCTAAAAGCTATTTCTGTCAGCTTATATTTTTCATCTCTTTTCCCTCTCCCTATGATACCAGCACAATGAACTGTGAAATTTCCATATTCAGAAAGGCAAGACAAATTTGTCTAGAATCGCTCTATCTTTTCTCAAGGGTAAATGAGATAGTCTGAGCTGATGGACCACAGCCATATTCATTCAGTCTAATTTCAGATATTTAATTGAAGGGCCTAGTGGAGGTTGCTGGTTACTCCAAACTCCTGTATAGATGGTTGAGAACAGGAACATCTTTGGGGTGTTAATATTCCATCTTCAATTTCTTACATTTTCCACCAACTTGAGAAAGAGTGAGATTACTGCAGTTACACTGGTTGAATCCAGACCACCTAGCAGCAGAGAAAAGTGAGACTTTAGGAGAATCCTCTCTTAATAACCCAGCTCTAAAGGCTATGTCCTTGTACAGGCTGAAGAGGGAGTTCTGCCACAAATCACTGATTCGCGGCTGGACACTTGTAACCATGCACTGACATCTAACCACCACCACTGTAAGTGTGATTTAGACATTTGTTGCCCAGCTGCTTTGTTACAGTCATAAAGCTAAAGTCCTTCACTTAAATCCATTTCTGAGTCTGTCACTTATTCTCCTCCATGTTTTGATCAATAGCTCGGAGCTCTTCAATACCATCTCACTGTATATAAGAGTTTGAAATTATATCCACGTTTTGGCTGTCAAAGTGTAAAATACAAACTCATATCCAGGAAACATAATACTTTCCAGAAAATTATTAATATCTCCAGTACATAAAATCCCTGGACACTCCAAGGTGCACAGCAGCTTTTTCTGATTTCCCAGTATCCTACACTGCTAAATGCACTTACTGATATTATCAGAAATTGAGGGTGTTAAAAACCTACATAAGTAAACAGTGCTCAAATTTTGAAAAATTATGGGGATTTCATAGACAGATTAAAGACTCACAAGAAGATTCATTTAGTCATTCTTGCAAAAAATGGATGCAATTTGGGTAATAGAAGTAGGTTTTCTGCTGCTGGTTTCTCTCTCTCTTTCTGCAGTTCTTTAAGGCTGAGATCTTCATGTAATTCATTTTCCATTTGTGTTATGGCTTTTCTTTTCCAAATGACCTTTAATTTTTTACTTCTTTTTCATGCTTTATTTTAAGATTCTGTGGAAATGCACTGAGTATATGTTTCATCTACATGAGTTGTAGTTCTCCAAAATATTTTTTCCTTAAGTCTAAAAAGGTCATATCTTTCTGCAAACTTAGAAAGTGCCTTTATTCCAAGCTTAGCTGTATGGGTATCTATGCAAAACATGGGTATGATCTCTCTGTTGTATCTTTTGGTGCACGTAGAGGAGCACCAAATTCGACAGAAATTGGAAAGAGCAGCTTTTCTCCCTCACTCCTTCTCTTTGATTTCTGATAGTCTAGGACACACCTCCAATCTAATTTATTTTAAAGGAACCCTAAGACTGAAGAGAGACATATTCTTCTTAGATTTCATTGCGTCACGCTTTAGAGAATTACATCTAGCAAAAAGGAAGGCTTGATTAAAATTTTGTTTTGACATTAATGCTAAAAAGTTCTAAAATAAAACAGAAATAATGAGGAACCAATTAAAAGTCTTTTGAAATGAATTTTAAAATGTTTACCTAGAACATGTGGCACATGAAATCATTCTCTGTGTCTGTGTCTCGTCTCCCTTCCCTCTTATTCAGTCATTTTCCATAAGCCTATTTGTTAACTAAAACTAGATTTGACAAAGGGGCAAAGGTCTCTGAAATATTTTCTTCCCAATAGCCTCATGAAAGCAGTCTATCAAAAAGAAGCTTGAGGCAAAGCCTGAGGTATGCACTCATATCTTATTACACACTGGAGAACTGACCCAGAGCCCAGAGCAAGCATCTCTTCTTTAGCTCTCACAAAACTGTTGTTCGTCCCTTGTATCCTTGTTTAAATAATTGGACCATTTTGCTTTGTAAATATCAAGGCTCCATAGAGCTGCTAAGTTAAAACCCCTGGGGTAAGATCCGGGCTCTGGTGAAGTCTATCAGCATTTTACTATTGACTCTCCTGGGGTCAGAATACAACCAAAGACTTTTCTGTCTAAATGGACAAGGCAGATAAAAAAGGTGAGAGGGAATACATCAAATACATCAAAAAAAATATTCTCTTAAAATTATTATTTTAGCTTTAATGTATATACACAATGTCACCATAGCTATGCCACATCTGAACAAAGAGAAACTCTGTGGTATCAATGACATCAGCGCATTAAAACTGCCCAAAATTTTAATTTGGCACAGAAGCATTTATAGGGATTTCACTTTGTCTTCTTTACACCACATCTTTTCAGTGGTTGCTAAAAACAAAACTTGTGATAATACATTTTCAAAGGGTCCCCCCTTGTACACTGATGCACAGGAACCAGCTCACGCAGAGGTGCTCAGCCAAGGTTAGAGCTACCCCATGGACAAGAGTTCTACCACCCACAAGTCTGTGGTGAGGTGGAACCCCCTTTACCAACAATGCACACATCAAATTACCCAGAACCTCTGCTCTCTGAACCCACAAGAGAGCAATGTGGCCCCCTGAGGAGAGGTTGCTGCAGTTCTCAATATTCAAAAATTACATTTGAATATTGGCCTGTGGAAATCCTAGAAGTGGCAGCTTCTACTTCTGAAAAAGTACAGCCCCTCTTCATTACTACCTATAGCAACCTGCTTTACTTCCTGAAATACATACATCATGAACTCCAGCTGGAATATTTTTATAGAATGTTTTATTTTTATGTTAATATTTTATAGAGAAACAATATGCAAGAAGAGTATGGTATCCAAACCTCCTCAATAAATACTTGCATCAATTGCCTAGTGCTCCTAGGCAAAAATAAGAAAAGTGAGGGAAAGCACAAAGTTTCAGTCTACTTTTTATTGATTTCAGCTTTCTCATTCACTGTGTATTAAATATCACAACACAAAATCCATTTTACCAGATGCAAGTGACAATTACGCTTTTACTTTTCTAGGCTGTAATGGAAAATTGTCTCATTTAGCCATTGTCAGATTTTTTAAATGATTTCTGACTGCAAAACTGATGCAATATAAGTGTTTACTGAGTTTGCCTGAAACAAGCTGCATCAATTTAAGTTTTGATGTTAACTCCTGCTTTCTTGACAATGTGGACTCTTGTGCCAGCTTGCCCACTTAAGTATTGAGACGTTCTGTGCCCAGAAAATACAGAACGGCATGTAAAAATTCTTCCCTGCCCCTTTTCAGTCCTAAAAAGAAAGTAGCAAAGTGACATTACTATGAATTCAGTCAAAATGATTGGATTTAAAAGCAAAAAACTAACTCAACAGATTCTTATACCAGTGTAAACGGGAAAATGCTGTGCCCAAACATAAGGGAAAACACTGGAACAGGTCTTTAAATGTAAGGTGACTTACTGAATCTGCATCTTCAATGTTTTGCAATCTGTGTATTGTGGAATTCTGAAAGCATGTATCTGAAAATGTGTCTATGAAATCTGATATTTACATTTATATTCAAATTATTCTGTTACCATAGAAAACAAAGTGGAACACTGCCAAGTGCTTTTATAAAACAGAATGAGAAATTAAAAACCTCAATTTTCCAGGACATTTGAATGGAGAAAGTGTTAAATTTACAGTTGAACTTAATGATCTTATAGCTATTTTCCAACCTAAGTGATTCTATATTTGAGGACATGGTTTAGTGGTAGAATTGGCGGTGTTAGGTTTGCTGTTGGATGATGATCTTAAAGGTCTTTTTCAACCTAAATGATTCTATGAATTTATACTAATTACTCTAAGTGACAAACAAAGCTAATGGTCCATGAATATGGCCTTTCATATAACAGAATTTAGGATTTCTGGCTAAAGCAGGTGAGTCAATGCATGCGGATTTAGTACTGAAAAAATCTGAGCAGCCTGTTCTTACACCCTCAATATTCTTCTACTGCTACCATAATTGACAGCATGCCAACAGGTGCCTACAGAGTGCAGGCACATTTATGACTGTAAAATAGGAAATCTTGAAGGAAAAACTAGAGATTTATAGACTGGTATAACAAATGAGGCTAGGTGCTCAGTGGGTACTATCATATCAGTGCTGAAAACACATGCTCAGATCATGGCATAAGGCATGGGGTAAAGTATATGTGATCTGCTTCTCTACATGCCCAAATTATCACCAAGCTTTGCAACACTGGATGGGTACACAGAAGAGAGACTGAGACAGCAGGACTAAAGCAGGTCTGAACTGAGGTGCCTTGGCAGATAAGGCTGTTCACATGAGCTGCTAGAGAAAGCTCCTACTCCTGTTTTTGGGCAAGCACATCAGCATTTTCCTTATTTAGGAAGAAAGAAAGGTAATCAGAATGTCTTGGGAAAGGAGACATGAGATCCCACTCTGAAACACATCCCAGAGCCACCTGAGGTTACTGTGGGATGCCATGAGAAGCTAGAAGTCTGGATTTCCCTGCCTGCCACCACAGCCAGATATATGAAAACTTTAAAAATAAAGTGGAGGTTGCTGCCGTACCTCTCAAAAGCAGTTACCCATGAGCACCCTTCAAGGGACAGTAAATGAGGAACAGGTGGCAAATGGGATTGGAAAACAATCACAATATGCAATACTGGCAACCAGAAGTCAGTAGGACTGACACCACATGCTGAAATTAAGTTAGGATATCTTTAAGAGCTTTGCTTGTGCTTCTCATTTAGTCTTGAAACACATTAAAAGGGTTTTGAAGCATAGTAACTTGTCACTGGCAAGTGACACTTGTCTTTCTGTTGTTGAAAGGGGTATCATTAGAATTTCAGTTTTGTGAGATTAACTTACTTCTTCTGGAGTCCTGTGCTTCTGATAAATTCTTTGCTGCCAGTTTCTGTTTTCTGCCATAAGGGCCTGAGAACACTTGATGTAGTCTGGAACCCCCTATAGAAATCCTCCATAGCAAGAACATGGAGATAGCTCTACTCAGTTTTCCTCCTTGGTTCAGAGAGATATTTAAATGTTGGCAGTTTTTATTAATATAATGTCTCATTTATTTACTTGCATTCCCCCTTAGCTCATAAAGAAAAAAAAAAGGATTAAAAATGAGTTCTCTTTTCATTTTACATCAGCCAGGGATCAAAGCTTGCTTTGAGTTGAAATTGCCTTAAGAGCCCTCCTTCTCTCAATGAGAGCACTGCTTGTGACTGCTGGTGATATTTCAGGACTTAAAAAGCACAAGACTGTGGCATGACCTAACTGATGAGATAAATTATGCTGATTCAGAGCATTATTAAATATTAATATTCTTGCCAAAGTTCAGCTCACTGACCTCCACTATACACTGGTGAGCTCACCTGATGAAAGGGCAAGAGCTCAAAGCCTTGACATTTTCTTTCTTTTGACAAAATAAATAACATTTCTGTGATCTACAAAAAAAGCAAATGAACACAGGAAGAAAAATACTGACACATGCTTCTCACCAAGAAATTTCTGAAATATATTCTAGGTCTCTTCTAGCCAACAGCTGAGCTCTGCTATGAAAACTCCAGGCTTCTTTCCCTTTAGCAGTATTTTTCCTCAAGCAAAGAAAATAATTTTTAATCCTGCCTAACACAGCTTTTTGCATAGAGCTGCTTGTGCAATCTTGAACAAATAGATTCTCATTCCCACCCTGGGGGCCTGTGCCAGCACTGCACTGCAAGGGGATTGATAGCTGCCTGGTCTGTGGCACCTTCATGACTGGCACCATCTCAGAGCAGAGCATGATCATGCAGACCCCACACTATGCATAGCAATTTTGGCACTCACCAAATCTTCCAGCCATCAGCAATCTCCAGGATACTGAAAGGGCCTAGGATACTCAACAGTACTTAAAATTCTTTTTAATTTAATATATTGAGCTTTCTGGGCTGTAGCAGTTTCTGCTTTTAGCTTTCTGATTTAAACTCTCCCCTGAAACAACAGCCTATGAACTTACTTAGTTTTAAATTAATTTCTGTTGGGAAAGAATGGCAGTTTTTGAAGAGTTTGACCTAAGTCATTCTCCATTTCCTGAAAATTCTTAGTTATGATTTTATTCCTATATTAAATAAATTTTTAATGAACCTCTCTACTTAATTTAACCAAAAGTTTTCTCAGTTCTTTTCCTGACTTCCTTTAATAATTCATCTATTATATAAAATATTAGATCACTTCTGATAATTTTAAAAGACTGCAATATATGTGATCTTTATATTAAACAGTTCATTTGGATAACAGGGTCAATATAACTGAGTTTCATTTCAATATCAAGGGTGACTTAAGTAATTTTCTTATTGTCAATGATAAAAAATGTTCATCTATTCTGAGACTCAAACTGAAGAAAGCAGGTATTTCTTCAGACGATGAATTCATCTGAATGTTGATACAATATGGAATAAGGTGAAGTATACTCAGGAAATGTAATACTTCAGAATAATATTTTGATTGTAATATAATGCACAAATTTCAAGATAAAATTTGCATCTTCTTTTTCACAGCATCCTCATTTGTGATACATCAGTCTTAAGCCCAAAGACATAAGGAAGAGCAGAAATGGAAGGGTTACTTTTCAGAGACTGTGCCAGAAGAAAGCTGTTTCAATGTGAGATGAACTTTGCTGCACAAGAAACTTGTTCCTTTCCAACCCAGAGTCATGTAAGAGGTAGATTCTTACCCCTTAAAGCACAAAAAGAGGTCACTAATCTTTGGTGAGTAGAAAGGCAGAAAAGAGGGGCCAGCTCCCTCAGCTTTAGTGCTTGCATCCCACCAGGGCCCATGAATTTGTGGGTGCCAATTTTGTCTGAATTATCTCTAACCTGATGCTCCTTAACCAAGGAAAATTCTTCCTTTCTTCAGACTTTCTCTCTTGGCTCCAGGGTCTGGGGTTCCTGGGGGCTGGCCTTAGAATAAAGACTGAAGCAAAGAAGGTGTTCAGTAACTCCACCTTCTCTGGATCCTTCACCACCAGGGCACCCACCCCATTCACTACTGGTCCCACATTTTTCCTAGACTTCCTTTTCCTAATCCATCTATTTGAGGCAGCCCTTCTTGATACCCTTGACCACCCTTGCCAGATTTAGTTCCAAATAGAACTTAACCTTCCTCTTTGCATCCTTGCATACTCTGATAATGCTCCTGTATTCTTCCCAAATGGCCTGTCCCTTCTTCCACATTCTGTATGTGCTCTTCTTCTTCCAGAAGCTTTTTCTCCTCAGCAGGTCTCCTGCCTCTTTCTTGGGTTTTTACTCATAGGAGCGCAGCAATCTTGAGCTTGGAGGAAGTGAACCATTAACATTATCTAGGTTTCTTGAGCCCCTCTTGCCTGCAGGTCTTTATCCCATGGTATTCTATCAATGCATGAAGAGACTAAAGTCTGCCCTCCTGAAGTACAGCATAGCAAGAATGCATTGATTTTTCTAGGAAGAAAGTAATATTTTTGATAGGATGCCTTAATGCTATTTTTACAGATTGTCATTAAAAGTATTTCATATTCTAGTCATACTATTCTTCCAGTGTTGATGGATTATGTAATTATACATAGAGCCATTAGATTAGGAAAAAAACTCCAAAATCAGTTTTTAGTCAAAAGACTATTTAAAACTACATTTTGATCAATTTTGCTTTTCTTATAGCATGTAATAAAATTGTAAATTTCAACATTTTTCACAGAGCAGAAATCCCTGGCTTTCAGTATTTCTATGTATAATAGCAAAGTCTTCATCTTTAAACTCCAGAAGGCAGATTGTTTTGCTTCAGTTGACCTTTAACAAGTTATTTTATTTTCTTTCTGGTCTTCATTCTGCATTACACTGGCCTCAGTGAAATATGCAAAGTGACTATCTTCTGATGAGCCATGATTCTATTTTCAGTGCTGCAGTTATCATTCAAGTCTGTCAAAACCAAATTGCAACACTTTGCAAAACAAGTACAGGAATATAAGCACAATCCTCAGATGCATATGTCATGTTGGCACCACTCTCAATCCAGAAGGTATAGACTGGCTGTAAATTTCAAAGTGGTGCAGTATGTCCTGAATCACATTTGCTGCAGTATGCTCTTCACCAAAACCTTTAATGTGTAGTTCAGTGCATGCCCTAATGTCTCCTTGGCTGATTTGCAGATTTGACTTGAAACACTGCCTGATGGCCTGGCTGATGTGCTGTGGAGCTGCATATTGGGTTGACTTGCCTTTGGACATATGAAAAATCTCTCCAAGCATCCTGCTTTGGGTTATGCATTACTCCCTTGCCAACTTACTCATAAGACTGTGAAATAGCTTTTTACCTAAGACAAACCTGCAAGGAGGAGCAGAGTAATGGAGGTCAGATTCTGGCCAGCACTTGATGAATGCTTCCCTGGTAACTATGATTCCATGGCAAAAATCAATCCAGAAATTTTCTCTGCTGAAGTTTTATTCCTGTACTCTGCAGCTGAAAGATTCATTACAGATTGGCTTTTTATAACCAGTCATTTTAGGCAACTTTGCTTTCCTTGGAAAACCAAAAGTATACATAACAAAGACTGATTACGTTCAGTTTAGGCATCCTATGACCTTTTACATTCTTAGAAGTGTGTTTCTAATAACCATAGTAAGTGTGTTTGAAAAGATGAGCTTCTCCACCTGAAATGCATTTGCTTTAATGTCTTCCCCATGAAGCTCTCTGTTTTCTATGCCTTTTGACACAGGTTCTGGTATTTCTCCCTTAAAATGGTATTCCAGACTGATAGTACCAGCTGTCCACCTTTTGTCCCCCTCGCTGACTCTGGTGTGACAGATGGTGCAAACAGCCTGGCACATAGCTGTTGGATCAATATAAGGGACAAAACACCTGCCAGATTGCTGATGACTAAGATGTTACATACCCTGGCACTATTGGGCAGCTTAGCAAAAATGGCACTAGCCTGAAGGGAAAATAACCAAGATTCATTTTATTTTTTTCAGGTTTTTTTTCAGGAAAACTGTTGTTTTGAATTCTGGGGAAAAAATACTTCTAAAACCTTCTAGAATTTTCACCTCACTACCACAGAATCACCATAAGACTATGGCTCCAGTCCTTCTGGGTTTTTATAGCTGGATAACTTGTTATTGCCTCTTGTCAGATCCACTTCCAGATTTCAGCTATACTTTCAGACCATCCAAGAGTTCAATGACAATTTTGTGGAGTAACTGTTTTCTCTTAAGTGTGGCCTTGAATAGTTTTATTTTTACTCTGAGTATTCAAGCAGAAGCCTTGGTTCCTTTCTCATCCAAGCACTGGAGGACTCCAAAGAGGAAATGAATGCTTGGAGGATGTTTGCCTTGTTTGGCTTGCCTAGTTTTGTGGATGTTTAGCAGTGCAGCTGGCAATGCCCAAGTTGGCAGACATGACCTATTCTGTTCTTGACAGCTCTCCAGGTGCTTGGTCACAGATTTGTAGCTGCATCTGCAAAGTTTGCAAAACTGACATAAAGAGATAAAAGGCAAAAATCAGTCTGAAGGTTTTGTGTATGACTGAAAAGCAGATGAAAAATAGAAACATGTTTAATGATGCATTTTCAGTTAAAAAGATCAAAGGAAATGACACAGACTTGCCAGAGGCACAGGAATGGGGGAGGGGAAGGAACAAGAGTCATCAGCATCCAAAACCAAACTGTGAAAGTGCATGTGGCACATTCTCATCCAGCCTGCCTGCACTTCCCTATCACTGCCTGTAAAGTTCACCTCTGACACAGTTGAAAGATTCCTTTGGAATCCTGAAATCCTGGAATGAGCACTTTTTTCACTGATTTTAACAACAGATGAAAAGAAGAATCACAGTTAATTACTAGAAGGCTGCTTTCCTTGATTGCCTCCCAAACACCCTCAATGAAGTGTTTAGGAATGTCACGGCTTTTTAAGAAAATCCTGGAAGTCAGAAGCAGTGCTAGTGCTCCTCCTAGTCCCATGGCTGCATTGATTCCATGCCTTCTGGTGTCTGAGGTGGACCTAGGGACCACCTCTGGTGTTTAGGATCAGCTCATGCTTCAGCTGATGAGACTCTCCCAACCTGTGTCTCCCTATACAGTCAGTAATGACAATAATTCATGCTTAGGCTGAAAAGATATTCCAGGTCTGAGCCTGTCCTTCTTCTCTCTAGGGAGGAAGCCAAGTACAAGGCATGAATTGCTGGTATCACTCTCAGGTGCTGATTTCATAGCAAACATTGGAATGCAACCCCTGGGGTCGCACTGCCTGCTGCTCAAAGCCTGCATTTCTGCATGCCTGGACTGAGGAGGTGAAGTGAGGAGCTGGTGCTGGTGGCTGCAAGGGAGAGCAACCAAGGAGCAGAAGCAGAGGTTGGTTTGGGAATTTAAGGGGTCAGAGAGGAAAAATTAAAAAAAAAAAAGGGGGGTAGAGTAACACAAGGAGATCGGAAGAGC
>JAYDZK010000113.1:22551326-22573045 GCA_034509185.1 Euphonia xanthogaster
CTGAAGAGTTGGCTTACCTTTTTTTTTTAAGATTTTATATCCCCTATATCAGCAACCACAATCTATAAACAGATCTGATATAAAAATTTCATGGTTTCAGGAAATTATAATGCTTCAAAAATGTTATATAATGACCGATTCAAAATTAAATTTACTTTCAATGAAATTATATTTTAATTTAAAAATACTGCAGATAAGTATGAAAGTGTTTTTTCAGGGAGAATATCCATTCCTTCATTTCAAAATGGAATTTCCTCAGATCTGTTGGATGCCCACACAGAAACAAGGGGAGAAAAGACTGCTAAAACATGGATTTCTGCTGGAACTAGACTTCCCTTCTGTGGGACAGGCAAGCTCTGTCCTCCCTGATGAGGCAGCTGGCATGCTGCTCTGGGGCTGTGGATGCCCTGGCCTCAGAAATTACAGACCACAGAGGTTTCTGTCCTTGTCTCTAGGGAAGTCTTTGAAAACCAAGCCATTTCCAAGGAACATCCTGACTAAAAAGTGGGATATTCCCAGCAAGAAAGAAATACTTTTATATGAAAGATATGCCTGACAGCTTTAACTGTAGGTCTGTCTCTGCTATTTTTGAGGAAAGAGTTTCCTATAGGAATGAGCTAGAAGCTTGAAGGTAGGAAAAGAAGCTACAACCTCACCCATCTTCTACTCATTCCCTTGTTGAATGACCATGAAAAAGAATCAGTAGCATGGGCAGAGCCTGTTGTTGAACACAAGCATGAAATCAGCTTTTTCATGCCAAGCACGTAGAGTTCCACTAGCCCAATTCCAACACTTCTCAGAACTGTCATTTGTCACATGCAAGGAAATCATTTGGATACATTTATGGCTTCTTGTGGTCACATGCAAGCTCATGGAGCTCCAAACCATAGCTAGCATTGTATAACACCAAAGACAAAAAAAATCCAGCTTTCCAATGTGGTGTATATGTACATATTCACTGTCATCTAAACTAGTTACACACATTTTCCATCTTGTGGCAAGGATAAAGTGAATTCATCCACCTGGAGTACAGCAAGAGCAGAATTGTGTCATCTTATAATATCTTGTGTAAATACACTGCAATAATCATAAATATGTAAGAGGTGCTTTAAGCATGAGAGCACTCTGCTTAAAAACAAATATGTTATTTGAAAAGGATAATTAAAATCTTACTTTTGCAGAAAGATACATGCAGGACATCTAGCTGTTTCTTCATTTGAAATGAATAAAAATGCACTCAAATCTCCCTATAAAATGCATACAGTGCAGTGGCAGAACTGCACATTTTAACTGCTTGAATAAATACCAAGTTTGTTGCTCCTACTGCAGATTTGAAATCGACTGTGTTGTCCCAGGTGGATCAGCTGGCTTAATTAAAGGTACAGCTCTGTTCATTTGCTTGACAATCACAATTACTGTTATTATAAAGATCGTGCTGCCTGTTGGTTTCCAGACAACTTTCAGATATCAACAAATTTCCAATCAAGTCATGCATATAGGTGTGAGAAGACAGCTCTTGAAAGCCAAATAATTCTACAGTTAAAGACACGCTTCTTCCCGCTCCTCTCAAGGTAATGCACTGTGTACATTCTTAATCTTTCTGCCTCTCTTGCTAGTTAACAGTGACCTGCTGTCTCTGTGCATAAAGATTAAAACTTGAATTAAAACATTACTCAGGGACTTGAATTACTCACTATGGATTTGCTGCCCCTGGACTTGACCCACTCCCCCAGCAAAAAATACTTACAGTGAAAAAAAAACATCAAGCTGGGACAGGGCTTCCCATTTGGGCCCTAATACCGTCTGGAAACATAATGACTCAATTCATTTTGCCCTCTGATTAATGGAGCAAGCTCAAGTATTATAAGAAGCACTTTAATTCCCTCTGATGTTTTCATTATGAATTCCTTTGTGGCAGAACTCATTTGCAATAATGCATATGTAATTTTGGAAACCAAAAGGAAATCCTGTAGCCTTCAGGACATTATTAACCTGCAGAAATGCTGAGGCACATGTAAAACTCAAATATGCTAGCACCAGCAACCTCTTGAAACATTTTAGGAATAAAATTGATAAGTAAAGCTGCATTTTGCTACTGGGAAGTAAAAATGGCTGAATTAACAATGGTTAAAATCCTAATGGTATTAGTGACACTTAAGCTGTCTCCTCAGATCATTCCTAAGGATTCAAATACATACACTGGCATATTTAAAAATGTTCAATAAGTTTACTATCTAAAGACATTTGGAACTGAATTATCTGCACCAGAAATAAACTTCCCCTTTCTCTCTTTTTTTTTCTGCACAGTCATTGTGTTTCTTTTTAAACAGTGTTTTTCATCTACAGATAGAAGACCTGATATTTTTCCAAAGCAAAAAATTCAGTTTTATTTGACTTATGCTTCTTTTAATAATTACACACCTGTATTTTGAAGCCAATGTTGTCTGATTTCATGCAATGAGTCTAAGACTATTGTCTCTGGTAGTTTATGGAGTTATATAAAATAATCAGTGTCAGATTTCACTTTGAGGTAATGGCATAATTCTGGCTTTGATATCTCTAACTGTATACTATTAACAATAAATGTTATCAGAGGCTGGTAAGACAGTTAAGGAAATTTCCCTGTCTGACCATTTGGGAGGCACTCTGGCCATCACAATCCCACCCCCAGAGATTTTTAACTGCTGGGCCTGGGGCTCCTTCACAACAGGCAGCCCCAGTGAGCTGGAGCTTGGCCCCCAGCTCTCCCCACTCACAGCCAGACAAGCTTTCCTGACCAGCTCTGCCCTGGGTTTCCCATAGCAGAGTCTCAGACCTCTGACTCCTTTAAGTGATTTTATCATGGTGCAGCAACAGAACAGCTTGAGCTGGCTGTCTCCAGGGAGGGACCTTGGACTTTTACACCCTCACAGTCTGAGCACATGACAGTCTGGGATTTCCAGCCGGGCCATTGGCTCCGGCTGTGTCACCTGGCTGGTGGCACAGGTCCCTGTGTCCTTTGTTGTACAGAGTTGGCACCAGGTCACCGTGCCTCACCTTGAGCCCCCACCAGCCAGAGCTCCACCTGCAGCTCACATCCACCTACCTGCACTTAGGGTGCTCTTCAACATTCCACTAACCAGTGGCTGCAACCCCCACCCACTGTGTGAGAAAGAAGCATCACTAAGAAATATGTTATTCTGCTAATGTCAACCTTTTTTTATTGTAGTAAGAATCAATGCATGTCCCACTTGTTGTTTTGAATCCACAGGTTTGTATAGCAATAAAGATATCAATTATCCTTTGTGACTGAGCCCAGAATAAGAACAGAAGAATTTTCTGGTTCAAAGTAAGAATCTACCTAGCTGAAGGACATAACTAGGAACATGTAAAAACAAGGAAAATGTTTAATATCCTTTCCAAATTTTCTCATAGACTCAAAATCTTTTCATTCAGGGTGTTGCCTAGACTTGACACAGGCTCATTGGCAAACTGCAATGGATCTCTTTCATAAGTACTTTTCCAATCATTCTTTACACTCATTCAAGGCTCTTGTGTTCACAAGGTCTTTTGCAAGTACTCACACAAGGCTACTGTCTGTTGGCTGGAGAATCAGCTGCTTTTGCTTGCTTTGAACCCAGCTTCAAGTGTTGCCTGAAAGTTTACTTAATCCCAGCTCAGGAAGGAGACATGGGAAGAGTGTCCCTTGCTGATTACACAAAATGGAAAAATCTTGCTTAAGTTCCTGCTGAAGGAAAAATATCCAGGACTACTCAACATTGCCTGGAGAACCTTTGTGTTGATGAAGAACCTGGCCCAGAAAACAGGCTTTTCCCATGGGGCAACAAACTGCAGCCCACAGATCAAGACTGCCAATATCTGGCAGGGAGAATTCCCAGCAAATAACACAGCAGAAGATGGGTACAAGGGGACTGTCCCTGTCTGTCACTGCCTTTCCTCCCAATGGATAAGAACATGGTGGGAAATGCCTGGGAGTGGATGTCTGGCTGGTGGGCTGTGCATCATTTCCCAGATGAAGTTCACAACCCTAAAGGGCTGTCCTCAAGCACAGACAGAGTGAAGAAGGGTAGGGAAATTATTGGGAGCTACATAACTATGCAAGGGCTATGAATATATGAAAAATACATAAACAGCAAAAATCTTTAGGCATCCCTAGTAGTTGTGGTTTTTCCTGCATTTTTATTGGACAAATTAATCTTTATCTTCCCACTTTATTCCATTCATAATTTTGCAGTTGTCTTTTGCATCCTAAGTAATCTCTTCCATTTTGAGAAGACCCAGCCAGCTCGATTATTCCTAATATGAGAGACCACACATTTCATTGTGCTTGTCACCCTTCTCTGAGCCTGCACCAGTTCTGGCAAATCCTTTCTGAGATGAGGGGAGTAGGGTGCACATGATATCCAGAATGAAGGCAAATGTGAATGTGTACAGGGAAAAATTAACCTTTGGTGTCCTATCTCCAAATGTACTAGAAGTTTGCATTATTTCCCTGAGACACAAATGTGAAATAACCTGTCCTTCACCTGTTATCATTTATCCCTGAGAAGCCTAGCTGTCAGGAATGAGATTTAAACAGGTTTACAATTTGTTTTGTATAACTGTAAATACTACTCTTACTAATAGTAAACATCTAATGTCATTGAGAACATTTTTGATTTCTTGACAATAAGACTGTCCTGTAGGATGCTCAGATTGACTTCTGAACTCTGAAGATATGATAAAAAATAATTACCATAGTGACATTCCTGGTTTCTGGACACCTGATCCAGGTCCTTGGGTTCTTTGAATTAACTGGTGCTAAATTTCTAAATTCACCTACAATGTTAATCACTGCTAAATTAATTTTATTTGATGCTGTATTATTTAAAAAAAAACGGTCCAAAATACTTTATAGAAGGTCAGTATTTGGTATGAAACCACACTGAAATTAAAATTAGAACAGTAGGGCAAGAGATACAAAGATCAAGGAGCAGAGCCTTATTAAAATAATTGTATCGTTTATATTTCTGAAGTACTAGTTGTTTCAAGGACTGTTTGATGAAAAACAAACAAGACTTAACCTCCAGTCT
This sequence comes from Euphonia xanthogaster, assembly GCA_034509185.1. Lineage (NCBI taxonomy): Eukaryota > Metazoa > Chordata > Aves > Passeriformes > Fringillidae > Euphonia > Euphonia xanthogaster. Next base: position 22,556,399 of record JAYDZK010000113.1, read on the forward strand.
GATGCTATGATTGCCCATTATCTCTACAAAGATGTGATATAGTTCTGTCCAAAAAGCTGGAGTTCTAGTTCACATGTGTGTGAATTGACACATGCAGGCAGCCAGAACAACCCCAAAACCCCGGCTGAAAGGAAAAGTGTAAATTTGTTTCCTTACCTTGCTAACTGGAGGATCCCAAAGCAGCCCACAGGCAGCAGAGACACTCCAGTGGGAACGCCAGCACTGTCAGGCTCACAGACATGAAGTTCACCAGCATGCTGTGACCTCCCTTGTGCCTTTCATGACCTCTGAGCTTTGGGCTCTCTCCCAGGACAGGGAGCTCAAGCATGTCCATGAGAGAGCCTTCAAGTCCCTGTAAACACCTCTGTTATCTCCACACAGAGATTCTACTTCTCAAAACAAAGAATAAATACCCACAGGCATTTCCACTTCCAGGTAGGTTTCCATCACTGATATTCTTCAAGCCTTGGCATTCCCAGCTGCAAGGTCATTGAGCAATTCTGCCACCCTCTTTAGCTGGCTATTCTTCAGCTTTTAACCTTTTCCTACCGACAACATAAAACTTCACTTTTGTCAAAAGACAGTTTAATTCTAACATCTACATGAAATAGCAACCTTCCCAACCTTCCTGTGACCTGGATGACCTCCTGGATCTCAACTGCTGAGCCACGCTCAAAAATCACAGGACCCGGAGTGGCAGTCATGGCATCCCACTTCAAGTGCTGGTAGGTCACCCACTGTTTGTTTGTAGGCGGTGTTGGAGGTCCTGTAAGGCCCAGGCAGTTTGGGTGACTCGTGCTCTAAGAGCCCGGCTGTCTGTAAAGGGAGTCCAGGCCAAGTGAGTCAGGAATAAGCATCTATTTGCACACGTGGTCAGCTCGTGACCTGGACATGTCCTCGAGCCTCTGGCCTTCTGACCCCATCACAGGAGCCTGACTTGAAGCTGCTTTGCTCAAAAATCCACCTGTGTGCTGAAGCAGCACCATGATGCCTCCTACAGGCAGAGATTGCATCCCTAACAGTAAATGAAGGAGTGTCAGCCAGTGCTGCAGGACCACGAATGTTTGTACTGATAAACTGTTGGAGACATTCATGGCATGCTTTTAACTCTAACTGGCACTTCCCCAAACATTTTCCTCAGGAAAACACAACGGCCAGTACAAGGTAAGTACGGTTCCTGAAAGGTTTGGTTAAGGGAACAATTACACTCTCTTCAGGATGAGGTATAAAATAATCTGAGTTTGCCTTAATGCCATAACAGGCTCCTGGATCTGCTTAATTTGCAAGACAGTCATAGCAAGCTGGATCCCCAGACCTTGTCCTGGATTTGTTGAGGGCTCACTGGATCCATGATGCTTCAAAAGAAATATTTCAGGCTGTTGACACTAATGCTTTCTGCTGAAAGCTGGGTTTGTCAGATATCCTGGACATTGCTAGTGCCAGGGCAGTCACTCTGATTCAGAAAAAAAGAATTCTTATTTTCAAACAGGAAAACTGAAATTTATATCTCTTCTAAACTTGAAATTTATTTTCATTTTGATTGAAGGAATAATGATATAGTTCAATCTCTAGAGTTCACTCAGACCTTGGTCTTGTCTAAGATAGTCAGTAAAAGTGTCAGTCAACAGACAAATATTCACCAGGAAGGAAACAAATTACTGATTCGTTTAGGACTGCTTATTAAAAGCATAATTTTCTATCACAATTGAACCCAGCTAAACTGAAACTAGTACCTAAGACTAGTCTACTTCATTTTAATTTATTCCAATCATTTCGAGCATCAGCTTCAAACTGTTTTATGTTAACTCTCTTTTCCACACACTAAAATTTTCATCTAGCTTTGACCATATCAGTAAATCATCTCAAAGTCTATTTATTCTGATCTTTATTCAGGTTTAGGTCTATATCAATTAGTTCAGTTTTCAGGGATGTTGGTCTGAGACTAAATTTAGCTTTTTAAAGGTCAATGAACAACCACTCTACAATTATTTATACAGAATATTCACAGGAAATTAATTGCATAAATGCACACACTTTTAGTAAATAATCCATTTTATACTGCTTTAAGAAATGCATGACTAACATGAATCTGTCTCTTGTCATATTAATATGTTTTTTAAATAGTGGAAATCATAATTACTGGAGGTAAAATGGCCATAATATAGATGGAGAAAATATGCTAAATAGGAAATTACTCTCTGTGAGTGAAATTTAATTATTCTCCAGAAGTCTCAATCCTGACATTGTAGAAATCATGCAATCCCTTCTGGATACAACTAAAAATTGTCAATTCAGTACTTTACCCTTCTAATGGTAAAATTATTTTTATCCAACACTTCTACTTCGCTCCATCTTTGTGTATCAACTTCCTTAATCTTTGGTTTGTCACTGAATATTTTGGGAGAAAGGGAAAGCCTTTTAATTTGAAGCAGCACTGTGTGATTATCTGTCACTAACCTGCTTTCCCACATAATAATGCTCAGGAGGGAAGGGGTTAAGAAGTCTTTGAAAGCACTTGACAGCATGCAGAAGGAAGGGTGAGAAAGCTGATGTTATACAGCAACTGTGAGAGCATTAGGGGAAGAGACAATAATGGGTGAGGACAGGAGGAGACTGTCAGGTCACAGGCAAAAGAGGAAGAAAAATACCTTGTCTGGGTAGTAAAAATACCTTCATCTGGGCATTTTACCTGTTCTTTCTTCAAGCACTAGGAAAATACTTTCACTGAAAATTTTCAATACTACAGAAAATGCACTTACCCTGTGCTGGTTGTACTACACCAGATTTAGGCAAAGGCTATGATCACAAAAGGCATTCCTCAGCTACTCTCCTCCCCTGTTACACACAGGTATCTTCCCCTAAACTCTTCTCTCCACTCACACTGAAAGCAAAGATTGGTCACAGCTGCTCAGCAGAAGGATCAGGTTTCTGGGACATAGAGGTGAAGAGCTCTTCCATGTGCAATCCTGCATTTGCAAGGCACTATGGCACAGCTCAGCACCATCCCCTACATGGAGCATAAGCCATGCTCTTGCTCTTCCAGAAGAACCAAAACTGGGGTATCCTAATGGGAATTGGGCATGCTTTAAGAGGTAACCTCTAGGCAGCTTCCAGATGCTGATGGATGCATTCATAATGAAGAGCAAGGAACGACAGATAAATTACTGGTATTTGTGACTTCAAAGGTGTGTGCCACTCTGCTGTCTTGCAGTAGATGCTAGAGCTCAGTGTGTCATTGTGGCGCTTTTATGCTGTTCATAGGTGGAAATAGAAGCATACCTGATTCTAATAAGTGACATTTATTGCTAGGGTAGGAGGTTTTCACAGGATTATATGCAAAAATAAAACATAAAATAGGAGCCTTAGCTCCTTGACATAATCCTTTCCTGACAGGGTTGAGATTTCTTTTTTGTTACTGTGTGAGCTCAGCAGATTCAGCCTAAGCACAGCTCATCAGCTTTCTATTTTTGCTGTCACTGGGTAAGCATATGTCACAATTCACTGAACACCTCAAAGTCATTTACCAGCCCCTTCCTAAATCAGTTCTGTAACAGGATTTTCACAGGTGATGCAAACTACATGCTGGCAACTTCACATTGCTAAGCTGCCTGAAGGTCCTGCCCAGGGCCAGGACAAAGGGTATCCATGTTTTGCTCCTTGTGAAAGTATTCACACAGGATAGTCCCAGAGCCATAATGTTGAAAGGAAAAGGAGCTCTCTGTTACTTCCATAGGAGGAAAGCATTTCACTCCAGAAGGCATCATCTCTGGGAATTGCAGGACTGCCTTAGGGATCACTCTGAATTTACAGAGCACACTCGCAGACTGACATGCACGCGCCACCTGGGCTGTCGGACACTGCCCTGCCCCTGCCTGCACTCCCTATGGATGCTGCCAGGACGTTGGGCCTGGACCAAAATGCTTGGCCCTGAGCAGCCTGTTTCTTGTCAAGAGCATCACCAAATGAGACACAACTATCTCTGGGGCTGCCTCCTTTTTGGCCAGGCAGGAAATACTGGGATGATTTTGTGACTGAAAAATGTAAAACCTTTAGGTTGACCTTATAGGGGCCAATGCAGCATGGAAAGCAACTTCCTCAGGCTGAAGAAGGAGCTCAGGCCTGGTGCCTGCTGAGGGACTCGGCCCTACAGCTGCTGAAACACAGAGCTCAGCAGTGGTATTGAGGCAGCTGTTCTCCAAAAGGAGTCACGAGTTTGTGGGCTTGCAAGGTGAGCCCTCCCTTCAGTTGAAATCACAGAAACAGGAGCTTTCTCCAAAGGCAAGAAAGATGACAATCACCCATGTCCATCTCAATTTCTTTGAGAATTTAAACAGTTAAGCAGATTTAGTAAAATAGATAAACCCCAATTCCTAAAATGCCATATAAACCATAGATGAGAGAACAGTCTGGCAGGGCTTCACAAGCCACGAAATGGAACCTTCTGGGCCAGATGGCAACAGCTTCTGGCACAAAGTGTGGTCTGGGCATAGCCTGAGATTAAGGGCAGACTACATGGGAGTAAACATAGTCTGAAAGTGCTAAAGAAGGAGAGGTACGGACTAGGAAAGAAAGGACAGAAGATGATTTAACAGTTGGCCTTGACATAAACCTTCACCTGACTGGTCCTTTGGTAACCAGGATTAATTAAGGAATTTAGGAAGAGTTGTCACTTCATTCTCTTAGACACATGTGCAGGCTCTAGGACAGAACATTTAAATAATTGAGACCAAAGGATACTTTTCCAAATATCATTTTTGATTAGTTTGTTTAACTGTTGAAAAAAAAAAATCTGTTTAGTATTCCAGAGGGCTTCCATAGGGGTCTCTGATAATAAAGAAATCCTGGGAAGTAAGTAGATTACTTAATTCTGTTTCTTTCCTAAAACATGGTGCTGAGTAAAACACTAGCTTTAGTCTGTAATAAAATGCCATCTTTATTTCCTAAAGGACCTGTAATTGAACTTAGCTCAGTTACTGCTGCTGAAGCTGTAACACACTGCTGTACAAAGTTTCAACACATTTTATGCTTAAGTTTTCTTTAACTTCAAAATGCCTTTGGTCATCTTTGCACACAAATAAGGTAAATATATGGTAAATACATAGAAGAAACTACTCAATTCAATTTTTTAAGTGAATAATGTATGTGATATTACTACATAGGCTTGAATTTGTTGTGTGGATGGGTGAAGTGGAAAACCATAGGTATTCTTTATTTTTTTATAATATAGCTTTTTCTTGGATGCTGCTACAAAGTCCTAATGTTGCTGACTTCAGTACTATAGCAATTATTCATATTGTGATACCAATAAACACTGAGCAAGCAACACTGAAATGCACTCCTCAAAGCCATGAAACACATAATACAATCAGTTGCACATGATCAAGCAGGTGTTTAGTGTGGACTTCAATGGTAGCTTGCATCTCTAGATGCAAAAAGCCTTTGATCTGTGTGTCACAATGGTAATGAGTGTGCTCACTGAACTCTGCCTTGGTACTTCAGGTACATTTCACTCCTCTGAGTGTTGAAGCGATTAAACAGAACTTCAGTTTCACCACTAATTAGCAAATTGCTGTCTCAGAGCCTCAGCATTTAACTCTATTTCATATTAGTTTAGGTGCATCATTGACTGCTCTTGTACCCTTAAGTTCCACTCATGGTCCATCCTGGCACACTAATGGTTGATGTACTGCTCCAACACACAGTTTGAAAATGAAACAATCCCTAGTTGCACCATAGCTGACATGAGCAAGGACCACTGATAAGTCTGTGGGTGCTTATCAGCTCTGACAAAGCTGGTCAGAAGTGTCTGTTCCTGGCTCTCAGTTCCATCCCTTAACCACATCTGTATGGTTTAGCAGTGCTGCATGCTGCTCAGAGATGTTGCAAAAGGCTCCAGAGAGCAAAAAAAATTAGGGACAAAACATGAGATAGAACTGTCACTGGTTTTGAAAATAAAATCTCTATTCTAACTTCATTATAATTCTGTCTCCCATTCCAGTGGAAAGTTAATTTTACACCTTTCAAACAAGCTTACTTATGCAAAAGATGATATGGCAAAGTACTGCTGAATTCTGCAGAGATTAATAATTTGCCTGAAAAGAAAGAACGTTGTTTTCTCAGTGAGGCTTGTTTAGAGGGGTATAGATTTAAAAGTATTATTGGTAAGATTTACTTGTGTCAGCACTAAGAATTGGTTTGACTTGCAAAAAACAATCAAACAGATGTAGCATTCTTGACTTTAAGCTAAAACTCATCTTGTGTCCTTCATGAGTGTGAAGGACACTTCTTCACTCACCCAATTTGATGCTACACTAATCTCCCATTCTGCAATTCCATTCCAGAAATAAAGAGGATTCCTTAGGTATAAGTATTTTTATTTCCTCAATATTTGTCTTTGCTTCTTCAATATTAATATAGTCTCATTGTTTTTTAAGGTCAGAATGATTGCTCTGATGCAAATTTTTCTGTTACTTTTTCCAGCTTAATGTCATAAGCATTTAGAAGTTGCACATCCATCAGAAAGTGTTAGTGTACCCCGCTGTTTCTGCATATCTGAAGTGTTACTCTGGAGTTCCTTAGCTTTGCATATCTGAAGCTGAACTGATACAATTCCCTATCACTGAAAATTCCCATTGTATGTAACAATTTTAAAGGCAGCAGTATGTCAAATGTGAACCTCAGAATCTTTAACAGGGAAAAAGTGTATGGGACACTTCCCACATACTGCTCCATGAACCTAACTTGCTCATTTTAGTTTGTGCTGATGAAGGTTATTTCTGTAAGAAGTGTATGCTAGAACTAGTGAAGATTTTTAACTGCAGTGCTGTTCTCTAGATTTCAAAAGATTTGAAATAAGAGGGTTTCTGCCTTCCACATTTGATATCCATACTCAGTGAGACTGGTTGAGGTGTAGAAATCAGCAAAAAGATGATTTGTTACTAAATAGATAACGAGTGTCAGCTGTTTCCAACAGAGAGAAAAAGAATTGCAGAGAACCTTTAATGTAAAACCTTAGTCCTGAAACAGAGCAAGAATGAGAGGGGTTTGGACTGTTTCCTGCCATTTCCAAATGCAGAACCCTGCACACTGCATGCATTCCATATGGAGATCCTCTGCTGGAAGTCAGCGAGAGACAATAACTTCACTAGACAAAGAGCTGCCTCCATCCAAAGAATAATGACTGCACTGCTTCTAGAAGTAGATGCATCCTGCTTGTCCCAGGATGGCTTCTTAATATGATTTGTATGTGTTCCCATTTCCAATACTGGAAATTAACCAGGTATTTGGAAATAGTGCTACTAAGCATGAACTTTTAAAGGTGACTTTGCAAAGCCTAACTCTGTTGAATTTAGATTTCAGAAAAGCAAGCGGGCAATTAACTTTCATGACAGAATTGTAGTTGAGCAAGACTAATAGTGACAGAAAAAAAAAAGAAAAACAAAAAAACAAAACCACAAAGATGGAAACACAAAGCACTTATTCTCTGGATAAAAGTTTTCTTTTGAAATTTTAAAATGAGGAATCAAAGCTTCCTTTGGGGATTTTTTAGCAATTAGTTTCTTAACAGAGGAATTTAATAACCATGGACAAACAAGATTAAGTGCATTAAGAGAGATTTTTCTGGGGAAAAAAGGAATATAACTTCTTGCGAGACACTTTCCACACATTCCAGATAAATTATTTCCTTCTGGAAAGAAATCATCAAAAAATTAGAAGTAGAAAACATTTTTTCTCAGAAACAGTTCAGACACCTGCGCTATAAATACAGAACAGTATACAAGTATAAAGTTCTTCAAAGAAGACAAATTCTTCCACAGAGTTTCATCATTCTGACTGACTACAGTGTTAGGGCAGAAGTAGCACGTTACAAACACATTTTTCAGGTAAAATCTTGACCCAATTCAAAAATCTTTCACTGTCTCCATTTAGACAACAATTTTCCATTGGAGTGGTTATATCCTATACTGAACCCTTACAGTCATTTTTGTTTTTAAGGACATGCTACTCATAATCAGCTCAAGGACCACACAAAATTTCTATTTATATAGAAATTGTGATGATGTGCTACAACTTGAGGGATAATATAATCCCAGCTGTCAGATAAAGATAATTAGAAAAATAGATATATATAATTTATTCTTTAAGAATATACATGTATTAAAATTAATTAATTAATTAATTAGGGTGCATTTCAGACAATGCATAGTTAAACCAAGAATATTATAAGAAAACATTTCAATAAGGAGGATTTCTGTGTAGTCTGCCTCTCATTTCTTTGCTTTCTAGGCAATGAACTAATGGTATGCTCAAAAATTATATAAACAAATGTGCAATATATTATAAAAGATATATTTTATTGTTTGAGATGACTACTCCAAATAAATCTCAGCTGCAAAAAAACTCTCTTTGAAATTGATTTACTGATCTCATTTTAAAAGTTGTATTAAAAATATCTGCTTACCATCTGGATAGTGCAGCTCTAATAACAGCATATTTAAGTGTGGAAGATCCAATATTCAAGTCCAATGAAATCACAGAATTAACTAGGTTGGAAAAGGCCTTGGAGATCATTGAGTCCAACCTCTGATCTAACACCACCTCATCAAGTAAACCATGGCATTAAATTATTAGGAATGAAGAGATTGTGGAAAAAATACAGAGTAAATCTCTACGAATTAGCTTAACACTTTAACTCACAGTTTACACTGAAACTCTTGCAATGAAACCACCAACCCACTGAAGGATTTGAAGGAAAAGACTCCACAAGCTTCACGCAGCTTGCCTGTAGAAGGGCTGTGAACAAACAGTGCAATCATTCCTAATTAAAGCTGAAATGTCAGGCTTAAAAAGTAAGAACATCTTCTCCTGCAGCTGATGAACTGACAGAAGAACAGAAAAGCAATGTGAACGATATCTCAAACTGTCATTTCTGATTTAGCACTAAATGTAATTACGATGAAATGTTAAAAGAATATATCCATGCCCAAAGACCTTGAGCAATCATATATTGAATAAAACTGCTTGAAGAAATGTTGAGTCTGCCCCTTTGCACCACATTTAAGTTTTCTATGAATCCATCCTTTTATATTACAAAAAAACTCATAAATTGTATCAACTTATTAGATAGAATTGAGAGATATCTTGAATGTAGAATACAACAGAACAGAATATTACTTGTTACAAGCATACCATGGGAACATTTCTTCAATCTTCAAATTCACTGAAATTCATTATAATTTTCTTTATATCAGTGCAGCTATCAGAATTACTGAGAGGACCAAGTTTCTCTAAATGACATATTAAGCCCAAGAAAAGACTCTTAAATCTGAAATTCTGACAGGTGAAACAAGGTGAACAGATCCTGATTTGTCTGTCTTGTAGATAACCAAGAAGTTAAGAACTTTTGCCATACCAGATTATCAAGGGTTCAAGTTTTACTTATGAGAAAAAAACTGATACAACTGAATTATGATTAAATAAACTGAAGGAACTAATTGTTCTACCTTCAATGGTGTGTATTGGAAGATACAAAGTTACTTAATCATCATTTTGTTTGGTTTTTTTAATCCAAAAAACACGCAGGTGAGACCAGAAGTGCATTGCCACACTGCTCTTTTCCTTCTGATTCAATAAGGAGCTGCCAACTGGTTTGTTTACTGGAAAGGTCAAAACCAGAGGGGAAATTAGGATGGGTAACACTGCCTACCTGAGCACTTACTCATTAAGATGAAAGGTGATGTCAGCATTTTCACCACAGCTAAACAGAAAAACACATTTTCCATTCTGGTGATATCTGGTGATATTGCAACACAATCCCTTTCCATTGTGCTCATCTGAACTAGACAGCTGCATTGTCCACTGAGGGCACTGTGCTTAGTTTCTGTTATCTTGGCATGCTAGAGAAAGCAGCTTCTCCTGCAGGTAGAACTATACCAAAGAACTGGGAGAAGTGATTTTGTAAGCCTCCCTCACAGAAGAACAAGACTAGTACTGGCCAAAAGCGTTGGCAAATACTGGGTCATAAAATAAATGTAGCATGATGTCAGTCCGCATGGAAGGAGCTAGAAATTGCCTTTATTCCACATTTGGAAAATAGCTTCAGTGGAAGACTGTTGAAAAAAGATATTTTAGAACTGTTGAGTCACTCTGTTTTGACATTTCATTTAATGTCAAATTTTATTTTTGTTTTGAAATGGTATTTTTCATTCTCAGATTGCCTTCTAAAGGGAAGGTTAATAAACATTTCAACTGACATCTCCAAAGATGTGGTTGTTTGATGTTCTTTCCCCAGACAGACGTCAAATTTACTTTTTTTTTTCCTACCAAAGCAAGAAGTCTACTACATGATCAGGTTTAATATAAAGGCTTAGAAAACCAAAGCCTATGGAGATCTTTGAATTATCACATCAGAAGATAACTACAAGAGCACAACATCTTGTTATTAAAAAGAAAAAAAGATCATAAAAGCACTCCTCTCCTGTCCCTCATATTTTCCTTCTCCCAAATCCCAGTAATTTTCCTCCTTTATCTGGGATCCATTTTCTCAGTTCTGTTTGTAAGCAGCAAGATCTGTCTCCAAGCAGCATTTTTGCTGAAATCTTCCTCTTTTCACAGTAAATCTATTAACTCCTTCCATGTATGTTTTCTGTGTTCTAAGGTCTTCCCTACCCTTACTGTCACTTCAGCCTGGTGGATGTCTGGACTCCCACTCTGCTGGACCCACGTCAATTCCACAGCCTCTTTCTGAGTGATATTATGTCCCAATTCAGCAAGATGTTAATGGTGAAAAGTGAAAATAATTAAGCAATCCAAGCATTCATACACGTAACTAATTAGTCTAGGAGAAGCAGGAAGCAGACAGTATGTTCTGAATAAGTTCTGTTAATGAAGAATGGTCTGACAGAGACAATTCTAATTGCACCATGGTATGTCTAATCTAATTATGTTAATAGTTTATTTGCACTCTAAATCATCTCTGTCAGCTCAGATATGGAAATCTGGTAGATATCACACAGTGCTAGTGAAGTCTAATGAGGACATCTCTCTTCCCCGAATGCTCGTTCTATCTGAGCATGAGTCTTGCATTGCTCTGAATACTAGGCCCAATGGGAATTCCTTGATGAAAATGCTCTTTGAGTATTTTCCTTGGGAAAGACCAGTTCATCACAGAAAAGTGTTTGCAGGAACATTGTTTGAGATGCTCCTCAGGTAAGTTGTTCCTCCTTTGGGGCTTGTAGCCCATAATACTTTGGAGTACTTCTAAGGCCGGGACCAAAAGATTATCATTTGCATAAGGAATATTCATCCCACACTGATTATTTTTCTTATAAATATATTCTTAACACCAACTCTTCAAATAAGCCTTCACCAGCCAGGGCTATTCTTCATTGTACTAGATAAAGCAACCTCATTCAGGGACTGAAACAACCTACTCTACATCACTTAGGGTTGGTGGAGAGAAGGTGGATGCAGTACTTGAAAGATTCTGGAAGTCAAGTGATGCTGACAATAAGGAAGGTTAACCCAAGAGCCTGAAAAACTATAACCTATACCAGTGTTTGACTGCATGATATTTCAAACTGCTAGGCAGAAAATTATTCAGAAAATTTGAGAGTATTCTGAGCAATAAAAATGGTCAAGGAAAAAGGGAGGACAGTTTATTGATAGAAAACCAGACAGCTGGACCAGACAGAGGAAGATGACCAGGTGCCATGTAACAAACACTCATGCTGATCTCAGCCATTACAGGTGTACTATTACCAATTATTTTAAAAGCATCTCATAAGAGGTGTTTAACTTCATTAAAGAAATATAATTTTTAAATGAGTGTAGGAAAGCAAAAAAAAATTAAAAAAGCAAATTCCTTCAGTACATCATAAGGGGCAGGAAGATATTAGGCTTCTCAAAGTCAAAGCAAAGGACAGCAATCACAGTACTGCTGCATTCTGTTCAAGTTACGTGTATGCATAACTAAAAGGTGCCATGTCACACTGCAACAGCCAACACTGAAACATCCCAGAAACTGCTTAGATATCTAGACAGTCAGCTAAGAAACTTCAGGTGAGAGAGATCCCAAAAGTATGTCCAGTCCTGTCAGGTGTGTGAGGATTTCAGAGCTTCATTTATCCACACACAAACACTTGATAGACTATTTGGGAGTCTTTAGTGTATTCCAGCTGGTCTCCATGGCTGTGGGAATCCCATACACCTCTGTCACAGGTGTCAATCCCTAATGGAGGTGGTGGCCCTGGCATGCTATACTAGGTAACTGTCTGAACAATTAATATAGGGCCTTATAGCACAGCAAGCTGCAGGTCCCAGGAAGGCTGAACATCTTTGGGATCACCAGGAAGAAGACCCTTTAAAGACCTGCCCCTCCATCAGTCACTAAGGGAAGAAGGAAGCATGTAGAGAAACTATTTCTGCTTTTGAGATGCGTGGAAAGACTCTGAGACTGGAGAAATCAGTTGAGTTACCATCCTGAAGTGCCTTCAGAGAAGTTGCACGTTCACCGAAAATCAGACTGATGACTCTTCCTGTACAATAGTAGAGCTGTAGGTGGCAGCTCTGCATTCACAGAAAATCAAACTGATGAACATTTAATCATAGACATAAACTCTGCTTTCGAGGTATGGGGAATGTTACCAGTGTCTTAATAAACTGTAAGAAGCATTTTATGTTGGCATTGAAAAGAAGAGCTCTGAATTACATTCTCGTTGACACAATCTAATTTATCATTCCTTTTGCACCATTAACCCAGATTTCTCTCATTTACTGCCCTCTCTGTAGCAGAAACATCTGTCTACCAAGCAGCTGTCCATTCCCACCTGTCTTCCTCATACCCTCTATAGTTGGTAGTGTCAGTTACCAGCAACCTCTTTGATCCTTCTGGAAAATTTCTGCCTGAGGGAGAATATCCAAGAAATGTTGCACAACCACGTCAAAGTTTTTGGCCCCAGAAGCCTCCCTCATGCCCAGCTGAATAGGAAGGGCTCCCTAGTTCCTGTATTTGGACTGTGGGAGAAAATGACAGTGGAAAAGTACCTGCAGCCCAAATGCTTAAAATATTCAAACTTCCATTATTGTCAGTTTACTGATCAATGTTTTGAAAATTTCCAGTAGTTGATTTTTTTTAACTGTTTCTAGGAAATGAGATGGATGATCACTACTTATTCTGTCAAAGACCAGGCTGTTTGAGGGGTACAGTGGAACATTTTGAACACCATCCTCTAAATCTAAATATATGGACACAGACAGTAAGTCACCCTTCAAGATGAAATTCTTAATGAGCAGTTTAACTTCTACCAGACAGACAAGAAAATTCAAAAGCCAAAATTTGCTGAAAGAAAGGCATTCATTGACATGATAGGAAGAATTCAGAAATACAATCCATTAGGTAGTGCCTGGCAAACATAAACCATTAAAAATTGAAAAAAAAAATTTCTTCTCACTGCAGACTTTGTTTACAATAGCTTTTCTTTCTCTGATTCTCAAAAAGTTTGATAAACCCTTCCAAATAACTGCTGTAATTTAAGAAAATGAGAAGGTTTATATACTGTACTTCCTAGCTTATGTATGTGCTAATAAGTGCAGGTTTATGCAAATGCATACATATGTAATTATATTTTTCACAATATTATATTGTGAAAAAGTATTGTACAGTATTGTTATATTCACCAGGCTATTCAAGTTTTCAAGGTGAGGTTGGTGGCTCTCTGGAGCTGTATGTGGAGCATCAGGAAGTATTTTGCATAGGACAATGGACCATTCAAAGGTTTGACAGTACCACTGTGATTCAAGACTGCATATATATACATATATATATATATATATATATATATGTCTTCAAAATCATTTCTGCTCAGATTGCATCTTCTTCCAAAATAAATTTTAGACTTGAGGGAAAAAATGGCAATGGCAGGAGCATAATAAAAACTTTCTGGTTTGTCTACCTTATTTCCAGTGCCACCTTATTTCCACCAGAGCCAGTGTTTGTTTACCTTATTTCCTTACCTCTGTACAGATACCTAAAACTAGTAACTTGAGTAGATAGGATTTTTTTAAAATGGAATTCACATGAGGGGAAAACTCTTTGGACCTTCATTACTATCTCATAAGGTAACCAACACTCATGAGTTCATGTGGAACTCAGCTGCACAAAAGCAAATTGTATTTTGCAGATGTAAGCCTTGATTGCGAAAAAAAGTACAGCTTTGTTGAGATAAATAAATGGAACTGCACATGAGTTCAAAGGCAAGTGCACCTACATATTTTCAGAACTGAATTTTCACTTTCATCCTTAATAGTGATAGCTTAAACCTTTCTTCCACACCGATTTCATTTGGATTTTGCTCTTCTAAAAGCTGAAGAAAATACCAGAATCTCTCTAGAAGGACTTTTCTCCCTAAATAACTCAGACTGCTATAGCTGTTTTGAAAAAGAAAATCTATTCATGTCTGATAAGCACATGATCTTATTTGAAAATTATTTATGTCAACTGCTTTAACATTCTTCCCATTGATACAATAGATTTCAGTGATAATACTGCCTCCATTTAAAGTTGATTGACAGTGGATAAGACCCACATTTTGCTTACTTATAATTTCACTAATACTAACCATTCATTTCAATTCAACATTCCCCAGTCCTTCTGTTGTTTTTATTTCAGTTTAAAATTACTCAACTTTTTCACAGAACAAAACACTTCATGCTTGTAACATTTTCTATGTAATGCCTTCTGAAAGGCATTGTACTGAGAACCGTCAGAGCCTTCCTGCTGGGGCAAAGGCATTTGTAACACAACTCCTCTACATCAAGGGCAGGCGTTTTTCTTCTCATGCCAAAATTCATCCAAATGTTCATATTCTGGTCCCCCCATCCTAAGAAATAAAAAAATGTTTGCACTGTGTTATTAAGACTAGGTCAGTAAACTTCATCAGTTCCTTCCTCTGCACATTCCACCTTAATAGCACATCTCCTTCTCTGTCATGCACTTCCCCAGAGATTACAAGAATTTTACCTCACAAGGACTCCAAGAGGTACAGCCAAGGAAATCTAATAAAAACAGTCCATTAGGAAGTTCTAGAGTCAAGTCAAGACTCTTATTTGCCCCCAGTAGTAACAATAAGTGCTCCTATACTATTTTTCCAAAGGATTCCCCATGGACAACAAGACTAATTCTTGGTGTACAATAGTTTTTTTGTTTCTAGGAAACCTGTCATGTATTGTAGGAGGTGGAAGATGCATTCAATGTGAAGGAAAACAGGTTAAGGGAGTAAAAAGGTGTCCTAGATAACTGCTTTCTATCCAGATGCCTACTGCAGATGCCAAGTAAATAATTTATCATAAAAATGTTTGATTGATCATTGTCTTCCTTAGATTTTAAAGCTCATTTTTTAGACACTTGAGATCTGGCTGTGGAAGTACTGCATGCTCAATCTCGCAGCTGAAATTAATCATAACTAAGTTCTTGGAATATAAGATTGTATTTTAATGATAAATGCCCCAGAGAAGTTAAAAAAAAAAAGCACCAGTCTACAAAACCCCCTGTCATTTCTGAAGAACTACATGAAATATTAGTTTTATTGTTTCAATAACAAAGAGAAAAGAATACATTTTTTAAATTTCAAGGGGAACAATTCAAGAGACACTCAGAAGATGAAAATTCTATTTTAAATCATTACTCTTTAGATGTCAGAAAAGTAGTTCAGGTCTCATAACTACTTGTTAGGGACTGATAGGGTTTAGGGGAATGAATAAGTTTCTGAAAATATGAGTTGATAATCATAGGCCCATAAAAATCTCTGAGTTGCAAACAGGCTCAATAGTGAAAAAACCTCACTCACCCAATATTTGTTGAGGAACTGGAGCCTAGTGTTTTTGAGGTGAAATTGCTGACCTCTACTACTTCACTTCAAGAGAGCTCAGTTATCTGAAGCAATAATAAGTTATTTTTTCCCTCTGTGGAACAGTGACCAGAAAGCAATATATTGCACTGCTTCATAAAAAAAGAGCCAAAACACCACAGCACCCTTAAAATACCACTGTAAACTGAAAAGTTCAGTTGGTCAAGAATATAAAACTGCAATTTCTTTTATAGAAAAAATAGTTGTTTTTATCAACAGGATTTTTTTATTTTTTTTTCTCCTCTGTTTCAGTTTGAAGGAAAAAAATAAAAGCAAACATATTTGTTTTAGGTTTACCTGAATCTAAATATTTCAGTTGTCAAACAGAAATAAACTACTATTTGTTTTCTTTGCTATACTACCCATTTATCTATGCAGTAAAGCCCCCAGGTCTGACAGAGTTGTTCTCCTGATGCAGTGGGTGGTGGGGAAAAAGGGAAGAATCAGAATGTTTACAGATAATAGAATGCTTAAATAGAGGCATTTTTGAGGAAAATACATACTTATTTGTGAGAAAGATTTATTTGTTATAGAGTTGTATCATTGAGTCTATTGGAACTTTATAATTGGGTTTTATTCTCAAAGGACAAACATTTCTTTACTGGTGCTTTATTTAACCAAGTATTAATAGAAAAGCCCACTAGGTTATTAGTTTTTTATTTTTTATTTAATGTGACAAAGAGCAGGCTGTAATTTATGTCTTCCTGAAGTTATAGGAAATATTGGTTTCTCCTGTAGGCAT
>JAYDZK010000113.1:22581408-22610743 GCA_034509185.1 Euphonia xanthogaster
ATAATAATAATAATAATAATAATAATAATAATAATAATAATAATAATAATAATAATAATAATAATAATAATAATTCTGTCCTAGAGAATCATTTCTACCTTTATCTTAAATGAAGCATGGCTCATTTGGGATTGGTTGTCTTCCTCTCATAATTTAAGAGATTCTGAGCTCAGTATTTTTGTTTAAAATTTTTTCAAATACACTTTGTTGTCACTTGGAATCACGCCTATTGGTAATGGTTGTTCTTTTCCTGCTCTAAGCAAATAACCTGGGCTAAAGACACCATCTAAGTAACCTTACTGCTCCCTCTCACTTCTACAATCTTCTTAGCTAGAAATGTTTTTGTGATTTTTGGTTATGGTTGTGCAAAGACCTTGCTTTTACCTGCCAAGTTGATCATTTAATTCAAATGGCCAAGGCCATGCTAATCAAATAAAATCCTGTTGGTTTATAACAAATCAAGTCACCTATATCACAAGTTCATACACAATATTATGTTGAATTAGTCTCTTCATAGTTCCACAGAACTATGATAAACCCCAGGACCAGATAGTCCTGGGTAATATAGTGCAAACTGAATTACTTATTTGCTATACAGTTCCCTTGCTAAAATGCCAAAAGCATCTAAACATAGAAACCTAAAAGTGTTGCGAAGTGTTTCAGTATTTTTTTAATTTTGTTGCCATTTCTACCAGTTATATATTTGATTGTAATGAAATTACTCAAATCTTCACACGGTCAGGCACACATCGAGGCCAGTTGTCGTATATGAATGATATTAGTAAATTTTGGGGGTATAAACTTCTGTCATGGGAGCAAATTCTGGGATATAACAGCTGCAGAGCAGCTGGACTAAACAGTCCTCCCTAAACTCCGTTTGCAAAGGTAGGAGAAATTGTGCAATTAGGAATGGTCGCAACAACATTCACTTTTTTTCCAGATTAATATTAATTCATGGATAGTATGGTGGGGTGTTTTGTTTTTTTTCCCATCTCATGCCAGTGTTCTATATGCCAGTCTTGAAAAGAGTGAATTCTATTATTACTATTAACATAATTCTCTGATTCTGGAACAGTTTCAGGGCTATGGACATCTGAAGAAGTAAGCAATATTAAGTTCTGTCTACTTTCTTCCTGTCTTTTGTAATGGGAAAGAAAAAAAAATCTCAAATGCCAAAATACTTGGAATAGTTAACATTGCATTAATTCCTAAACCCATCCAAGTCTTACTTGTTTTTTCTTTTTCCTCTGGAGACAGCAGCAATGGCATTTCCTGTAAGAATATGAGTGTTCTGTAGCACAAGAGTCTGGGAATACCTTTTTCATTATCCTGTCTCCCATAATGTCCAGTATCAGAGGTCAAGAATATGAGACACATAATGACACCGTGGAGGTGTCCCCATAGCTCCCATGAACCGTGTCTGAGGGAATCACAACAGGCATCTCTGTGTGTTTAACAGCATCTGGAAAATTATGGTTTTGTGTCTCTTGGTCTCTCCCTCTTAACCTGCCTGAATTTTCCTCATCCACATCTATCAAAAAGGGATTAAGGGAACAGTTCTTTGAAAAAACCTTTCTTTTGCTCTTACACAGCTGCTTGCTAAGTTCATTTGCTGCCTCTTTGGCAATGCATTATGAAGTCAGAGTGAATAGCTGATTTTCCTCACTCAGATTTTGATGTAACTTGGTTACAGCACAGAGCCAACAGGTTGTTCTGTTGTACTGCTGAGGCTGAGAGGCCCTAAGGTCCTCTCAGAGTGTCAAAATGAATTGGAAGCTGAATTTCAGTCCCTCTCAAAAATAAAGAAAGTAAAACCTGGATAGGAATGGTAAATAAAATTTGTGCATATCAGGAAAACTGGACCCTTAGTGGGCATGAAAATCTGCCCAGCTACCTAAAAGTGTTATCCGTGTTTGAAAAAAAAAAAAAAAAAGAACTCAACCCTGTAAATTCTGGTTGATATCAAAAATTCTCAGGTTACCAGTAAAATTTAAAAAAAAATCAAAGCAATCAATATATCTTGTCCTACAACAACTGTGAAAGACAAGCATAGAGCAAAGCTTCTCTTGCCTTTTATCATGTGAATTTTCTCAGATAACATTTTCATCTGAAAATAATTTGAAATAGTATTTACAGCAGCTTCTCAGTCTGCACAAGATTTAGGATTTGACAAATTATATAGCAGTAGCATATTCTGACTAAAGCATTTCTGCAAACATTAAATGATTTCTCACTGCATTCCTTCGGAAAATGATGGAATGCCTGAGCTATAGACTAATCTTTCACTATTTTCTCTTCATTTAAAACAAATCTTCATACTAAAAGTCCTGCAAAAACCTCAACCAGTGAGACAATTTCCATGTAATGTAAAACATTGTGAAAATACCTTCAAAGATTTATATGGTGCTTGTTAGTGATAAGCACGTAATTATTTTTTTTATTTAAATATTCCAAGCTAATGTCCAGTTGCATAAACTGGGAAAATAATAGAAAAATTGTTATAAGAATTTCTCTTCACTGTACTTTGTAATTTTTAGCGCATGAATTCTCAAGGCTTTTTGTCTCCTTGGATGCAACCAATTACTCACAAGAAACCAGAAACACATACTACTTTTGAAAAAAAGTTAGGTCAGGTGGCATACATGATAAATATAAACACTAATCTACATTTTAACCTGTATTTTCTTCCCTGAGCTGACACACCTGTCCTTTTCATAATCCTGAGAAGAGCATTCAGATATGCTTCTGAGACATCAAAACCCAGCAATGTCTTGAGGTTCAGGAAGATTAGATCTCAGAATCATTTTAGTGAGGTCAGAAACTTGAAATCTAGCAACATTTGAAGGGGAATATACAGAGGCATGGCAGGGCTAGAAATTCCTGTAACTTGTGTGTATATTTTAGGTTGCAGAGATATCTGCTATACAGCACTTCCAGACACAGGAGTCTTCTGTCACTGCAGAGTGGTGCAGGGACCTCACTGGAGTATGCCATACTTCCATTCCCTTCCACCCCTTTTAAATCAGGCCTTTTCTACTATTTCTTTTGGCCTTATAGGAGAAAGCTGCATGCTGAGCATTAAGTGAAAAAATCCTGAGCTATTTTATTAAAAACTGTACATGTTGGCAAGGCAAAAGTGAGGAGGATGGTGCATCCAGAAGCAGGATTGAAATTTGTCAGTCCTGCTCTACCTGGATCCATCATCTCGAGGAGAGAGTCAGGGCTCTGCTAAATGAGGGGAAAAAGAGGGGAGATATCAGGCAGCATGGCCAAGCTCTTCACAATGAGAGCAGCACCATGAAGGGAACATCCACAGTCAGCGGTTGGCAACTGCAGTGTTTTTAGGGAGCACACACCTGTTTTCCAGCCAAGGAGGTTTGGTACATCAACCCCTTTGACTACTCCCCATAGGGAAATCATCAACTGGAGAGACAACCCAATGGCAGATGGGCAGAAATGATCACAGTACTCAGTGCTTTCCAGTCTCTGCACGTGCCAGCATGGTTGCAGGACAGAGACAGAGGCAGCCAGCACTGAGAGAGCAACAGGTGACAGACTATATGAGCAGGATGAGATCAAAACCAGAGTGACGTATGAGACACACTCTTATATGATGTGATTACAAACTGAGTATTTATTGTTTGTGAAAAATCATGACAGTTACAGGAAGTTAATGGAGAATTATCCCAGTCTTAGTATATCCCCAGCCTATACTATTATACCTATACTGTTTTTATGGAATCAAGTATAGGTATTCCATACTGTTTTTATGGAATACCTATACTGTATTCCATAAAAACAGTATAGGTATAATAGTATAGGCTGAAAAGACAAGATTGAACCGATCATATTTCAAATATATGTTTATATTTCATAAAATAGAAAATGCTGTAATTCCCACATTATCCTTAATCAATAAATTAGTTCTCAACAACAGAAAAACATTCTAACAGCCCAAAGATGTCATAAAGACTTATTTTTCAATTGAATAGTCAACATTTCCAAAATAAATATATGTGTTAGAAATACTTCTTTTTAAGTTTTTTATCAGTTTACTAGACAACAAATACTGTGCTGTTGTTGGTTTTACTTTGCTTGGGTTTTGAACTACTTTACAGAAATGTCTCCCTGTGGATTTTCAACTCATAGCAGTTCTTTACCCTAATCACATTCAATTAAAGAGGATCCAAGGTTTTTGCAATCATCTTGGCTTACTGAATTTCAATGATTTGCAGTTTTTACTGTAAGTCCAACTTGGTTTCTATTGCAAAATAATGGTGCCAAAATGTGAATCCTGAGGATACCCACTTTTTTTTTCTCCATGGATAGTCCTCTTTCTAATATAATCTATTCTTTTCACAAGTTCAAGCATTCATATCCAGATTCAACATAAGACTTTCTCAACTTGTAGAGTGATGTATCTTTGTGTTTGTGCTTGTCACATCTGGTTGTACATATGGATACTGACAGAATGTCTAGAAAACCCTTTCCCAGACCACTAGAAAGTTTAAAGGTTTTCTATCACTGAACACCAAAAGAAATCCAAACACTTCGTGACCAATAAGTGGAACTTTTTCCCTACAGGAAAAGCACTTAAAATTCTTACAAGGGAAAAGATCTCTCTTAGAGTCTGTGTAATTCTTATCAAGAATTTTTACTTTATATTGATCCCACCCAGAGAGTATGGTTTGGTGAGTGTCTGGACCAGCACAATTGTGGAAAGCATTTGTGAGCTTTTCGTTCTTGCCCTGCCTGATTTTAACTAGAAATTACATGGTAGGATTAACATTTGTTGTAGAAATAGATGTTTTCCTATTGCTCAAGCAAATAATACCAGAACTAGGTCTGTGTGAATTTAAAAGAATTTAGGATTTCATTCCTTCCCATTCCAGTAGCTAAATAAAATACATCTGGAAATTAAATAAAAGTAGCTAAATAAAATATCTCTGGAAATGCAAGAATGGTTAATAAAATAACTCGTTAGACAAACATTTTGTTGGGTTGAATATGAAAATTTAAACTGATGCTCCACTGTTACTTTGGATCATTTTAAAGAACTTGAAATAGGTTATATTAACTTTTATATGTCTATCAAACATGAAGTAGGTCCAAAATGTCCCAATTATATAAAACTGGAAACTGATGTCTTTGAGAACTTTTTCATATCAAGCTCCACTGAGACACTTAATTTGGAAGTCTAAGACAGTGAAGTTCCATTCCTATGGGGTTTTTTTGTAATCTACTCCAGCAATAACCACTTAGAAAAAAGACTTTTCCTGTTACACTTCATTCCACTATGACTTTATTAGAAAGTGCATGTTTCTAAAGCCCATTTTCTAAAGTTTTTACTGATTAATTGAAAGACAGTGGCGTTCTGCAGGTGTTTCCATGAATAAACACACACAAGAAGTGATTACAGTCAATTCCCCATTTGTAAGTAATTTGAGAATTTACATTTAAGGTCACAGACATTCAATTGCATTCAACAAACCGTAGAATATCCAGAATTAAATTATTAATTCTCTTTGGGTCAGATTCCACTCTTTAGCCCATGGAAACTATAAAAGCTGGTAGCTTAAGACAGCTTGGTGACTTCCAAGAAGTTCAGTAAGTGCACAAGTATAGATTTATTACTGGCATTGTGTAGTAACAGTGTCAAATGAAAAACTTATTCCAAATCTCTGAGAGTTGTAGTTTTGCAGCTCCCAGATGAAGAGTGGATTAGGTGGAATGCTTGATGAACATTACTAGTGGGCTTGTTTTATCAGATGAGAAATAATCACCATAATATTGAAAAACACACTGCACTGAAAGAATCACTCTGATTCATTCTGGATTTTTAACTGAGAGTGAGGAGTATAAAATACACCAACTAAGATGTAGGGATTTTATTGTTTCAGCAATGTTCATCCTGTACAGAAAATTAGTATTAAGAGAGGGTTTCTCCCCACCGGAGGTTGCTCCAGAACCAAATTAATAGAAAGCTGCAGAAGGCTTAGTTTCTTCTTATGTATTTAATCGATGACAGGGAAGGAGGGAAAGAGAGAAATATATTAAATGGACATGAACATTGTCAGGCCCTCCTGACTCATATTTTTATTGAAATTTAGCACTGATTAATTTTCTAGAAAGACATGTTTTCTAATTACGGGCTAAGTACAGTGTTGGAGACTGAAGTGTGTGGTGTCCCTGCCCCACTGTACTTTCTTTTAAGAGGCATCCACACATCTTTACAGACAGTCACTGCTTATAAGAGCAATTTTAAAATATTATTTTTAAGGCCAAACAAGCAGTTCATTAGTTTCTAAATATTCAAGTAGAGATCAAAATGACAAAAGAGCACTGAAAAAAATTATTATTGTAGACACAAGCAGAAATAATTATGGAATTACTCAGGATGTGCTATTGGTTACCTTATATACAAGAACAGAACTGAGAATAAAAGCAGTCCCAGCATTGTGTCATAGCAAATAGAAAGAGAGAATGGCTGTGGTTTTGGTTTCTGACACAGTTTGAGGAATTGCAAAGCATTTCTTAGTGAAAATCTCTAATAATGACCACCAGAACAGCTAGGCTAAGGTCAACAACTGGTATTTTGCATATTTCATCTTTGCACTGTTCATATGAAATTATCACAAAATGATGTATCTCAGCCCAGATCGAACACAAGATAGAATTTTTCCAGAACTAAAACCAAAGTGCTTGTCTACCATCAAAGGGTAAAACAGGAGCAGTGCAAGATAAGTTTTAGACTATGGCTTATGTTTATATTTCAAACTTAATATTTTTTAGCTCTGGCCTTGCAAAGGGCAATAGCTCAATAAACATCATCCACAGAAAAAATTCGTGTAACCATGCCTGACCCCCATTATCTTTCAAGAGTCAACAGCCTTACCTAGGAGAGGGTATAGAAATTCTGTAAATAGACAATGCATTACTAATATATTTTTGCAGGTTCCAAATGACCTATATAGATCAAGGATTTCCTAAGCCAGAAATGATACTTCATATAAAACAATATTCCTGAACTGACATTTCTCATTTGTTTATTTGCTTTTTAGACTTCTGAAAACTTCTCACATCTACTTTTAATGCAGAAAGCCACCCTCTAGCTGACCTATGCACTGTTTTGAGAAGTTAGCATCTTATGTCTGTTCTAAAACTGAGACCTGATCAATATTTTCAATAACTTATAAGTCTTTTACAAGGAGAAAGGACTGTGAATCCTCCGAGCTAATTTATCAATTCTGATCTGCCTGTTCTGCCACCAGCCCCTCCTGGGGCAGCTCTAGTCAGTCATTTTCTAATTTGAATGCAATTTCATACCATTGATCAGCTTTCTTGACTCCTCAAGGACCTTTTCTGGCTCTCCTTCTGGTACGAGATTAACTACTCCTACACATGGGATTTGCAGTTTAGAACAGAGATTTGGCCTCTAACAGCATTATATCTCCTTTTTCTTTCCTCCAAGTTCTCTTTCCAAAGCAGTGATGGCTCCTTCAGAGTTCCTCACCATGCCTGTGAAATGAAATTGTTTGCCTCTCATTTACATCACCTTGTGTCTATACACAGTGACTTTCTAGTGTCAAATGGGTCACTTGACCATGTGCTTGTCCAGCACTGGGAAATTCCTTCCCAGCTCTTTGCTGTCAAATTTTTCTTTTGTATCTGCAAACATTATTACATCTACTTTGCATACTATGTTTGGTTTGTATTTTAGGGCACTTTGTTTTTATAAACCACCCAGACAGGATTTTATTTAACCAAAACACTGACACATTGTCATCACCAGTAGGCATTTACAATTAGATTATACAGGTCTATACTTTGAAGCAAGATAAAATTGTTTGGGTTTTTTTTCTTTTGCAAAAAATTAAAAAAAAAAAAAAAGGGAAGGAAAAAAATAATAAAAGCCCACACAAGTCTAGTGAAAGGCATGCCTGTGCACAGCAGGGACATTGAAACTAAATGGTCTTAAGGTCCCTTCCAATGCAGCCCATTCTATGATTACAGGATAAAATAATCAACAATATTTGGCTGAAGCATTGTGTAATTCCCATTTAATACAAAACATTATTTCATTCAGTTGTTACTTTTGCTTTTTATTTTAGGGGGGTAATTTGGAGGGTGATAGAAAATGGAAATATATATTTGAATCTATGTATTCATAGGTAAATATTGATTTGAAATTAATATCTGCAGTCAAAAAAACATTTTTGGTATAAGTTTTAGAATGTTAGAATGTTTAGAATGTCTAGTATTTCCATAGAATTTTCAGTTAGTTCAAGTGTTTTCATACACATCTACTAAGTACACTTTGTTTTACTTTTGAAACCTCTTTTTCTCTGGCATGAGTAAACCCAAGTGTTCATTAACTTTATAACTGCATTTACAGATTCAGATGTTTTAATCATTTGCTTTAGAGGGAGGCAACTTGGAAATTTGAGCTTAGCGGTAATAAGAGTTATCCCTACGGTGTTGGAAGGTCAGGGTGGAAGACAGGAAGAAGACAAATGTAATGCTTATCTTTCAAAGGGAATATGGAGTGCCCAGAAACTCAAGACCCACGGGACTTCAGGTCTCAGAAAAATTATTTGAACCAATTCATTTTTAAAGGGGCTTGGAAGAAAGGAGGGGTTGCAGAACAAGCCCTTGTTTTTAATGAAATGGAAGCATATCAAACCTCCAGGAGCATAATGGGAGCAACCAAACAAAACTGGTTTGAAAACTAAGTTCTCTCTCTAGAACTCAGTGGCCACCTGATGTCCTTAATGAAATGCTGGTAAAAACAAATTTAATCATTAATTGAACTCTCACATGTATTTCTTAGTACCAAATAAGCCTAAGATCTTCTCAGTGCCACAAAATTACCAATTTTGAATATTTTCTTTAATCCAGTTCAGACACCATTCACTAAGCTTCTCAGTCTTTCTTAATGATGTATTTTTTCTGCGTTTGATCTTTTTCCTGCTTTCTTCTCACATTGTAACTGTAGTTACTGATGACTCAGCAACTTAATTTTTAGACTGAAGGAAGAACAAGCAGCTACTTTCAAGATAACTTTGAACTGTTAAAAGAAATATGGCCAAAGGTATGCAGCCCCCCCTGAAGCCCATTACAACAGAGAATAGGGAAAGATAAATAGATTTTTAGACATGTTTTGGGTTCTCGAACTTCCTAAAAATTAAATTAGCATTAAATTAACAAGTTAACATTAAATCTTTAAGTCTACATTAAATCTTTATGCTAATATGGGGGATTTATAGAGTTGCATGTATCTGCTCCATGCTGAAGTGTTCTTGCACTTTGGAAAAAGGATTATTATTAAAACATTTATGAGGTGTTCTACTCTTCATTTTTCCAGAAATTGTATTTAAACTTTATTTTTAAAATTGGAATTGTAAGTAATCTGTGCTCTAAGGGGACACATGAAGTAAAGAACTGTGACCTAGTTTTGCACCGGTTTTGCTGAATAGGCTTGAGAAACTTAAAAAAAAAAATCCCCCAAAAATCTATTTTTAATTTCAAAATTACCAGAATATTGTATGTCTGGGAATCAGCATTGTTCCCTGGCATTTTGTCTGGGAATCAGCTTTGTTCAGACTTAACTGAATAACACTTCTGGAGAACTAAAAGCAGCCTAACCCCTTTTGCAGCAAGATCTGGCAGCAGTGCACTAATCAGCCATCAGTGCAGAGGCAAGCTTCTAACAAAGACAGCTTGTCTCCTCAGAGGTTTAGGTGCTGGAACGAGATAACTAAGAAATAAATTTATAACCTATTGCATTATTCTGCATAAAATTCTGTCCCACTTCAGTTCTCCAGTTGCTGTTCCTTTTCTGTTACCAGAAGCATAAAAATTAGAGAGAGACAAAGCATTTGCTTCAGTTGGTGACCAGCTCAGCAGCTCAGGCAGTAGATCAACAGATAACAGATGATGGAAGGGTCTGATGGAACTAGCATAGTGAAAGGATCTAGCATTTCCTGTACCTCAAAAGGCTAACAAAAGTGCTGCATTTTTTAACTCATGAACTGAGAACTACAGAAAACTTCAGTAAACACAAATTCAGATTTTTCAGAAATAGATGCAGCAGAACTGACAGTAAAACTGGCTGTAAGTAGCTAGCCTGGATACAATGGCAAAGCTGTTCTGGTATACTGCTGAGGAACAGCACTGTATCTATATACATTTGTGCTCTCTTAAGCCAGTAAAGAAATTTCCAATGATTGAAAAGGTAGCTTCAGGCTTTATATTCATGCCCAATTACAATGGCAAAAGAAGAAGTATGTGTACAGAAAAAAATTAACCTACTAGTTTTCTTGGAGGGTTGTTAAATAAATATCTTCTGTTTAATAAGATACCATACCATGCAGAGCTGTATTAAATTTCAGTTTGTTATATATTTCCACAGAATTCTGCTCTGCACATCTATGGCTTTCAGAGCACTGTAGTTAGCATCAGTGAAGTTTTTTTGGTAATGTGAAAGTTGCTGTTGAACTAAGTATATCAGCCACTAATCTTAGCTGAGCAAAAAAACTGACAACAGCTATTTTAAAAGTTGTTTACCTAAACAGTTAGAATATTTCTACCCCTACAGGCTCCAAGTTTGTGCATTGCTGCTGATAGGAAAGATATACAAGTTGTAAAACTCATCTCCACTAAGTTTCCATCTATTCTTCAGAAATGCTTATTCTCCTACCTTCATTCATGTTACATTTCTTTTATGATCTGCTAAAGCAAAAATGAAAACAACCAACCTATGAATCAGTGAAATAGCACATTTTCTTCTTTTATAGTATAAGAACTTGCACTTTTTATTTACTAGTCAGTAAATCTAAGCAAGTTACGTGCAACAGAAATAAACATTGCCAAAACTTTCTGTAGGAAAACCATTAGGAAAAAGACTGTGATTTTATAGCTTGCTATTGCTGTTTAGCAATTGGGCTTAATCTATGTCAAACCTGTACTCAAAGCACAAATAATTAAATCTGAAAGTATTTAGTCAGTCTGTCTGCTGAGATAATTGTTTATCAAGGTGACCAGAATTGTCTCACAGGTTCCTGGTTTTCTCTTGGCTGTCTTCTATCCATCTGTTTTCTTACACTTGGGGCATGTCAGGTTTGAGCAATGCTGAATCTGCCCTCTGATGCTTTAGGCCAGAAACCTGTACCACAGCTGTCCCTGGGTCTGAACCTGAGCTCGTGTCCCACTGCACCAGGCTGTTTAACACCCAACGAGCTCCCTAGGAGCAATGCCATCTCTTCTGGGCTTGTACAGGGATTATTTGGGTCTCTAGGACAAGGGCTCTCAGCTGTTACAAATGTGAAAAGAACAGCCAAAACAGGGGCACTTCATGAAGTGTCATCACCATTTAATTTCCCAGAGGTTTAGCTGTTTTAGAAACTCCATCTCACAGTGCACTTTTCATAATTGCCTTTCTCAGGAGCTGCTTCCTCTGCCACTGGTCCCATCCCTGGCTAACTTGTTAATTAACTTTTTTTTTTTTTTTTTTTTGTGCTGACAACCAGGACAGACTTAGCAAATTCCTTGGTGTCTACAGACAGTAAATTGAAAACTACTGATCATTATATTCACTTTTAGCAGAGAAAAAAAGCTGTATGCAGCCTTTTAATTCAGACCTGCTGTAGGAACCAAGATTTTTTTCATCATTGGAAGTCTTCTTTTCCCAACATTTACCTCAAATCTTTCCTAGGAATCCCACAGATTACTGACATGTGTATCATGCTATGTTTCTCTTCAGTTTAAGCAATCTTCAGCAAATAGTGAATTCTCAGTAGACTATAAAGGAAATTAACTACTTCTAAGTTAGACCAAATTTTACATGGGTATTAAGATGCAGAGTATTCCCATTCCTATGTGAGGATTAAGAAGACAAGTAGTAAAAGTTTGTAAAAGTTGTAGGAAGGGATTTCTGAGTCTGCTGAATTACATTTAGAATGTAATTGATCTTTATAATTCAAATTATTATTCCTTAAACCTTTTGAATTTAATGCAGTTACTTCTCTGCCTTTCATGCATGACTTAATCACTTTTTGGAGAAAATAATCAATGTAAAAAAATGCATTTCATGACTAATAAAAATGTAATTCCATAAAGATTGATTAAACTTTTGGGAAATATTCCAATCTACCTTGAATACCCACAGCTCCAGCTAAAGTCAGAGTGATACATGACTGTTCAGTACCTCCAAAAAATCAGTCCCATGACCAGCTCCTCACCTTGCCAGTTCTGTGGGATGACTCAGAAAAGTTTTGCTAATCTTACTGAGAGACACAGTCAAGGACTCAGTCACACTTCCTTGGGAACAGTTACTGCAGCTGGCATGAAACAAGTAAACTGACTTTGCTCCTCCCAAACTGAATAATAAATTCCACAGACATTTTTCAGAGGATTTTTAACCCACACTGTGTTTTCAGCTAGTGCTCCAATACTGTTAAGAATGTTTATGCTGGCCCAGACATGCTGTACAGACCCCTGCGGATGGTGACTGGAAATCAACTCCTCAGCAACAAGAGAGAGACTTTCCAAGCCCAGGCTGTTAAAAAGTACCTCAAAACTTGTGTCACGATGGTCTCTTTTCCTTCTAGCACTTTATTTCAGCATTTACTTTCATCATCTGGACTATTATTCGTATCTGTATCTATTAAACTATTTAATCCAAGAGGAAAATCAGGATACTGGAGCACAGGGGGTCCTCCACCCACCAATACAAATCCACAGCACTGCAACAGAGAGGGGAAAATTCCCTCCTTCCAGGGGAGGTACCGGGGCATTCCCACCTAAACATGTTAATAAACATAAATAAACATAATAAATATGTTAATAAAGATATTAACCCATTGAACTCTGTGTTTTGTGGACTTCCCCCACCCCTGATGAATCAAGACTGTGACTATGCCTTTGAACAATGGACACAGAAATTGCAACAATCAAGTCTCCTGGCTAAATCCACAGGTGGAGATATCTTTCTAATCCACAGGTGGTGATATCTTTCTATTCTTATCCTTTCTATCTCTTTCTCCTCCTTATGCATTTTCTTAAGCAATCTCTTTCTACTTTTATATTGTTTCATTCCTATACATAATAATAATCAAAACAGCTACATACCTCCTTTCCATTGCATCAAAATTGGTCTTAAATAAACCCTGTGTGTCATATGGGATACATAAGTTTTCATATGTCTCATAGTTTAATTCCACCAAGTTTGAAAAATAATTTCCTTTGCAAGTTTTAAATTTGTGATATTTTTGAAAAATATTTTTGTTCCCTTTTTTATGAGGTAAGGAGAACAGAATTTCATTATCTGTCATCTCTAAATTGCTAGCCTTTTAATTTTCTCTCCTTAACCCTGCACAGGTCTGCCTAAAATAGACATTCCCCATCATTTAAGCATCATAATTAGAGGGATTTTCAAACACCTAATCACACTATGACCAGTTTTTTTATTGCTCTTTAATTTGATTATATCCTTCCTTAGATAGGATAACAGGCAACTGAGCAGTAGTTCATGTGAGAACAGTATTAGTTTCTACTTTCTTCTTTATTCACATTACTTTCTTGTTTCCTTTTATCAGCACAGGAACTGTGAGCACCTTTTCTCTATGCAGATCCTCTCTGTGTGCCTGATATGCAGATCCCTATCACAAGAGCAGTGGTTAGTACAGTGAGGTTGAGTTCCAGGTGTCTCACCAAGATTTCAGAAATGCTGCTCTGCAGCTGTGCCAAGAGCAGTACAGACCTGCCCACCAAAATGAAGGGGTCAGTGTGGCTGGACTGATCAGAGCCAGCAGGTCTCTGTTCCCCACCGCAGGCCACCATGCTGGTGTCCTATTCCCCTACAGGGTGTATTATTCAGCATTCCTTGACCTTGCACACACTTCACTACATGTCTTATAACCCTGAATTTGACTATTCTAAATAGCTGCCTGTCATCTGCAGATTTGACTAATGGGCAAATCTCTTTCTCTTCCTATATATCCTTTATATATAGAACTTAAACAAATGAAGAACATTTGGGCATTCAGCTGCTAACCTTGTGTCATTATTGGAGTGGAGAAAAGGTGAGAGGCTAAGTTAAAAAACTGTCAGATCATTCTGAAGTAACCATGCAAGGTTTTACTTATTCTGATGGTAACACTTTGGTGACTATCAGGTTCTCCAGTTTTGAAAGATTATCTTTAAAAGGAGAAGGTACAAAATGAGATAAAAAGTCAGTGGCTGAACAGCATGACCCAATTTACCTGGGGATTTTCAACTGAACTTTAATGGGACATTCAGCCTTATTTAGTATATTATGCCCAAAAAGCACCCATCCAAACCCTTGGTATCACAAGCCATAACCAGTCTTGAAAACTAGATATACTTAGTTAAAAAACAAATTTTCTAATCTTGGATAAGGTTATCAGAAGGAGAGTTTTAGTATAGGGTTTGTAGGATTAGCCCCAAATAATGTCCTTGACTGAGACTGATAATATTCCTTTTGGACTGAGGAGAGAGAATGCCAGACTGTCTTCACTGAAGAAAGGCATGACACTGAGACTGATGCAGGGGGAAAGCTCCACATAAATCATTTAGCAGGGCCACAACTGAAAGGAGTCCAAGTAAAGGCCCTATAAGGATGGAGGGGGGGAAGGCAGGGAAAGCAGCCACCACCAAGGGAGAGAGAGAGAGAATGCCATGTTCTTATCAGAAGGGGAAAAAAAGTGGGCAAATAGGTAACAGGGTTTAAATAGATCAGCTGGTGCCAGAGAGCACCAAAAAATGACCAACCAATGTCTGGGCTACAGACATTTATTACTGCCATGGGAAAGGTGAATGCCCTCTGCTGTGTCCTGTCTTCCAGAGAGGCATGCAAGGAAAAAATCATGTGAAAAGGTTAGTCAGAGCCATGGTGATGTCTGTCTGCTGTTATATTTAGCTTATTTGAAGCACCTCAGATACAGACACTCATTAGTACAGTAAAATGAGTCATGATGGGCTGCAATGAAGAGATTGACACCCTTGCAGAGAACAGAGGAGGGAAAATCATATTCCTGTGGTATATTAGCCTATGGGATACACTCCAAAGAGAATTCATTCTTACCTGAAGGTGCACGGACAACCAGTACAATTTATGGAAGAGTTGCAGGAAGTCAGTAGTGACCCCATATTGACCCAAGGAGCAAAGTGGCCTGACACTTTTCCTCCTGCTCCAAACTTCAAGCTTGGGTTCCAAGCACTCCTCTGTGAAACAAGGCATGAACAATTATCCTGTCTGTTCCAAACCTCAGACAATAGGTGCACATAACTAAAGCCAGGTGTTCTCTGCACCTTCTTTACACATTTTTTTCATGTTCTGCAGTTTAGATGCCATTTCTTACACATATTTAATACCACTGTATTCTAACTTATTCTCAGGAGTAACTAAAATCTAGTTCTCCCTCAATCTGGGCTTCTTGAAAGTACAGGAATCTCGGGCCATGGATGAAGTGTTGAGTATTGATTTCTAGTCTCTTAAGCTCCAACTGCATTATTCCAGCTAAAGTGTACTACATGGAGGTGTTATTTAAGGATTGGAAGAGAAAAAGAGGTATTAAAACAAATATAAACATGAACCAAACTTCTATTTTCCTCCTGTTACAAAACCCTAGCTAATTTTGAAAAAAATCCAATTTGATAAGAATTAAAGAGCTCATTGGAATTAATATATAGCATTTTATTTTCTTTGCCTGTATAGATTGCTTTCAGTTAGAGTTTAATTTGTTAAGAAAAGTGTCCTGATAGAGCCTTATTAAAGGAAAATCCACAATTGCACTCAATCATTGTATTATTATACGCCAAAAGTGAGCACAAAATATCTGAAAAATGCTTAAGGGAGACACAAGCTTCACTAGGAAAATAATCCACTGCAATATGATAAAACATAAGGCAGGTACTCACTCTACCATGGCACAGAAGAGGACTTTATTTTAAACCCATAGCAGATTGAATTTTTGCATGATGTTTTCTTTAAACTGCCTTCCTTGATCTAGAAATACATTAAAATACTCATCTGCCAGCTGTGCTGTTTTCAGCTGTAGCAAACTGGTGATTTGTATCCTCCTGACATTATTTTCTCCACATGAAATAAAACATGACTGTCACAGTAGTAGAGAAAAGGAAAAAAATTTGAAGTTCTTCATGTCATGTCCTGGGGTTTTTATCTTATCCTTGAATTGTTTCCATAATTAACAGGTCTGCTACAATTAAGCATATTTGCAAATATGTTTGGTGCAGAAATGTAAAAATCTGAGTCTGCCAAGATTAGAAAAATAGCCACTAACATTTCAGTCTTACATATCTGTAGAAATGCTTTCCACAGCCACCAAAATCACTATATTCAGTGTGAAAGCTTGTGACGTTCTGTGATACACTGATGGTCAAACCCAGCCCACTGGCATCAGAAGGCAAAAAGCATTTCTGACTATGTTAGCTCTTCATTCTCAGCCTCCAAGGTCATTTCAAGAACTCCCTAGATCAGCTTAAGAATGAGACTGGCTGTACTTTTGTGCTTAAAGACACATTTTATCCTGACATACGGTTGGCAATTGCTAAGTATTAAATCCACCAGGAGTTTTTCTTTTACTTTCATAAAGATGACAGAGTAATCAAAACCACTGAACAAAGTGCAACAAAAATTTTTATTTTTCTATCTCATTTTTAAGCATATACTGCATACAGTTTTTGATCCTAAGTGCAAAATATAACTCACATGTCTATAGGATGCCAAAATCCCTTAGTCCACCTAAGCTACACCTATATTAGCAAGCAACAGAGACCAACAGAAGTGACTCTGTAAAGTGAAATAGCTGGTGAGGACCTGGCATCCTCCCTGCTCGTGTTCATGGGGTTTTTTCTGCATCAGACTATGTTCTGCTCTCACAGACTGACTGCCAGCTCACCACTGGTGAACTCCTGGAGGGCATCTTCCAGATAAGTTCCACACGAAGGGAATCATGCTCTGAGGCTGCTCCCCAGTGCAAACTGAAGCACAGTACAGGAGTACACTTGAGAGACTAACTGAATTCAGTGGGTGATCCATGGATATCCTGTTAGCTTTATTCCTCCCTCAAAGCTAAAACCCCCTGGAGTGCTGCTCTATAAGTATTTTTAGGATGAATCCTCAGACTTAGCAGACTGCACTGAATCCCTCTTTTCTTCTTAACTCATTGGGTGGCACTACAAGAAAACAAGTTTTTGCGGTGCAGCCCACCAGGAGAAGGCTTCTGCCAGAACAGATTTCAGAACTGCTTTAACCTGTCAAACACTTTTACCTTTCACTTCAAAATGGGTGGGAGGACTTTAGATATTTGTGATAAAAATTACTAATCCTGGGTGAAACCTTGAGCACACATGGTTTCCTGGCATGGATTCTTTTATCTTAGAGAAATTACAGGTCAAAGTCCTTCACTGCCCAGCACTGCTCCCCACAGAAGCTCAGTGCAGTGGTAGGACAGGTACACATCCATCATCACTGGCCTCAGCAGCTGCCAGAAGGAATTTGCTGTACCTAGATTCTCCTTGACTCTTTTGTCCTTGGCCATTTTGCTGAGGCACCTGTGGCTCTGACAGTAGTTTTGCAGTGTGGGCACACTCCTGTTTGATTGTAACCTACTGGCTTTCTTCACATGTATCATCAAAAAGCCATCAGGCAAGGACTTTGGGGTTTGGGTTTTTTTTGCTCTTTCATTGCCCAGCAGAGCTGAGTCAGTGACCTTGGAATGAAGGGCTCTGTATTTCAGTATCATGCTTCCCAAGAGAAGCTGTAACTCAGGCTGCTGAAATATCTAACAGTTTGATTTCTGTAGACAGTCACTGAACTTTTTTTTAACAGCAAAATGACACTACTCTGGTTTACCCACACAGACTATCTCTTCTTTTAAAGACAGAAATGTGATCTTCACCTAGACCATTGCAAATACTTTTATTGATGTTATCCTTTTTCTTCATACCAGAAAAAGGTTCATCTCAAAGCCATCCCAAATCTTTCTCAAATGTAGCCATGTGGAGAAAACTGATTCTTCTTTGATTTTAGATAAGAGAGAAAATCATGGCTTATAATAGGCTGACATTTTTTTCTTTTAGATGTGGTCACTTCAGCTTTAGTACTGGGGTTAGGGTAACTCTTCTTACTCTGCTCCAAAGGAGGAATACCACATTTAATAGCTAGATGTTTTGTACTTCATCAGACTGCAAGCTGGCAAATACACTTTAATCCATTGGCACAGTTCCTACTTTTCTACCACTACTGCCAGGGCAGTGTCACTGTCACCTGGAGCAGTCACTGATAACCTGCAAAATGTAGTTAGTCTTTTTGTGACATGGAGAGGGAATGGATATGCCATCTACAGTGAGAATAAGACAGCATCTCAGTCATAATACATGCTTGGTTCCAAAATTTTAGGAACAAAAGAGAAGAGCAGTCTTTAGCCATTTTCCCTTCTTAGAGGAAACCAGCCTTCATCAGGCCAGTAAGATGAAGAAAAGAGAAGCTATGAGGCAAGTAAAAGAATAATATCACAAGCAATGGAATATCTGAAATACCTTCTAGGCACCTGGTCAGGACATGAGGAACAAAAAGGAATAACTCAAAGGCTTAACTAATTTGTATAATTGGTGTCACAAATTCCTAGTGGAATACAGTAAGTATACAAGGAAGCACCTAGGGAGGGTTGAGAAGCACCTGAGATGCAGTGGTAGAGGGGTTATTTATCAAGAGCACTTTCTGAACTTTGGGAAAATCACATGCAGTGAATGACAGTTTCAATGGTTTTTGGAATAGAAAAAAAGATGTTTTAAGGCAATGTCTTCACTTCCAAAACAATGAGAAGCTGCTGGATATGGTTGTTTAGAAACAACCCAAGGGAGACAGTCTGATGGTGACTAGGGACATGACTTTCCTTTATGTATTTTGGAACAATTACATTGTAGGGCTCAAAATATTTGCTGCATGTACTGGACACAGTTGTTTCTTTGAAAGGAAAATTATTAGGACAGTAGCTATTTTAAAATTATTCTGCCAGAGGCAGAAAATCATTTGGGTTAAGGAGACACTATTGGAAACAGAAAAAAAAAAAGGGCCACAGAATATTGACAGCACTTTGAGAAAGCAGACATCAGCAGAAATTATTTATTGTCAGGTATTTTGCATGGATAATTTGGGTTTTTTTTAAGTGGGAGACATGGTGGTTACTGGAAGCATTATGCCAATGACACAACTGAAACTACCTCAAAGATAAGAAGAATAGTAGATAGTAGAAGATATCTTGACTTTATTTGTAGCAGTTTAGAGATCTGAAAATATAAAAAGGATCTGCACACAGAGTGAAAACAAAGGCATATATCTTAAGGATATAAAAGAATTGCTCAAATTTGTTAAATTCAGCAAGGCCAAGGCTGAGTTGCAATTAACAGGGGACATAAGAAGCAACAATAAAAGATTCTACAAATACATGACACATTAAAGAAGTAAAAGGAAGTATTAAGGAGATGATATAACGAATAACCTGAGGAAGGCCATTGCATCCAATGCATTCTTTCAATTTTCAAATAGATGTTAACTATGATCCAATACTTAATTAAATTTAATGTTTAAAGGAGATAGATAGGCAAGTCTTCCTGAATATGGGCGAGGACATTGAAAAAGATAGAGATTTTCAATTTACTTAGTTCAATGACTTTCAATTAAGTATCCTTAACAAAGCAACCCCTGTAATCTCTGAATCATAGCACTTACCTTGGAGAGTTGGTGAAGAAGAGTAGAATTCCCTGAAGAGAAATAGAGGGCAATCACAATGTCACACTTCAAAAAGTGGAAAATATCTCTGCTTGGGAGGGTACAAACCAGTCCTTGAACTGCTCTTCCTTGAAAGACTCTGGGGAAATTTGCTAAAAAATTCTTTTCTGAGTCACAAAACAGTAAGATGGTAATAAAAAAGAGAAAACATGGACTCCAGGAACAAAGCATGTCAAGTTGACAAAATTTCTTTCCTTGATTGCTGGCCGTTAACTGGATAAGGGAAATGTCAAAGCTGTGATATATTTGGACTTTAATAAGACTTTCCTAATATCTAGAATAAATTCAAATGTCCTAGTATGCAAACGAGAGAACTAACTGCTACATGAAATCGTGTTCAGGTGGGTTGAAAAAAACTGTAGAGAACATGATCTATGAGGGGAGATAAAGGAAAACCACAACAGTTTTGTCTAACAAAGAACTGGAACACTAACATTTTCTAGTATATCAGAAAATTTTTGTATGACATCATCTACATATATATTTGAGGTAATGTACATTAAAGTTGAGACAGAAAAGCTTGAATTGCAACATAGGAGACTGAGGCTTGATATTGGAACAAACATTTCTGCTTTTAAGAATAGCTGAAACACCAAAATGGACTGCCTGCTTTCTTTGGGCATGCAATACTTTTGGTCAGAGAAGTTTACTTTCGCTTGCTTTGCATAAGTGGTGACAGCAATATTTCAATGTCCTGTTGCCTTCAAGCAGTGATTGCTTCTTGGATCAACCAAAAACCTGGTAAAACTTGAGAATGATGCAACTACACAGGACTTGTAGAGACAACTAATCTTTAACACCAAAATTTATGAGAAAATAGTTCCTTGTTCAGCAGCAACATACCCTGGAGTTCAGTTGGAGCTCCCTGTTTGATTTGGCACACACACACACACACACACACACACACACACACACACACACACATATATATATATATATATACTGAGCGTTCTGTTTTCCTGATCACTCAGAACTGACTATGCTGAGCTGTAAGGTATATAAATCCCTTTTAAGCCCCTGTGGGATTCAGAACAATGCTCAGACATGCAGAAGGTGCAGACTTCACCCCACACTAAAAGTACAAGGAAGAAATTACATGAAACAAAAAAGCATCCACCTGTGTTTTGTACCATGATCCACTCCTTTTAATACTTGTGAAATGTATCCAGGATGCTCCTGCTATACTCTTCCAGAAGCTGCTCTAACCCTCAGTGTTGAGACTGACTCTAAGTCAGGTTTGGTGCTCTCCTCTAGAAGTATTTCTTCCAGAACAAAGCTGAGGCCTGACTTTTTGTGTAGCAAGTGTGTATTGTTCCATACCTTCCCTAAGATGCAGAGTCTACTGGTAAGGCTGTGGTATCTTTCACAGTGATACTTTTGTACACAACAGAGTGAAGATTGGGATGGAGAGTCACTCCTGAGTTCCCAGCAGACTGAATTTCCCCTTTACTCCATCACACAGTCCCCAGAGTGCATGGTGTCCTAAGTGTTTTGTTAGACTTTGCAAGCATTTCTCAAGCTGACCGTGTTCTACATGACCAAAAGCAAGGTCTAGTGAGTGGAACTAGCAGCATGTCAATACAATGATTTAGCATATTCACTGAAACACTCTGCATGCACAGTGTGCCTGGTTTCCTGTCACAGAAGGAGAAATATCCTATGAGGGGGAATCCAGAAAGCAGTCAGCCAAATGGAAAAGCATGTGATGCAAAAATATGACCTATTTCAGCATCAGCTGCTCAGAGTATACAATATAGTCAGTGGTAGAGTCTTAGTTTTTTTAATATTTCTGAGAATTTCTGTAAAATGTTAGGAAATAAATTATTAGAAAACTAAAATTTAATTCATTGATTATCTAATTTCTGAAATAATAGTGGTAACCTACCATTCAAGCATCCGTCTTTCCTTTATAAACCTCCCTATGTACATGTGACAATCTCCATTGCTCTTTCATTTTAAGCAGCTACTTGAACCTTTTTCTGGTTTTTGGTGTTTAGGATGGGAGATTTTTGGGGGTTCTTTTTTGGTTATATTTTCCTTAAAACAGAGCATTTGCAATTAACATTCTGACATCTTTGTTTCTTCTATTTATAAATACTCATCAGATTTTCTCAAATTCTTTCATTATTCAGATTTTTTTTTGTTGAATTATTTCTTAATATAGCTCTTTCCTGTATTTTTCCACTGGAAACTGGCATTCCTGTAAAAAAATGGAGTTGGTTGAACTGAAGTTATGAATTACATATCTGGGTTTTCTGCATACCATCCAGACTTTTATGTAAGTTTTCATTTTTGTAGAAATCTTACAAAATTGCAGAGAAACAATAAAAAAATTACATCTGATCTCAACTCACTATATCTTTTCTTTCTGATGACAGGTATTTGTGACTCACTTGAACGGTTTCTGAGAGCTTTGTGATTACTGCATCATTTTCTAAAAGATACCAGAGTTTTTGACCACACTGTTTAGTAACTTAAAAAGAGAGCAGAAGAAAATGAATGAAAATGAGGACAGAAAATAAATCCTTTTAACCAGGGTTCTAGTGCCTTTGCAAAACATTATTATCCAAAAGGACAAATATATGTGAAAGCCTGAAACTATCACAAATAGGAATTACATTCCTGCTAAGAGCTCTGTTAAAGACTTGGTGATAAGCTTCACTCCTTTGCTCATTCCCTGGTAAGGAACTGAGACTTGATCTCCTCTGTTGTTTTTTCCTCATTGCTTCCCATATTTTCCACTTGTCATATCCTTCCCTCACGGTGTTTCTCTAACACCAGCCTGCACGGCCTGCAGCAGCAATGGAAGATGGCAGAATTGACCATGAAGTGTCACCCACAGACAGGCCTAAGTCAGCAAAATCTTGTGCTCCAGCTTTGAGGAGACATCCAGCAGTTTTCCAAAGGCTAAAAACACTGAAGGCACGTGTAACAAAACCAAGTGATTCTTCTCTTAGTGTTGGTTCGTGTTCTTTTATATCCTCCTTTAAAACACAAAGCAAAAGATTGGCCTGAAGACTTCAAAGGACTTTCTTTAGCCACACCATTTTCTTTCTGAATAACTAGCCCAGCTTACTTTAGTGAAGTATGTTACATCAACAGTGGGGAAAAAAAAGGGGAAAGCCATCCAACTTACTGGTATTGAAATGCTCTCATATGTCCCCCTAGTTATATTTACCAGTTTATCCAGTCCTAACCACCTCGGGGTAGCATCCATTATATTTATAGATGAGAAAATTCACTGATATTTTCTCCACTCTAGGAAGTTTCCATTGTACTCATCTTGCATTGTCTCTAGATAATAATAGTATTGTCAACACCAGTGACCAGCTTGTGATGGGTCATTCCTTTGAAGAGCTTCTATTCAAACTAACACACAGAATCTTTACCATTTGTCAATGACATAAAGCACATGGAATAGCAGATGCCATAGCCTGGACACCAGCATAATACTTGTCTTTCTATTCCTCTGTATTGGTAGTAAATCAGTGAAAACACAATAAAAAAGAATTAAAAGCATTTTTTTACTTACTTAAGAGATAATTAGGTAGTTCTATGGAAGTAAATGAAAGAACTTATTTAACAAAATATACTTCATTGTAAAAAAAATATATAAAAGCAATATTTTCACTGATATAGGCAATGAAATCTTAAAAAATAACTTAGTTTGAATACATATTTACATTTTCATTGCTGACATTCTTTTTTTTTTTTTATTATCATCTTATTCAAAACTCCAGATAGTCTCTCGTGTTCAAGAAAATGTGCTTTTATCCAGTTCAGACTTGAACCTAGGAGGTCTTTGTTTAAGTTAATTTTACATTCATTATAATGTGCCTTCCCCCTTTGTACTCTGTAAATTGTACTGAAGGTGATATAACTGCAGCGTTTATAACTTATTCAAGCTAAGCAAGTACTCAGACGTGTCCAACATGCAAGGAATGTTCATGGACCACTGGAAACCGAACACAGTGTCAGGCTTGCAGTTCCAACTTAGTGTGGGATGTTATCCATGCACTAAATTAATAGTGACCTAACTTTTTTACCTGACAGTCCCCCTCTTTTATAACATCTAAAATGGCAAAGGTCAGACAAAATGTTCCTATATTTATGAATTTAAGAATACTGTCTCATAATAAACACTGAAATATTGTCATCGTCACCTATCAACTTTAAATATTAAAAGCCTGGAAAAAGAAAAAATCCATGAGCTTTGAGGCAGCTCTGGCTGTTAATAACCTCTAACTTATTTTACATCATTTAATGTTTCTATAAGGATCAATTTCAGATTTTTAACCCTTCATACTATCTCCCTCATTACAGTAATCTCTATCACAAGATAAAAGAATGTTTTGGTTTATCCAAACATTCAAATATTAAATAAAATTAAATTCAAATAACTTTTTTTCACAAATATAAATTTTATTTATTAGCACAAAAATTGAGAATTAATTTAACCCAAAGTGTCACTTAAAAGTGGGAAATCATATTTGAGGTGATTGTGCCCCTGCTGTGCCTCATTCAGTGGTACAAAAGGAATTTGCTTCTTTTCTATTTGTTCCCAACACCTTACAAAATAGACTTTCTCAGTACAAAAATGAATGAAGATAACAGATGTTGACCATTATGAAAGGTAAGTTTTGCTGGACAAAATAGTAGAAGTAATTTCTTACACTGTGAACATCAAGGAGTTAATAAAAGTTTCATTTTGTGGACAATCAATTCTTTTGGTCCAGAGAACTATTTAAAATAGCTGAAATCTAATTCTGTGCCTCTTTCAAGAGCTGAAAATGTAATATTTTCTCCAACAGCCCCCATGTTCGAGCACAAGTTTGAAGTCAAATACTAGGACCTATTAAACAGAAGGTGCATTTGAAGAGGTGGAACAGCTGAATGGTAAAAAAAACCCAGATATTTTCCTTGTGATTTTGTACATCTACAAGGGATACAGTTTGTTTATCATGCTTTATCTGAGGACCAGGAGCCAGGATATAATGATCATGGTTACATTTTGAAACAAAACATGGGAATATTGGGAAAGAAGTGCTTACACAAAAAGATTGGCGCTTGTAGCCAGTTAATTAAAATTTTATGAACCTAAAGCCATAGAATGTTGGGGAATATTTCTGTTCATTTCAACAGAATTTTGTTCTGCCCTGCCTGAAGCAAATGCTGGGGGAAAAATGTAAAAGTTCAATTAAAAAAAATCCAAATGTGACTGCTCACATAGTTTAGCAGGAGATAAATGTGCTTTACAGGTAGAATGAAACAAGCAAAGAGAACATATGGCCACCACTTCCTATATAGAATTCAATCATTTCTTATAAAATATATGCTCTTCTACTTTCCTGAGTAGCTACATTTCATTTTCTCATCATACTTTGAGGTGTAAAGCCCACCAGGTTATAAATGGTCATGATATAAAGAAGAATGGCAATTAAGTCAGTCATGTGGTTATTTATTGTTATCTTTGTAGCTTAATTCCTGGTTTCTTGGTTTTTTGTGGGGTTTTTTTGCAGGCATTCTAGAACCATTAATTTTTTTTTTTTAATCAAAACAAACCACAACATTTTCTTTTCTTTCAAAACTCTTTAATGTTTTGTTAAGAAGTGAATTCTAGTTCAAAGGGTTTGTTTAGGAACAAGTCATGTTGGGGCTTACACTAAGACCTGATACAGCCAATGATTTTTGCATCTGTTCCTTTCTAAGCACACAAACAGTCATCCTAAAAGAACTTTTCAAAGTGAGTATTTTGCAAATTACTTTGCTAATGTTAATAGTCTCCAATGTAGAAGAAAAGCCATAATGGATTTACGCTGTATTTAAGCCCTGAGGTTACACAGTGCCTGTGACTTTCAGAATTTCTTTCAACCCTACACCTAAACACACATTTATATGTGGCCTTATAGAAGTTAAATAAGAAATAAGATTCTGTGTCTTACAGTGTCCCTCAGATACTGTTCAAAAGTCAGGAGTGAAGAGCTAGGGCTGTTGGGAAAGCCTTAATATCAACATTTTCTCAGAGGAGAGTCTTTATTGAACACACTGAAAAATGACATGACTGCATTGTAACAAGAATCATGGAGCAGAAAGCCTAATTCTTGCTGGAGTCATGAGTCAGCATGAGGCCCTGTCCTAACTGATGTACAAAATGAAAAAACTTATTGCTCCAAAAAGCTAATAAAAAAATCAAGAAGTATATTTTTAGTACTCTGAGATGGAGAAAATGTGATACATTATGACCTTGTACTATAAAAGCAGGATATTTTATATATATATATATATATATATATGTATGGTAGGATCTATTAAGAAACTGTCTTTGAAGAACTAAGAAAAATTAAAACAAAGCTCTCTGCACTAAAGTAGAAAGAGAGGTAATTTTACAATGTTAATTTCCCAGTGCACACTTGCAAACTCTTTTTCAAGTTGAATATATTTTAGTGTTGATAATATTTAGTCATCCAATCCTACGGGGAACACTGATAAAAACCCAACTGATTACGGTGTGAAACCTTCCAAGAGTGGCCTGGACTTTTCCCAGCTGTCTCCCACTATTTCTCTAGTGCTTTTCAGTTTTCATGTTATAAACTTAATTTTGAAGCAGTATTATACTGCTTCAAAATTATCCAATATACATTTATTTGATTTCCTGCATTTGCCTCTTGGCAAAGAAAAAGAAAAATGAGCCAGTATTGACAAAGATGGCTTGTATAGATAGGTGATTAGAAGACAGGACATCAATCATATTCCATCATGAAGTAATTGCACGGTGAGCACAACTGCAACCAATGAATAAAATATTTAATTTGAACACCATGGAAAATGAGACAAAAGTGAAGAATGCAGCAATTTTGCATAAATAAATAAGCGAAGTTACATAAACCATCTGAAGGGACTTTATTATATAGTGTAAAAAAACTGCAACAAGATTTGCTAATAAAATAATCAAATGGGTTTTTATATGCAGAAGGAGAAGGAACAGAACAAGCAAAAAGAATGTAGAAGCTATTAAGATTCTCATCCCATTAGGAAAAAAAATATTAAATCAATATCTTGTGTGAAACGTTCAGTAGCTGTAAATCAAAATGGTTTCCATTGGTATAATAGAATAGTTTCCATTGGCGTTACTCTACCTGAAGATTTGGTCCCTAAAATT
The DNA here is from genome assembly GCA_034509185.1 of Euphonia xanthogaster. Taxonomy (NCBI): domain Eukaryota; kingdom Metazoa; phylum Chordata; class Aves; order Passeriformes; family Fringillidae; genus Euphonia; species Euphonia xanthogaster. Next base: position 22,608,402 of record JAYDZK010000113.1, read on the forward strand.
TTGCTGTAAGTAGGAAGATCTTTAAAGTTAAGAGACACTTAAGAAAAAGATTCATCTAGTAACATAGCTACAAACTACAGATGTCAATTAAGCGCTGGGTAATCAGCCACACTTTAGAAGATTTTTCACTGTAATAGCAACTTACTCGAGGCAAGGTAGTTCAAAAAACGAAAGTGAGGATTATTTGACTGGAGAGATCAAGCACTACCTAAAAGCATGTGTCCAAAATTAGACAAAAGACTTAATTCAGCCAGCACAAAGATGCAAACTCACATTTTATTTCTCCAATGTGACCAATGTCCTCCTTTAACAGAAGCCAAGAATGCTCAGACACCAGTACGAGAAAAGGAGTTTTACATTTGCATCTCCGCTGAACTTTTAACTTAATCTCCCTGCCCTTCCTATTGGCCCAGTCTTTTGCCTCCATTGCTTCCAAGAGTATTCAACATACATAATATTAACTGTGCAAATCAAACAAAAAATTCTTCCCACCCACACCTTCTGCAGAAAAAGTACAAGAACTTGGGTTGTGCTGGAACAAACAAAAAGAAACCTATTTAGCAGGAGACACAGGATCTGCTCATGCTGATATTTAGGGTTAACCTTAAGGTTAGCTCTCAACTGTGCTGAGACATATAAGCCATCCTACTGCAACACGGCCCACTTAATGCCATCAAAATTTACATCTTTGACACCCAAACTAAGGCCCTCTGTCTAATCTAACATGCAGTCTACTTTTTAGGCTAGTCCTTGACAAAGAGAGAAAGTGGAGCAGAAGTGGAGCATAGAGGAATCACTGCTGGCAGAACTCTAGACTTATGACCACTAAAACAAAGTTAATTTGAAACAATTTCTGAAATTGCAGAAAGCATCAAGCTCATAGAAAAGCAGCAGTAGGATCAGTCTAATCAGGTTGGACAGGTGATAGTGAGAGCTTAACTCTGAGATGAACAGCAGCAGGAGGTGGGCTTCAGAACAATCTTCAGGTCTACCTTGCTTATCAAAGCTGAGACTGTACCACTGCCATGCAAGCAACTGGAACTGTATGTTCTAATCTACCCAGATTTGCCATATATCTACAATCCATCCTGATGAAAGATTACTTTTAGAAAGCATTTGGAAAGTAACACAGTTTTGTTTTGTTCATTTTCCCATTGCCTTGGGGATCACTGAGCAGCTGGTGGACATGCAACATGCCTCATGTATGGCTCCCATTGCCTTCTCCATGAGAGCCCAGAGGTAGAGGAGGAGCTCCAGTAATAAACAGGCAACAGTCAATCCTGATGAGAGAAATAAGATTGAAAAACTGAGATCTGCTTTTCCCCCCTTCATTTCACCTCCAAAAATAAATTTTATCTCTGATTTTCTCCTGAGAGCATGTTCCATGCAAGATGAACTATAAAAATGCAGTTATTTTTTATTGTTATTGTGTGAACTCAAGAATATGTTCCTTCCTTTGTTTTAAAGAATGTGTTAGTGATGTTATATTGTCAAAATGAAGTCTTATATCAGTCAAGGTACGAACAAAAGGAAGATAATTTTTCCTTTGACTTCCAGATAAATCATTAAATATACCACAGACCAGATCAAATTGGGTTTAGGTGCTTATAAGAAGAAATGTGTTAACAGTGGAAAACATATATGCCAAGTTTCAAGGAAAAGGACATTTGGCAACAAGCTGTAAGCTTTTCAGAGATGCAGATCAGCATTATTTCTATCTTATTTAAGGGAAGCATTTGTTTGGCCAGCTGTTGGTCATAATCTGAAGTTCTTTTTTAATTGGAGCATTTAGCTTTACCATAATAACTTTATCTGCTGCATCTTCTTAGCTGCCTAGCATTCACTGCACTCATCTAAGCTGCCAGTCACCTTGCTGTCTGTCCTAGTCACTGCACCATTGAAATGCACCTTCACTTTGCTTCAGGAAACAAAGAAGAATTACAAACTATTATTAATTCAGTGGTCCAGCTGCTTTCATATCATTGTTTGGGTTAGAAAAAGATAAGTAGGGTTTTTCACCCACTTGTACTTCCATAATCATGTGCTTTGTCCCATATCTCATCCTACCTAGTTCTTTGGAGTTATTCACAGCAGTTTCAAGGCTGTTCTAAACAATATTTCTAACCTGCAGATATTCAGGATATTTTGAATGTGTGTTTTTTCAGTAACCTCACTTTCAAGTCCTCAAAGACCTAACACCAGATTAAGGCAGTCATCATATCATTGAGAAATATACATGGCTGTCCTTAGCTAGCCTGTTCATCTGGAATTTATTGTTATTTAATGCTCTGAGACAGGTGCGAAGCAAAGTTAACAGGCTAAGAAACCAGGAGTTGTAACAC
>JAYDZK010000113.1:22610765-22639702 GCA_034509185.1 Euphonia xanthogaster
AAAAGTACATAGCTGCATTTAACTTCCTTCTATGAAATACAGATAATTTTATTTATCCTGTGTGGTTATCATCCTTGTTACTTATTATATGGCTGAAAAAAAAAAAAAAACATGAGAAGGTTTTTTTTTTTTTTACATTGGATTAATGAAGCTACATTTCAAACAAAGCTGAAGTTCAGGATTCAACAGGTTCTCCATACCTATGATCTGGTCAAGTGAGCAGTTTATAGACAGGAAGAGGGAAAGCTAAGTTTAAAGCAGCATGCATATGGAAGTAACAGCATTGTTTGTCACCAAAGTAAGGGCAATAAGCACTTCAGATAAAAAACATCAGATTCATTTAGAATCAAATTCATTTAAATTTCAGATTTATTTTGCTTTTAAAGTTGCTGTTTCATCTTTAGACACAGCAGTTCCACATCAACTGTACCTTAACAGTGAAGCACACATTATAAAAGGCTCTTGCCTTTTCCCTGCCTATTTTCAGCTCCAAAAGTCAAGTTCATCCTTAGTGACTTTTCTCCATGACCTGGTTAAGCATGGTTTGGCTGATTTCTACTTTGAGTGCCATTCTCTCACACTGAGAGCAAGCCAGAAATCCTGTCAGCTCAGAGTGGGTCTCAAAAGGCAGCTCCTCCCAGAGTCATGCAGGAATAAGAAGACCCTGTGATTCATTTTTAAATCACACCTAAGAAGTTCTGGGTCCTTGTCTAGTTACCTGTTGTGTATGCCTACTTCTACTCAGTGTGGATGCACTTGCAGTTTGTAGAAAAAATGCAGCTCAGGCATCCATGATTCACAGCACGAGAAAGCAAATTCTTCCCAAGACCATATATTTGGCATCCTGTCACTTACATCACACATTTCTGACAGAGGTAGCTTATCTTCTGCCTGTTGATAGGGAGACACAAAGTTTAAGTCAATGAATCTTTCATACAGGAAGCTGCAATTCGTCACTAACATAATGTGGACCAGCCCCTACCCACTGAAAGTGCGATTTTCTCTCAGGTGAAAGGGTGTCTATCTCATCATTATGTCATGATTTGTATTTTTCTTAGAGACAGCAATGATATTTAAAATAAGAAAAGAATTGATTTCTGACAGCCACAAAAGATTAATATGGAGGAATACTCACAAGACAATAGCTATTATTAACCACCTTTTCCTGTATACTTATTTCTATATATCTAATGCAGCAGGATTCCTTCCAGACCAAAGTCACAAGGGTTACGTAGTCTACATATAGATGCATTGTTCCAATCCATCCCATCTCACTAAGACATCTCGAAACACTTCATCCAAGATCTGGTACTCTCTGTGGAGGAGCCTATTTTCCCACACAGTCTATACAGGAGATCAGAGGCATCTAACTATGATAAGTTAGTTTTTTGACTGGCTAATGGTACAAGATCCAGACACCTTCATAGACCAATTTTACAGTTTGAAAGTATTTTTACATTTCAAAGAGCTTTCAGAGTAATTTCAGATTATTTAAATTGGAATAAGATCTTTGCTTGGACAGTTGGATAGGCTGATACATGGTTCATAATCCAAAATAATTATCTAATGTCTCTTGTCTGTAGAGACTGCAAAACGATAGTAAGCCAGCAACTGGATAACTGAGATCAAAATTCAGAAATACTTACAGGAAAGACATGCAGGGAATGCCAAATCCCACATTAAGAATGGAGTTTAAGGTGACAGCGTCAAATCAGCTAGCTGTTCCCACTGAAGTTAGCAGAAACATTTACAAGAGCAAGACACCCAAAAAAAACAAACAATTTAGCAAGATATCAAGATTTAATTTAGAAGCCAAGCAGGACTTGTTTTCAAAAGCACTGCTTACTCAGGCTTTTTCTCCAAACCTCTAATAATATAGCTGTTGAAAACAGGGCATTTAAGCAAAAAACTCAATATGTATTTAAGTCTCAGACAATCAATTTAGGAAATGTCTATCCTTTATTTTTTTGTGTACAGCAGATAATACTAGCCTGTTTCATCTGCCAAATGCACAGCAGGAAAGTGAGACCCTCTTCAAAGTAAAAGTTATCATCAGTAAAATATGGTTGTGAAATTTATGTGCTCTCAAAGCAAACCTAAGCCTTTTACATAAAACTTAGAGAAAACAAGAAAATCAGAGTGTGGAAGGTTGCAGAAAGAAGGCAAACACAACAGTTGTTAAATGGAATTTGAAGCTCGGACCAAAGCTACAGCCTTCAGACCTTGTTGAAATTTTATTTGAGCACAGCAGTGACTTTTATTACTGCTCTAATGCACAGGAATGTGTCCTAGAGTGTGCCCTGACAGCTATTACACTCCTGGGTGCTGCAGAGTAAGACAACCAAATGGCTTTCCAGGAGGACTTTCTGAGTGCAGCCAGTGTGTCACAACAGACAACATGCATGCAGCAAACACCCTGGCCTGTGTACACGGTCCTGATCCTTTCACGTACGTAAGGCTAGAAAATATAGTTCTCATTTTTGCTTTCATCTTACATGTTGATTTTTTGTCTGAAAGACTCTTCTTATGGAAGTTGTAGCTCAAAATCTGGGGATGCTCATTTCCTCTGAAGTGATAAATGGCCAATTCATAACAGGGCTGGTTTGAGAACCAGCAATCAATACAAGCATTAAAGGATGGTTTAGAGGGCTATTCTGGTTTTTATCCGTGTGCACATACAACGATAACACAAAAACACCAGTATCAGAGTATTATGTGGTTACCTCATCTCTCTTAACTAAGGGACATTGTCCTTCATCAGTGTCATCAACAAATCAATGGGTCACTTAAGATGTCTGTAAGTGCTCGTCTTGTCTTTCGCTTGAAATGTATTGCAGGCATTTTTCCCTTACATTTCACATAAAAAGGATTTGCTGAAGCTCTGCAACTGGGATAAACCTAAGAACCGATTTGCTGAAATAGCTTAGAAGTGGTTTAATATTGCAGTGGTGTCAACAAAGCAGATTTTTAAAAATATCCTTTTGACAACAAAAGAAAAATATCCGTTCCAAAGCTATGCATAAAGGAAATCTTTTTTAAAAAGTTTTCGCACCTGTCTAATGGGGAAAACAACATTCACCTGAAGGGTGATGGGATTTGGATCTACAAAGACTTCATTATTAACTGTATTTTCAAAAGTGAAGTGACAACCAATGCCATAAAATAAAAATATCTTCCCCTTGGCAAACCCAACAGAAGAGAAAAATAAAAATAAACAGAAAAATATGAAGCAGTGTTTAGTTTTTCTGCAGAGTCTCAGTTTTCCTGTATCCACAGCTTTTGACTCCTTAAGAAAAATTTTTATTGGTCAATTTATGGCCCACCAGAGCTAGTTGAAACACTTGGATTCTTGGCTTCAAAGCTGTAGTTTTGTGATTCTGTGAACAACCTTTCTCTTTCTTTATTCCAGATGCTATCTGAAGCTATCTGTGCCCACAGGTTTTTCCACAGCAGATCACGAGTATTATGCCTTAGCAATGGCCATCAGATTTCATGAGCCAAGGCAGCATTCAGAGCCCACACATACAATGCAAGGACTGCAAAACCACCCAGCAGAAACCTATCCTGCAAAAACGAGAGGGGAGTTTGTACTTATATTTTTCCAGAATTCAAAAGTAGCAACAGCAATGGAATATGGTTAAATAGCAACGGAAGTATGATTAAAGATTCTTACACTCACTATAATTTAGGTCCTTTTCACATTTGCTCCTAACATAATTTCTCTACAGTTTCCTCACTACTTGTTTGACAACAAACAAAAATGAATGGAGGAAGTAATTAAACAAAAATTGAATTTACTTTAGAAAAAAGAGAAAGGACTTCAACTTTTTTAATTGGTCCTTTGATGTGGATAATTTTCAAAAGTTTTTTCCTTAGCATATTCAAGCTCCAGTGAAACTTCTGAATAAAAAAAAGTGTTAATAATAGCATAGAGTACAAAAATATTACATATAAAGGACCAAAGTCTCTAGCATAATGAAATAAGGACAGCATGTCTGCAAATTCAGTCAAGGTAAAGGCAAACATTTCCATTGCATATTACTTTAAAAGAAGATAAAGAGCACTGAATCAATAAATCACTGAAAAGATTATTATTTTGCACAAGCTGAAGGTCAGTGCAGGTCATTCCCACTGAAGCAGACAGAGTTTGTTAATTTAATCCAGCAGATTTGGCAGGGAAACCAAACAGGAATTTAATCAGCAACAGAAGGTAGTGAACATCTCTGAAAATGGAATAATCATTGTGCCAGACAGTAAACATCCTTGCAGGAGGAAAAAAAGGAAAGAACAAAAACTTCCCCTTTTCATACTGTTCATTAGCTTCTTCAAACAGGTAATAAATGATTTAAAACATCTGTCTCTGGAACACAAAAACACCACAAATGAGAGCAGCCGGTCAATAGTTTAGCACATTTATGATGACATTAAGCTTCTCTTAACTAAAGCTCTTCCTTCTTCTGTATTGTAATTCTTTCTTTAATAGGTGCCTCATAAAGTAATATTACTATTGCTCTAATTAAAAAAAAATTTAATTCACTGTTTTAGCTCTTATCAGTTCATGGGAAGACAAGAAAATCAAATGCTTTCAAATACACTTTCCTATGTTTTTCAAGAATTGTTCAAGATGAGAGGCTGACATTTGAACCACTTCAGCACAGTATATGTCAGCATTTTATTTGAGGATTAAATTATTTTTTCATTTTCATTAAACTTTTTCTACCAAAAAACACTTCTCTAAATCAGTCTTTCTGTTTCTACCTATGTCTAATTTAATATTTTTCTTCCCATATATATATATTATGGAGTCACACCATAAAAGGATAAATTCTGCCCTTAATAAGCAGAAATTCAGGTAAGCTGATGTGGTAAAATACTCCATGTCTTCCACTGACACAAGACTTAATCCTTTTGGTTTATAAAAAAATTCATAAAATGGAACTTTGGATTCTAAATTAAAATAAATCATTTGCTGAAGTCACTCAGATGACTCCGTATCCAGTAAAGTTAGGTTAATCTGTAGAGACCTCATATTAACAGTACTTAAATTTCAGACTTATGCAAATATAGAGAGAAAAAATCTCTATTGGAAAGAGTTTTCCTGAAACAATTTTATATAATGGAAAAATCAGTGGGTCAGAATTCTGGGATTATATATTGATACGTTAATATCTACAGAAGAGATTTATTATATTGCAATTCCTCCATAAAATTGCATTTCATAATTTGCATAATATTAATTATATGCAAATTTCCAGAAAAGTTGAACAATATCCTAATTTTTCAGTTTTTAGGAAATAAAACATTTTTTTTATTTTAAAAGCAGAAATGCTACTTCCTCATTCAATGTGAAATTGGTAGGCCTTTAGGCCCTTAGCCCTCATCTTAAATAAAAACCCCAGAATGCCCAACAAATACTTTTTTCTGAATCAAGGAAACATACAGCCACACACTAAAATATGCAGGATTTTCACCTCAGTTAAAATGAATGTGAGACTAGTGAAATAAATAAGAGATTTGTATCAAACATTTTACATTTACATTGCTAGGATAAGAAAACTTATAAATTCTGAATGGATTCTGCTGGCCTGATCTGACACTTCTGCTGGCTAGAAGGAAGCCAGGCAGAGCCAGTTTGTAGGTTAAAAACTCCAGGACTTTATTAATTCAGTACTTATTTTCACTTGAATAACAGAAATAGTTATGCTGCTAGTAACAAGAACTAAAATGTGCTGAAATCATCTTTGATGATGCTCAAGGTGTAAATCGCCTCTTTCATCTACAGCAATTCAAAGTACTGCAAGCATCTTGCTGCTGCATCACAGAAATAAGATTTCTGCTCAACTCCTTGGCAGGATCCCACCAGCACATAGCATTGATGAAATACTACTGGCACAGCCAAGGATGTGGAGACAAATTTCAAGGCATTGGTGATTCCCAAAAACAGGAACCTTTTATTCAACCCACTAAAGGCAAGCACACTCAGCTCAGTGCTGTCATACAATGTAATTTTATCCAAGTTTGCTGAGAGAAACTTGGGGAATTGCAGCATTTCAGAGAAATCAGGAATGTTCCTGAGATATTGCACTCAGAATGCACTCTTTACTTAGATTTTGTTCATGCTGTTTTCCACAAAGAACCCGAATCAGGTCCACTGCTGCTTGTGTATGCAGAGCACCATAGCTGAGGCAAAAAGCATTTCAAAGGTGCTGTCTTGCCAGAGGGCACATCCCACAAATGATTTGTAGGATATATCTACATTGGCCTTTCACTTCAGATCAGGAAAGTGGTTTTGAGCTGGATCTCCCAACTAGTTTCAGTTGCTGCTCTCTGTGTGACATTTGAGAGTGGTTCTGGGTCACATCAGCAAGGGCACTTGCACTGTTAGTGGGGTGCAGTGCACAGGACCCAGTATGACAGCAGCAAAACCCCCACGCTCTGCACATCCAGATGTGAGCTCCTCTGTGCCAGCTGTTTTGCCTTGCTGATCCACTCCTGCTATGTTGCAACTCTTGCATACAGGGATATAGCCAGTTATTTGATCTGCCTGGGATGGACTGGGGTGGTAATCAGTGATTTCCTTCACAAACTCTGAGACTAACCTGCAGTGGTTATTTTGAGCAAAGGGAAATTTCAATCTGTTCATGGATGTACTTTATTTACCATAGAATTTCATTTACCATGAATGTTGTATCCATGGTGTTAGAAAACTGTGATTTTCTAAAGAAATGAGACACCAAAAACCTATCAAATTTAGTTGGAAACTGGGTACCTAACTGCTGAGGACAAAATCTTCAGTTTATCATGTGGTGGGTTCACTGAAATGCCTTGTCTTGCCCTCTTTTCTGTTAAAAAAAAATACATGCTGCAAAAACCACTTAACTAGCAAACCCACTGCCTGCTAGCCCTACATAGCTTGCCCTTAACAGTGGTAATTGAGTCAGACCTTTATATTACAAAATGTGAAGGCAAATGCAAGCTTGGTTCCAGGAGTATCTCCTATTAGTATGCACACTTTAGGAGGTACAGCTTTGCTAAACCAGTATCTGTGACTAGAGAGGCCCCACTAGGCATTTTCAGTTCTATCTCCATGTAAACATGTGTCGTCTCAGTGTTGTACTTCACTCTATTTGCAGAGAAAACCTTCCAGGTAAAAAATGGATACTTCAAATTTTCAATAAAGATTTTGATATAGAGAGTCTTAAAAGATGGTGTAGAAGATTATTGCCAGCATTTTCTTCCTGAAGCAAAATATTAAAAAAATAAAGCTAATTTTCAACACTGTTTTAGAGATAAATGATTCATACCTATCAGCTATGAAAAACCAGAGTTACAAGAGAGAAAAGGGAGATGCAGTAAATTTAACAGAAATGCCATGTGGTTCTTTTTTAATGATGCTGATATTTTAATCCTAGGACACCTTTGCAAGGTTCCAAATGTTGGCTGAGAAATAAAGGCCTGCTAATTGTTTTGCTTTTTAAAGAATGCCTCTCATTCTTCAATAGATCATTTTAAAATTAATTATCTATATGTCAATAAATAACAGGTTTTTTCAAAATTGTGATCATACAAATATTTCTGAGATGTGGCTCACGGCCAAGAAAATGGTCTCTTAATTTTATTTTGTGGGTTCCAGTTGTTTCGCAGCACTCTAAACCTTTATATATTTCCCCCCAGTATGTTTTGCTGATGAGATCTAAGGTTTAGCTCATGACAAAGAATTTGAGCCTCATATCACCTCTGTATTTAACAGCATATCAAAAGGATAACACAGTCCATGGGGAGTCAAAGCTCAGTGGAAAATATCAACTCTGTAGGTTTTAAAATCATACTGCTTAGAAGAACACAGGTCCAATAAATGCAGTGGCTGTGCAAACTCAGCCTCTTGAAAAGAATGCCTTCAGAGATACTCTGAATCCATCCATTCTTAGCCTTTCCTATTTTTTTTTTTTTCTAGAGAGATAATGATTTACTGATTTTGGTACATACTATTTAGAGCTGAAAAGAAAATTATGTAGAATTGGTTATATTGCTATTGATTATTATTCTGCCGCTGAAAGCCAGAAAAAAATATAATGTAAAAAATATTAGATTGACCTTTCTTCTTCTTTGAATTTGAATAAATTTTAACAGGCTGCTACCCTGCTAATCTTCCAAAATTAGGACATGAGCAATCTCAGAACTGGGATCTTAAACAGGAAAACTATAGATGATCTGTATTACTTTAGGGCATTGGAAAGTTTATCATACAGTGCATAGAGAGATGATGCGCCATCAGACAAGGGAAGAAGGATACCAAGTTGAATTTTCAGCTACCTTGTTTAATGTTATGTATAGTCTATGGAAGAACCTGTTTAAATACATTAAAATATGTATTGTATATAGGTGACATGATATATTCAGAATTGCATAAATTTTTAACCCTAGGAGAAAGCCTTTTAGAAAAAGCCCTTCTGCCAGTTCAAATCATCTCAGCATAAACAGAGGATGAGTCAAGTAACACATTAATACAGATTTTCTTTACATTTCTTTCCCAGACATCTGCTTATGGGGAAGAAATTTTCCTAGACGTCCATGTGAAAAGTAGAGGTAGAGGTAAAGGTAAAAGGTGATCTGTGCAGCATGTTGCTCCATAGGAATTTCAAAGGGTTTTCCATGAGGCCAGCACCTTGTGTGTTTGGAACGGTGCTGTGTGCCTCTTGTTGTCTTGCCTCAAGGTCCTTTGGTCTTACCTTCTTGAATGCTGTGTCACAAATTTGCAGTAGAGAGCAAGAACTTGGAAAAGCAGTGAAAGAAAGCAAGAACTTGGAAAAACATGTGAAGATAAATTATGAGAGGGACCTGAGAGAACAGATGTACAACTGCTGTCTTATTCATCTCTGGCTACAAAACTAAATCTACTACAACAGAAAAAAACTTCAGGGTTTTTTCAGTTTGTTGTAATGAGTGGTACCACTTCCCACTGTTTAGTTGTTTCCAAAGGTTCAGAGACAATCTCCCTAGTAAGATAAAATATGACATACATGACACCTGTGTGTCATGTATGAACTACTGAGTGAGTTAGAGCAACATCAACCTGCCCTGATCTCATAGAGTTCCCTAGTGACTGATAGAATCAAAGCTTTTCTCTGTTTCTATCTAAAGGAAACTATGAAGTACTGAAATCAGTTGGCCTTTCATGGCAGATTGTTCACTCTATGCAATTTAATCTATAGACTTGATCATGTGAATAAAAATGAAACCTTAAAAGGTTTTGAAAAAGATATTGGCTTCTTATAGAGTGTAATGTTAAAGTTCAGATACGTGGTCTTTGTGGAAGACCCATTGAGACAATACATAGTTTCGATATGTATGATTTTGCATATATCCTTAGCTTTTCCACGGAACATGGACATTTCCAATACTCTGTCTTAGCTTTTTATGGTAGAATGAGCCTTTCCTTAAATTATTGTACGTTGTTAACAGCGTTCAAATAACACATATTTAGAGATGTAGCAATTTATTTGAAGCATCCAGATAAAATGAACAGTTATTCTAATGATACCATCTAAAGAATTTACTAATTAATGTGGATTGTGTCTCCCTTTCCACTGTGGATGTTTAAGCAAAACACGGGATTGATTCAGGAGCTGGGCAAAATAATTTTCAAGCTGTAAAATGAACATTTTTCTTGATCCTACTTATTTTATTACTTTGAATGAAACATTGACTGATAACCTGCTCAAGGTCACTTAAATGGAGGCCTCCCCACAATTACCTTTCAATACTACAGGTAGTATTAACAAAAGGCATAGAGGATTTCTCAAGATTATCAACATGTGCTGCTAAATGAGTTTCTGCTTTCAATGCACATAAAAAAGACGTCTGAATTCAGAAAGTATTACCTTCTTCCTAAATATGCCAAGTCCAGTGAAGCTGCAGTTTCAATCTTTAATACAATCTGCCTGTGTAGAAACAACTGCTAAAGTGGAAGTACTCAGCAATAAAATTTTACACCACACAATTTCTCAAATTCTGACCCTCTTTACTAAAAGCAAAATGGCTATAAACTGGATAAAAGGGGATTGAGATGATAATATACGTTGCAAAAAATATTCACTGGTCATGTTAAAACCAGCTGGAACATAGGGAGTTCCTTGGAAGAGATATGACATAGAGCTTTTACACTTAAAACTCTGTCTTCTTAGAAATATTTGTGCTATAACAAGGAAAATTGAAGAAATTAATAATGATGAACACATGAAGAAGAAACTGAGCCACCAAAGAAATGGACATTATGAAAGAAGTATGGAAACAAATTGAAGGTCGTAGATCTGGTTTTTTGCACTCTGTGAGTGCAGTTACAAAAATAGACTTCCCCATGAAAGGCCCTTACATCCCACTTATTCTTCTGAGCTGTGTCTATGTGAAAAGTCTGCTGAATGCAGTCTTCGGAGCTCTGCATCCACCTACTTGTGTCTCTTTGCCATTGGCTCCCAGATCCTGCAGGGTCCTTTACTCCAATATCCTTTATAATACTGTGCCACTGAAAAACTTGTCTTTCTTCTCATAGCCTTTCTTTGATTTTTGATTGTTTTCTTGTGTTACTGCTTTGATTAATCATTTTAAATTACTCATTAGCAGACAACCAGCCCATTTAACCAACTGTTAATGTGCTGATTCTTCCTTTCATTTTCTACTCAGTTTGCTGCCATATGCAATATTTAATGAAGCTCAGGACTCCTTGATAGGCAGCTTTTCAATATCATTTCAACTTTACAAGCAGCACTTCAAAGCATTCCTCTGTAGCTGGAGACGTAGCTATGCCCAACTCTTCTTGCCTATCTTAGGAGAGTGCTATAAATCACATTTTCCCTGCAGGTTTTCTTGTGGTCAGGCTGTGAACAACTTTTCTCTATGTCTATCATCTGTTATATTATTTTTTTCCCTATAGAGTTATTTCAGGCTTCATTTATCTACTTATTTCATTTACACCTGTTGCATATGCAATTAGGCAATTATTACTATATTCTTGATGCTATATTCTTCGTTGGCTATTATTATACTTTGTTAGTTACACTGTGGACAGCTGAAATACATTTCTTTCTCTGAAGATTTATTTGCTTCATCCTTCTAATCTAAAATAAAAGTTCCCCCAATAGCAGAAAACTAGGACATAATATGAATATGGCCATGTATTACAGGGGTACTTTGAAATGTGCTGAAAAAACCTAGAGCATTTTCTGAATGGTGTGAATATAAATGCACATCCAGTGTCTGTTTTAAAGAAAAAAGGGATCTAATTTTCTGTACCCACCTATCCAGCTCAGGTGTGTGAACCTTGGAAACAGTTTCTCTTTCTGAACAGCTGCTTCAGAGACCTAACACAAAAGAAAATCTCATCTGTAGCTCTTTCTCTAGTGTTTTCTACCAGCTGTTTTCAACTCCCACACGTGCTGTGTTATAAACCCAAGGGATGTGACAGCCCTCATTTCCTATGGAAACAAATTAAGGACCTTAAGAGGCTCTTGAATTCCATTCCAGCATCTGACTTTGCAGCTTGCAAGCACTGGATGTCACAACTCACGTCTCCCTGCATGTGGGTCTATTTATTGAATCCTAATGGGAGCTGGCTTGAAAGTGAAAGCTGAAGAGAGGTAGGCAACCCCTTGAATTGACATTAGAGTTACCTCCACTTACCTTTATGCTTTTAGCGACAGAGTAGCACAAGATGGATCTCAATCCACTTGAATTATGAGGATTTAATTTTAAAAGATAAGATGAAAAACAGCATTTGTTTTGATCTTGCAAGAGCACCTTCAATCCAAGGACATTTCTTCTAAAGTATTTAATGAGTGAACAGAACTTGGTGATCTCACGATCATGCCACACAATTCATGTGCTCAATTTTCACCTTCTATCTTTTCACATACAAAACAGCATAAGCAAAGGAAACAGGGATTTCTCTCCCTGTACAGAAATCAAGTTATTTGTCACAGAGACCAAACAAAGTTTATTTGACATTAGGCAGAATCTTAAGAGAAGTGGAACTCCGTGTGTTTGTGTGTGTTACTCATGTGCTTACATAGCTACCATAGCTTGCTCAGTATTCTAAGGGTGCTTCATTTCTAAAAGTCTCACAGAGTGCCAAGCCTTGATTTCTCATGAAGTAGTGCTATTTTGGTACATCCACAGTAAGATCACAGTGCACTTTAGATTGTCACTCACCAGGCTTCATAACTTCTGTTTCTGCCATAACTGAACATATTTGTGAATCTTCTTTATTGTTCCAATTTAAATTTTCACAACCAATTCCAATGTAATAAACTTCTACCTTTTAAAAACACTGTAGCTTGTTTTCTAGCATTAATTTCATAAATGGAAGTTGAAGGATATAAAATGCTAAAACAATTTTATGCCGTCATTTGCTCTGATTTTATTGGGCCTACAGGTTCTCTACAGATTCCTTTTTACTTACAGTCCATGCTTCCTGCAGACCACTTAGTCAAGACACTGGAAATTTTTTTCCAAATAATACACATTTTCCCTGATATAAAGAAACTAATTTACTCTTTTCTCTGACCAACAAGATTCAAATTTACATATATCTCTGTGAACCTTTATGACCTCTATTTTCTTTAATTGCCCTTAGAAGCAGCCTAGTTTTATGCAAACATAATTAACCTCTCATCCTCTTTTTGGACATCCTTTGGCATCCTACTTATAATTAACTACTTTGTGAGTTTTTCTCTTCTCTAACTTTCTTTCCTTAGTACTTTCCCCCTTTTGTTTTCCCTTTTCACCATTTTTTTATGTCTTTCTAATCACTTAGTATCATTAGAAGTGTAGTCACCATTTATTTTTGGAACCTGGTTGAAGATTCAGTTTCATCTATCATCACAGTTTCTATCTGTCACATGAAAATTGAAAGCCTTGTTAAAGGCATGAAGTTTATTATTTTATATAACATATCTTCTATTTATCCACAGTTTAAATTAGAAGTTTGATACCTGTTCAACTAGAAACATTTACAACTCCAGCTACCAAAGATCTACAAGGTGTTTGACAGTATTATGAAGTGGATTTCTAATGGCATTAAGGATGAGATCTTGAATGCTCCTTCTGTTGATTTCTAAAGGCTGCATACCTGAGATGGCCACCAGAGAAATTTGTTCAACAACCTTTTTCTTGCCATGGCAGGCAGATTTCTTCATTTTCCCAGCACAATGGGGACTTTTGAACCTGCAGAGTCAAACACAGGAGCTAGCTAAGGACTTGGAAGTCAAATGTAGGCGAGGACAGCCCAGATTTAGTGCACAGAGACTAACCATGGCTACCATGGTACAACAGAGTTCAGTTTTGAAACAGTACATGAACAAATTATGTCTCCAGTCAAGGGAGAAAATATCTTTGATCTATGAACATGTCAAAGACAGGATGTTACATTGCAGGAGGAAAAGTATAATGAAAAGCAGATTTTTAACTGTGGGAGGAAAGAAGTCCACTGTATCAGAGTTTCCACACTGTTGTCAATTGTTCCACTGGAGTAATTGTTTATTGCTGTCCCACTCCTATTAAATTAATTTCTCAGAGAGAAGCATGGCACACAGGAAAGCCAAATGCCATGGGCCTAATTCTGTTGTGTTAAGGGCCAATAATACCACTGTGCCCACGGTGTTCCACATATCTGAATAAGAGAAGGCCTCATTGGCCATAAAAACAGAGTTTTATTCCAGTTTTGTTCCCAGAAATGTACAAAGACAGCAAAACAATATGCAGCAAGTGACTGGGGTACTCACAGCTGAAGTCTATCCATAAGAGTCACATTGTCTGATTTTGGGCTTCACATGCAGTGTCTGTTATAACCCCCATCTCCAAGAACAGATTACATATAATGGAACAAACTCCACATATTTCTGAGGCGGTCTGAATTTCTGGTTTTCCAGCAGTCCAATAAGACAAAAACCAGAGAGCAATGGTATTCCTGGAAAACTGAGAGCATGTAGGAGTTACTATAACACAGTAATCTGGGATACAGAAACATTTCTTGATCTTGAAGTGGGAAAAGAAGCTTAAAAGAAAATATATTGAGAAGAGAGACCTGAAATGAACTGGGAACTAAAGATCTCAGCAGA
Source organism: Euphonia xanthogaster (assembly GCA_034509185.1). NCBI lineage: Eukaryota > Metazoa > Chordata > Aves > Passeriformes > Fringillidae > Euphonia > Euphonia xanthogaster. The sequence continues at coordinate 22,624,877 of JAYDZK010000113.1, forward strand.
CATCAGATGGCATGAGAGAGACTGAAGGTTACTAACTGAAAAATTAGGAGGAAATAGTTTAATGAAAGTCTGTTCTAATAGAATTCAGTAAGTTCTCAGAGTCATTATCATGGTTTCTCTTGCATTTCTACAATCTATTAAATAAATTTTTGAATAGCAGCATTCCAAAAACTAGTATCCAGCTAGGAAAGAGAGCCTCAGAATAATTTCTTTTTTGGCCGCACTTAACGCCTTGTAAGAGGGAAAAACCCCTCAACCTCTAAAATCTCTGACAATGAAATATTAGTCATAAAAGTAATGGAAAAAATAAAGTAATTTTGGAGTGAATACTAAGGCGAGTTAGTGTGACCTTGATTTGAGATGAAATCCAGAGAGTAAGGAGCACAGGATCCAAGCTGTATGATCTCCATGGACCACACTGGGACAAAGACCAGCTCATCCTCTAGATGAGCAGTAATGACAACCATAAAGAACTCAAGACGTTTTATAGGTACAAAATCAGAGACATCCTCTACATTTTTACTAAAATTTAAGACTTGAAGCTAAAGAAAATGTGATGTAAAATCCTGCTTGAATGTACTAATGGCAAATCATGCCAGATACGTTCTTCAATAAGAGAACTGATCTTTAAGACTGAAAAGATATGGACAAAGTTTTCTTCAAGAAATTTTCCTGTGCTCACACAATGAGAAATCATGAGTTAAAATAAAGTCTGGGACTACAAGAATTGAAGGTAGGCAAAACTGAAATTAACAACTATTCCTTTCAGTTGTTCTGAAAGGAACAGTTGTCATTATAGCAGAGTTTCTCAATAAACAGTCACCACTAATGACCACAACATGGTGAGATTAACAGTAGAATAATTTAAAAATTTACATGGTTGGATGACTCTAAATTTTCATGGGAAGAAATCATGTACTGGGAAACAAATAGAATTTATATACGAAAAGGTACAAAGACCCACAGTCAGGGCATATAGCAAGTATTTCTGCCATAACCTGGGAGTTCAATGGTTGGGAAATGCTAATGAGGAAGGAAAAGAGCCCTGAACTCCTGAACTGTTGGTTAGTTTTAGACACAATTTGCCTACTGCTGTAATGCCTTCATGGAAAGCACAGATACAACCCTAGGTTATATCAAATGAAATCTGCACTCCTGTGGGAATATGGAAGATGATTGCTATATTACCAGATCTCAAGAGAACTTATCTAGGTGGACAGCTTTCTTTTCAAAAAATGTGAACTCAACCTGGAAGGATGCTGAGATGATTTGGAGACTAGAGAAACAAGTACTACAGTGAACACTATAAGGATTTGGCCTGTTTATCTTAGCAAAATGAAAGTGAGGAGTGAAAAAGATGGGCTCTATATTAGAAGGATAAACACCAGGGGAAAGAATAATTAATTTGGACAAAATGCAACAAGTACACCGGAATAAATGGATACATGTGGTTATGAACATATTTAATTAGCAAATTAGGACAGGTTTTGTCTATGGAGGAAATGGTTAAATTCAGAATTCAAAATATATCCTTCAAATCAAATTCTGGTTAAAGATATGAGGGTACAATGACTTTGGATTGCTGCTGCCTACTTCATGTAAACTTGGGGATCATACTGCACCCATCTTTTCTAAGAGTCACTATGTCCACAAACAGGAACTTTATCTCCACAAGAACAACTTGATTAAGTCTTTAACATATAAAAAGGAAGTATTTACATTTGAAAGAGAATAAGACTTACACGCAGGAGGTAACAGGAAATTCATGTTTTGAAAATGCTGATACTTTTAATTCTTAGACTCAGTTAGAACTTATCAGGCAGTGCTCTGCTTTCTTAGTATGGCCCCCTAAAAAATACTACTATGCTGTGTCAGGAAAATTACTTGCAAACTTTGTGGGATTAAGATTAAATTCCCATTCAATTAACAGAGCACTTTGTGAATCTGCCAACCAAAAATATATTTTTAGCATCCTTTAGGTATTAACCAAACCATTTTTTAAGTGTAATGGATAAAGTGTCTGTGGCATACTTCAAAAACCATTGTCTGCATGTCCTGCTGGGGTTGTATTTTAATTTAAAATTCTTTATGTATTTCCATTCCTGGCTGTCAAAGATTGTCAACATATCCCCTTAATTATTTATTAAACACTTCTAGCTTTCCTCTGTTTTTATCTCTGTTTTTTTTAATCAGACCAAACAAATTGTGTCAACACAAGAAAAAAAATGTTAAATATGAGAAGAGATGAAAACATTTTCTCAGTGATTGGATGCCTGTATATTGAACACAGAACACAGTAGTTCCTCTGCATTGATTAATATGACACACACTGAAACAGAGGGCAAATACACAAAAATAGGGTAAATAAAGTCAGAGAGAAAAAAAATGCAAAGTGAAGAAGAGAGGAAAATAATACAGAAAATAAATATATGGGTTTAACTCCAGCTGTTTGTGTAAGTCTCTGACTAGGAAATCCATTTAACAGATTCAAGGAGATTAAGATTCCTTAACAAGTGCTTTTCATTCAGTATTCTTTTTCACATCTCACAATCTCCAAAACTTTAGTAAACTGCCTGCTCTACACTGTATAGAGATACCATTTATTAAAGTCAATTAAGTGTATTAGAATGACACTGGTATCAGACCTGGACTTTGGAAGACATGACTTGAACAAAAACCAACCTGATATTTCTTCTCCTACACCTTCAATATCAGTCGGTTGGTTCAACTTCTATTTCTTAAGGCCCCTGAAATGGCCAAGGCATTAAAAGATTATTTCCGTTAAAATTGAATGAGAGATAGACAGATAGATAGATAGATAGATAGATAGATAGATAGATAGATAGATAACAGTCAAAGAATGTTATCCTTTTATCTCCTGTGTTGCTCTTTTTCATTCTAAGAGAGTGAAGTGTTTCCTCCCAGTTCTTGTAACAGTTCATAACTTTATGTGTGTCTCTCTCTACTGGTGCATGTGCACATGTGTGCATATAAATAATCCATATATATATAATTTTATAATACATAAAATTCTTTCTATTTAAGTAAATTTTTATAATTTTATAATACTTGCCTGTGTGAACTTCGGTGTGTCAGTGGAAACTAACGCTGCGTGGTTGGCAGTCTGTATAAACTATCACTTTCAGGAAGAAGAGGATTTGGGTATTTCAGTGACATAAATATTTTGGGACTTCATTCTGATGTGATATATCTAAACACATCACCTTATTTAAGAACATGCTAGACTTCTTGGCAGCTCAAGATAGGTGGAATCCAGGCCTCAGTTACTAACAGAGATATTTTTGGAGGTGTATATATACATGTGAGGCAGACGGTCTTTTCTGAACCTTTCTCTTTAATTTTTAGCTTGAAATTTTCTCAACATGGGATGAAGCCTAAACTGATGTTGATCCTCTAAGCTGGCCTTTATCTGAATGAGTACCCAATATACAATGAATGCTACAGATTAACTAAAATTAAATGTCCAGAACCATAAATAATGGAACTAGAGCATAATGGCATTTCATTTGTGATAAAAAGTAGACATTGTATGGCCTGTTTTAATACAAATATGATACCACTGCAGCTTTAGAAGCCAAATAGTGTCAGGTTAAGGGTAAGAAGGTGGTTGTCATTTTTAGGAGTACCCCCATTTTCAGCAATTACTATAGAGGTGGGAATCTCCCTAAGGCTTACTTAGTCTTGGTAGAAATAATAATTTCCATCTTTCTTTTCCCAGAGAGTCTGAAAGGAAATACTTTCATTTAACCAATTCTCAGTGCCTAGTCCAATAATGGCATTGATTTTGTGTGGCTGGTTTTGCTGGGGTGAAGTTAATTTTCTTCACAGTCGCTATCATGGAGCTGCATTTTGGATTTGTGCTGAAAACAGGGTTTCTATTGCAGAGATACTTCAGTTATTGCTGAGTGTTGGAATTTTAGATGTTAAAAGTGCACAGATCCCTCCTTCCTTCTCTTCCCCCAAATTTATATGCTAAGAATGACACAATATGGTCTGGGATGTCCACTGTGTCATTGGGGTCAGTTGTCCTGTCGTGTGCTCCCCCCAATTCCTTGTGCACCCCAAACCCACCCTTTGGGTGGGGTGAGGAGCAGAAAAAACCTTGACACTGTGAAAGCACTCCTCATTAACAGCAAAAAAATCTCTGTATTGCCAACACCGTTCCTACCACAAATCCAAAATGGAATCCCACACCAGCTATTGTGGAGAAAAATAACTCTACCCCTGCCCAAGCCAGCACATTTAGCTATTTTCACTTCCTAGCATTAATATCCTAGATATTTCAATGTCATTTGCTAAACCTGAAAACTGTATTTCATCTATCCTATAGCAAAGAATTTTCTGCAACATTTGCACACATATTAGGTACACAGTTCTCCATGAATTCTCATCATTTGAAAGCAAGTCTTTATGTGTTTTAGAACCAGACATTATCTGCAAAAAACTTCTTAATTTGTTGCATGCATGATATAACCTACAGAAAACAACGGAATATGGAAGAGTAGCAAAGACTTTCCCTCTTTAATGAAAATGATTCTGAAATCTAATTGTCTATTATTATGCTCTAATGAGGAGTTAATATACAACAATTTAATCTGATTCTTAAAAGGGGCACTAACCCTTCAAGGGTTAGGAAAAAATCCCCACCAACCCCACCTTTCTTTAGTGCCCAGCAGAAATGCTAGAAAGCATTCCTTCAAATTCCTACAAAGCACAATTACAATTGTATTTATGAGTTGTCCATCTCTTGCCAAAACAGAATAAATTTGACCTGATTTATGTGTCTAATTAGAGTTATAAGAGGTTTTTTTCAGTTTACAAGCTGAGGGCCGTGGCAAGAACTTTTGTGTCATAATATGTCAAATAAATTGATCAGTACCCACTCACCATTAGGGTTTTCACCACTATCACTCTTCCTTAATTTAAACGCTTTTCTTTTTAAAAAATGCCAGATTGGCAAAATGAGATTCACAAATTCTATGCCTATCTACAGAGCAGAGTAATGCCAGATTTTTGGAATCCCTGAGGACCTCCACAAATGAAGATTTCACAAAGTTTGTGTTCTGTCATTGCAAAGAGACAACATTAAAGGCTTGGGGAGAGGGAGGGGTGGAGCTACAAAATAAAAGCTGAAAGCTGCTGTCAAACTGAACTCTCTGACTTAGGCACGGTTTTAGGCCAAACCGTCAAACAATCTTATTTGAGGATTAGAGCCAGGTTAGCTACTGTGGTTTGACCCTGCTCCAATCCAATTGATGCTAAGGTCAAGTAGACCAGATGAAAAAGTCTTGCAGGAACTTACTTCATTCCACACACTTCATGCTAAGATATTTCCACAGTCTGCTGCCTTTAGGATGGTTGTTTGCTGGACCAATTTCTGCATTTAATAGGCTGCAGACCAGCTCCTGGCTTACCAGAAAAACACACATGTTCCTTAAAAACATTATTTTATGTGCAGATTGTCCCAAGGTAGTTGTTTCATATAAATTGGTTTTGCATTTAAAGAGATTATAAATCCCCAATTTCTCAGCTTCACCCAAACTTCCTCTATAGTACTATGTGAGTATGAAAGCTTAAATCACAATCAATGCTAGTTTCTGAAGATAAAGTTTGCACAATTAATTAGAAACTTTTAAACTGGATTGCAAATTGTAAAACACTTAATAAAGCACATCTAAATTTCAACAACAAAATGGTTTCTTCTTAGGAGCTCAAGAAATAATAGTCACCCAAAAATTCATGTTGCAGAAGGTAAGGATGCAGAATTCATCAAATTACTCCATCTGCTGGCTGATTTCCTCCAATCCTGGATGATTTCTCTTAGCTGTGTATTCTTGTCCCTTTTTAATGCAAATGAAACATTCAAAGCTTGATCAGTGTCCTTTCAAAGCAAATGAAATATTCAGGGTTGCCTTTGATATTCAAAGCACTTCCTGGAATCATGACTCCCTCTTTTCTCTCCATTTCCAGTTTAAGAAGACCTTTATGTTGCAATTTTAACATATTCTTTCTTCTACAGAAGGCACAAGACAAATGTTTTAACACTTTAGTGGCTTTACTAGCCTTTCAATGTTGCACATCATAAAAAGTATAAATTATCCAACAATTTGACTAATCTTATGATTTTTGGTGTGTTTCTGTTGTTCCATGGAACATTCATGACACTTTAGAAATACAAATGTCCTACTCTCTAACAAAGTACTCAGAAGTTGTGCCTGATTCCCACCCTTCCCACCTTGTAACCTTCCTACTGAATAGTCTTCCCTGGACCTAAACTGAACTATTTCTAGAAATTCTACTTATTCATAAGTGTCTACCTGTATCTTGTATTCAGTCATGCTCAGCCAGTATTCATTCAGGACAGCCCCATGCACCCCCTTTCAGGACTTGTCCACAGCTACACAATTTTCTGTACAGCCTTTTGTCTCTCATGCTTTCCATACCCTTTTCTGAATATCACCACTGCCACCCCTCTGCAAACACATTGTGAATTTTTTTGCAATGGGACCATCCATTATAACACATAAATATGTCTGTATTTAAACTGATGGCACTTCTGGTTTATTCAAGGTGTTGAGCTAGTGCATGAATAAATAAATGTGTACCTCTAAAGAACCAGTTTTGAAAACTAGAAAGTACAACCTTCTAAATTAAATGATCACAATCTACATACATCCTAATTTATGTGAAGGTTTTGAGGGAGATGTAGCTCTAAGATTAAGGCTTTTGTGGTCCCCAATATGCTTCCTCAGATTTTCAATTCTTGCAGGTCAGGCGTATTCTGAAATAGCAAAATGGAATGAGCAAAAATATTTGCAGTCTTGAATCCGGATTAGGCACAGTAACAACCAGAATTGCCATTCTAGAAGTTTGAATTGATCAAGGCAACGACTGCTAAGAGCAGACACATAAGCAAGCTGCTGGAAGTTATTCACTAATAGAATAACAGCGCATTAAATTAAATGCACTTGGGCTTGAAACTCTCTGAGTGAGCGCCTAGGTTTCTCTGACATGAAATGAATTACACAAACTACTTTAGTGTTTACTCACAATAATCCCCAGACTTGCCAGCCACCAACTTGAGGCACCCTGTCGTGCTTGGTCCCAGGTTCAGCTAAGCAGGAGATCAGGCTCTCCTCGTCTTCCTGTGCTGCTTCTCCATGCGCATGTTGGAAATGCTCCCCTTGCAGGCCATGCTCCCTGTGCCTGCACTAGAGATGATTCTAGACAAGAGTCACCACATTTTTCTATGGGTTTCATCAGAGGGCCCAGGTTCAAAAGACAACAAAGAAAAATGATTCAGCACACAGATAAGGGCTTCACAAATACTTTTATCAGTTTACATCCTGACAAGGTTGAGACCAATGCTCACAAATGGAAGAGTGGGTCAATGATTCTCTACAACGAGACTTGTGTAACCCAAAGTGTTGATCACTTTACCTCAGGGAGGAAAGAAATGTAGAGCGCAAATAGAAACTGAGTCACTATCCCTCCCTACCAACCCCTCCTGTGCAAATTAATGCTGCCCTCCCATTCTAGAAGCCACAGAGAACTGTGAGACAGAAATGTATATTTTACCTTGAAATTAATTGCCAAAGGACACAGCTGGAGCAGCATAACAAAGTGTAATTTATGTCTGTTACAACAAACTTGAGTTAGCACAGCTCAAGGACTCAAGTAGTTACAAATTGCAGACAGGAACTTTTGGGTGAGAGAGCCCTTTTGTTCAGATAAAGCCACTCCTACCTTTTTGTGCACCAAAGAAGGGATGAAAAAAACCTGTTGTTGAAAAAGAAATATGAGGAAATTGAAGCAAAAAAGCCACAAGGCAGACCAAGTGATGGAATTTATATAAGAATTTGGTACATTGCCTTCCATATCTCAATAAGGGTAGTACCTATTCGATGGTGGTATTTCTTTTATTTGCTCTAACAAGACTATTACATTTCAGGCACATAACAACTTGCTGAATTCTGACTGTAAGACTCAACATTTGGTGTAGTTCACCAAGCCAAATTGCGCAGAAATAATCTGTCTGTAAGAAAATAACCACCAAAGGAAGCATATTGAGTTCACACGACAATACCTTTAGCATCTCTTTGCTACTCCTTTTATGTGATGTAGTGCATGAAATTACATTTAAAACAGGTTTAGATAAAAAAGGTATGTCAAATATCAAGATAATAACATGTGAATTCTATGTTGAAATCAGTGTTATAACAATACCTAACAAAGTCCTTGGCAGACTAGTTAAAGGAGAAGATACTGAACTGAACTGAACTGAACTGAACTGAACTGAACTGAACTGAAGAGTCTTTCCAGCATTCTTATTTCCATTTCATGTCAGGAAATTTGCATAATTAATTGAAAGCACCATCAGTGAAACAAATTAAAATAATGCCTCTTTTTTTCTGCCAAGGAGATGAGTGTTTTCTCTGTTAAGTTTAGGTGGAACAAAAAGCTTTCTTTAACACATGCTTGCCATGCTTGGGAAATGTAAAGGGCACATAATCTAAATGGTTCATACTTGCATGTGCACAGATATGCCTGTGTTTATGCAGTACTCAAGTTATTTATACTTACATAACTATTTCTGACTTAAGCCAACCAATGCTTTGACTGAAAGGATGCATTTCAACCTTTTTACATCATCACTATATTTTCTTTTCTCAGAAGATTAAGTAGATTACATGTGAGTGAGATACATTCTATTCCCAGAAAGGTCACTATCTCTGACACTGTGAGGGGATCATCTTATGAGTATTGGACACTGATACATCTGTCCATCACCAGTCCATCTGTCCATGACTACAGGCAAGGATTCAAGCAGCTCAGCCTAAATATAAGACTCTTAATGTATCAGTGTGAACTCATGAGTTAACACAGTCAAGCCAAGCCAGATCAAGCTATGATAGTAATTGAAAAGAAGATCATTTGCCATCTTCAGACAGAGCATAGGAGTATTGACTAAGGAGCTTACAAACCTAATACTTAGGCCAGTTCCCCCCCTTCACCTGATATGAAGCAGAGGCATCTCATATCCACCTAGAAGCAAAGCAAAGGGTGAGAAAGAGAGTCAGCATTAGCTAGAAGAGATATGAAAGAATGTCAGCTCAGGTTGTTCTAGTTGGTACAAAGTGGAGTAGCCCAGTTGCAGCTCTATGTCTGAGCTTGCTTGCCTGCTCTGGCAGCATAAGAATAAAGAGGGGGAAAACATCATGGCCTCAGGATGTCATAAAGAGTGCTCTCTGTACCAATTGCATTTGCTCTCCTGGCAAAAAATGAATTTGTACTTCACTAGGAAAAAATACTTCCGCAGTAAAATAGCATGTGAGTACATCAAATAAAATTCCCAGAGCATCACTGTTCAGTTGTCCTGTGTATACTTCTGCTGTCATTCATGCATACTCCGTGGTCTCCAAACACTGTCTTATCACCAGCACAACAATCACACCAACTCCAAAATAATGTAACTAAACTTCTGAAAGTGAATCACCATGTTCTGCAAAAAGCTCATCTTCAGGTACTGAGGTGCATTGCAGGAATAAAAGCTCTTCAGATCTGCTGCATAATAAAGCACTACAATTCTAGTATATTTTTCCAATTTCCTTTTAGGTAGAACCTTTAAGTTACACCTTTCCCTAGCGCAGTCCTTTAATTTAAAATTGATTTTCTCATCAAAAAAAGTGGCCTAATTGCATAAGAGGCTCCATAGTTCAATGAACAATTAGTAGTATTCAGTGTGTTTCAGTCTCAAAGCAGCAGATGTCAACAGCCTTGCAGATTTCAGATATCAATTATTCAGATTTCAAATCAATCAGACAACATCTGAAAACTAGAAAGACCTTGGTTTTTATTAGTCTAACAACTAACGGCAGCTTAGTGTATATTTTAAGCAAAATGCATTTGAAAAGAACACATCACTTCCCACATGTATGTTTTCATTCTGGTCTTTACTTTTATCTCCCAAGGTTTAAGAAGCAAAATGTTTTCAATAGGAAGAAAGGTGAAGGCTGCTTTAGGCTCTCAATGTGAAGTCCTGTACCAAGAAACAACATGAGAAGTTAGACAAAAGGGCTTAGTAATTGTTTAAACTGGAATTAAATATTTTTTTTAAAAAAAAAGAATTGATGTTCCTGTTGGCAAGAAGGGGTCCAACTAAGATAAGCTCTGCAAAAAAAGTACCTTGCTATCATTAAATATTCTTATTGATAGCTCTAAATTGTTCGCTCTTTATCCCTCTTATATGCTGTTTCCTGGTTAGACCATTTTTGGCTGCTAATTTTATTTTTGTCCTGTGATAATGTATAAAAGTTGCTGTGAAATGAATGTGACCATACTGTGAGTTTAATGTGCACCTCTTGCTGTTATTAGATGGGGCTGCAGGGTAGGCCTGCTTGGGTTTGCTGCATGGGAATTCCATTATGTAACAAACACAGCTAAAGCCGGCAACTGCTTTAGATAAATATCTAATTGAAGATATTTTTCTGTCTGCAGGGGAAAGTAAAAAGCATTCACTTCATACCTTGAGAGGGAAATAAACAGCATGAATTAAGGAGGATAACCTGAAAGGAGACGTGTTTTATACACAACAGGACAAGCTAAGTCATCAGTCCTTAGTATAACAAAAGTTGTAGACAAAGATTAAAATAGGACAATGATAATAACAGGAGTTATTATTCAAAGATTTATTCAAACCAACCATTACCCAGACATTCTCTATGCCCCACTTTGAAGCTTTAACAGACACTGATAAGGGTTGCCACCCCCTGACTGGGCTCCAGCTATCTCATAAAAGCTACATTTACTTTGCAAATCCCCCGTCCTTTCAAGTTCCCAGTCCTAGGTACAATTTACAGCATAGTCAAGCTCCTTATCAGGGCTAGATCCAGGCATGCATCTAGTCAACTCTCAGCACTGCAGCTTTCACAGGGGGAAATCCAGGCATGATGGCCAAAGGGATGTTACCAGCTAAGAACAGCAGCAGCCAGTGCTGATTCTTGGCATTACTGATGTACACATATTGTGTATGTGGCAGTAGGGAAAATTTGTCCTAAGCACAACTTTTATGTATTCTAAGGAAAGCCATAGCTGAAGCAGTATCCTAACTCCAAGTATAAAGTTCAGTAGAACTGCAATGTTAATTGGACCTTATATATTCCATAACACGTAGGACTTAGAGAACCATGCTTTAGATTTGTCATTTTCACATTTGGAATTAAAAGGTGTGTACCTAATGTGTAAGATTAAGGACAATGTGTACTTGAGTGCACACCTCTCAAGAAATTCACTAAAATTCAAGTACCGCCGTTTTTTTGACATTTCAGCTTATATATATAAATTGTATTTGAAGCAACCCTAAAAATATCACACATTGCCTTCCATTTCTGAAACTGTCAACATGAATTTTCCTGGTTTAATCTTTTTTTTTCTCTACAAGAAAGTCCTTTCCTCTTCAATCAAATATGAAAAATTTATCTGTTTTTATCCACATAAATCTCTTTCCAAATGACTGGGGGTTTTTTTATCTACCATATAAGAGATTAATTTCAGATTACCAGTGACCTCATCCAAAAGCTTTAAATTTTGGAGTTACTTCAAGTTTATATGGAATAGTATCAAGGCAACTAAATACTTCTTTATCTTTATTTTAACTGAAGGAAGGACTGCTTAAGATTTCTGACAAAAATCCCCAGAAACTACACCCACTATTTTTTAGGCAGCTGGGGAAAAAGGTGGTTCTTTTGTTGTTTACAAATAATTATTTTTCTTTTATAACTACAGAGGAAAAGAAATACTGTTTATCCCCTGAAGTCTGTCTTCCAGAAGGCAGCAGGTTTCTGCACCACTAATTGCAATACACAAGAGGGACAGCCTTCCCCCATGTAGGTGTAGGAAGTTTTTAAATATATATTTTTTAAACTCAGGACAAATTTCAGAATACAATGTTTTGTATCTCATCCAATGTACAGGATTTTGTTGTCTTTTGGTTTTTTTTGGTAGTTCCCAGCACAGGGCAGTATTTTCCATTTGCTGCAAGGGTGCTGTCAGGAACATGGGGGCATTTCCTTAATTCCACAAAGGAATCTGAGCTCATTTCAACACTGAGTTTCCTCCTGATGGGGAGAACCAGCCCTTTGGGGACTCTCCAGCCTCGATTGGACATGCATGCTGCACATCCTTCCTCAATCTTAAGAGCTCTCTGCATGCAGCAGTGATAACAGCAGTACAGTGGAGAGAATGAAATGAATGCCACTGAGAGGAGTATAAATTTCTTTAGAGCCAAATCTGACAAGAGAACTCTGCAACAGCAGAAGATCCACAATAGAGAATCCCATCTCAGGAAGGCAAATCAATGGTGCTGCAATTTTTTCTATGCCACTCAGCACAGAAAGAGCACTACAATGACACACACAGAGCTAATGCAAGAGGCTACAGCCATCTCACATGTAAGGCCACATTCAGGCAGTTCCAGCACCCATTCCAGTGGGGAATCAGCTCTACTGACTACAAAACAGCTGTGAGTTTCTCAGTAGCCACCCCAATACTCCCAGGTAGCCACTTAAAACTTTTATATGGTACCTTTACTCTGACTGATTAACACATGTGCACACACACATGCAAAATAAAAAAAAAAAAAAAAAAGAAAAAGAAAAAGAAAAAAAACACAAAAAAACCCAAACAACCAAAAAAAACCAAACAAAAGGAACAAAAAAAAAACACCACAAAACCAAAACCCTAAAAAAAAAGTATACAGCTCAAAAAGTGCCTCACAGCATGAACTTAACAAAAATAACAATTTCCATATGTTGGTCTCTGCAAGTATTTAACTATATGTTTATGATGTCTCTATCTCCTTGATTTAATTTCATCTGTTCAGGGCTCATCAACAGTTTGCAAAGAATTTAATTAGGACAAGTTAACTAAGTATTTGCAATTGCCATCAAAACTGCACAAACATTCCAAACTGAGCTAATCTAAGAAATCTACAGCTGTGAGTCCTTGGAAGAACAAGAAACCCAAACGACAGAAGCTCATTTAATAAATTCAGAAAATTTATTATTCAGAATTATATGTGATTCAAGTAAATACATATAATGTATTTCATGTCAGCAGTTTCCCCTGGTTGTCTTGAACTGTATTGAGAAGAAAAAAAAAATTGTTAAATACATATACCAAAACCTGGGAAGGCAGGAAAAGCATTTTCCAACTCCTGGTGTGAAAATAAAGGATTGCTCTCAATAAAGTAAGAATTGATTTTCCCATCCTCAGTGTCAAGCTAATTTGTTTCTAATTTTAATGGGATTAACCTATGCCAAAATATCCATTGGCTTTTAAGAATATAGCATCTTAAAACACTGCAGCCTTTGTAGGTTTAACTTCCAGCTTATTTCAGGCTTAGAAAATAGTGGGATCTGATGAACATCATGTGATGCCAAGTAAATCTGGGCTGTATGGCATGAAAATTCCCTTGCAAAGAAATTTATCACACAGTGATGCAGCTTCCCAGAGGACAGGCTGTCAGTTTTTTTTAAGCTGGCTGGATCACACATTCAGTAGGGTACTGGCTAACAGCGTTGTTTAACCTCTTTTCACAAGGAGAACCACTTAGAGCTTTGTAAAAAGAGGGTGGTCACAATGCATTCTAATTCCTAACCAAATAAAAATCAGGCTAAACCTTGGATATTTGGTTTTTAATTCACATTTCCCACTATTTGCTTACTTCTTTGTTTACATGCTAAAGATATCATAACTTGCTTAAAACTATTTTTTTTTCTGAAGACAAGTTTTTGATGTCTTATAGATCAAGTGTTCTATGGATTAAAAGTTGTGAAAAGCAGACATACAAATAAATGAAGCTATCTTCCATTGTATACATTGCCCCTACTTTCCATAATTTATTTGACTAATGCTCAGGAGAAAATGGATTGGAAAAACACAGAGCTAACAAAAGACATTTACAGGAATTTGATATTGCCAATGGGCTAAACCAGAAACAAAATCTGAGAGTTTCAGCAATGACATTAATATAAGTGTGTGTGTGTGTTCTTCAAGTTTTACGTTTCTGTGCAAGGGAGGAACAATTTAAGAAAATAAAAGGAAACTAAGCCCCAGGGTAATACTGCTTGAGGAAGAAGTTATCCCTTTAATTATTATTTTCTATAGAGCAAAACTGGATTATTTAGCTACAGTCATAACTAATAAGTATAATCCAGGAAATAATTTTTTTAAGACAAAACCAGTTTCTGGGGCAAAAGAGTGCAATGTCATATGTGTTACTTAACTGGATCAACATTTGGCAGGCAGAGGAACAGCCACACATGATGTGCCCCAAAGACACCAGTGAGCCAAACACCCTTGGGGGCTGCAGCCAGCAGCACAGCATGCAGAGATTTCACCATGGGCCAAAGAGGTCAAGTGTTGGCTCCTCCTTAGCTCTCAAACAGAGCCAGGATCGGAAGAGCAAAAGAAAGGTTCTTTAGCCGTCTTGATTGTGCACTGGCAATGATGGATAGGCAGTGCCTTGGGTGTTTCCATTTCAATCCAAGCCATCCCAGCCCTCTGTCATCTATTCTCTGAGCATTAGACAGCACCAAGGCAAAGCCATTCTTTTCCTGTCTTGCACACGGTTCACACAAGTCAATAACAGACTTTTATCAAGCAGTAAGTTACCTCAATAAGCCAAATTTCTTTTGGAGTTTCAGGGTGCATTAACATGCAACGTAACTGGAAACTTTTTTAACAATAACATTCTTATAACTAAGGCGAAGCAGATTTTTCTTTTAAACTGTTTTCTATGCTAAT
>JAYDZK010000113.1:22639802-22653971 GCA_034509185.1 Euphonia xanthogaster
CTAATGTAGGATTGTGTATTTTGCGTGTCTTCAATGCCACCTTGTGGTAAAACTTTTTTCTTATTGCTTTTCCTTTTTTTAATTATTTTTGCACTTTTACTTTTAAAAAGCAGTACACCAACAGCAACAAAACAAACAAACAAGCAAACCCTCCAAGTGAAAAAAATTATATCCAGTATATCCAGAAGCATATCCATATCAGAATGTGCAAGATGATACAACTTTTCAGCCTCAGCATTTTCAAAGCCTAAACCAAGAAAAAAGAAAAAAAACAGAAAAAATTAAAAAAAAAAAAATCAAAACCAACCACAACATACAGAACAAGAAAAAGGTCAGACAAAAAAAACCCTGAAATTTATTTTATTCTGAAGTCAGTAACAGAAAGGTTCATTGCTGTTGATTCACAGCCCTCCTGAGGTACTTCGATTGAACACAAATTTATGAAGTCTCCGGATATGCTGACTTAAGAGCTAGTGTCTACTTGTTTTCTCTTCATAGATCAATAGCTCCCACTACTTATATATTTTCTTCTGATATTTAGCTACTCTTTCATCATTATTAGAATTCACATTTGTTAATGTACAGCAGAATCCTATTTCACAGTGAAAGCTGCTTGGTGTCATAGAAAGGCATACATAACATTTCATAGATTATTATTACAAATATTCTAATGTAAAGTTTAAACAGCAACAGCACTTAAAATGCAACTGGAGAAGACTTTACTGCATAGACATAGAACAAAGGTATTACAAATACTTTCATGATGAAAGTATTTATAATTCCAAAGAAAATGCACAATATAATTACATTTGTTGATTTCCATAACCTGTAATGTAATCTTCAGCATTATGGAGCCTCAAAAATCATGGAACTGGCAGTCACCTTTCTACACTTGCTTCCTGTAGTCTCAGCAGAGAAGCACAAAGAAAGGCCAAGAGGATGAATGGTTATCACCATCTACCCTATTATTTCCATGCAGTGAATGGTTCTTATGAGACCAGCTCTGACTGGTAACACTTAAAACAATTTTAAGGCTGTTCTAAGATACTGGCAGACTATCAGACATTCCTAATCCTTAACAGCCTTTCCTCACCACCCAAGTCATCCACTATTGTTAGGAGACATAACCCAAAATCTGCTTCCAAGTGAAACCATTTTACATTCTAAAAAAACATAAAAAATGTTCATGCAAGAGAGATGAATATTATTTTGACTTGTACCTCCACAAAAGAGAGTCAAGTATTTATCACATGCTGAGACCAAACGGCTTTTAGGACATTGAGTACACCTGCTCATTTTTTAAGGGCTTCTCTTCCTTCATTAACAAAATCTTACTCAGTTGGGAAGCAGCACAGCCACTGTCTGGCTGCCACAAAGTGCCTGAATGAACTGAAAGAACCCAGAACACCCTGAGCACCCTGATACACCTTCTCTATTCAACTGAGTAAGAATAAGGAACATGAGGGAGAGAAGTGTGTAAACCTGTAGGAAAAGTATATATAAGTAACAGAAGCATTTGTACTTTGGTGCTACAGACTTAGTGAAGTCTCACACAGTTTAGCACATCCCATGTTTAGCACATTACATGACTGGTAAGTACAGCAATTGCTACTATCCTTCTCTGCTGTAGTATTTCCCCTAAGTGACTTCAAAATATTTTCATGGATATCAGGAAGAACATCCTCATGTTAAAGAGGGGAAACAGAGACACAAAGCAATGATCTTTTCCAAAGACATCCCATAAGCTGTCGAAAGCGGCCAAGAAGGAAGTCATCAGAGTCCTACTCCCAGATGCTTTCCTCCAGTCTGCCTTGCACCTCTCACCAACCACATGACAGCCCCTCTAAAAAATGCTTCCTCAGGACACGGGCAGTATCTGGCTCAGGGGACAGACATTCAACTGAGAAAACAGATACCCTGAAATAGCTGGGAAGCATTGTTGTGTTGGGGTTTATACTTCTGTACATCTCGTCCAGATAAAATATGAGCATCATGGAAGATGTCACTCTGAAATCTCCCTCCAGCATTAAATATCTTTTTTATGCTCTGGGATTTGTCAAAAGCTTTGATGAACAGCATATACTGGCTCACATGCTGGCACCTTCCTTTTCAGCACCCTTGATGACTTGGTGAACTTCTGTTCATAGTGGATTTATAAAGTAAACACCTATTGTAGAAAAAATCAACAACTGAAAAACAAAATTGAGTCACCTCAGTGAAAATATTAATTTGCTTTATTTCTTATCTCACCTTTCTGTCTCTTTCACCATAAATTTATGCCTCCCTTATGAAGTATTTAATTACAGGGATTTCATTGCTTAATTCTAAATGTTTATTACTTCAGGAAGGCTGCTTCATGTAGTTCTGTTAGTTTAGGAAGTAGATGTTTTCGTTGTGCTTTTATTCTTGTTGGACATGGCCTAACCCATTTCAGTAATTAAAACAGATTTACTCCTGCTATAAAAACCATAATTGATATAACATTTTAAATCCCATTTGTTCCTTTGAGTGGTACTTGTATTCATGCTCAGACTTTATGCTTTGTTACAATTTGACAGCAGCTTAACAAGTTATTGAACACCAACTGAGTTATGGTAACTTTATATGTTCCTTTTCTTAGTGCACAGCATCCGTGAGATATTGCAGCAAAACATAAACTAAGAAATACCCAGGAAGCTAAAAAAATATCCAGCCTTGTACCCAGGTGCCTCTGTAGAGTGTCAACAAGGCACTGTGCATGCCCACCATGGAAATCACAGCTGCTTTCTTGTCTAGTGTTCAGCTTCAGAGGGAAGCAGCAGGCTGACACCAACCTGCATTTTGGAGCTTCTGGTGTAAGAGCTTCTTACAAATTACCAGATACAAAGACTGTCAAAGTCAGTGGCAAAATATCTGCCCCCGACCTCAATGACCTTTTGGTCAGGGTTTCACCCCTACAAAAACTGTGGGCTAGTTAAAATCACTAACAGAAAGCTTGGCTGATGCAAGCTGGAAGTTCTTAGGGCTGTAGCAGGATATGAGCATGTTCTGGCACTGTAGCTAATTTAGTAATAGTAGTACTGGGGAGAACAAAAAAGAACTTTCCAGAGAACCCAAACAAGATCCAGCATTAAGTATTTGTTTATTTCTTCTCACCAGAGCTTTTCTTTGACATATTACAGGACTTCAGACAGTTTTTTTCTCAAAATGAAGTCATCCACATCCAAGTTTCCTGCTTCTTCCAGATAAAACAAAATATTTGAATTAGGACAATGGAAATTACATCTTCAGTTCATTTTTGATCTTCAACAACAACAACAAAAAACCCAAACAAACCAACTAAACAAACAAATAAAAAATCCCATACTCATACTGAAGTTTTACTCTTTAGGCCACAGAACATGGCCAAGAATGGAGCAGGGAGAGTAGAAGCTGTTTTCCAGAAATATAGTAATGTCATACATTTTCCAAAGCATGCTTTTCTGAAGAAGGAGAGTTGTCACTGGGAAACAGCTGGCCATGTGGAAAAGTCAGCAGCTGGGATGAGGAGAGAGAATATACTGGAAGCTATTGTTTCTTCCCTTGAGCCAAAATATAACTTTATGAGCTTCAGAAAGATAGCTAGATGAATTTGTGAATGAAAGTAGAGGTGGTGAGCATAGCAGTAAGGGAGAAGTTATTTAATGAGAGAGTTTTGCCATTTCCCATGCCATCAGAACTCAAAAGCCTTTCTAGCAGAAAAGGGGCTTGCTAGTATATGGATTAACTTTGCTCCTGTGTATTACTCAATAAAAGTGCTGCTTTTCAAGGGTAAAAGCAAAACTAAGAGTATTTTTATGCAGTATTTAAAGGACCAGAACCTCTTTCAGCATGGAATATTCTAACACGTAAATTAAATTGTCCCATAATTTACTGATGAATTTCCACAGAGGACTTTCTATAGGGTTAAGCCATGTTCTTTTGTGATGCTAAAGAAGGAACGATTCCACCAACAATAACGCAACACTAGTGTCAGGCAGAGGTGATGCTGAATCAACTCCTCAACAGTAGAATTAGGCACCACCAACAACCATTTTCATAATATTGATTCAATTTTAAATACAAGCCAACTTGTTCCTCAGCTCCAACACAGTCCTGTTTATCCCAATCCACATGCACTACTCTACCCCAAAGAGCTTCAATGTTTCATTTAGTACCTCTGACTTTACAATATAACTACATTTTAGAGCAGAAAGAAAGACTTCTATGGGAAAAGAGTATTTTTTATTCTGTTACACAATTTCTAGCCCTTTTCTTAATTACAAGTGTATGTATATACAGCTAGCACTAATACAGTATTTACTCATTTATGAAAATCCTTGCGACATCTGAATGTTCTGTGTGAACTTGCATTTGAAATGAATGTATTACCAGAAGAACTTATTTCATCACCATTTTACTTTGCTCTACTGATCTGTTAAATGTATTACACCTTTCTTCCTTTAAAAGGCATTATAAAAAACCTGACCTGCCATTTTTTTCCTAGGGTTACAAATAACTATGTATGCTTTATACAAATTAACTGTGCAAAAAACATACTAAGATAGAATTTGGGTTTTTTCTTCAGCACCAAAGCAGTAATGATAGGGTAGAACTTGGTACAAATATACCCAAAATTGGAAAAAATTCTATAATTTATTTTTATAACTTTACCAGCACCATTATTGAAATTTACTAAATTCTTTAAATTATTTTTATATCACTGACTTTTAGATAATATAGAAACACATTATTTGAGCTACTTTCAAACAAGACAGTCAGTATTAGTAATGAAAATCAGGATTTTCAATTTGTGTCATCATAAAACAATACTTGTGAGCCCAAAATTAAGTAACACTAGACTACAAAACACAAAGGATAGTAAATCACATCTATTCGACTACTTGATTTTAACTTTCTTCTTTCTTCTGAAGGTAAAGTAAGTTGTATTTTGGTACTGTATATTAAGATGATTTTTGTTTGGCTGAAAGCTCTAAATTTACAAGAAGTGGGAGTTGGTAGTATTGGGAATGGTTTAGTCATTAGTCAATGAAAAGGAGTATCTTCTTACAGACAAAGATAAAAGTTTTATAGTTTACCACACCAGTTTATTAATGAACATTCATTAAATACCACTACAGTGGTCATTAGGCAAGTTCCTCAAAGACACTAAGGCATCCTTAAGCATATCAGCCTACTTCAGTTTCTTAGGCGTGCAAAGCACCACAGCACCTAAAAGTTAGACAAATTCCCTGCAGAATGGAATTCACAAAGCTCCTGATAGTTATTTTAGGCAATAAGAAAGAAGAGCTTGTAATCATAGGGGATTTTTTAAGTGAGAGTAAAGGATGAAGAGCAGCGCTCAACCCCTTGTAGATCACCTAATTATTTAGGACCATAGTTCCTGTCTTTGAAGTCTCTATTTTTTTTTTGCATGAACCATTTGACTAAGGGCAATGTTATTAGCTGATGCAGATTAGGAAGGAAAAAACATACCATGTTGTAGTTTATGCCAAAACCAGGGCTGTTACAGATCCATATTGACAATCAGAGAAATATAATAACAGATTATTTTAAGAAAATCTTGTTTCCTTGGCTTTGCTGCTCTTTATGAATGCTCAGACTGGGTTTCACTGCACTGTTTCATCTTCTAATACTGTTTTTGAAACTAGATAGAAGACAAGATACATGCAATTTTTCTACTAAGTAGTTTAAAGAGCTTCTGGCTTGACTCTCATCTCTGTGAAGTGATTGCCAAGCTTAAATTTGTCAGCCTGCAATGATTAAATCCAGGTCCGTGTCTATCTTTTCTTTCACCACACTTTCCCTGCCTCCATTTTCATTGAGATCTCGATTAGAATTGGCAGAGACAGAATTTTCAGAGGACCATTAATGGTAAGTCACCTTAGGTAAACAACTGTAGTCAAACAAGTGTGCCAAATTAAATAGCAAAATAGCAGAAAAGCAGACTTATACTCTAGAATTCAAGTACGGGCAATAACCAAACAAAAAAAACTTACCCTAAAGGAGATTTCTGACACGGATTTGAAGTTCTCATCAAGCTTTTGTGTCATCACTCAACCTCTATATTCAAATTAGTGCAATCTCAAGTCCAGTTCCTGAAACCATCCACAGTCATTAGGGTGGAGTTTCACTTCAGTCTTTTCACAATCAATGCAATCTCAACCACAGCCCATCAGGAACATTTCTTTAAAGCTTACATGGAATTTCCTGTGTTTCAATTTGTATCCAATTTGCCTCTTAGAAATGTCAGAACAGAACAGAAATGTCTGTCTGTTCTTTACTCCCTGGTATTTACACATAGATAAAATATCCCCATGCCTTCAGTCCTCCAAGCCAGCTCATCTTTGCTTATGTCAGATGCTCCAATCCTTTAATTGTCTGTGTCAGCCCTTGGTGGACTCATTCAAGGATGAAGAGGCAGAACTGTACACAGCATTCTAGATGTGGACTGACAGAGGAGGAGAAGGAGAACTTCTTCCCTCAACTCTCTGGCAATTCTCCGCTTCCTGCTGCCCAGGAGATTGATGGCCCTTATTGTTTCAAGGGTGCTCATGCTTATTTGGTGTCTCCCCAGGACCTCCAACACTTTTCTGCCAAGATTCTTTCCAGCTGGTCAGCCACCAGCCCATTCTGGTGTACAAGTGTATTTCTTCCCAGGTGTGGGATTTAGCTGAACTTCACATTGGCCCATTTCTCCAGCCTGCTGAAGCAAATCTGAATGATAGCACAACTACCTCGTGCATCTACCACTCCACCCAGTTTTTGCATCTTCTGCAAAGCTCATTTGTGACAGGATGGCTGTTAGATGGAAGCTTACAACTTTGCTCTGGAACCTGCTGCATGCTAGAGCCTGCTGCTCTTGCTCTGCTTGAGTTCCCTGTCTCTTCCAGCCCTGCCTCATTTCCTGCTCCAGTTATTTTTGGAATGCCTGCTCTACTTCTAAAGTAGACCAGTGCCCCAGGCAGTGGGAGTAAGTCCAAAAAAATACTTCATTTTAGATATAATCTCATGGATTACTTCTGACAATTAGCTTCAGCTATCTAGTGTTGTTTGTCGCATGAAGTTAGTGACATAGAATAGTGCTGCTGGATGGCAGAAACATTTTAAATTTGACCAGAGACAGTATCCTTGAACAGTCAGAATCCTAACCTAGAACTCCAGTACTAAGTTTTGGACAAAAGCTCTTTTCCTTTGTAAATAAGAAAACTGTTCAGATTTAAAAATACTCTTGCTCTAAGAACTTACAATTGATATATCAATATTAGCAGCAGAGTTGTTCAAAATTAATTCCAAATCTAGCAAAATATCCAACTTAACAAGCTCTAATTAGCACAATTACTTCCACATTGAAGACATATTTTTAATTGTGTTGTCAGTCTTTGCATGTGAGCAACAATTCTCTTACCAGTCAACCATAATAAACATATTAATGCAATAGTTCTACATAAAATGTATTTTCCCAAAATTGGATGGCAGACAACTTTGCTTTATTTAAATTATGGTATTAATTGATTAAAATATTTAAGTAATTTCAAATGCATCAGCAGGTTCTGTTTAATAGTTGTTTAAATTGTATCAAATTTCTAGCAACATCTGACAAACTTAGGGTCTTTTTAAGTATCTCAGTACCCTTAACACTCTTACCCTTAAGAATTTCTCTCACCTGCTCACTTCACAAAGGCATCTTAGTAACTGAGAAATCACATGTAAATTCTGACAAAGCCAATTCCTTGCCTTCTTTCAAATCCCTCTTTAAAATGAGGAAGCTGTTGCTATTACAATGGCATCCAGCAGTTGAGACTGCTATCATCACACTGGACAGTTATCACCAGTTATCAGCCTGACATCCAAACCATCACTCTCTCATTACATTCCTAAAACCATGTTCATTTCAGCTTCCTCCCCACGTGCTTGCATCACCTGTCTCCAACTGCTTCTCATGTGAAACCCATGTCATGGCCTGCAGAGAAGTTGCCAGTGCCCGTCATTCGTGTCCGCACCGCATCTGAAAACAAGGACCGCAGTTTGTAGGCACTAAGGTAATAAGAAAAAATTCTGCAAGTTTTTGTAGTAGGTGTAGAGCAAAAAATTCCTTACAAACTGTAAGGAGTTTAAAATATGATATTGGAACAAGACTTCCTGATCAATTTCTGAGGTAGATGTCCTGGGAAAGAACATGGTTGCGGGAGGGATGCTACAACACTTTGACTTTTTCTGTCATCACATGCCTTTGCCACTCCTCATGGGAAGTATAATGACATTAGAATGCCGTTCCTAAACCACTGTCCTGTTTTGGCTGGGGTAGAGTTCATTTTCTTCACAATGGCTGGCATGGGGCTGTGTTTTGGATTTGCACTGCAATCAGTGCTGATAATAGAGAGGTGGTTTTGTTATTACTGAGCAGGGCCTTTTCTGCAGGACGGAGTCAAGGCCTTTTCTGTTCTTCACCCCACCTATGAGTGGTCTGAGGATGCACAGGAAGTTGGGAGGGGGCACATCCAGGACAGCTGACCCCAACTGACCGAAACAATACCCCAGACCATAGGGCATCATGCTCAGCATATAAATCTGGGGGGAAATGGAAAAGGGGATGTTAGGAGTGATGGTGTTCGTCTTCCCAAGACACTGCTACATTTGATGGAGCCCTACTTTCCTGGAGATGGCTGAGCACCAGCCTGCCCACAACACCAGCCTGCTTTGCTTGTGAACATACCTTTTTTCTTACTTATCAAAATGTCTTCATCTCAGCCCATGAGCTTTCTTACTTTTATCTTCCCCATTCCAATGAGGGGGGAGTGAGGAAGCCGCTTCCTGGAGCTTGGTTGCTAGTTGGAGTTAAAAAACGACAACCACAAAGTCCATCAAAGAACCACAGCCACGAGCAATAGACCACACTTTTTCACAAGATATGTTCCAAAGCATTTTAATTTCAATGGATTCTTGTAGAAATACTTATGTTTTATAATAAAATCTTATATTTTTTAACAATTAGAGGTAATGAATACCCCTATATACCACAGCAGAAAATATATCACTGCTGTTTGCTATTACATAATCAGATTCAGGCAAAAAGGTTTCCTGTCAAAAAAAACCTACACAACCAATATTCTGTCTCTGTTCAGTAACCCTTTCCCTCTGAGTCTATTCCCTTCCTTGTATTCTTTACATTTTAAAACCTTGAAGTGTGTCAGGGTTGTTGTGGCTCTGTTGTTGTTATTGTTAATCTGTATATAAATTACTAATGTTAATCTGTATGTAAATTATTTTTATTATCACTGGTTTCATTATTACAAGTATTTTCAGGCAGCCAGCTCTATACTCCAGTGGCATGTGTGTGGTAAAATCCTGAAATCAACAGGACTCCACAGAGAAGTACCACAGCTGCCTCAAAGGATAACAGTACAATTTTAGATGTTATGTAAGCAAAAGTAACAAACACACTGGGAAGGGCAAGCATTTCTTTAAGAGTGTGTGATTATACGCAAAGAATATCACTGCCTGATTCAATCAATTTTTTTTCTTAAATATAAAACAAATTCTTCTGTGCTACTTCCAAGAAACAACATGCACTATCAGAAAGGAGTGCTGTGAAACGTGTTAGTTAAAAAAATTAAGAATGCAAGTGCTTTCTGTATTTGTCTGTAAATTATATACTTGAAATACAGAATGCAATTTTTTACAGTGAATGAGAAAATAAAATACTGCTATTCTCCTCTACTTTGAGTTATTTTTCAACTCATTTCATTGCACTTTAACTGTGGTGGTCATGTGGTCTTTACTTGTACCTTCAATAATGTTTAAAAGTATCAGTTAAAAAAATTATTTGAGTGTCATGTGGCTTTGTTGATTTCTCATAATTCAAGAGAAGTAGTACATAATTTTGTTTCTTACACATGTTGGAAAAGATTGAACAGCCCTCTCAAACAATCTTGAACTTCTCTGTTTTTTTCACTGTAGTTGTTTTTCTCAGCTTCCCGTCACTTGGCACCCATGACTTAAATCCTCCAGAGGAATTCAAGTATTTCAAGTAGCTTGAGTGCCACTTCTTTGGATCAGGATTTGTGTGATAAATCCAGGCCAAGTAAGAAATTTTTTTCACTTTAACAATGTTACTCACTAAGAACAGCTGGTCCTTTACTACATACTCATTCAGCAGGGAATACAGCAGTTGTATGCTTATCTGATCTTTCTCTGACATATTCCCTTGGATAAAGAAGCTTATTAAATGACAGTAAACCAAATATGCTGTCTGATGTCTCTGTTCTCAAATGGCCTTAGTCCACAAGGGACATGCATTCTCTACCAGCTGCATCTGCAGCTCCTACTCACAAGATGAACACAGGGCACTTGCTACTTCCATTCCCAACTCCTATTTAGGAGTCAACACTGCAGTTTCTTAGGCTGTAATTTCAAAATCAGGTTAGATTTGATAGCATTTCAAAATTAATTTTCAAATTCTTTCATAATTTTCCAAATTTATGCATGATTCTTTGTAGCACAGACATTTTTATGTTCCTTTTCACAGACTGCAGAGTTTGGGGATTCTGAGCAAGAGTCCTCTTGGTGTCAGCTCACATATTTCCATGGGCAAAAACATTAATGCAGTTAAATTTTGTGTGCATTGTCCCACTCAAAGGAAGACCCCTGTCAACACCAGATCAGGTCCTAAGCTGCAATAGGAAGAGCACTGCCAGCTGGTCAAGGAAGGTCCTCCTTCCCCATCACTCCAGCTCCTCTGAGACTCATCTGCATTGCTGTGTCCAGTTCTGAACTCCTCAGTAGAAGCAAGACACAGATGTACTGAAATTGCTTCTGTGCAGGTCATCATGAAGAAGATTAAAGGACTGAAGCACTTCTCCTACAGTGACAGGCTGAGAGAGCTGGAACTATTCAGCCTGGAGATCAGAAGGCTCATGGAAGTTCTTAACAGTACATATGAATACCTGAGGGAAGAAGACAGTAAAGAATATGGAGCCACACTCTTCTCAATGGAGTTCAAAGGAAAGACAAGAAGCAATGGACAAAATGAAGCTTCTCACTATTTTCTCAGCGAAGAATATTTCCCTAATACCCAATGTGAACCTTCAAACTGCCATTTGTGATCCCTGTTTTTTACACTCACTACAAAAACTACCAACAAGAGTTGAGCTTGCTCACCTTTGTACCTTCCCTTCAAGTATGGAGGGTTGCTACTATGTCATCCCTTAGTCTGCTCTCATCAGACTAAGCAAGCTCAGTTTCCCCACGTCTCTCCCCAGGGAGCATGAGCTGTGGAGCCCTTTACCACCTTGGTAAGCCTCTAGTGAACCCTTCAAGTGCCATTCTGGAAACTCAGTCACCACTTAAGCATTTCAACCTGGCTGAACCCAGCCCATCTGCACTTGGTTAAATTACAGGGAATGGTTTCCATCTTTCCACACCAGCTCCCCCTCTGTAGCATCATTTCCGAGTCACCCAAGGGCATGCTGTAGTCATCCTGCTGACACTCATAGTTACACTTAGCTTACTCAACAAGTTCTGAGCAACACTGTTAGTGTGATTATATGTAGGTCTGTGTGTTACTGGAACACTGCACCACTTTTCCAACCATTTGGCAAGCTGTTCTCAGAACTCCTAGTCTAAAGAGCAGTTGCAGAAGCAAATTGTCCAGATCCCATGTAAAAACTCTGATAAATCTGTTATAAAGATTAAAGAACAGTCTGGAAATTTTGCCAATTATGCAATATTTCTTTCCTCCAGAAAATGTAATCAAGCATTCCCTCATGTTTTTGATCAACATGACACACAGACTTTGATCAGAATATAGAAGGAATAAAACACAGATAGACTAAGACAGTGTCACCTGAGTATTTTTGTTCTCTGGAAAAAGCCCTGACACACTTCAGCAACCACAAAAGTATTCTTTCTCCCCCAGCTCGTACATGAATTGAAGCATACTGACACTATTCTAAACCTCCGGAGCTAGCCAAACCTGCACAACTTTGCATTCTTGTTAGTGACATCATGCCCACTCTGCATGTGCAAAGAGAAATTTTCTCATTTTCAATCAACTCCTGATTCCTGTGGTGCTTCCTACCTTCAGCATCAGACTTCTTACAGAGCACATCTCAAAAATACCAGTTCAAAGCTGTGAGCATGCACTGGTATCATCTGGGCATAATGGTTTGCAGGACTGCCATGCACCTTGCTTTCCAGTAACCATTTTAATATAAGTGGTACTTTGAGTGACGTGGGAGTCATGCCTTATTGTAGGCATGAAAGGGAAGACTTTACTAGCATTTGAATCTATTTCCACTTTGTCAGCACCCACGTAAAATCAGCCTTCCAGTTTCATTCACAGACAGGCACCTACTGGTACTCAGGATGCAGACTAGAGAGGGGATTGCTTTTCCAGAGATAGCTAAAAGCATCTGTGCAGAACAGCTCACCAGGTACTTCTTTAACAGCCACTTTGGCTGGCTTTTCATCTCATCTTCTAAGAATGTGTATGCAGAAGCTGAGCTCTTGTGTGTTTTACAAAAAGTCTAAGGATACCTTAAGGATATTCTATCCTTAAGATAGTCTATTCTATTCTTAAGACCAGATATCCTGATCCTACAGTCTCTCAGCATCTTCAGCTATCTTTTGTAAATGCAGTTCCCATAACACTAGCATACACCAGGGCTTCTGAGAAGTGCTTTGCCAAGGAGTTCCCTATGAACATGCTCTTAGCCCCCTGGACTGCAGTCTCCTTAGCCGGGGCTGGAACCGCCCGGCACACCTTGGCACAGGCAGCCTCGTCCCCTGCGCTCCCACCGCCAGGCGTCACCCTGCTGATGGGAACGGGGGAAAATCCCAAACCGACCGTGCAAAAAAAGGAGCAGGGAAGGAAATCAAACGGCACTTGCAGAGAGAGCATAGCCAAGTTAGCATCCCTCCCAAAAAAGGTAACTAATGGAAAACATATGGAAAATAGTCTTCATGCAAAGCACAGAAAAATATGCTAATGAAGGTAACTAAAAAAATTTTAAAAGTTAAGCTTTTAACACAGGAGATACAATTATTCTGTCTTCTATTCCTTCTAAGGCAATCTCCTCTTTTCTTCCAGATGTAGCATCCAGCTGGAGTCTACGTCCATTTAACATTTACTGAAAAGGAGGAAAAAAAACCTCCTCCCCTCCCAAGATACAACGACATGGAACTTGGCATCATTTCTGTAAAGACATCCTGAGGAGGATACAATGAGCTCTGCATGAAAACATTTCTAACACAAACTGGCCACGTGTTCTTAAACGTCAGGAAGTCACTAGATGTCAAAATATGCACTAAAACAGAGATTTCACAAGATAATGATAGTTCACACTACTGTGTGACTAACTTTTCAGGAGACAGCTGCCTTTTCAAAATTGCCAGTACAGGTTAAAAACCAACCAAACAACAACAACAAACTTACAGGATCGTGGTACTTTAGGAAAAAAAAATAAATAAAGTGGGTACTGCTCGTATGCGAAGCGGGGATTAAGAGGGCATTTTGTTTAAGAGAGTGACCCGTTTGGAGGAACAGGCAGGGAAGAGAGAACGGAATGAAAGGAAAGCAGAAGGGTTCCCGGGATCGGAAGGGCCACTGGCGTGCTGTGACCCCTAGCACGCCCCGCCACAAGCGGCGGGGCTGCCGGCAGAGGTCCGGCCGTGGAGGCCAGGGGCGCCGGGGTGGGATGGGGAGCGCACCTCAGCACCACCTCGCCACCACCTCCTCCTCCTCTTCCTCCCTGCGGCGGGGCGGGAAGGGAGCAGGTGAATGCGCCCTTTGTCCGGCCGAGGGCCCGGCAGACCCACGGCCGGGCGCTCTTCGGGCGGCCCGTGTCGGCGGGGAGTCCCCTCCGCGAGGCCGCGCCGTCCCGCCGCCCTCCGCCGCTCGGGACGGGGCGCGGCACCGCGGCTCGCAACCCCCGGGCGGAGGGGAGCGGGATGGGCGCGGAAGGCGGGGCCGGGAGGGGAGGTGGAGGCTGCGGCCGGTCTCCCCCGCCTCTCATCTCCTCAGAGTTCGGCAGGCGCTCCGTTGCTCCGCCGAGGCCGCCTTCCCTTCCGAGCGGCGCCGCCGGGCGCTGCCCCCCGCGGACGAAGCCGAGCCGGGGCCGCCGCTGCTGCCGCCCCCTGCGGCGGGAAGGA
>JAYDZK010000113.1:22660145-22676515 GCA_034509185.1 Euphonia xanthogaster
TGATCTCACCGCGCTGCCGCCCGCCAGCCCGCCCAGGGGGCACCGGCCCGCGCCCGGCCTCCCGCCAGCCCCGCGCCTCAGCCCGCGCCCCGTAAGTGCCCGCCCGAGCGGGGGGTCACACGTACAGCGGCCCGGCTTGCGTTGGTTCGGTTTTCTCCTCCCGTAGTTACTTTTCCAGAAGCAGTTTTTCACGTGTGTCACCCTCTGGCTGACATAGCTCTATGATGTTCTGTTAGTTAATTTAAGAGCATATGTTAAGTCTTTGTCACTTTTATTATTTTTTATGACTCTGAAATGAGTTAGTTAGTAAAAGAAGGTTGGTTTTGTTGAAATCTCTTCTTGAACAGCCCACCTCAGCTGCTTCTTACCATCTGCTTCCCATTTATTTAGCAATTGATTGCACAGTAACTTGATGGAAAATCTGTCTAGGGGCTGAAGTTAGGCTAACAAGCCTGTTTTCCTTAGTCCTCCCTTCTTTAAGCACTATGTGCTAGTCTGCCTGTCTTGTCATCTCTTCAGTTCTGAAGATGTCATTTTGGTCAGCATTTTAAGCATCAAGGGCTGATTTCATAATTGTCTGCTGACTTGAAAATCTTTAACTTTATTCTTTGCTCTTAACTTATCTTTTCCACTTTGACCTCATCATCTGTCTCCCTGTAGAAGGAATTTCTTTAAATATCTGTTCACAGTTAACTTTTCTGCTGAAGGCTGAAATACAGAAGATGTTTAACATAGTTTGAGTTACAACTTGTTCCTTTTCCTCTGAAGTTGTAAACCTTGCCTTCTGTCTTTTGTCTTTTTATTGTGTTTATGGAACTTTTACTTGTTGCCATTTATCTTCTTCACTAGTTAAAAACTCACTTCTGTACCATCTATGTTCTGATTTTATCCCTACGTGATGGCACTGTTCCTTTGTCTTTTTATAGTGCTCCTTAGCCATGCACGCAACATTTTATTTTTTTAATCTTGTGTGATTTTTCAGGTCAGGAAAGCTCTCCTGTTGCAGTTATACACTCTTGCCTCTGAATTGCAGCTGTGCATTTAATATAGTCCCTGTCGGTAACTGCTGGCACTCTGCTCTTGTACATCTCTTAGACTACTTGTGTAAAAGTCATGTCAGCCTGTTCCCTGAGGGTTTTTTATGAAGTCTGTTGGTTTGATTCTGTTACTCACACTGTATTTTCCTTAGAACAGGCAGTGAGAATCCTTGGCCAGCAGGCCAAATTCAGCTTACCAGAGCAATTCACCGCGTCCAAGTCCTGTGTGCCCCCTCTCCCCAGGATCCTTTGGACTAAAACTGAAAGTAGGCTGCAGCATGGTTAAGTGGTACTGGTAGCCCATTTCCTTATAGTGGTTCCCTTTCAATCTCAGAGTTTTGCAGCACATTCTGGTTACATGGTAAGAACTGAAATGGGCCGGTATATTCACATGGTGAAAGCATACATGTTCTGTCATATCCAGTTACATCTCTTATCTCATTAGATATTCTCATGTTCCTGGGTGCAAACCCATCCTGATACAGGAAATACTGGTAGTTTGGTCATGTGTTAAATATGTTTCAGGTCACATGGTAAGGAAAAAGTCCATGTTTTTTTGAGTGCATGCATAAGAATCTTTGTGCTCTGCCTCTGCTAGAAGAATTCACTGTTAGAATCTTTTATTTGAATCCTAACTTTGTAGTCACTTTCACATATTGCTTTCTGTCTTTAACTTCTGAGTCCAGCTTTGGTGAGTTTGTACCTTCTAGTCAAAGCTGAAATAAAAAGTGCCTGTTCTAGTAGCTTCCTCTAATTTCTGAAACACAAAGCTGCTTTTAAATGTGGGAGGTTGTTCACCACACATGCTGTATTACCTAATGGCTGGTTAATATGATGATTAATTACCATCATATCAGCTTTTGGATGGTAGCTCAGGAAAAGGTTCTGTGTGATCTGTTGTTGATTGCTCCCAAGACAGCAACCTTGTGGTTTCTTTTTGCTCCTTAGCCTGCCTCTCCTCATTGCTTCCTTAATTTTCAGACTTTATTCCTGTCCTACAAGTATATTGGCTTTGCCTGGCAAGATTTTGGTAGCAGGATGGGGAGGAGTGCTGTAGGGGTGGTTTCTGTGAGAAGCTGCAGGAATCCTACCCTGTGTCTAATGGGGCCAGTGTCACCTGGGTCTGGGATGGACCATGGCTCACCAGGGCCCAGCCCATCAGCAATGGCTGTTACCTCTCAGGTAACATAAGTAAGAAGGGGGAAAAAAGTAATTGCAGCTGCAGAACAGAGGATGAGAACATGTGAGAGAAACAACTTACGTAGACACCAAGGCCAGTGAAGAAGAAGAAGGAGGTGCCCTAGGCACTGGGTTAGACATTCCCCTGCAGCCTGTGGTGCAGGCCATGGTGAGGCAGCTGTCCCTCTGCAGCCCATGAGGTTCATGGTAGAGCAGAGATCCACCTGCAGCCCATGGAGGAACCCCACACCAGTGTAGGTGGATGCCTGAGAGGAGGCTGTGACCCCATGAGAAAGGGTGGAGCAGGCTCCTGGCATGGACCTGTGGAGAGAGGAGCCCACATTGGAACAGTTTTCCTGGTAGGGCTTGTGACCCCATGGGGACCCACACTGCAGCAGCCTGTCCCCAAAGGATTGCACTCTGTGGAAGGGACCCTCACTGGAGGAGTTTGTGTACTGTAGCCTTTGAGAAGGTCTCACACTGGAGAAGTATGTAGAGGATTCCACTATGGGAGGAGCCTCACGCTGGTGCAGAAGAATGACTTCTCTCCCTGAGGAGGAAGCAGCAGCAGAAACAGCATGTGGTGGACTGACCGTAACGTCCATTCCCTGTCTCCCTGTGCTGCAGAGGGAGAGAAGGCAGAGAACTGGAAATAAAGTTAAGCCCAGGAAGAAGCTTAGGGGGTGAGGGGAAGGTGTTTCTTTAGGATTTGTTTTACTTCTCATTATCCTGCTCTTGTTTTGATTGGTAATAAAGTCAGTTATAGAGTCTGGTTTTCATCTGGTGGTAATTGGTGAGTGATCTCTCCCTGTCCTTATCTCAACCCATGAGCCTTTCCTGGTAATTTCTCTCCTCTGCCCAGCTAAGGAGAGGAGTGATAGAGCAGCACGTTTTTGGACACCTGGCCTCCACCCAGGGCTAACCCCTGCTAGCGATGCAGAACGACCTAGGTTGTAACTGTGGTTTTGTGTGCAGACTTCCCTCCTGAGCATTGTTTTGTTGGGTTTTAATGTTTTTCTTAGAGCTTTAATGCAGTTCTGTGGCCAAGGATATAGCAGTATTTATTTTATTTTCCTGTACGCCTTAGCTTCTGTTCTTCTTCAAAACATCCCTTACTACACTGAATTTGAGTCCTAAAATTATCTTCCCTTTTATTGTTGGGTGAAATCGGTCTCTTCCTGCCATTAGCTTTCTATGGAAGGCTGTCCCATGTGTTTGTCTCCAGGATTTATTTTACTTGCCTGGATAGAAAATTGTGTTAAGCATATTTGTGACTCATGGCCTTGAATCCTTTACCCTTGCATCCACAGTTAATCCTTATACATCCATGGCCAGACCAAGCAGTCTGACCTAGAAATGTCATTAGTGATCCCACAACTAGGTCTTGATAAATTTCATTGTTGTTTCTGCCATTGGATCCACATGGGCAGCCCATTTTCCAGGCTGACAGGTGAGTGTGTCAGATGGATGTTTGCCATGGTGTCATGACATTTGCATCTTTGAGACTTTGGCATCTCCTCCTTCATGGCCAGGAGAGGATATCGCAATAATAACCTGCATAAACTTTTAATGCAGTTCAGCTTCCATGTACTCACTGATCTCATGCTGATCACAGGCCAGTGCTCTCTACATTCTACTATTTTCCAATTTTCTTTATATATTTCTACTCATTACTCGATTTACCATTAGTTTCAGGAGTACAAAGGTTATATTGTGGGCCAGTATTCCAGGGCAGTGGAAGATAAGAAATAGAAGATGAAAAAACTGTTGTTCACTTAAGTAACTATTATTGAAGTGCTGAAATACTTCATGTTGCTTGTTTCTCCTTCTATTGGTGACATATTGCAAGACAAAATTGATTAGCACATACTTGATTAAGGAAAAAATATAATATGAAACTTAGAACCAAAGATTTTGCTTCCAGAGGTGTTAATGGATTTTGATGTCTCATAAAATTGCATGATGCTAATTCTTCCTTCTTTTGTTTTTTTCTTTTCTTCTCTTTCCTTTTTTTTTTTTTTTTTTTTCCCCTACAGAAATTATTGTAGCTTTGGTGTCTTGGAAGTATGGAATCAATCTCTATGATGGGAAGTCCCAAGAATCTCAATGAAACTTTTCTACCAAATGCTGCCAATGGCATCAAGGATGACAGTAAGGTCACGATAGGCATCATTGGAAGTGGAGACTTCGCTAAGTCATTGACAATCAGACTTATCAGATGTGGGTACCACGTGGTCGTAGGGAGCAGAAACCCTAAACACGCTGCTGACTTCTTTCCCCATGTGGTTGATGTCACTCACCATGAAGATGCAGTAGCTAAAACAAACATCATTTTTGTAGCCATACACAGAGAACATTACACCTCTTTGTGGGATCTCAAACATTTACTTGCTGGTAAAATTCTGATCGATGTCAGCAATAATACAAGAGTAGACCAATATCCAGACTCCAATGCAGAGTATTTGGCATCACTTTTTCCTGATTCCATAATTGTCAAAGGATTCAATGTCATTTCAGCGTGGTCACTACAGTTAGGACCAAAAGATGCCAGCAGACAGGTAAATGTTTTTATTTGTATTAATTTCACTTACTTGTAACATGAAAATGACAGGAACTGAATGTAACAGCCAGAACTCATGAGATTTACATTCCCTGAGTTAACATGCCTAAAATGTTGGACCTTTAGCTTACGTTTTAGTAGCCAATAAAACCCTCAGAGTTTAATTCATCCCACTGTAGGACAAATAAAGTAAGTGGTCCAGTTTTTTCCCTCTGTTGCCTGTTTGTCTTTAAAGACTGCAGAGGAAATGTGAATACTAGCTTAGAATAAACACCTGACCTTTTGGTGACTACAGACAGAGGAGAAGAGTTGAGTCTTAATGTTTTCCATAGGAAATACGTTCATGTGTTTCCTTATGCTTTATGCAAGAGTAGAGACAGTCTTTTCCAGTGCATTTTAGTGGCAGCGTTAGGGTGAACTATTGGAAGAAATGCACAGAAATCTCAGGTCCCAATCCCAGAGGCTGAGAATCAGCTGTTCTAAAAGTGCTTGCATTCAATGTAGCAGCAAAGTGATCAAAAGAAATTATCTAGCTTTTAGAGTGTTCCAAAATCATAAATATGGGAACAGAAGGAGGCACATATGTTTCTAAGTGATCTTTGATTTGATCCAGGGCTGCTTGGGAACATTATGTTCAAAGTCCTTCCCAGTATGTACTGAAATCCATCCTGCATATAGAAAATGCACCTTTATGTTCTTCATGTTTTGCTGAAGTCATGTAAAGGATTTAAGCCTGTGCAAGCATCCAGTCCTTCACAGCTTTATGAAAACTGAGAAATACATAAGAAATAAATGATGTAGCATGACTGCTGGAGACTAAATTCAGTTTTATGGCACTTCAGGTAGATTTAAATGGAATGCAATTGATATGGAATTAGCATAATCTAAAAAGTAACTTCAATATTTCAATAAAATACTTTTTTATCCCCTTTCAGAATAGCACAATACTAATTCACTTCAGTCAAAACAGATCATATTTGCTTCAATGCAGATGGTCAGCAAATAGTGTTGGGCCAACTATAGCCCATTGTAAATTTTAATGAAACCTTGAAGTACTTTGTAGCAGTACACTTCTTTCACTGAGTAACAAACTGGCCTTTAGAATAAGTTCTTATTTGGCTGCTAGTTTTTGTCTTTTCTGTTAAATACTCAAATCTAAAATCTGTGGAAATCTGGGTTGTGAAATAAGGCTAAAATTGTTATCCACAGAGAGATTACATAGTTTGCTGCTTCTCAGTCTGTGGATGCTGAAGTTGTTTAAGGGTCATTGTTCAAGATTCCTGTATTTTTGAGAGATTTTGGATTTTCTTAAATGCTTTTATCTGTAGCTTCAAGTTAGTCCAGTCCTGTAGACATTTCAGTGTGACAGGTTTCAGTGTACAGATTACCAAGACATTCCCCATTATTAAATCCAAGAAAAAGCCAATTTTGTTTTGATTACTCTGCTGCTAAATCAATGTGCATGTTTGCACTTTGGCTAGATTTTTATGTGATTTTATTGTCATGTTGGCGATCTAAGCTGGGATAAAGTGTACAGTTTTAGCAGTCGTGTTGTAGTTTTGATTTTGAAGCCCTTAAGGTTTTTGGTAGATTTTGCTGGTTTTTTGTTTACCTTTGAGTTTTTTCTCTGACTACAGACAATTCCCTTGACTGTCCCAACAGGTCTATATATGCAGTAACAATGTTCAGGCCCGCCATCAAGTTATTGAGCTTGCCCGTCAGCTCAGTTTCATTCCTATTGATGTGGGGGCATTGTCATCTTCAAGGGAGATTGAAAACCTGCCTCTGCGACTGTTCACCCTGTGGAAGGGGCCTGTACTCATTGCCATTGGCCTGGCAACATTTTTCTTCATCTATTCCTTTGTCAGAGATGTCATCCATCCGTACATGAGAAATCAGCAGAGTGACTTTTACAAGATTCCCATTGAGATTGTGAACAAGACCCTGCCAATTGTTGCCATCACTTTGCTTTCTCTAGTATATTTATCAGGACTTATTGCAGCAGCTTATCAGCTTTACTATGGCACTAAGTACCGGCGCTTTCCTCCTTGGCTGGACAACTGGCTCCAGTGTCGAAAGCAGCTTGGACTGCTCAGTTTTTTCTTTGCATCAGTGCATGTGGTGTACAGCCTCTGCTTGCCTATGAGGAGATCAGAGCGGTACTTGTTCCTCAACATGGCATATCAACAGGTAAGACAGTCTTTAGTTCAGTAAGCCAAAAATGACTTGGCTGGGTGCATGTGGCTCCTGAATACAATAATTGGGTTTTTCTTAATCTGTTCTACTGCTTTTGGCACAAAAGTTATGGGATAGGTGATGCCAGATAAAGAAAATAAAAGTAATATCTGTGCATTTTGCTCACCTTGTGGGTCAATCTGCAGTCAAGTTTGTGTGGTAGGGGGAATCAAGGACATGTCCCACTGAGATTCCTGATAGCAATATACACAAGAAGAATGTAGGCTAGACAGGATAAGAGCAAAAGCAGGAAGATTCTGAGGTATGTTCCTTTCTATGTATACTTAACACATGGGGGAAGTATCTATATCATAAATGTATTTTCAAATACAAAAAGTATAAGGGCAGATACTGTAATCATGCTTACAGGTACTTCTGTGTTCCAAAAAGGAAAAAAAAGAAGATGCTGATATTTTGTAATATTTTGGACCAATGCTAAAAATACTTTATTCTTCTAAAATTCTGTGGACATCATCTATTGCAGACAATAGGCATTGACTCATAGTTTCCAGGAACAATTGATCTTGCATAACCTTGAAACGTTCTCTGACAAGTCTGTCATTCTCTAGAAGAGGGTCTGATGCTGCTGTCTGTCAGTGAGACAGCTTATTGTAACCTTGAAAGGGGCAGAAAAGCAGCATTGCCCAAAAAACAGCATTGCTATTCGCCACATAAAATCTGTAGGAAAGAGAGAAGTGATACAACAGAAATGAAAACCAAATAAGGAAATAAAATCAAATGTAACAAATTAACAGGGAGTATCACAAACTCAAAGAGCTAGCATCAGAAACTGAACTTAGGGGAAGGGCAAAACTGTAATAGGCAGCAAGAAACCATAATTCACACTTAAAATTAGTAATGATAAAGGATTCACTGGTTTTTCTACTAAGAAATTATCTTAGTTTTAATGATACTGTAAAACTTTCACTTGCTAATATTTCTGGTGCACCTTTTTCAAGACACATCATATTGCAATAGTTAACCTGGAAGTGGAAAAAAAAATTTAATATCTAAGTTTCTTAGTTGTTAAGGTCCTGAATTGTTTCTTTTTTCTGGTAAAACCCTCCAGCGAGAACCATCTAGTGAAAGAGAGAAGCAAGCCTGGACTCAGAATAGAAAAGCTGAAGGAAATTATGCTAAGCTATTTCTAAATGTAATTAAAAAATCTAAACTCTAATTTCTAAACTAAAAAGAAATTGCAGGTTTATCCAACTTATGTTACAGACTTTAAGGTTGCAGAGTCTGAAGAACACAGTTCCTGTTCTACACTGTATAAGAATGTGCAGGATTACCTGATTTTATAACAGTATTGTTGTAAATGGTATATAATGTTACATTTTCTGTTAGCATCTCATCTAAAATTTCCATGTTTAACATATTTTTAATCTAGCAAAAGCCAATACCAGCAGTAAGGAAATAGTTGTTTTTCTCCAAGGCATGAGGAAACCTCTGAAATATTTGACCACATTTTATAGTTGCCCTGTGACTGAACTTTAGGTTAGCAAAATAGCTTCTGTTGGTATTTTTAATATTCTTTAGAATAAAGTTCATCCTTTCTGCTCTTTCATCAGGTTCATGCGAATGTTGAAAATTCTTGGAATGAGGAAGAAGTGTGGCGAATTGAAATGTATATCTCCTTTGGAATAATGAGTCTTGGATTGCTTTCTTTGCTGGCAGTAACTTCCATCCCTTCAGTAAACAGTGCCTTAAACTGGAGGGAGTTCAGTTTTATTCAGGTGTGTTACATTTTAGTAAGGGGGTTTAAGTGTTAACAAGAATTCCTTGATCACAATCATGATCAAGATCATAAACAAAAGCTCATTGCAATGTGACCAGAGCCTTTTTCCCTCTGTCTCTTGTAATTCAATAAAAACAAGAATTACTTAGCAAATATGTTACCATGAGGGCACATTAAGCATTTCATGAGTGTAGAACAGGACTTTTTGTTTTACACTTCTTGATCTTAAGTAACCAACATAGCTAGGACCAAATGATCACTAATCTATTCGCTTTCTGTTCTTAGAACTTCTTGCTAAATTTAAATTAGATAAATTTGGACAAACCTGCTAAATGCAGTGGTACTGATGAGATGCTTGTATAGGTAGATGCACACAGCTATTAAAATTGAAGACTTAATTTGCCCTGCAAGATTTTTATTGCACAGCCCTCTAACAGCCATGGTGTCATTGATTAAGTTTTACTTCTCATCCACTGTGGGACTTGACACAGCTCTCAACTGCATTATGCCCGTTAGCTGAAAATACCCACTAGTAAAATATGGAGCTTTGCTTATTAAAACCAGAGGCTTTTCAAGGCCCTGGCACAACATCTTCTGCCTTCCTTCCTCAGGTAAATACCTAGAACATGCAAATCTAACCAGCATAAAATGCTGAGAAACATGGGCTTCAATGAAGAGCTCAATGCTTACTCTGACACGTAACTGCCAGTAGTTCTAGGCAGCAGTCAGGTATAAGAAATTTTATTAGGATTCAGTCGGGTGAAAATTCCTAAATGTGCACAGTTTTTGGGTTTGTTATGTTTTGTTTTCTGACTTTGGCTTTAGAACTGTAGTCTTAGCTCAGTCATTTCTGATTAACATTTTTTTCAGCTTAGCCTACTAATATTGCCTCATTCTGAGTGCTGTTTCACTTCAGAATGTGGGCACTGACTTTAAAGTTCAGGGCTTGGGTTGCGTTTCATAATTTACAGACATTTTAAAGAGAGTGGTGGGGAACACTTCAAAGGCTGTAGTTGTTTAATGTCTGTCTGTGAGGTCTTTTCCTTCTGATTTCTGTTACTGGAAAACTGCAGGTAGACCTACAAAAAGTTTGCTGAAAAGTTTTTCAAAGTGGAGTTACCCTGTTAGAATTGTTTATTCACAGTCATGGCTTTGAGCCTTCAGAGAGTCTAAACACCCAAGTGTATTGTTACAATATCTCTGCCATCTGGAGTTCTCTGTGTGGGGACAATAGTACTGCTGTTGGGTGATATAAAACATTAGTGCAAAAAGGAAAAATATGTATTCGCTTGTGAGTGACATGATGCCTTTATCCAGTAATAAGTTCCAGCCACAAAACCAGCATTTTTGTCTTATTTTTCCTTACTCATATTTCGAAATTTCAGGCTTTTGTGACTGAGTCAAAACCCACACAATAATCACTATGATGTATCTACAACTGCATACTTACTGCAGTTATTTCTTCTGTAAATTAAGTCAAAATAGTTCCAAATCTAGATAATTATGAACTTTAATGACCCTCAGTATTTTGAGGAACTTGTTTGGGAATAAGTTGTTTGCTCGGGATGTATGTTACAGTTCATACTGTATTATGTGCAGAAGATAACTGGTATTGGTAATGAACTATGATAATTTGTAATTCTTAATCACAAAAGTACTGAACTACTAAAAATTTCCTTAATGAATATTTACTTTGACATTAATTCTCAGGATGTAAGTTATTCTCCATTTAGTTACTTGTCAAAAAGAACTTACTGCTTTCTTCAGTCAGAAAACAGACTTTCAGTGATTGCTTACTAGAGTAAAAGGAATCTGTATTTTTGTATATGTTTCACTGTCCCCAGTATGCAAGGAGAACAGATAAAACATTATAATACTTACTCTCTTTTATAAGTAGTTTTTCTTCTACTGAAGTTCAGTTCAGTGAAGGAAAATTGAACTTAAATTTCTCAATCTTTTCTATATCAGGGGGATAAACAGCAGAACTACTAACCTATCATCCCATTGCTGCTTTTCAGTTGGGAAAATAAGTATGTCTCTAGCTTTAGTCCTGAATCTCAGATGATTTGCCACAACAGCTGCTGGACTGAAGATTAAGAGTCAGTTGGTCAGCATGCTCAGACAGTGTCCCAGCTCAGCACTTCCCACTGAGAACAGCATATTCTTGCTTGCTTATCTTAGTAAATACATTTTCATCAAAATAAGGGTGTGGCCTCTTCTAAATAGTTTTACCACAAGAACATAGTCTTGAATCCTCCTAGGAAAATCTGAGTTTATTAAAATGTACAGTATAGACTAGCTTGTTCCAGTAGAACAAGCCCTAAGCAGCATCTCCCCAACCTACAGCAGTTCAAACAGTCTTCAAACAGTCTTCCTAATATTCTAAAGAAACACCACTTGTCAATAGTTTTGCGCAGAAGTAATTGCTGTCTTTGATACCCCAAATTCTTTTGGAGATGCCTCCATCTTACCTAGCCTGGTTTCAAACACAGCTATCAGCAGCTCCAAAAATTCCAGCCTGCTTCATCAAGGGAAAAGGACTTCAAGAGGTAGTGCAGGCTTCACTCATACTGTGCATATGAACAAAGTGAGATATGAGAAGGTTTAATAGTGCAAAAGGAAATTACTGTGTCAGTCCTTGAAGGAGCTAAGAGACCAACAGAAAAGAGGAATTGCTACAGTAGAGAGTTGACCACTGTATAAAACAAAGGTCTGATTACTTCATCATGATTTGGAGAGAAACACTCATAACATCCAGATAGAGGAACCACAGAATGAGACAGCAATTCAGAGTTTTCTCGGGAGAAGATCGTAGATGACTGAAACTTAGTGTGAAACTTTGCAGTCACGTTAACATAACCCAGAGCTGAAGTTTCCTGAGAAAAACAGCAGGGAAGAAAGCTGGGACTCATAAACTAATGCATCAATTTTCTTAAATGCTACTTTAATATTCTTCTTTTTCTCATCTAAATATATTTGGATGAGGAGCAAAGGAAGACATGGGCAAGAAATACAAAACAATTCATATTTTGTCAGAGCAGGCAGAATAAACAGCTTAAACCAACACACTGTAAACAGAAAAAAAAAGACATTTATTGAAACCAGTCCTTGACTGTTCACATAAAATACAAGGAAATGGAGAATGTTGTCTGCAAGCTATCCTGCACTGGGTCCTTCAGTCTAGTGAGAAAAGTTAAACTGTAAATATGAAATGTAAACATAAATGACTGCTGCTTTTGTTTTGCAGTCTAAGAATTCAAGTCCAAACCTCATCATTTAAAGTGGCAGTGGACAGAGCAGACTGTTTCTGAAAGCTGAGCTTCATGTTTTTTAGCAAAAAACAATACAAATCTGCCATTTGAGTGGTAGGAAGCTGATTTTTCAGGAGTGCCAGTGTGAGTAAAATATTTCTCATGCATACACTTTGATGGAAGGCTGCCTTGCCTTAGTTCTCCCACAAGAATAGGATACTTTTTCCCCAGAGTAAGGTAGACTGAGGCTTGAATCTTTAGCAAGTTTATGGGTAAGATAGCAGTCAGAAGTTACTACAAACAGTTTTTAAGTTTAGCTATAGCCTGTTACACAGAGAATCTGAAGTATATCTTGCATAAATGTTGAATTTAGAAAATATCTTTTGTATATATAAATTGCTTGGAACTGCTCAACCATTGTGAATGTAGAAATTCCTGAAGCAGATTTACCCCACAGCACAGTTTTGGCTCTAAATATGTACATCTTGCTGGTAACATTTTAGGGGTTTTTCTCTTTCGTCTTTCCTGCCCCATCAAGTTTTGTTGGTTCCTTTCTTAAACAATACCAGTTTGTCCAATTTATTAGTAGCCTTGGTTGGAAATCTCCCATATTGGCTAAAAGCTGACTTTGATCAGGAAGGAAAAGAAACAAAACAGGGAGGACTTAGAGAAAAGCTAAAAGATTTGGGAGTCCATAGGAAATGTGCTAATCTATTACTCAGCTTTCAAGAAACAATATTATGGAAGATAAGAAAACAAAGCAGCCAAAGATACTCTTCCACTTTTCCCAGCAGCTGTCCTAAAGCCCTGGCAGAGGACTGGCAGGAATTACAACTGATTTTGTTGCTCACTGTACTGTTCAATGTGAATTTACCAGTGAAGAAACAGTATTCTTGCTGCTTTCAGAAGTCCTTTGCTCTTAAAGGAATTATCATCTGGAGCCTGGTAATGGTAATTAAGGGCCCAGTTGAAGAACGTAGCTGACATTAGTAGCTGGCAGAAGCTATAGCAATGTCTTTGTTAGATTTTTAGATGTGTGGTTGAAATTGTGCAGTACACACTAGCACATGCTCTACCAACACTTCAGAGAAGCATATGGCAACTCTTCACAGGGCAAGGAAAAAAAAGAACATAATAAAAGTGCATCATATGTTTTTCTTGTCCTTTTATTGTTAGTTTAAAATATACTGGATGTACTTCCTAGTTTCCATTTTGACCATTAGATAGACATATATAGATGTCTCAAATGGAATTAAAATAAGCACTAAAATAAAATAATTGGAAATAAATGTATAATATTTCCCTTCTGTTTCTTTTTTCAAGAATTGTTGTATTTCTCATCAGTAATTCTGATGAAGAAATGAGGGATATGATTCACTCGTGCCCTTCTCCCTGCTGCCAGTAATATAACAATGAATTCAGGGCAGTCATACCGACAAAAATCTTCAACAACACATTAAAACATCAGGTTTGATCATATTGTTTGCTGTCCAAATTTCTTACCAGAAGTTCCATTCGGATAACACACACGCCATTTACATATCAAGTGTTTGTCTAAATGTTCTGTTTACTATGGGATGTTTTGGGAACAAATTTTTTTTTTTTAAGAAAAAGTATGCAGCATATCTAAAGATTAACAAGCTGGCCCTGAAACCATTGGCAAAAAAGCTACGTAAATATCAGGAAGTCAAAAAACAGGGTAGCAATCCCAAGAAATTAACAGAAATATTTTACTTTTATACCATTATACCTGTGAATCCTTGCAAATAGTATTAGCTCAGACATTTTTCTTGCCTTAGAAGCTGCTCAGTCTTGAAGTAGAAGGAACTAATTCTTTCACTACCTGTTATAGGCTCTTAGGCTGCAGTTTTCTTTGCTCGTCTGTTAGCTGGAACTAGACCATACCTTGGTAGCCAGTTACCTTTCTTAATCCTTGTTCTCTGTTTCAATGATTTTCTACAAATGTTTCCCAGCCAAGTTAGTCATTACATCGGTTTTGTTTTCTTCATTTGATCACCACCAGAAGTCAAAGCACAGTAGTCCTCTTTTATCATGTTTTGGGAAAGTTAAGTTGATGTGTTGTGAAATCTACGAAGCATTACAGCTACAGGGTCCTTAAAAAGGTGGATTCACAGAATTGCTGAGTGAACCCTGTTATCACCACATTCTGTGCCAAGCTCTAGATTTATGTGCTGAGAGGTCCTTCCTCTGCAGGCTGCTGTGGGAATCCTCTCTTTGACCTTTTATGCAGCACTGCTGGTTTAGGGTAGACGGCAGCACTGCTTTGTGCTGTTATGGCCAAGCCCTGCAGTTCAGATATTCCCATTAACCAGTCAGCAGCAACTGAAGTAGAAGGTAAGGGATGGTTTATGCTAACATCACACAAGTGGATGTAGGCCTTTGTGAGGCAGAAGTAAGCTCTGCATCTCAAAGTGATAAAAATATGCAAGTTTAGACCCAAATCTCTTCCAACAGAATTGCATTGTTCCATAATAAGGAATCTTGGAAGTGATCTATCCTCATAATTAAGAAATAGGCAACTTAATTTCCAATCACAACGGATGTTGTTCTAGTAACTACTCTGGAATTGTTTCTTATTGGCATGCCTATCCTGAAGTTGGCTTCCATTACTTAGAATTTGGGCAGACATAATTTCAGCTTTGACTAAGGCCTGTAGATGTTAGCAGAGGTACTCTGTGAATTGGTGCTCAGTTCAGTCAGTAAATTTCAGAATGGTAACTTAAAACCATATATTGCACACTTAGTGTAGTGAATAGGTAAGAGATTTTAACTTGATGTCTAATAGAAATGTTAAAAAAATCCAAATAATGTATTAGAGCTGTCAGGTGAAGGACCAAGTGCTATTATATATTTTTTTTCTCCTGTTTTCTCTTTCTTCACAGTCTACACTTGGATACATTGCTCTGCTTATAAGCACTTTCCATGTACTGATTTATGGATGGAAGAGAGCTTTTGAAGAAGAGTATTACAGATTTTATACACCACCAAATTTTGTTCTTGCTCTTGTTCTGCCTTCCATTGTAATTGTAGGTAAGATCATCTTACTTTTGCCATGTGTAAGTAGGAAACTGAGGAGAATTCGAAGAGGATGGGAGAAAAGCCATGTTACAGAAGACGTAAGTGGGTCTGTTCCACATCTCTCCCCAGAAAGGATAACTGTAATGTGATTATATTTGTTAACACCGTTGTACATGTTTGGGCTTTGATTTTTGATTTTTTTGTCTATGTCAAATAAACTTGCATTTTTAGGAGTTTAGTTAAGTAGGAGTCTTTGTCAAGTCTCTTGCTTGACATATAGTTACAAGCTCTTAACCAAACTATGAGAAGTTTATAACTAGAAGACAACTACTTCTGATAACTACAAAAATATTTTTCTTTTGAATTACAGAAGGCAGATGATTATGAAATAAATAAAAAAATTAATGTTCCTTTGCACAGTTATATCACAATAGTATTATATTAAAACCAGGCTTCACAGATATTTTTTGACTTAGAGCATATGTGTCAAAGTGCTGTTTATTAATATGACATTTTCTGGGCAGTGTTTCTTCTATTAAAACTACATTTCTGGGTTAATATGTTCAAAATATAAAGTAAATTATTTAAGAAATAACTAGGGTTATTTCTTAAATAATTTACTTTATATTTTTCTTTCAAATTAATTTGTAATGCTCACAGAAACACAGAATGGTTTGAGTTGGAAGGGACCTTAAAGATCAGTAAGTTCCAATGCCCCTATCATGGGCCTTGACAACTTTCACTAGACTAAGTTACTCAAAGCCCCATCCACCCTAGCCTTGAACACTTCCAGGGATGGGGCATAAACAAATTCTCTGGACAACCTGTGCTAGTGCCTCACCACCCTCACGGTAAAGAATTTCCTCCAAAAATCTCTAATCTAAACCTAATCTAAACTGACTCTCATTTAGTTTATAGCCATT
The DNA here is from genome assembly GCA_034509185.1 of Euphonia xanthogaster. Lineage (NCBI taxonomy): Eukaryota > Metazoa > Chordata > Aves > Passeriformes > Fringillidae > Euphonia > Euphonia xanthogaster. The sequence goes on from JAYDZK010000113.1 coordinate 22,676,108, forward strand.
CCCCCTTGTCCTGTCACTACATGCCATTGCCCTCTCCAGCTCTCTTGTAGGCTCCCTTCAGGAACTGGAAAGCTGCAATGAGGTCACCCCTAAGCCATCCCTTCCAGGCTGCACAAACCCAGTTCTCTCCACCTTTCCTCGCAGGAGGGGCTCCCCAGCCCTCTGACCATCTTGGTGGCCCTGCTCTGGACTCCAACAGATCCATGTCCTTCCTGTGCTGGGACCTCAGAGCTGGGTGCAGAGTTCCAGGTGGGGTCTCTCTCACCAGAGCAGAGCAGAGGGACAAAACCTCCCTGCCCTGCTGCCCACGCTGCTCTTGGTGCAGCCCAGGGCACGTTTGGCTCTCTGGGCTGTGAGTGCACATGGCTGGGTCATGTCCAGCCTCTCACCCAGCAGCACCCCCAGGTC
>JAYDZK010000113.1:22684813-22725923 GCA_034509185.1 Euphonia xanthogaster
CCTGCCCTGCCCTGCCCTGCCCTGCCCCTGCCCCTGCCCGGCCCTGCCCTGCCCTGTCCTGCCCTGCCCCTCCCCTGCCCCTCCCCTGCCCTGCCCTGCCCTGCCCCTGCCCTGCCTTGCTCTGCCCTGCCCTGCCCTGCCGTCTTTCACGGGCTGAGAACAAACCCCGGTGCGTGCTTCGCCCACTGTTCGGATTTACCCGTCCCTGAGTAAATTCATGTTGGTTTAAAACGTGGCTATTTCACATTTTAAATGCCTTAAAAACAAAATTTCAAAATTGAAAAAACTAAAAAGTTAAAAGTGTTGCTTTTTCAGGATACATACTCGAGGTCAGTGGATTTGAATCACGTCATCGCACTACTCGGAGATTCGGGCTCAGTAAGTAACCCTGGTACCTTGCCATCTCTGTTACACAGGTGGTAATGGGGTTTTGACAAATTTTTTATACAGTTACTTTAGCACCCACCCAGAATAAACTCAGATGGATTTGTTATATCCAACACAGGTGGCTGGAGCTACAGAGCACAAAGATGAGTATTTCTTATGGTATTGGGATGCTTCTAAAGATGATAATTGTTACTTTCAAAAATTTTGTTAATTATGGATTTATGTTTAAAAAATACACAGAGAAAGAGAAGATCACACAGGAACTTAAAAAAAAAGACAAAAGCATGAGCATTCAAAAGGTAGACATGCAGAATTTCTAGCATATTTTAGAATTTTAGAGTACTGAAACCTATAGCTGGGAAACAGATGTACATAGAACCTTATTGAAAGTATGTCATGAATTTATGTAATTGCCCAAGTTAACTGCTAGCAGTTCTCTAGGGAGATGATTTTAAAGGAAGGTGAAATATACAAAGGTCAATGTTGAAGAATAAATACAACTACCTGCGCACACGGGAGAAGCATCATCTCATGGGCTTTCACAGATGATTTTTAGTCTCCACAAGATGATTTGGCAGATGAAATTCACTGAGCCATCAAATAATTTTGATCCAAAATATGGATAATTTATGCTCTTAAACAAGGACCTGATTAAACCTAGCACATTTTAAATTAATGCCCCACAGAGAAGTAGTTATATCTTCCCCTCTTCCCCTTCTTTAATACAGAGCTGTTATAATAAACTTACTGACTGAAGAAAAAATTGCCAGATGTTATTGTTTACCACTTCTGTAGATATAATATGTAGATATGATAAAATGGATCTCTAGGATTCTGGGCTTGTAAACAACTGAAACAACTTCCTGGCCTGCCTCAAGTTGCCCGTGCTGAGGAGGGCTGAAATGAACACTGCACATCACTGACACAGCCTGACATAGCCTCACTTCAGTTGTTTTCAGCCTTGAATTTGAAGGCTGTTTCCTAGTGGTGCAGAGCACTCTAAGCCACTCAGATCTACATGCTTACACATTTATGTTGTGTGTGACATAGGTTTGGTTTTCTTAGCTGCTTTACAAAGAATCACAAAGAATTTAAGAGAAAGAGTCTACACGTGTGAGCAGGAGTTTTTGAAAGCTTCTTCAGTTACAAGAAAACAGACTTCCTACTGAGAAATGGGGCTTCATCATAAAGTTAATCCAGCTTCAAAGTGCTTTGAGAATTTTGTTGTGTCTTGTAAACTTTTGAATCTGGTTTCCACTTTCATTTAAACTTAAAAGGGGATAAACACAATCATTTAAGGTTCTTGGGCAAACTGCAATTAAAACCCACTTTTCATTCTTTTATTTAAGAAAGATTTGGAAAAAGAGCAGCTGAAAACTCTCAAGAAGGTAGTCAAACATTTTGAAAATGGATTTGTATCCTTTTTGCCACTCTAGAATTCTAAAGTCATGGTGTTTTATGTAAGGTAATAGTCTGACTTTTCAGTAAAGTATTTGATGCTGTACTGTGCTTCCCCGTGGAGAACAGGGATGATGGTACACATTCTCATCACTGGCCTCCTTGTGTGTACACAGCCAAGGTTGGTAGGCTGACAAGATTCTTGGATATTAGATTCATTTGTCACAAAATTCAGTAGAGGGTTCTCACCTGTACAGTGGCTGAAAGTGTCTAAAATGTAACTGGTGTACTTTAAACTCAGAATAGAAAAGCATAATAATTGCCACTACTTGAGAAACAGCAGATAAAATAGCAGGATAAAATAGACTTCCAGTAAGGGGACATTTTAGAGAAAGATGAAATCAGACTAATTTATCTGAAACCTTTTTTTATATTTACAGTACGAACTGAAAGGTTCCAATAATGAGAAGTACTAAGGAGGGTCTTGGCATGTGGAAAAATGTTATTAATTTCATACAGTTCAGATAATTGCACAGTGATTTAAGGCATCACATTACAACTGAGTTGTGTACTTCAAGGCAGTTTCTGTGAGTCAGTGGATTGGTAGTAACTTCTCAGTCTGAGTTCAGCTTTGATTTTGTGCCTCTACTCTTAAATTAAATAATCTCCATATGTATTTGGGTCCAGATTTTCAAATTTCAGTTAGTCACTTGGGACTAGAGGAGAAAACAGTTTAAATATCACAAGGCTGTCTCAGAATTTAGATAGGTAAATCTGACATTGTGATGTAAAAGCTTTTCATCCTCTATTTTTAGATATTTAGTGCTGAGCTTCCAGTGAGTTCATCTGAGAAGACACCTAAATCACATTTGCAAAAGTTGTACTTAGGTAAAAGTAAGGCTGCTTCCAAAAGCCTAAGTATTGACTCACATACTTCTTTCCTCACTTTGTAAACATTGGTCTTGTTTTTCTTGCTTGTGTCTTTGAAGTGTGATGAGCAGTTTTCTGCTTTTTCTTCTGATTCATAGTGGTACAAATTATCTGATTTCCTTAATTTCACATTAAAAGCCCCTTAAGGATGTAGCACAAATTTCTGAAATTCTTAACCTGTGTGCAAAGAAAATGTACGAACAAGAAGCTTTCACTGAGCCTTTATGTGAACTTATTAAATTGTTTGGGTAAGTACCTCAGCCCCTCTTTTAGAGATTTAAATACTGCTTGTTTACAGGTTTATACATTTTCTAAGGAAACTGGCATATCCATACAGCATTTATCTACAAAGTGCCTGTAACTGCAAGGTGTCCATTGGATCATTCTTCCTTTTCATCAGCTGTCTTTTACTTGTGTCCAGTTTCTGGTGACATGATTGAGGAACCTATTTTAACAGTTCAGCATCTGTGCAGTTACATGTTACATAATTCAAAACTTTGTTGTGCTGGGCCCCAGCTTGCTTGGAAGCAAGGTTCCCCAAGGTCTCTTATTGCCTAAGTCAATCTGGGACTGCTGGCCTCAAAGGATTCAGCAGCTAAGTGGTACTGAGGTGTGTTCTGCTGTTTCAGACGAGCTCTTAAGTGAGTTTAAAAACTAATACCTGAAGGTATGCATTACATAATTACAAGCCATATTACAGGAGAGAATGAATGTCAACAGGATTTATATTTATTTTAAAAATGTCTCGCATGAACTTTTGGGCATCTTTGTTGTCATATTGTATTTTAAGTAATCTGTAGAATAGAATTTAGATGATATCCACACTTGCCATTAGTTTTCTCCTCCTCAATAATTCAGTAAAGTTATTTATGGTATGCTTGTAGCTACAGTTACTCCTGTATGTAATTTCATTTCAGCAGAATAATGAAGGAAAAAAAAAACCTAGTGGCATAGTAAAACAGATATTCAGATAAATTTTTACATAGCTTCCTCTCAGCTGTTAGGTTTAATAAACACAGAGCTTCTCAGCTGAATCTTTTAGTTCCCTAAGCACCCTGGGATGTACTGCTTTTTTTGCTGCCACACAGTGGGGAATGAGGAGGTACATCATGGGGTTTAATTTTCTTTGGTGTTTGCTTGAAGCATGACAAAACTGAGAATGAGTGTATAAGGTCGATAAAATGTAGCTGTGAGACTTTTCCTCTGCTAAAGCAGTTCAGCACTAATTACGGTTTCTGCAATGAATATATTTTGGAAAATTGCACCCTTGGGTTTTGCTTTAGTTTCTGTACTATGGAAATTCCACCACAATTCACTACTACTTCATGTGACAGAAAAGCCTTTAACCAGAGGCAGGAGCTTTTTTGTTTGTTTGTTTTTTGAATTAAGTTTTGGATACATTATTTCTCCAGTAAAATATTCCACTTTTTTGTAACTGCTTCTGTTTACCTGTCTTCTTCCCACTTTTTTTTTCCAATGTATTGTTTCTCCTTCCCCTGCCTCCCCCAGCATTTATTCCATTGTTTGTTCTTCCCTTTCTTTTCGTCTGGCAGTGTTTATAGAGGTAAACTTAATGGAAAACTGCTTCCACAGTATGTACTGCAGAGACCTTAGCATAATATTGTAATGTTTACTGTTAGACAATTTTAGCACTTACATGTTTATGTCATATCTGAGTATTTTGATTATATTATTGAGTATTTATTGATATCCTGTTTTTAAAAATATATTTGTTGTTGTTCTCTTTGGAGTCAGTTTATTTGGTTTACTTTTATCCATTTCAAGAGGTCTTGCTCAGAGATATGATCCCTTTTTTCCACCTCTGCACATGTCTGTACATAGCCTAGCTCCACAATAGCCTGATAGTGCCTAGGTTGTAGGATTCAGTCTTCCACATTTAAATTACATTTGCTTATTCAGCATGTCTCATTGCATTATATTTGAATTATGAAAATAATAGCTATGAACATGTACCACTAATTCCCAACATGTCATTGCAGATTATGAAGGTTTCAGTGCAGAATCAGCATTGCAAAGAGTGCATTCATCCTAGAAAATGCATCCTTATCTGAAAAAATTATCAAGGAAGAAGAGAAGAGCTACTGAACTTTTCTGGTGACTTGATTAACTATTAAATACTAATAATATTTTTAAATTTCATTTTGCAGGTTACCATTTCAAAAAAGGAAATCATCTGATGAAGTGAACTATTCCGTTGAAGTTTCACAATCCATTGCACAACTGGGTGAGTGTAACCTGATACACCACAATAAAATTATTATTATGCCACAATAAAATCAACTGTATTATAAGCATGATTTTAATTTATTGTTACATTAGTAAATGTAGGTAATTCCTTTAAATTATTCAATCAGTCCTCTGTGTTTTTTCATATTAGAAACAATTGTTACTGCTCTGCAGCTAACCTGAGGATTGGCTAGCAGAATTACCTATTTGCCAGTGTCAAAAGCTACATGAGAAAACGTTATCAGTGCAGATGAAGAAGTAAACGTGTATCTAGTCTGTTTCATTTCATTTTGAGAAATGGGAGTTTCTGTAAACACTGAAACCTGGGATGCCAGGAACATGTACCCTTCCTGCTTCTATGCTCCCTTTATTTCATAACATATCTGCTTAGAAGAGTTTCTAATGACAAAATAGTGATGACAGCAGCTTAGTGTAGTAGCTTAGTAGCTTTCCTCAGAATTCCACAACTTCTGGAATATCATCCAGTGCCTTATAAGTGTCTGTAGCCATAAAGCAGAGAAGGTAACTTTTTGATTAAACTTAGGCTACTCCTCTAAGATGCCTTTGTCCTCTCCAGTGTGGGAGTCTCTGCCTCTTGAATATTTTATAATGAAACTTTGAATGAAATTACAGATTTATGGGTAATACTAAGTGCTGTAAAAAGAAGAATACTGTGTTAAGAATACTTTCTAAAAAAATTATAAAGTCTGTTAATTACATTTATTTCTCTTTCTGACAGGTTACTTGATGAGCCTGCCAAGCTCTCAAGTTAAAATACAAATCTGTAAAAGTATTGTTAACTTTTATAATATGGAGCTACCAGGAAAACTACTTTCAGGTAAAGCAGGGTATTTTTATTTTTTAATGATCCCAACTACTTTGAAATGCCTCTTTTAATTAGCTATTGATTAATTTTTCTTTATAACTATGGTTACTGTATCTCATATTAAATATATAATATTGGCAAATGTATAATTAACATGTTTTTATAGAGGTGCAAATTCTAAATCTGAAATAAGTTCATCAATGTACAAGGAATTAATTATTACACTTACAAAATTAGCATTAAATAGCATCCAGAATATGTGAAGTGATACAAGATCTCTGAAATGTGGGTAATGGAGGGGGGGAAAAAAGCAGTTAGGATCAGAATTATAAGAAGGGAAATGTAGTTTTCAGGTTTTTATATGTAGCCTGGAGAGAAGCAGCTCTGCTTTCACTTGTGTTGTGAGGGATAGATCTGAACCCATTTAAATTTGATTGACTTCATATTAAACAGACACATTTGCGCATAGGTTTGAATAAATGGTGTGACTTATCTCTGCAGAAAGAAGCTATGCATGAACTCTGGCATGATCAGAATCCACTATTATATAATTCCTTTGACTCTTAGGATGGTGCCAGAGACTATTGTCAGGTGAACTCAGTCATGGATCCCTCCCAGAGGCACAGCATCCCATGCTCTGAGCCTGCACTGTCTTTGTAGGCAGCCAACCTCAAGTGAATATTGCCACAGTGTGGCTTGGGAGTGCAGGTCAAGGAGCATACCTGATGTCAGTGTGCTCCCCTGCTGTGTTCCTGCAGTGGGGCACTAATCCTGTGCCCTTTTACAAGTTTTCATTTGTCTTAGGAGGTCTAAAGAAGCTGCTGCTACTACAGCCCTTTCAAAATTCTAGAAATAGGAAAGCATCCAAATCTGTTTTTACCTTACAAACAAGACTCAAATCCTGCAAGTAGCTATGTGTGCATTTAGTTCTGTATCTGTAAATAATTCCATTAGGATAAGTGAATGTTATTGAGCAATTTTGTTTTTCTTCTTCCAATTTAGAAAATAGGATACGTTATCTTGAAATGAAGAATGTGTTTCAGTCTGATTTTTCAAATCAAATATCTCATCTCTAAGCATGTATGTAAATCTTGCCAAAGTCTGGCCCTGCAGAGTTCTCTTATCTGTAAAGTAATATCAACTTGGAGCCTATCAGAGTGTGTGCTTAGTCAAACCTCATTTCACCATGTGCATTATCTGTATTTATCAATCTTGTACTTTATGAAATTATATATATATATATATATATAGTGTGTATATATACACATATATATATTTAAGCTGCTTAAGATAAACCTTGCTCTCATGAGTTATCATAATATAAACATAAATATAAATTTATTTTCTCAATGCTTCACCTTCCCCACAATTCAGTAATGAAATACAGATTTGCATATGCATGGAGAAAAGTAAAAACAGAGACACATTAAAAAGTCAAGCTTGTAAATCAAAGTTTGGATTCACCTATTTTAAGTAATATGATGATAGAATGCAACAATTCTCTAGTCAACAGGCTACTGAAGAGAACTAGGTTACTGATGACTGAAGAAAGTTTTTCACTTCTATAGCCCTGCTTTTGCTCTCATTGTCTAAATTCTAAGAAGCAAGTAATTTGTTTCTGTAGCATTGAAGTCTGCTTGAGGGTGAGTCAGTTGGATGTGTTATAGGCACTATTCAGATATAAGAAAACCAGCTCTTGTGTATTGGATTGTTTTTTCTTAACTGCTTGAAATATGATACTTTATTTTCAATCCTTTCTTTAAAAAGTATGAACAGTTTATGAAGTAATCAAAATTCTGGGTATTTACTGCATTTTAATTAAAGCTACTGTATGTACAGGTTACCAGCCAACTACTCCAAACTATAAAATCCAGATGGCTGAAGCAGGAGGATTAGCAGAAGATCTTGTTTTTTCACTAGCATTAGTTGAAAATCAGCTTACTGAGAAGTTGTGGGTTCTTAAAGCTCTCCAGCATCTTTCCACCTCTGGTTAGTACAAACTGTTCTTTCAATAATCTTATTACCATTGATCTTAGATAATTTGTTCTCTGAACATGCCTGAAAAAATTACTGACCTGTAGAGAATTAATTACTCTGATTTACATATTTTCAGAAATAAGTTGTGAACAAATGGTGAAGGCCCAAGCAGCCAGCAGGCTTTGTTTGTGTCTAAATGGTGCTGATCCCTCAGGACAGCTGCTGTTTCGTTCATCAGATATCCTATGGAACCTGCTGGAAAAAGCCTCAAAAGAAGAAGTTGTTAATCAGCTCAGAAGCTTGGAATGTGTACAGTAAGTACAGGGAGCATTTAATGAATTAATTTTGTCATTTTGGAGACACCTGGAGAATTCTGTTGTGTAGCGTTTTGCTCAAAATTAACTGAGAGAAATGCAAATGGGTCTCTGATTAGATCCTCATTAACTTTTCAGTATTAACATAGTCGTTGCTGTTAGAGGGCAAGAACAAGGTGCTCTGCTGCATAGTGCAGGAGGAAGAGCTCTATCTATTGCTTTGTACAATGGAAGAGTTAATTGCAGCGTTTTGAAGCTTCCACGTTAGGTGTAACAGGCCAGTATTCCTTCACTGTTGAAGTGCTGATGTTACAAAATTACAAGGAATTTCTATGCCATGATATACAAGGTTTATTTCTAGATCTCTGCTGGAGAAAATACAGGTTCTTCCTTAGTGAGTTAGACTGATTTAACTATTTAGACTATAAGATTAGACTATTCCTTCTCAATAATCATTCAGCAATGTCCAGTTCCAAATTTTGAGTAAATACTGCGTCTTTGTATTAATTAATTATAATACAAACAGTGGAAGATGCAATTTTTAGTACATGCATCTATGAATAAATGGGATATCTAGTGGTACCCAAAAGAATCCACTTCATAATAAAGTTTTAATCTATTTCTCTTGTAGTTAAACCCTAAGGCTTTGACAAGTATGATGCTGAATGAGGATTCATGTATGTAGAGCTGTCCAGCATTAGAATATCAAAGGAAAAGGTAAAATGCATTTCATTTTCTTTTAAGTGCTTTGAAAGAAGCATTCGTAGACCTCATGTGTGGCTTCCGGCGCTGCGATCATCAGCTGCGGAATGACCTCTTGGTGATTGCCACATTACTTGCTGAATACCCTGCAGTACCTATGATTGTAAGTATTTAGAGTTGTATTCCAGAGACTAATAACTTCTCCTTTGCTTTTAAAAGCTTGGTATTCTTCCCCATTGGGGTTCTAATATTTTTTTCTTCTATGTCTCCAGTGCTTTCTTCTTTCTTGGATTTACTGAGCAAAAAACCATTTTTTCTTTTTGTATTGTCTTTACCTCAGAGACTTAAAATCTGTAGGTAATTAGCCCAGAATACTAGCATCAACCTTATTTGATACTTAGAAAATCACATTAACATTATCTATGTGCAAAATTTAATGTTAATTCTTGTACTCTTGCATGGATTCTTGAATGCGCCATTCTCCTAAAAAGAGTTTTGCACTAAATCTCATTTGTTGTTTGAAGATGTAGGCTATATTCGGATGACTCAAATTCAATGTGTGCCTCATAACTGGGAACAAGAAGGGTGTCCAAAAATCAGCTCAAGAGCTCTTAAGTAAGATTCTGAGAAAATGATTACTTAGGTCCAGTTAATAAGAGGCACATAAATTCTTTTAAAGGCTCCATCACATAATGCACTGCCATGACTTGCCTGTAATGTAGATGACTCATTCTTTTGTAATAGTCTAGAATTTTTATGAGAAACCTGCAGAGAATTAACTTTATATAGATGTTAATATTGCTTTAATCTCTTGTTTTGCACTTGAGATTTACAGCTTCAAATGAAGTTGTGACATACGTACTGAATAATTAAGCAATCAGATCCCTGTGGATTAGTTGGCTGTTCAGGAATATATTACTTTCCTCTTGAAGAGAAGTTTACCAATTGGCTGTATTACTAAATGAAGATTACAGACTTTTCATTCAAGCTTTTCATTTAACACCAGCTAGTGTGTAAATATTAAAACAATTTGTGTTCTTTACTTTCAGCCTGCCTAGAGATTTTTCAAGGTATAAATATCAGGTAGAAAAAACATTAACATTACCATTTGATTCTGCCTTGTAGACAATACTATAGCAATTTGCTTCAGAATGTTCCCTTTTCTTCCTAGTATACTATCCAAGCAACTTCAGAAAAGTCCATCTTGTATCTTATATAGATCACAAATCAGCACAGGAGTCTGAGCCTTTGAAAAGGAAAAGTTTTCTCATCACAAGCAAACTGTAAAATTTATGTAAGGTTTATAATGATATTATTATCTTTGTGTTAGAAAAAAACCTGTTTGCTAATTGCTTACCTCAGAAACAACTCTCCCTTGCCTCTAATGAGCTGCATAGACACCTCCTGGCTTTGGTCTTATCCACAGTTATATTAGACATTGTTGTCCTTCTGTTAGCTCTCTAGGAGCTGTGATTTACAAGATTTTATTTCTGAGCTTTTTATATGTGGCATTGGTAAATTCTTCTTGCCCATATGTGCAGTTTTCATATGTACTGATGACTCTGATGTGAAACATGACCAAATGCATTTTAAAAAACAGCTCTAAAAGCGCTGAGAATATTTTTGGTGTTAGATTATAGTAGTGAATAAAAGTGTTTGGGACTTCCCCATAGAAGTTCAGACTTGTACTGAATGAAACATGGGTTTAACTAATTGTACCCTTAGGACTGCAGTTAGTTATTGTTGTATAATATCCAAATGGTTGTTCAATTCTTTGATAAAATTCTGTTTATTCTGCCATAGGATACATTAAATTCTGTGTTCTGAAGAAAAAAGTCAAGCCAAAATTAAATCATAAGTCTTAATTTCACTGCAATTTAATTAATGTGTGTTTTTTGAATGCCTATTAGGAAAGTGGATTTGCAGAGATCTTAATAGTACTTGCAACATGTACTGAAGGTAAGAGATTCCACAGTGCGTAATTACACAATTTTTCCTTTTAGTTATGACTTTTTTGTAACTTATCTACCATTTCCATCATAGTTAAACTTCCCAATCCTCTGGTAAAAGGTTTTAAACTTACCTACTGCTACGAGGATTTTGAGATGAAGAAGTTACTATTTAATATAATAGGAATCTTGTCTAAAGACCCATCTGCTACACAGGTAAGTTGTAACAGAACATAAATAATAATTAAAAAAAAAAAAAAGACAAAAGAATCTCGAGAATATTACTTATCTGTCCATCTACTGTAATACAGTACACTGAAATTCTCTGCTCTCCAAATCAAGAATTCATATATAGCTTCAGAATGTTGGAAAGTAGCATACAACATCTCTTTCAGAAAGTTACAAACTTAGACCTTGCTAGGGAAATTGCTGACAAGTGACTGCAGAGCATTGTTGAAATACACCTGAAGAATATAATAAAATTTAGCAAACCACAATCTCTGGGAAAGCTACAGAATATGAAAAGAGTTTGCCTGTACTTGTAGTGTTCATGACATATTTTCTCAATTAAAAATTAATTTTGTTATTGTAGGACAGATAAAGTTGACTCACCCTTTAGGTTTTTCTTATTTGCATGTGAAACCTGTAAACTGTCTCTCTTTTTCTTTGTCTGGATTCTGCAGCTCCTCAGTGAAAATCATGTGATGCCAGCTTTGCTTTATTATGTAAAACACAATCCAAAGCCTGGATTTCCTGACTGGTCTGCTGCCCAATATGAAGAATTACAGCTTCATGCAATTGCTGTTTTAGCTTCAGTGTCTCCTGTGTTAGTAGACAAATATTTGTCCTGCCAAGCGAATACTCTTCTCCTTGTGTTTCTAGAGTGGTGTATAAGCCAAGGTCAGTGGTACTCATGGCTTTCACACAGAGTTAACCTCAAAACAGTTCAGCTGAACCTACTTTTTTTGAAAGGAAGGAAAATGTAAAATCCATGATGTCAGAATGATTCTTTTTCATAGGCCACCTAGGAAGCAAATGTTTCCAAAAAACAACCAACCATCCTTTTTTTTCCTACTGAAGGATGAGCTGGTGCCCCTCTCCCTCTGTACCACTATACTGATGTTCCTTCAGACAAACACCTCTGTTGTCTGTGTTTTAAGTAAGCCAGGCCCTTCCCTTGTGGCAAGAAGTCCAAGCAGGAATTCCTGCCATGAGACAGGACATGTTAACTCACAGTTGTACGTGGTGAGACAGGTTCAAGACTACAGCTGGCTTCTGGGCATCAGATAAGAGTGCGGGCTAAGCAAAAATAGAACTAAGTGCACTCAATTTTATTGACCAGATTTCTAAGGATAGGTATTTTTCATCATAAAATTGGTATGTCTTCCCAGGTTTCCTAAGAAATTTCCTAAGAAATTTTTAGTTGGGTTGAATGGGGATCAAAAGGTGGATATTAAATGTTATACCAAACATACCATATTTTGAGTTTGTAAAACTGCTCATGAACCTAGTAAGGTTAAAAAATGTATAATAATTTTAAATGTTCACCAAAATGTTACCTTTCTTATGCATGTAAAAAGTATAGTTCTACACAAAAAGGCTTATTACTAGATGGTTTTAAACAAGAATAATTTCTAACTTCAGCAGGGTTTGGGGGTTTTTGCTGTTGTTGTGGTTTGGGTTTTTGGTTTTGGTTTTTGTTTTTTGTTTTGTTTTGTTTTGTTTTTTCTGTGGTTTTTTGGTTTGGTTTGTTTTGTTTTTCCTGAGCACATTATTCTGAGCATAGATTGTCTGCCAAAACCAGTATTGGTTGTGATTGCTCCACAGATCCTTTCTTTGGTCGAGGTAACAGTTTCCATGGAACAGGTGGTCGTGGCAACAAACTCGCGCAAATGCGCTACAGCCTCCGAGCTCTGAGATCTGTTGTGGCCCTTTATGATGAAGCTGTGAGCATTAATTTGTGTGACCAGGGAGCAATTAGCCAGCTACTGGGTAAAGCACGATTTGTATTGCTGTTCTTTAATTAGTACATTTCTATTGACACTGAGAATGTTCATGTGTTTTTGTGTGCCGTGCTTTTAGTGTGTCCTTTTACTGCTGAAAAACAAAAAAACCTCAGCCAATTAATCCAAGATATAACTGATTTGATGTTAATTTTTTTTTTCCATTTCCATACACATTGAATGAGTTAAGCAAAAGAGACAGTTTTAAAAGTCTAGATATTTAATTTCAGAGCAAAAGCTGGCCCTTCTCTCTTTATGTTACTGCATTTGGTAGATCTTGTTTTCGTTGTGGCAGTCCCCAGAAACTCCAGCCCATGAGTATTTTTCCACCTAGGTGTATCAGGGTGTTGCTTTCCACAACTCCTCTTTAGCACAGAATAAAAATAACAACAAGGTACCTTTGTATGAACAATGTGAAGGAAAAAAGCAGAATAAAACTGCTTAATCACTCACTGCTCCTGCAATTTTAGAGCATTTCTTGTTCAGTAACACATACCTACTGTTAAATTTGGTTTAAGTTCCAAAACAAGCTGGTTTAAGTTCTTTTCTTACAGTATCAGAAAGTTTTCAGTACTCTGAAGGAAACAAAACAGGAAAGATCCTTTGGAATTCAAAGACTGTGTTCTAATAAAAAGCCTAGAAATTAGTTATTTTATAGCCTCAGTTCAACTCCAGTGAAAACTCTGTAGAAACCTACAGCTTTTAGTGAAAGCAAAATTAATACTATACCTTACATATCAGAGTAAAGAAACTTTTACTCTAGAGGAGTTTTGTGTATGAATGCCCTCTTCCACATAGTGGTTCCAAGGCTGACTTTCTCAGCAATGATGGTATTTCGTGTCCTTCCCACATTTCCACTGACAGTTCAAACATTGTGAAGCTGCGGAGTAGAGTGAACCATCCAGTTTGTTGTCTTTTTCTTAGAGTTCTTTAATTCATATCAGTTCCCTGAACTCTTTACACTGGCACAGTCTAAGGGGCTCCACAGAGTGAGAGCAAGGGAGAAGTCAGTGCAAGTTGCTGTCATTAACTCTGTCGCCAAGAGTAAAGGCCATGAAACTGCAGCATCAGAGTGCACCACTTGTGGAAGCTATTATTGAAACAAAGGAGATAAAACTGAACCTACTTTAAAAATCCTTTCATATAAATTTGAGTTTTGTAAACAGCAGCAGCTGTAATAGAATGTTGACATCTGTATTGGGGTATTCATATATATAAAATATATCCGTTTACAGACATCCTAAAGTATGCAGCAGACAAATATAAAGAAAAAGAAAGTGCTGTTCTACTGGAAATCCAAGCTGACATATTATTTATTTTGTCTGTTCTCTGTGAAAATGATATCCACAGAAAGGTATGTATATTTCTCCCTTATACTGGGCAGAAAATGTCAAAACGTATTATATTTTCTTATAAGGGAGATGGCTTTTTTGTGTTTTAATTGAAAAGCAAGTGTCAATTGCAGTTCATTGTTAGCAAGTCTTGTTTCTTGACCCAGCTAAAATATAAAAACACTCAGAAATCCACTAGCAAGTGCTGAATCTATTTGATTGTTAATTTACATTATTTTGAAGTTGATATATGAAAGTGTGTTAAGAAATGAATTAGCACTTTGGAAAAACTGAAAATCTTTTTTCCTATGTGTACATCCTGCTCTAACAAGTGGACCAAATTTATTGCAATATATTTATATTTTCCATTGTATTTTCTTACATGTTTAAATTTAGTAAATATGGCTTAAGAAACATTGCTTTAATTAATATTTCAACAGGAACTCTTCAGCTGTGAAGGAATTGGTATACTCATCCCATTCCTTAAGATGGATCCAAGGAGGTTATATAGTGGATTAGGCCACAATTGTCTTCTCCTCAGTGCACTGGACTGCTTGTGGTTAGTGAAGTATTTTAGCAGCAGTAACTTGGAAAAATGTCAAATCTTGTATTTTTTAGGTCTGCAATGCTATGACCTTTCTCTGCACGTATAGGCCTTTCTTCTGTTTATAAGGTATAAAAATTCTTCATAAAATTTGACTAATTAAAAATTATGCAAAAGAAATTGAATGTACTGCATGTAAGGTTTTCTAAATATGGATTCAGTGTGGCAACCTCACTCCCCACACAGAGTGACCTCCTGACATCCAGAGTTACTCAAGACTTTGTAAGAGAGGCATGTGGTTAGAGTCTGTAAATAATTTTAGAGAGGTAAACAGCAGGCAAGAATAGACCAATATTAGCAAAAAACTATGTAAACATAACAGTTGTCTGTAAACTGGCTATATTGGGCTAGAAATATTTTAAAGATTGCCAGTACATAGGAGCAAAATAAAAACTTAATTTGTTTTAAGGCAGAGGTTGATAAATACATTAAAAATCAAATATGTTTGCTGGGAGCAAGTACTGATACAGGAGATTTCTTTAGTTTCTCTGTTAATGACCATAGCAGAGGAAATAAAGCACTAACAGCAGCATGAATGCTGGCTTTATGATCATTTTCATCTGGGAGAAGCAAACTGTTGCCAAAAAAAGTATTGCTTGACTCACCCCCTTGTTTTTGCTGGCAGAAATATTCACACAGCCCTACAATAAACCAGATTAGGGACATAACCTGGTTAAATTTTGAACTGGTTTACTGAGTTAGTTTCAGTTCAAATACATATTCCAATTCATTGAGAGCCTGCCAAATTTGTCAGGCTGCTTCAAGGAAGGTATGCCACCTGCAGGAGAAGAAAGAGCAGTCAAGCAGGATATATTTAGTTGTAGGTATAAAAGAAAAGGCACGTGAAACATGATTTTTCTACTCTGTGAAGGTGTGAAGCATATTGCATACCAAATGGTATGAAATTCAGTAAAATAAATTAGATGATTGTAGAATGTTCAGAATCATAAAAGTGTTTCTACATAAGTGGTATTATTTGTGTTTAAGGTCCTGTGTCGTTGGATGTTCCATTGCAGAGGACTCTTTTCTTGAAAAACAGGGCATTTTTCTCCTTCTGGATTTGTTGGCAGTACGTATTTTTATTATTGGTTTTGTAGAATGAAAGAGTAGGAAAATAACATGGCAAATCATGTTATTTTTGTTGCAGTATCTCCTAAGACTGGTATAATACAAAAACCCAAACAAAACAACAAAAAAAAAAAAAAAAAAAAAAAAAACAAACAAAAAACCCCAAGTATATTTAACTGCCTGAGAGATACCCAGATATCTGCTCAGAAATTATTGTATAGGTTTTCCCAGTATCTTTTTTTCTTTTTTTAATACTTATTTGACAGAGGGAGTTTTTAATTTAACCAAATTGTACTATTTTTGTAAAGAAAACCAAACTGTGCTCTCAGTTTGGATGACATCTCTCTTTAGAAAAGCATTTCAGTTCTTCATATTGAAGTTAGTAAGAGCACTTGATGGCTTTAACAGTTTTTATGTTTGAAGTTACCTTGTACATGTATCTTGTGTGTATAGCTACTTCTGTGGATCTTGGACATGGAGCTGGCACAGACGTCTCACCTCTTAGGAAATAAAAATTCACCTTCCTTGGGTCATTCACTCCTCATTCACACTGGTTGTGCTGTCAGCCCTGTGATGTGATGTGATGTGATGTGATGTGATGTGATGTGATGTGATGTGATGTGATGTGATGTGATGTTCTTGCAGTGCAAGGCTGCAGACCCTGAGAATAACAGAATCATAGAATGGCCTGGGTTGGAACGGACCTTAAACATCATCCAGTTATAACTCCCCTGGCCAAGGGCAGGGCCACCTTCCACAAGATCAGGTTGCTCAAAGCCACATCCAGCCTGTCCTGTCCAGCCTTCAGGGTTGGGACATCCACAGCTTCTCTGGGCAAGCTGTTCCAGTCCCTCATCAGCCTCAAAGGAAGGAATTTTTTCCCAATATTTAATCTAAACTGACACTTTCTCAGTTTGAAGCCCTTGCCTCCTCTCAGCTGCTGCCAAAAGATCTAGCCACAAAACAGAAGGTGTGCTGTGAGGTGCTGCTCAGCCTCTGCCTTCAGAGTTCTCTTTCTTACAACAATAAACCTTGGTAGCAGTGTATTCTCCAGCATATGATCCTGGAGCCATGTGCACAAAAACTACTGTGTGATTGTACACACAGGAATGCATCTTATATGATCCTACCCTCATGTTCCTTGGTTTATGGAACTTTGCATAGCAGGATGACAGAAAATTTAAGGATGTACAATCTTATAGACTAATTTTGTGCAAATATTAGTGATTAAAAGCTTGCAGTTACTTGATTATGTAGTACACAATTTCTCAGAAAGAAGACATCACTGTGTTTTGAACAGTTTAAAACTTTCTGTACTTTATCCTTGATAAAGGTAAAGGAAAAGAACCTGTGCAATATAATTCTTGGAATCTTGGTTGAATTTTCGGACAACACTAAAACCGTTTTGCACATGAGTATCTGGCGAGGGAAGAGAGGTCAAACAGCAGCTAACGTTCTAATACAGTTATGGAGACAGGAGGAGTTGGATTTGGGAGTCAAACGTGATCAATATGGAAAGATTGTTGGTAAGTTTTGTGATGCATGTGAGCAGTCCAGTAAAATAATGACATTCTTTGCTTTTGTAGTCTGAATTCTGATGACAGTAAATAACAGCATTTATAACTTTACACTATAACTCTTACCATACCTAAAATATCTTCCATTTCATTTATTTTTTATTTCATTTAATTTATTCATTTGTTTTCATTTCATTCTGGCCACTGATGGCATTTTCTAGATCAGCTGGGAATGAACCAAGTATTGAACAGAACAATGACCAGCTTTTCTAATGCTAGACAGTTAAACTGCTTAATTTCTTCCACAAAAGGCATTTTGTTTTGTTCGATGTTGTAAAAAGAAGTGAGTGCTGTTCTCACAAATTTTTGGTCATGCTGATTAAAATTTCCTGACCCAGATTATGTTCAAACTCTTGGCCAAACAATCAAAATTATTTACATGGTGTCCACAAGGTAAGATGGATTTCCTCTAAGTTTGGGAACATACTACTACTTCATTCTTCTACTCTGATTTTGTGTTTTTATATTAGACACCAAGAGACCTGTTGCTACCAGCTTCCAGAAACAGCAAAAGGTCATTCCAGTGCCTGCCTGCTGTCCCAGTTTTGCTGTCATGGAAATTTCAGAGAGCTTACGGGCAAAAATTTATTTATTATTTTGCAAGCTAGGTAAGACAAATGCCTCAGTACTCTCTAATTGATAGATGCTTGGTTGTTATGTTTTCTTTTTTTTAAAGTCTCTCTTTATTGGGATTTCAAGACTTCCCCACTACTTTGCTGCCCTTACCACTAGGAAGAATTTTCTTAGGAATAAACCTAAAATTTGCTTGAAATTCTCTGCAATTTATTTTCCTACACACAATATCTCTTTCACATATTTTAGCACATTTAATTCTCTAGATTGAGAAAGGTATTACTCATTGATTGCATTTTCTAACATTAAATATTTAGTTATTCTTGTTTTCTCTGTAGTCTTTCCAATTGAATCAAATTCTTCTTGGTCTATAGTGTACCAAAGCTGAACACAGTACTCCAGCAGAAGCCTCACAGCCAGATAGAGTTATGTTACTCTACACATCTTGTAAATAAACATTCAGACATAAATGTAACAACAGCTGTATTCCTGGTGGCATGATATTGTTTGCTCATTCAACGTAGAATGTTGTACAGGTGGCTGTTCCTACAGGTGGAATTTTCTATTTGTCCTTACTGAATTAAATTCTGTGGTTTTAGATAGTTTTTCAGAGTGGCAAGATTAATTTGCATTTTAATATTTTCTTTCAAAGTGTGGCAGTCCCTGTTAATTTTTCATTTTTTGTGCACTGAATATGAATACTCATTATACCCTTGTCTTAAAACCTAGACTGAACTCAAGATTAAGTGATAAATTCTTCCACATCCATGAGATTTTTTTTTTCTGTCTGTAGACAAAAGTTGGGTCTTAGTTTTCAGTAATTCATGTTGGATATTAATTTTTTCTGTTAACATTTAGCTGCATAAACATTATCTAATTATTTGTTTCAGGGGTTTTTTAGGCTTATTTTTGTTTTCATGTTCATCCTCTGCAGGTTCAAAGATAATCAGTAATTGTTCTGAAATTGCTTCAGCCAGTTCTCTGCCAGTTACCTAGAGAATGAGCTGGTTTGGAAACATCCTTAGTTTCTCTAATAATTATAGCTACTGGCTCCTCTGTTGTAGGAGCTCCAGGCTCTTACTGATTTTAGTAGTGTTAATTACATTAAATGTTGGATCACAGCTGGATTTTTTTACTAAAATAAAAAGGCATAAGATTTTCTTTCAGCTTTCTTCTATATTCACAGATATCCTCCATGTTAGTTATATACATTGTATTGTCTCCTGTGAAGTACTGAAATTACATGAAATTTGACAATAACATATAGACATATTTTGTAGTCTTTTGTCAGCAACTTCCTGGGTTCCTCCATAACAGCCTGTAATCTAGAAGAGCAGTGGTGGTAAATGGTCTTTATTTACGGTATTTCTTAGCTTCAAAACATGATGTAATTACACTCTAGGCAGATGCTACTTTCCCAGTTGCCACACAGATGGTATGACAAAGTCTAGAAAGGGATTTGATAGACTATATTTACATTTTTAAAATTAAGTGCCATTATCATTCAGTGTGCAAAAAAAAAAGAAACGTAGTCTCAGCAACCATACTTTCCTACCTTATTCTTTTACACATACTGGGAACATTTTTAAAAGATGGAGTCATAATGCTCAAAGCTTTATGCTGAAGATAGTAATCTACAAGATGGAGGGACATCCTCATTTCACAGCTTTGGAACAAAGCACTAGTATAATTTTCCTGTTGGCTACTTCACAGTCAAAGCAAACTCTTTATGTGCTGAACTGCTGCTGTAGAACCTGTGATCAGTAGACTCAGCTGTTTGTCTGCTTTAATAGAAATTAAACCCTTACTACAAAAGTGTAACATCCAAATGTTTGGAAGGCTGACAGAGTCATTCATAAGTAAAGATTTGAGTACAGAGAGAGTGCATTATAGAGAAACAGGGGTTTTTTATCAGCAAAAAATGCTCAGGATCAAAAGTGACTGACTGGTGTATGTATGATGAAGATTTTGTGTGTGTTTATATGACAAATAAGGTTTTTAGAATATTATATTTTAAGATAAATTCATCATACTGATGTGATTAATATTCTTTTAGGTTTTGAAAATTTACCTGGCTTATCTGCTAAGGATTTTGTTACACTTGCTATTATACAACGTTATATTGACTTTAAAGTGAGTATAGTTCAAGCAAATAGCACTATTGTACCTGCATTCCCAAAAATAGCAAGTATATCTCAGGACACAACGAAGACTGTCACAACAAAAACTGTCCCCTATGGCACAAGTCACCTATAATTTCACATAGTGAAAGCCAGTATTCACCAGCAAAAGAAGCAATCCCACTTCCAACATTGCATCAATCCCCATCTTCTTGCTTCATATTGCTATAAATGTTTGTGACCATGCAGCAAATAAGACTAGAAACTAGTTAAAAATAACTCAGAAAAAAATAGTTTTAACTGTTTGCCAGATCAAGACAGGAGTAAGAAATTGGGGAAGGACTGGACAGTAGGACTGTGTCCTTGCACAGTAAGGTCAGTTTAAGGGGACACTTCTAAAAATGACATTAAAACCACATTTTTATAAAGTTTCCTCTGTGCTTTGCTATCTTTGTCCCCATGTGCAATATCCACCCATCCATCCAGTGTAAAGTTAAGAATGGTGTGCCTATAGGGACTACAGCAGGGTAACGAGCTTTGTGAGAGCTGTCTTGCCCAGAAGATGCTTTAGTTTATGATAAATTTATGCTTAGGAACAAAGTCTGTGAGAGCTTGCAGTGTTCAGGAAATAGCAAGACTCAGTCTTTGGTTGAAAATTCCAGCTTCTGTTGATGGCTTGTGTTGCAGTTTGCTCTAATAACGTTTGCAATTTGAGATTTTAAGAAGTAGGAAGTAGGACTCAACACTTTGCTCTTGTAAATTGGTATCTTGAAGCTATTTCTTCACAATTTCTGTAGTTATCAGTATTCTTGTTGCCCCTCTTTGAATTAAATTTGGTCTTGGGAAGGCTTAGGGAGGCTTATCATGACTGCATCTGGCATAGTAGTAGTGCAGTCTAACCTTGAATAAAAATTTTAAAAAGTCAAAAATAAGGAGATGGTTGCTCTGTTTTATTTTGAATAATTGGAACTGAAGAATGCAAGAAATACTGAATCATATGGTGTATGTTTCACACACAGATTGGAGAGGTTTGGAGTGAAATATCTGCAGAAATAAAAGAAGAATTCAGGCCTGTTACATCAGATGAGAGAACCTTGAAACTTATTTCAGAGGTGTCAGAAAATACTGGAAGAATGGTTGTTGCTCTGCAGACTGAAGCGCTTGAAAGACAACACCACCAGGAAATCCAGGAAGAGAAAAAAACTTACCAGAAAGTAAGACAAAGGAGTATTTAAATAAGGAAAGCCCACCTAAGCTTTTTTCCCCCTCATATGCAGATTTTCTTATTATATAATGTTGAGAATCCTGTACGTGAACACTGCTTGAAAAGTTTAAATCTCTCTCAGCAGCCAAATTTTAACTTTAAATTAAATTAGGTTAACCTCAGTCCTCCCAGCTTCTATAAATTCCACAGTATTTAGAAAGTAATATGAAAAACTGAAGCAGTATCATCAGTGATGCATCAGCAATGGGGTAATGAGAAATGATCATTATTTTACTATAGAGTTGCACTCGTGTTCATCTGTAGCAGATGACAGTACCAAGTATCTATTACAACTACACCTGCTTCTTAAAATGAAATATAAGTCTCTATTATAAGCTCCCTTGCTGAATATTCACAGGCCTTTATTACTTCAGAAAGTAGGGCTTTGTGCTTCCCAGCATGCTGAAAATGAGAAGGTATAGACATTTTCCAGCTTTGGTTATAAGGCAAACATTTCATGTTTTTGCTCCTCTGTGGTC
The DNA here is from genome assembly GCA_034509185.1 of Euphonia xanthogaster. Classification (NCBI taxonomy): domain Eukaryota; kingdom Metazoa; phylum Chordata; class Aves; order Passeriformes; family Fringillidae; genus Euphonia; species Euphonia xanthogaster. Next base: position 22,706,563 of record JAYDZK010000113.1, read on the forward strand.
TCACCCTCTCTTGTTTTCTGAGAAATAAGATCAATTGGTCCAGTTGTCTGAAATCTCATGCTAGTGTTTTTGAGGGATTGTCCTGCATTATGATGACAGCACTTTTGTCACCTGAACTAATTCTGTCTCTTTTACTCAGCATTTGAGAGTAAGAATATACAGAAAGTATTCCTGAAAGAGCAGGGCCTCATCCAACATACATGTTGCAAGAGAGGAAAATTAGTTTGCACAAAGACCTCTTTGTTTATAAGGGCAGTGCATAAGTGCAGTTTTTAAAGGGCAAGTACTTTACTGCATTATTGTCCAGTCTCGGGTGAGAGGGATGAGCTAAGGTAGCCAAAGGGGCGGAGCTGAATGTTCTTTTCAAACGGCACAAGCAATGAAATCAGAAGAGATTGGATACCAGCTTTGTGTTGCTGCTGTAAATTTCATTTCTATTACAGATCAAAGCTACCCACATACAGAGAGAAATGATAAAAAAATCTTGGGAAAATTTCTTGACTCGGACATCAAACTATGAGGCATTGAAGGTAAGAAACCTGATGGAGCAAAAAATTTACAATTGTGGTGTCATTATAATAATTGTGAAGTTCCAAACACATTTCTTGATGAATTATAAGGATATTTAAATTGAAGTGATAGTAACTTTTATATTCACACAGACATAGAAGAAGTAACCATAAGATGTATTGGAAAAGTTTTACAATCTTTGATTCTTCTGACTACAATCACAAACTGGGGATCAGCATTGTCACTTGCAATTGAGGAGTGGGTGCATATATGTGTATTTCTTCTAAAACTGTTGAAACTATGAGTCTGTTCGTTGTTACTTTTCTTTACTTTTTCTAATCCTTCATTCTCTTTTCAGTAGAGCAAACATCTTTCAAGATGGGAAATATGTTATGATGAAAGGAGTTTCTTCTAGCAATATTTTCACTTTCCCAAAACAACATAAAAATATTAGAGTCCGGGTTTGGCAACCAGACTAAGTTAGAAAATGAATGAAATCAGACTTAAAGGAAAAACTTTGGCAGCTGAATTTAATTTTTCTTCATTTCCCAAAGGAGTTGCAAAGGAGAACAATTTTCTTTCTATGCAAGCATCTCCCTGGCCTGTGGAAAGATGTATGCTAGAATTAGAAATGAAAAAGGGACAGAAGAACTACAGACTCATTAGTTTTAACTGAGTTAAACTGAGAAGCAGTTTTAGGCACATGAGGATGAAGGAGATTGGTATAGACTGTCATGAATTTACCAAGGACAAATCATGCCTTGCCAACACAGATGCCTTCTGTGATAAAATTATTTGTTCTGGGAAAAAAGAGGAAGGGGATACCTATTCCCTTGGCTTTAGCAAGGTTTTCAGCATGGTCCTGTGTAGCATTCTTGTAGTCAAAATGGGAATACATGGGCTAGATTACATACAGGTCAACTACAAGCTGTGGGAAAAACTGGCTGTACTGATGGGCTCTAAAGGACAGTGGTCAGTGATTGAAGTTTGACTAGTGGTCAGTTTTGTGTGATAGTCCTCTGAGTTAATTACAGGGTTGATAATATGGTGTTGATTTAACATTTTCATTAGTGACTTGGATATTGAATCAGTATCCATCCTCATCGAGTTCAACGTGTGAATGTCCCATCCCGGGAAATGTTTAAGGCCAGGCTGGATGGGGCTCTGAACAACCTGGTCTGGTGTCCCTGCCCCATGGCATGGGAGTTGGAACTAGATAAACTTTAAGGTCCTTTCCAACCCAAATCATTCTGTGATTCTGCAGTTCTGTGACACTGAGCTGGAGGAAGCAATCCATATGCTGTGAGATAGGGTTGCTATTCAGAAGCTGGATGGATAGGCTGACCAAAAGCTCATGAATTTCAGGAAATGAAAATGTTAAGTCATTCACCTGGGATGTATTGAGATTGTGTTGAGATGCCCCAGTACAGCTGGGTCTGCCTGGAGAGGCGGCTGTGTGCTCTGTGTGGGGCGAAAGCTGACTGTGAGGCAGCAGTGTGCTCTTGTGGCCATGAAGGCTCACAGCACCAAGGCCTGCATTGCACAGAGCACAGCCCGCAGGTCAGAGCATGCAGGGATTCCCTTCCCACCCTTGCCACGCCCATTTATTCTGGTTTTGGGTATTCACTACGAGAAAGAGTCAAAAAACAGGGGGAGGGTAGTTACAATTAAAGGCAAATAGAATTATAACCTGATTTATTTTGTCATGTTGTTTGTATATTTTCAAATGAGTGCAAATGACACAATTAATGTAGATTAAAACAATTTTACCTTTTTTCTGACTATCTTTAGAAAGCAAAATTGCTTCAGGAAACATTAATAGAGGCTTCCAGATCTGAGGCAAATTTTCTAAATGGACCAGACAATCCTACTGATATTCCAAAACTCCATATAACAGTAAGTAATTCTTAATAACACTGTTTTATTTTCATGAATAGGTAAATGGTATGGGATTTGTCTGGCTGTATCCATGCTGCTGCTTATGCTTTCTTTAATAATGTTTATGTTGACAAGCTTCAAGTACATAAGAAAGAATATGTATCTTCTGCAAATCACCACTTCTCGTTCTGACATAGCCTTAGACAAGACTTGGCCAGAATGAGATTCAGATCTGCAGATTACTCAGAAAAAGTGTGGGCAAGATGGGCCCTCTGCTATGTGACATGTCCCTGTCATGAGACAGCCATTCATGAAAACCTTGCTGAGGTCAAGACCTGCTCTTTTCATTGTTGAGTACATCTGTGCAATCTTTGATATGTCCATTGAGGTGTTCTTTATCAGTAGCATGTCCCTGACTGCCTGCACATACACCACTTGTTGCATCTGCAGAAACCATTTTGTTCTCATTTCTGTCAGTTAATTGAAGTGTGAGAAAATAAAAAGCCTTTTTTAAGATCTAATTCACACCTAACAGCATATTTAGATGTTGAGTTTTGACAAAACATGGGGGAATCCTCAGTCTAGCCAATGAACTGTTTTTGAGCTAACTGGATTATTTCTATGTGAGCATCACAGCTAAGGAGGATTTAAGTTTCTTTGTTGTTAATAAGTTACTCTTACATGTGAAGAAAAATGAAAAAGAATAAACATGAGGTGTTGTTTTCAAACTTGTATGAAGGCAAGAGATTCTATTTTGGGCTCTCTGGCATGAATAATCATGACAACTAAGGTGGCTCCAAATTGAAAAAGAGGAAGTTCGTGTTTGATGTGATGGAGAAGCAAGGAACCTAATAGGAAGCAAGGGGATTGTCTCAGAGTGCTGAACTAGGATTTTTCCCACATTATCCTAAACTTCAGAAAGATATGGAGGGGCACATCTGGGAATGCAAGATGAAGTGGGCTGGAACAATTATTTAGGTACTTGCATAAACAACAGTGAGAGTGTTAAACAGCAATATTTTGGATAAAGTGTCTGAAAAATTTTGATATGAGTAATCTGGATTTTGCTAGTGGAGAGAAATATGTTGTCAGATTTTATTTTAAAGGTTTGAACTTCAAGCTACAAATTTTCATATCTTAGAGGGAGAGGATTTAACAAGAAAATACCTTCATGGCTCTACAATCAATATTTCAATAAGTGTAGATAAAAACAAGGAGAAGATTAGTCCGTTTTGCAGAATAGGTGTACTGAGAAAACAAATGTATCAGCGACATCATATAACATTCCTCAGGTACTTTGCTTAGGAGAATTACAAATGACAGACATGGCTAGAAAATTTTTTAATGCAACAATCTGCCAAACACCCTCAGCAGGGAGAGATGAAGATTTAGCTAAGATGGTTATTGCAAACCAGTCAAGGTCAACGAATCAAACATGTGAGCTACCTGCATGCAAGGAGTTGAATTTTTTTTTAGTAGGTCCTGATTAGAAGACAGAGCTGTCACTCAGGGATATTTATTCCAAGACCCCCAACCTATTCAGTATAAAGAGTAGTAATGAATCTGGAAAGGGTATGTGTCTTTCAGTCTTGGAGATTTCCTGGAGCAGTAGTTCTGTGCAATTGCATTTTGAGAGAAAGAGGGCCTGTTCTTTTTCTTCTTTTTTTTACTTATTTGGAGTAATAAGTCATGATGTATTGTGAAATTCTGAGGTCACAGACTGTGGCTGACATCCTATACAAATCCAAATAACATTGTACAGCAAACTTCTGTTGGATAAAGGCTTGATTTTCTTTTTTGCAATTCATAAATCAGACACAAAGTCAGAAAAGCAGAGCACGTAAAAGTACCCACTGAAAAAACACTCCTTTCTTTTGTATTGATGGAGACAAACTGTGAATTTAGTATAAAGGACAGTTTTAGTGGCCCTCAGAAACCTGAAGGCATCTCCACCAACTGAATAATATTTTCAAAAGGCAGTTCGTGATTTAACTCTCCTCTCATTTTAAATGCTAGCATGAGAGTCAAGCAATGTATTTATTTTGTATTTCAGGTCGCACCTGGTCGCTGTGTAACTGTGAAAAGTGTGCCTCATCAGGGAGGGCCACTGGCTGATACAGACCATGCTCCTAGAAAGTCCTCCGTTTGTAAAAAAGCCTTCAGAAGTGATCAAAAGAGATAAAACATTGGACTCAGTCAAGAAAAAATTGGTATCTGTAGAATGGATGCTGTTCCAAAGACTGGTATATTAATATGTAGTTACCTATATGTAGATATAAGATAAAATCTGTTTTTAATGACTTGAAAAACTGCTTAGAACATCAAAAGAGTAAAATTATATTTTCCCTTAATTAATATAATGTGGGGATGTTTAATAAAGTCCCCTGTACAGTATGGTACAAAGGTATGTTAGTCTAGTGACTTTGTGTGCTAATATCCACTGTCAGCAGGTCCACTGTTTTAATTTCCATCTCTTCCTGACACATTCCATGCATTGCAGTTTAAGCATCTCATTGAGCAGGGTAATAAATCTTCACATAAACACATTTGATTCTTCATTTTCCTGAATACCATACCCACATAGTTTTTGTCCAAGCCCATTTTGTTTCTTGAATTGCCACTTTTACCATCAGGACTTCTGACATCCCAGTTTTCATCTAAACACTCACTAAGGAGCTTGTTTGTGCCAGCAGTTTCTCCCAGCCTGTTGGAGAGGCCTGCTGGAATGTCCTTTTCCATTTAGGTTTCTCACAGCTCTTTAACTAATCTTACTAATCTAATAATTGTTGGACTCTTATCCCCATTGTCTCCAGAAAGAACTCATCTTCTTCCACCTTGGCACCTCTAGAATGCCTACATGAACTGGTGAGCAGCAGACCTTTGTGCTGATGGCTCAATTTCTGAGCTATGTTCTTTTTTAATTTGGTCAGTGCCAGAATTCACTATGTTACAATAGCACAAGACTCCCTGAGGCTCTTCATTTTAAAACCAGTTGCCATCCAGTGCTATGGCATAAATTTCTGTGACACTGCAAGCTTTTATGCTGTGACATACAAACTGGCACTTAGTTTGTCTTTTTTGCCTGTCAGCAACATCTTGAGAAAAGCACAAACTTTTGGTTTTTTAATTGTCAGCTTGAAAAAAAGGAAATAAATTTGAGCTAAACGTACTCCAACTCACTTTTTTTTTTACTTCATGCAAGAGGGATGGGATAGTATCTGTGTAAAAGTGTATCTTCAAAATGTTGCTCACATAACAAGACAAACATAGAAGTAGTGGCATTAAAGTAAGGCAAATAGTTTTGTTTCAAAATTAACCACCTAAATTCTATAAAAAGAAGAACCCTAAGAAAATAATGAAATAAAATAAAACATACATATGAAAAATGATATTTGAAGTTTAGAAAAATCTCTATATATGCATTTTCCAAAAAGCAGAAGGATTTTTCTTATGGGCAGGTCTGTTACACCCTTGTTGAGTAAGAAAGTCATAACATTGTAGAGTAAGAAAGTCATATAGTATTTAAAGATAGAGAAATTAAATTGATTTGTGGTAATTTAATTTAACTTTTTATGGTGACCCTTTGCTGACTGATAATTTTTAACTATAATCTAATTTAATTACGACATTCTCCCAAGACTATCTGTATAAAGTTTGTTTTATTAAACTAGCCTATTTGTATTTCTTGCCTGCCTACAAGAAAGGTTAGCCAAGGTGTATAACAATTCTCTAAGTGAAGTCCTGTGTCAAATAGTCTTGTTCAGTTTTTTATGTTTATATTTCTCTGACAGCTCTGCAGCAGCCTTGCTGCTTTATTACTGGTTTAGATAATGTATGGTCTGTTGTCTTTTTACAGTTAAAACCAAACAATACATATTTTACTAGGAGACCAAAGGCTGTGACTTTTGGAGGGGTTTTTACATGCTTTTTTACATATGCATACGTGAATGTGTAGGTGACTCATTACTACGGGCAGCAAGGCAAAGGCCCATTAAAAAAATGTAGAGGACATGCAAGTCCTTCCAATTTCTGACCAAAAACTACAGCATTACACTGTAGCCAAGGTATGGATAAAGAACCATTAACTGGAAATCAGTTTTGCTTTTGCAAAAACTTTAAATCAGTCACAAAGTGAGCCCCATGACATTCTCCCACAACTGTATTGTTTCTGCTACAGACACCCTGACTGCAAATGAGCAGCTGCAAATGCAAATTCTCTTGGTAATTAAGCATTAATGTTAATTAATAATGACTGGAGAATGAAGTGGACAGAATTTCCCCAAATAGTTACATTTGTCCTTCATAAATCAATACTATCACAAGCAGCACAGCAGCACAAACAGCATTTGATTTTGCTAGACAGCCATGGATCATAGTTTGGCTGTTGCAGGGGGGAGCATTCAACACCCAAGAAGCTGGGCTTGCTGTAACCCAGGGATGGAAAAAGAGGAGGTAGTGGTGGAAGAAGAGATAATCCCATTCACTGTTAATCCTTCATGCTGACATGCCAGGAGTAGTCAGGTCAGCACTCATAAATGTACACCATAGCATGTCCACCTGCAATTTGTTTTGCTGCTGCTGCTGCTGTGACCTGGGGTTTGTAATCACCTGCCCCTTTGGCAGACACCACAGAGTGACCATAGCAATTGATTGTTCAAACATTCTGGAAACAATTATGGTGGATGCTAAGCACTTCTGGGTCTTATAGAAAACTAATTAAAACAGACTTAGTGCCTGAAGAAGGATGAAGCTTTTAAAACTGCATAGGATACTTTGCTCTGGCATTCAATTAAAAGACCACTAATAGAGGAAACAATCCCTTTAAAATGTTATTATACTTTTAACACTTTTGTAGGTGATCAATGTAGGTGAACAATGGTTATTTTTTAATATTGTTTATGCCAGTTAAAGCTTCTGTTGTAAATGCAATGCAGCACACAGCTTTATAAACTGGATACTGCTGAGGCAGGTCAGATAATTGCTCTCAAACTGCTGCTCATAATGTATAAATTCCTGAAGTTGCTGTGTTTGGGTGTGTAGTAATTCCATTTGCTCAAAAATGTTATTTCTATCAGGAATTTAAAGTGATATTCATGGGTCAGAAAAATCTCTCACTACTTTTGTACCCTCTCCAGAATACTGTAGGAGATATATTTTAGAAGATGCTGTTCAATATTGTGTCTACCTAAATGAACATTTACAAATCTATGAGACTTGTTGGATATTTTACAAACTATATATGAGCTAGGCATTATATGGGATGGATTTCTTGTTCCTTATGAAGGTGCATATGCTATTACAGCATTAGTACTATTTCCTAAAATAATTAAAACCACCTGTAATCTCATAAAAGGCTAAAACACAACAGGGACTGAACAAGCTGCATTGCCCAGGGAATAAAAGAGAGAACAGTCAGCATTTCTCAGGTGGTTTTTTTTATGCTCAGAAGAATTGGATTAAGTAGGCAGTTAATCTCCTTGAATTATTTTATCCATGCTCAATGCTTTACACTGAGAGCAGCAGTCGAGTCAGCCTGTCCCTCTTTTGAACCACTTGGTGCACGGGTCCCATCTCAGCTGCGATGGCAGGGGTGGGCTGCATCACCTTATTTGCAGTCTTGTGTAAAGCATGTCACGTAGTAGTGGCTTCAAATGACATGTTCATAGACAAGAAAACTACTGCTATTCAGACCTTGCTGCTTAGAAAAATACTTTATTTAATCCATAGCTTAGACTAAGCAATGATAAAATAAAAAGCTAGACTGCACAGAACATTACAATGAGCATAATCCTTCCCTTGAGCTTAATGTCTCACCTCTTTCTTTTTCTTTTTTTTTTCTTTTCAGTTCTTAAGGTTAATAGTATATGCAAGACAATGTATAAAATAAATTTGTTCACATTTTCTCTGTTGCATAATATATAAAAATATTTTGGGTTTCCATCAAAATTAACTTTTAAAAAGAGAATTATTGGAAAATACAAGACTTTACAAAAATATGACACATCCAAACTTTAAAGTTTATGCGGGAAAACAAAGGTGTTGACTCAGAACACATTCACACATGGAGGGAGGAATAGGCAAGTATAGTAGTCTGCAAGACAGGAAAGCAAAAGGGACAGTGTGGAGGTTCATGTACTTATCAGTTTAGGAGTGATTAAGTACTTTATACAAAAAGAAAAGAAAAAGAAAAAAGGATTGAACCATGCCAAACGATTTGTCCAAACACCTACAATACATATTGTGATTTTGTGCTCCTTCGTTTTGATGCTGCCTTGTTTAAGTATCTTCATTTTCTCCCCTTTTGGCCTAAAATGGATTGATGAAAGCAGACCCTGCAAGATTATGAAAGACAGATAGTTATTGTCCAAGCAATGTGTTAGAAATGCTATAAATAAATAATCTTCATGTTCATTCCAAGAACCTGAATCATCTGACAGGGTACATCAGAAAAAAGCCTTTTGCTGAGGAGGAACAGGGGCAACAGATCTAGGACTGATTAGTAAGATGTAAAGTCACCTACATGATCTCAGTTTAGACTCAAACCTGATCATCATGACCAGAACCTGTCACTGTTTAGTGATTCACAGTGACCATGACATCACGTTATATGTCAGTAGTTTTTCTAGGAAAAATAGGGCTCAAACCGTCAGGGATTTGAGCTTCCCTTCTGCAGAACAATGATTCCCCAAAGCTGAGGCTGAACTCCCAATACCAGGAAACTTTCAGTATTGTACTTACTTATCAATGTATTGTCATTTATATGCACACAGTGATAAACAGAGAATGCAGCATCCATTTCCACACACTTCCACATGCATACCCAGTATTTTTTACACTTTGTTAAATATAGAAATGTAGTACTCTAACTACTAGTGTCTCGTGTATTGTGAAAATACTACCATTGAAAGATGCAAACGCTTTTGACAAGTAGAGACAGAAAATTGGAAATTAGTATATTGAGTTGTCTAAACAGTGAAGGGTGAGGATGGAGCATTGGTTCAGTTTAATATTAGTACCATATCCTATAACTATAGTTACCTCCTAAAGTTCTGTGTGAGTACGTGGAAGAATATTTGGGAGATGTTAATTGTCTTCTGCCCATTCCATGGGATCTTGAGAGCACACAGTCTACATACATATCCCAGAAGTTCTGGGCTAAATCATTGAAGAGTTCATTGTGCTTGGGCTTAGGGGATTCCTTTAGGAACATCATGAAGTCCCAGAGAGCAATGACTGTATCTGCTACCTTGAGTTTCTTCATTTCCACCAGCCCGTGGGACGAGACCTCCCAGCACTGATGGTCAATCTCACGCAGGCTTGGAGGAGTTTCTTTTTGATACTCTGGATTGGCATAAACCAAATTCACTAATAACATACAGCCCAGCTGAAGATACCACCATCGTTTCCATACAAATTCCATGCTTGAAGAAGATACCTGAAAAGAAGATAATAAAATCACAGCGATTCTGACGTTATATGGTTCACTGTCACATAACTCTCATGGGTACCCCAAGAGATCATTTATACATATATTCAGAAAAATATTTTTCTTCCAAACTGTGGAATAAATACCAGTCAATGAACCCTAATGCTGGAAGCTAGGTTTGCACCTAGAAATTGTTAATGGCATTTAGAATATGAAAACCCAAAGCAAAAAGTTTGAAGTGACAATAGCCAATGTCAGAACTGCTCCTTGAGACCAGCACTTCTTCCCTTAACCTCCTGTGCTTGGATTGTCAGTAAAAATCAGGTTAATATCAGATGCTTAAAGAGTCCTAGTGGTATGCTATTTTAAGTTACTGCAAATAACACTTACAAACAGCCAGTCTTTCATGGAAAGTCTGACTCAGAAAGATGGTAGTGAAGGAATGGTAAATCATACTGAACAGTGTATTGGGTGAGTGTAGGCATGCTATGAACTCATTCAGCAGCTGTTGCTTCCAAGACTGGAGGAGGGAAAATTATTTTCTGGCTTATATTAGAAAATTAAGTAAGATTTTGGCATTATTATTTCTAGTATATATGGAAAACAGAGAAAGTATCTGGAGAATTGGAGCTGGAAAGAGCAATAAAACAGGAGGCATAATAAGAACTTCAAATGTTACAGAATATGTGTTCTTTACTATACAGAGATTCCCCCTGGGAAAAATGCAGTCTCCCTATGATGTGTATTCCATATCCTTGAATCAAGTTCAGACAGAACTGTACTGAAACACCTGATAATTTTTTTTTTCAGCCCTTTTTTTCAATAGATAGAAATGCCAAGATAAAGTGCAGTGGAACAGGACAATAAACATAAAGAGGAAAGCAATCAAAAAAAGAGAAGCATAGGAAGAAGTCTGAAGAAAAAGAAGACAGTCAAAACTTTCTAACAATGCCCCTTTGTTTGGTATCCTGAATCAGTTCCATTTTAAGTAGTTGGTGCCATGCTTATTCCCACAGTTTCCAATTTGGAGTGTAAAATACAATTTAAAAAATGATGTGAGGTTTTGTACAGAAAAAAAGGCAATATTTTGGGCAGCTGTGCAAATTTTACTGGGAATTTGGCTAGAATTGCAAGTGTGCTCTTCCACTCAAAATATCTCTGGGCACTGTCAATATTAAAAGTTAGTCTGTGATATCTTCAAAGTGCTAACACAATGACATCCTTCCTGCAACTCCAGTGATGCAATTAAAGAGAGAATAATCCATAGATGATACAACATTTATGTGGAATGTCTGTAAGAATACAGAGTTGGGGTGACACCATGGAGTTCACAGTCACACCAGACTGGGTCAGGAACCAGGACAGCTTGAAATAGGCCTTTTTGCTGTGGCCTCAGGGTCCTGGGATGATTTTTTGTTTGAATGTGTAATCACACTGCTGCAGCCACCTGAGGTCCCCAGTCATGTATTCCTTTACTTCAGCTTCAAAACCCAAGGAACTGAGGCAGGCAGATACCCTCCAACCTAGCTCCATCCTAAAAGCCCAGGCCAGCTACATTTCAGCAGGCAGCAGGATTACCTGCCTCAGCATCCTGAGAGCTTATCAGCGTGCATTAGTTTTCTTCTTTGGGTTCTTAGAAAACTAGTTCCAGCAAACAAGTAGGGATGGAAATGCTTCTTTTCTCATTTCCACTTCACTAGGCACCAGCATTCAGAGGAAGGACACATTGGCAATTTCCTACAAAGTAGGAAAACAGCAACCAGGAAACAGCCAACATTGTGAGTTGTTCTGATTTCATGTTTAAATCCAGCTAAAAACTTAAATGATAAAGGCCCATTTGAACAGCACAAACAGGAGCAGAGACCACAACAAACCTCAGAGACTTTGAACTAGTAACTCCCACTATTCAGTACAAGAGAGAGGAATTTCACAAAGGCAGTAACTAAAGAGCCACAGCAGAAGTTGTACTTACAGTATTTAAGCGAGGAGATGGAAAACAGTAGCCTTGAAAAAGAGAAGTCAGCCACTTGAAGATAAAGAAAGACATTCATGAGAGGGCTGCAAGTGCCTGGCAGCTGCTGGATGCTCCGAGGATGCCGAGGTTACAGTGCACAGGGACGACTGTGCCACTGGCAAAGCAGCAGCAGCAGCTGAACTCAGGTCGGTGGAAGGGTGGAGGAAGCTGTGGCAGCCCCACCTCTTTGTGCAGCAGCGCCCAGTGTCAGCCCAGCCTGGGCTGGGGCCTCACCTGGAGACACTGCCTTCGGGGTGGGGGTGGCTCGGGTGAGCCAAGGGGAGGGGCAGAGGGCTCTCAGAGGGACGAAAACATAATGGATAGCAAATCTTTCTCCTAATCAGGAACATGAACCCTCTCATTTAATAAACTCCCATTCATAAGCCTAGGTTTCCATGCATGTTCCTGTTTGCCCACCAAAACATGCAGGGACAATGTTCAAAGTAATGAAAAAGAACAAATAGGTGGTAAAATTGGGTCTGTTAAGGTTTCACAACATGACTTGGTGGAGTTCAACATGACAGGAACAGTCAGTCAGTTTTTCAAGTAGAAATTTAGTCATTTCTGTCAAAAACCAATATATACACTGCTTAACCGCAAATACAAATCTGCTCTGAAATGACAGGTGTTCACAATAACTTTGTATCTTCTGGAAGCCTTACCAGCTAAGCTATGTCAGCACTGTTTCAAAATCTTGCTTCAAAAAGTATGCCATGTTTCAACCTACACAACTAATTAGAGGAAGTATCTGGAAGACTGGAATATAGTTAGCTTATCTCTGAACTCATTGTATCATTGAAAGGAGCTAAAGCTCTATTAGATGTAATTATTCCTTTAAATTCTAAGGCAGAGTTTGTAAAAAAGAAATTAAAGCATTAGAAAGACTTCACAAGGAACCTACCTGTAAGCAAGCTCCCTTGTATCACTAATAAAAACCAGCATTCAGTAAGTTTTCAAGTTAAGAAAATTTTCCCTTTTTGTTTGCTTTGTACACTATCAAATTTATCAGTGTTGTCAATGTCACAGTGAAACTGCCAGAATTTCAAAGCCATTTAAAGGCATGTAAAGAGCTGGGCAGTTCCACAGCTGCTTGGCTGTGGCATCAATCCCTTCTCATTGCATTCCCACTTAAAACGTCTAGGTGTAGTAGCACAAGCTACTGGTGCAAACACAGTGATTTTCTTCTACTCCAACAGCCACTGAAGGCAGCTTTTCATCACATTTCTTCATCCTACAGATTCATTTTTATCACTCTCCTCTTGCTTTTCCTTTTTCTAGTTAAATCCACCATTTTTAGTCTTAAAACAAGGTACTTGCAGAACACACCTCTAGAAATCAAAATGCTGAGGAATAGATTTTTGTTGGGAAAATCTTTTTTAAAAAATACTTCTTTTTAAAATGTCACATCGTCAACAATGTTCTCTTAGGAATCTACATGAAGATTCATTGATAATATCTAAAAAAATCACATCTCTAAGTGAAAAAGGTTCTGAAGGCTGACTTCTGTATTTTATTTTCCTTTCTGATGTTATCCAGTTTGTCAGTCATGCACTGAGAGATCATCACCTGTGGGGAATGCCACCTGGAACAAGGATGAACCCATGAGTTCAAGTTAGCAGAGATAAAAATTATTGGTAACTAATAATTCTGTGAAATGTTACATGAAGTTTGTAGGATGGAAGCATTATGAAGACAGTCACTGATCATGTTTCTTAAGTTAGTCACTTAAATTTCTATTTCAGAACAAGAAAAGTCAAGGAAAGTCAAGAAAAATCAGTCTGTGACCACCTTTGTAATATCTAACATATTTGAAAGCTACGTAAAACTTGGGCTGAAGGGGAAATCCTTAAAGTAGAGAACTTATCCATTTACTTTGGAAAGGTTTTTTTTGAGATAATGACTAAATGTAAATGGGGTTCAGAGAAAAATTTTGTTGTGCTCTTAATTCTGCAGGGCTTCCAAAAAATTCCAAAGCTGCAGCATGCAGCATACATATAAACACAAGGACTCCAGCACAGCTGCTTGACACTGAGTTTTATTAGATGGCTCATAGGGCTCATACTGAAAGTATCTGTTTCTGTGATTTTTAATTTTTTTATTTGATAGCTGAATCTGGGCAAAATAAAGTTTCCCTCAAAATACTTCCACCTTTCCATGACATGTGTTTTAAACTTGTACTTCCTTCTATTATGGTAGCTGAGGTGCTTCCATCTAGTGGAACTTTATTGTACTGAAGAGTGTACCCTTGCTATTGGGTAAATCTCTTTATCTTTTCCCATAACACTGTAAAATTAATACATCAATATTTTACAATATTTGGACCTTGGGTATGTTGGTGAAGTTATTTCTCTCAATTAGAAAGACCATTATGCAAACTTACCAGCTGTGTGCACATTCAGAAAGGCAAGGAAAGAGACATTGACTTTCATTTTTAATTATTTCAACTCTATGTTAAATAAAGCTGTATTGCTAAAATATTTCAGCTTATTTTCTACATATTTCCATCGAAGTTACTTCTTTTTTAGACTGAGAAAAACACCACATAAAGCAAATTTCAAAAATCTGTTGGTGGAAGTTTTAAAATTGTTGGGGGGAAAGATTTTATGGCTTCTTCTTGTTAGAGTTGATGACAGTACATTACTTAGTAATTTATACCATGAGAGAAAAGAAACAGAGGGGTAAAACTGGGATTTGAGGTAGCTGTGCCCTTGTGATTTTCAAGCAATCATATACAAATACATGAAGTACGCAGTAAAAATGAAAGAGCAGGAACTGAAGCACTACTTATCATGAAACTCAGAAAATGCGTTGATTATATATAAGTCAGTTTGGAAAGCTTTAAAATGCTACCAGCCTTTTGTGACTGAATTATATATATCTCTGTGACATAGGCACACTTGTTCATAAACAGGATTGATTCACTGAGGATAAAGAATTGAGTCACCCTCTGCATCACTGATTAGCAGCTTCTGAGGTAAAAGATTACAGTGATGTTCTGCCATCAGACTTGACAATGAAGTGCTCACAGCCCTGTTACTGAAAATCAAGTATGACACTCCCAATGCAAGCAGGAGAGAAAGATGATAGAATCAGTGCTGTCCTGGCAAACAGAGTCTCTTCAGGAGACCAGATACATTTTTGAGGTCAGGTATTTGGAAAATGAAACATCTAAATATCCTCAAACTTCAGAGTGTAAAATAATTCTGTTTCAGTAATTCTTAGCATCATGTATGTTCAATCCTATTAAAGGATCCAGAAAATGCACAATGCCACATTTCAAATGAAATGTTGCTTAATTCCCTGCTGGCATGAGCTGGTTGGCATAAACTTGCTCTCTGTTGAAACAAATCTAGTGTTATGTCAATAAGTTCAACACCTTCAACTCATAACATATAGAAGATCAGCTTTTTTCTATTTCTGTTTTTTGAGGTCAAGTTGTGGACTGATTACATGACATCAATTAACACTGGTTAGTACTGCTGGCACCTCTGGGCCAGTCCACACACTAACACATTAACACATTAACCTTCTGCTGCACGCTAAGGAAGTGCAGAACACTGAATTTAAGGCTCTGCTAAGTGGACCAGCTTCAGACCAGGCTGCTCTTAACAGCTGTAAGGACTAAATTCAAACACTTCACAAAAGTGTACCACAAAAGCATAAGACAGCACAAAACCATGGTGTAATTTGATGCATACTTATACTGGTATCCAAGGAGGGCTCTGGGCCTGTTGCTAGACCCTTGAAGAGCTATCTACAACTTACCTGTGCTTTTTTCATCTCACTTAAAAGTGCTTTTGCTTTCTTTCTTCTTTCTATTCTTTTCTATAGGATGCTGACATCACTTGCTTTACTGAAGTCACAGTAACACAATCTAACTGTTGCATTCATAAGGACTTCTGAACCTTGCCTACTAGTCAGAAAAAACTGACAGGTCCTTCCCATATTATTAATCACAAATCTGGACAAAATGTTCTGCTGTTTGTACTACGAATTGGCATGGTAACACAGAACAGGAACATCCTCCTGAATGACAGGGACTCGTTCCCTGCCACTACAGAAAAACCTCCGTTGTACAATCACCTCATACATTTATCAAGTGCCATATTAAAAATAGAAATATTTTTGTTCTCGCTAATTCCATGGAAAAGCAGTTTCATTAGTCAATTGCAGTAATGACTAGAAATATTATTCTGGTTTCCTGATATATTTATTACTGAATAGTACATATCTGTTTGTTCTTGTGTCTTTCCCTTTCATTTAAATGGTTTTCATCCTTCATGTTTATTTTCCTGATATATTTATACATAGCACTCGTGTCTCCTTTCTTGTTTTGTTTGTTGCAGTAAACAAGCTGAGCCATTCTAAGATCTGTTCTTTTGAAAGGCTCTCAAGGTCTCTGATGATGAACCCAATTTCCCTCTAGCCCTCTCTTAGTTCAACATTAGCTCAGCTATAGAACAATTGATTAGGTTTTCACAGTACCTCAAATGAGATTTTACCAGGGCCTTACACAATGACCTAAATAACCTCCCTACATTAAATGAAATCCATCTCCTGAGATACTTCTTGTGGTGGTTTAATCCCAGCCAGCGACTAAGCACCATGCAGCTGCTCCCTCACTCCCTCACGAGCAGGATGGGGGAAAGAACTGGAAGTGTAAAAGTGGATTGAGACAGAGACAGTTTAATAGGGAAAGGAAAAGCCGTGCAGCAAACAAAGCAAAACAAGGAATTCATTCACAAATTCCCATGGGCAGGCTGGTGTTCAGCCATCTGCAGAAAAGCAGGGCCCTGTGACACCTAACAGTGACTTGGGAAGACAAACATCATGACTTTGAACTGTTCTCCTGTTGTGGTGCGGTCATTTATTTCGTTATTTCCTTTGTTATATGATGTTTTATGTATGTCTTCAGTTCTATGTAACCCCAATGGTTTGTTCCTGTTTTCCCCCTACGTTATGTTACAAAGTGGTTCGGCCTCCCCTGTTTCTCCTCCCCTGGGGTGATCAAGTCGTTACTTGTCATTCCTCTCTCTCTCCCGATCCCCACCCAATCCGCAACTGTATCCCGTATGTCAGTTATGTTTCCCCTCCCCCTGGCCCCTTGTCAGTCAGAGTCTCAGTCTGCCCTCCTTCCAGCAAGTTCCATCCGGGCTGAGACCTGATTGGCTTGGGTGCCAGGGTCCCTCCCAATCTCCTCCTCCCTCCGCTCCCCATTTGTTACTTCTCCTGTAAGTTACCTGGACTGGCCAATCTCCTTGTCCCATGCTCTCCCCTCCCATATGCTATGTAAAGGCTGTGCACCGGGTGGTCGGTGCCAGTCCTCTTTGGCACTTCTCCCCACCTGACCTCCACGTTCGTTTCTCCCTTCAATAAACCCTTCCCCCAAAGAGGATTGGACGACTCCCGCTTCTTCTGTTTACTCGGCTGCCTTCGCGTGCGGGGACGCTTTCCTTCTTATCCAGGCTCCGTCCTTTTAACCAGGGTGGATCGCTCTCCTGCCTTTGACGCAGGAGAGATCCTAACCCTAGGCGGAGTTCCCGCTGCCTAGCTGCCAGGGAACCCGCCCCTGAGGACCTGCTGGACAACGCCACCGTCCATTCCACCACCCAGCTAGCCGGCCATTTAGGTGGCTGACCCCAGCAGGGGCGTGGCGCCCAACGTGGGGCCCTTCTAGCCGTTGTGGACTACGTCGGACCCCCGGACGGAACTTTCCAGTTCCATTGGTCGCCTCCCCGCCCGGTTGTAGCAGACCCCGTTCTCAGGGGTTGCGCTCCCGGGAAAAGATCCGACCTTCCGGCACCAGGAAGAGGATCTGCAGCCGAGCCCTGAGGTGCTGATTTCTTTTGTCCGCAGCGCCGGTGTGGTAAGAGTTTTCTCCCTGTCCTCCTTTCTTTTCTTCACCTATCCCTCCCCGCTGCCCCCATTAGGCGTGGGCCCCCCTCTTACTCTCCCACCGCTTTTTAACCTTTTTCCAATCTTTTTCTCCTGTTGGGTGGGAGTCCGGCGCTTCTGGGCATTTTCGTTATATTTTAGTTAACACTTTAGTTATTTTCACGGTACCTCGGGTTCGTTTGTGCCGCCGACTTTTGCCATCGAAATGGGTGCCCGTTTCTCGGCGGCACAGCGGGAGTCTTTGTATAAAGTTATAAGTTTGTTGGTTGGTTGCAATTTACATTATGATAAGAAGCAGTTAAAGAAACTGGTGCTATGGGTTTTCTCCCATTTCCCCGAAGCCTCCCCTGAGCACTTTGCCAGCCTCCGATTTTGGAGGGCAGTGCAGGCGAAATTAGAGAGCCAGGTCAAAAAAGGGGAAGCTTCGGCAACGCAAAATTTATTCTGGGCCACACAAATTAAATTAGCAGTAGAGAAGAAAAAGGAAGGAAAGGGAAAGAACCCACCAGCACCAGTCCCCAGCTCGTCCCCATCCACTCCCTGCTCACCCCAAGCCCCTGTTACTCCCTCTTGTCCCCCTCACCCTATTTTGAAGAGGGTGAGTTTCTCTGAGGATTCCTTCCCCGAAGCCCCTAAAACCCCTCCTCGTCCCACTCCACGTCCCCCTTTTCTGTTTCAAAAACCCTTCGTGGATCCCTCCCTAAACCTTTCTTCCCTTTCGCTTAACGACCCTGATCCCCTGAATTCTGTTAATTTTCATTTCTCCCAGCCCCAGCTCCCCGCCACACAAAATGGCGCCAAATCACAACATGGCGGGGAGCACATGGCGAAAAGGCGCCAAATCTCTTCTTCTTCCCTTAATTCCCTTTGTTCTTTGTCCAACCCCTTCCCGTCCTCAATCTCCGCCCCTGTTCCCAGCGCCCCTCCTTCTCCCTTGACTCCTCCTCCCTATGTCCTGCCCACCGTCAATCCAGTCGCTCCTCCCTTGACCGCACCTCCTCCAACGGCTCCGCCCCGCAATAACATCAGTAGGGCGGAGCCCGCCTGTCCTCACTGCCCCGCCTCTCCACTTCCCGTTTCCCACGCTGTCCCTTCCGGTTCCCACGGGTCCGCCATCTTGTCTCAAAATTCTAATTCAACAACACCAATTGTCAGCGACCCTGGGGCCGGTGGGGTGCAGGCAGGGGGGCAGGAACCGGAGACGCAGGCAGCCGTCAGCCTAGCCCCTGTGTCGTACCTCCCGAATATTGACGGGAGTGTCACGACGCAGTGGTCTCCTATTCCCCACCACACGATTAAAGAGTTATGTAAGTCAATCAAAGAATTCGGACCACAAAGCGAATATTTTCGCGGCCTCCTTAGGGCAACAGCCATCGAAACAGTGGTCACGCCCGCAGATTTGCGGTCCCTCTTCTCCTGCCTCCTTAACCCAACCGAATTCACGGATTGGGAGGGAGAGTGGGGGAGGAGGGTGGTCCAACAACTCCCGGACATCTGGCGTGACCCATCCATGGCTGTTGACCTAAGGGGGGAAACCATATCAAAAGACCACATGGTAGGGAATGGGAGATGGGCTGACGGGCACACCGCAGCGGCGGACATCCCGCACGGTGTGTTGAGGACCACAGCCAAGGCGGC
>JAYDZK010000113.1:22729135-22741783 GCA_034509185.1 Euphonia xanthogaster
CGGCGCCCGGCCCGGCCCGCTGCCCGGGGCCCGGCGCGCCGTGAGGGGTCGCTGCCGGGGAAGACATGCCAAACATTGATTAAAAAATATACACTCTGCTTTCTGAAGTTTCATCTATTGCCATGAAAGATCAGTCCAAGCGGTTTTACACACGTTTCTGTGAAGCGAAATATAAAGAGAACGAAATTAACTGATGTTGAAACTGTTGTTTTATTAGTACAGCAACTTCATAGACGATTTGCGGGTCTATGTGAGAGGAGGAACTGGTGGAATGGGTTATCCTAATCTGGGAGGGGAAGGAGGAAGAGGTGGTGATGTCTGGTTCGTCGCCCGAGAAAGGACTACCTTAAAGAGCATTAGGGAGAAATATCCCCAGAAGCGATTTGTAGCTGGAACTGGAGCCAACAGCAGGTAAGAATCTTCTTAATGAAAGCTGTTACTTACAACTTTTCCAGAAAGCAAAATGTCAGCCTAAAGTACTAAGCCTGGTTTAATTTCTCCCAGTGTTAAAGCTCTAAAAGGTGAAAAAGGAAAAGATTGTGAAGTTCATGTGCCTTTGGGAATTTCAGTTCTTGATGATGATGGCAAGCAGATTGGTAAGAACCTTTCCTTTGTTTTAAGGTATCCAATGTTTGTCATGTTTATTGATAACATCTACTGAATTTCTACTACTAGGACCTTTTAAGGTTACAGATTTTCCAAAATACATCTATGTTTTTCTTTGTTTGGCCGAAGAGTTGACAAATACATTGTAAAAATTGTTGGAAAGCAGGACCCCTTCCAGAAATTAGCAGTAGTGGATTTGTATCACCACATACAAGTCCTCTGCTGTTGGAAACACGTGTTAAAGGCTGGAAGCCATACCAATCCTCCACAGAACCAGTCATGACCTCACATAAGTTATGTCTCCATAAACCCAAGTAAGTGTCCCTATATCTTTGCTGAATTATGAAAATGCTCAAAAGACAAACATCCTTGCTGAATGCTAGGTTACTTAAAATGCATATCTGTTTTTGACTCACCAGGAAGATCTCTTTCAAGACTCTTGGAATTGCTCTCAATGGTTCCTTTGCAGTTTCTCAGAGTTTTTCTTTTCAGACTGTTTAGAATTAAAACTAAATTCCCAACTTGCCCTGGTTTGGATGTTTAACTACATTGGATGTATTGCAAGATTTGTTTATGATGCAGGCATATCAGGGGGCTAAAGATATCCAAGTCTGGTGCTTTTTTTTTTAGTTTTTATTATTCTAACCCTAAGGCAGATATCATAGTCTGCATCTTAATGGAAAAATAAGAACCATCTGAAGGGAGCTACATCTCTATCAATGCATATTTTTCTTGCATTCCTGAATTCAAATATTGGAGGGTTCAGAACCTCCATCTTGGCCATACTTTGCCTGCCTGCAGTTTTCCTGAGGTGACTTAGTGTATGACAGAGAAAAATACTGGCATGTGATGGCTTTCATTTGCTGACAAACAAGGAAAATCACTATGACCTTGAGGGCACAGTTCTTGCAAGGAAGCATACACAAAATTGTCTTATAACTGGAGGCATTTAAATGGAAAATCACAAGTGAACTACTGCAGGATATTGTGTTTTTTCACTAACAAATTTATTTTCAGGAGAGCTTAATGCAGCAGGAGAGAGATTCCTAGCAGCTCGTGGAGGTCTTGGAGGCTCATTGGCTACAAACTTTCTGCCTTGCAAAGGTCAGAGGAGAACTGTTCACCTTGATTTGAAACTTATAGCAGATGTTGGCTTAGTTGGGTAAGTATGATAGTTTGAAAACTAATATTAGAAAACAAAGTAGTACATTTCAAATTCAAAGAAATTTGAGAGTTTGGATGATAAGTGTCAATTGTGCATTTGCATTGTCACCTAAGTTATTTGCAGTTTGAAAAAATTAGATTGAGTTTAAAGCTAATAAAATTAATTTTAACATTTGAAAGTATTTGTTATGTTTTGGTGAGCGAAGGGCTTCATGAATCAGGATAATACATAATTAATAATATAATTGTATTTAGCAGTTGCAGTGATAGCCATAATATTATTAGCACAATATTTATTAAGTAGCTAGGAGGTGCAAAACAGAGCCAAGAAAACTGTATATTGCATGTTTAACTTCATGGCACTGGTACAAGTAGATCCTTTCAGTAGCAATTCTGAAGAGAATGCCAAAAGCTTAGTTTCCTACTCTACAAAAATCCAGCTTGTAGTGTTGGAAGGAAGTAATTATAACTAGAACAATAGGACTTGCATATCGATGTTGCTGCTTTATAACTGTGCAGATAAATATATTTTTATTTGAAAAAAGCTTTCAAGAGCCTACACTTGTAGTGTAGTACAACTATTGTTCTATTCAGCATCTGCTAACATAAATCAGCCCTGTGGTCCTTATTAATAAAAAAACATAGGAAATATGAAATTATGAGTTTGAGATGGAAATAGTCTAGTTGGTATATACCAGTAAAATATGGAGACTTGAAGACAGCATGGATAAAAAATGGAAACTTGAAGACAGATTGATACACTAACTATATTTTTCTTTTTTTGTTATTAGAAATAATTTTAACAGTATAAAATTTCTCTAAAGTTACATAATTTTCAATTGGTCTTCGGTAATTACATGACAGATTTTTTTTCTTGTTTTGATTAGTGTGAAAGTACAGGAGTTTTATTATACTGATGCTTCTTTAATCTTGTATTTCAGCTGACAGTTTGCCTTCAAAATGGACACAAAAATCATTATCAATCAATTAGAGAAGCATATAATTTTCTTATTGAGAATATGAATCAGCCTCCAATGGTTGTGGTTGTACTTTGATCTCTTTGTGTTTGCTATTTTTGCCCTTTTTTTGAGTGGTTTGGTATTAGATCAGGTAAAAAAAAACCTATGTAGACTTGAGAAAGGCCCAACAAGTTTGGGTACAGGTTGTGATGTGTTAATCTAGGTTGCAATTTAAACTTCAAAGAACATAATCTACTTCAGTGGAAACAAAGTGCTTTCTTGAGTATATGACCAGAGTAACCTTCTGGAATGTCTTTAAGGCACTTTTCAACATCAGAGTATATGAACACTGCACTCAGTAGTTTCCCTATTATAACAAGAGTCATTAGGTTGCTTTAGTTTTCTTAAGATTTATGTACAGCCTCTTTATAAAGGCCTGTAATACAGTACCAGCCTTGTTAACAGGCCATGGTTCTCCATGTATTCAAGTGGAGACCACTTGGTTTTCTGTGTGACACCTGCCTTTGTATCTTGTGACTATGTTGACTTGCCTTTGATCATTCTGAGATGAATATTTGTGAATTTGACTGGAACACAAGTCTTGTGTGGCCTTTCTAGATAGGAGTATGTGCTAAGAATAAGGACTCTAGTCTATCCTTGGGTGTCAGAATTAACTTCAAGTTTTACATGTGTCAAAGCTATTGTGCCTTTTCCAGCTCAGGTTAATCTTTAAAACAAGTGGATGTTATAATTTCAGTCTTAACTTAGGTCTTCATTTCAGTGGGTAGATGTATTCTGTGAAGAAGCTTTTGTAAAAGCTGTTGTATCCCTTAAGGAACACTTTTGTTGTAGCATGCAGGTATAGTTATCCCTTGTAAAGTGGAGATGTTATAACAGACAGGTGTGCACAGACCAGCTCCTAGGTGTTCTTTTAGGTTTACTTGGTAGCAGAACCAGTTAGTGCTAATTTCAGGATCCCTCATACAACTGCCTTAATACCACACATAAACTGTGCACATGTGTGTCCATGTACACAGTCTCACTCTCTCTGAGTTCACATTTGCTTTGGTAGGTTAGCTAAACTCTAGCACAGGTATCATTGGTACTTAAGTGGAGATGTTCGTAAACCCTGATGTGTATGCTAAGAGACTGTAAATCCAACTGGTAAGATATATTTGCATGACAGCTTTTTAGAATGCAAGCAGAATTTATAAAATTAGCTATAGCACATGAAGAGTGAATCCAAGTGTACCTGGGTAGTAATGCTGTATTTCTGTCTGAGTGACTTTGAAAGATTTCCCTTAAATATATGACACCTGTATTTACATAATTCTCCTGCCTGCATCCTTAGGAANNNTTATTGGATTTAGAAAAATTATTCAGATTTGATGTCAAAAAGTAAATCATAATGATCTGGGGCTTGTTTGTTTTGTAAAAAAAAAATAGTCTGAGTAAATGAGGGCAAAAATGAGTTGATAGCATCAAACAATACATTTGGAAATAAATATACAGGAATCATATACGTGTTTACTCAGTGTATCTATCCTGACTTTCCTTCTAGGTTTCCAAATGCAGGAAAGTCATCCTTGTTAAGCAAGATTTCGCATGCCAAACCTGAGATTGCAAATTATGCATGTAAGTTCATACTCTTATTTTCAGAGCAGTAACATTTCCCAACAGCAAGAAGTCTTTTCACTGACTTGCTTATAATAAAGGTTTCTAATAAAGAGTAGGGTATAGCAATGTTGCCTGGCTTTTTAATTATAATAAATACTTCAAGGAGATACTTGCTACCTCAGTGTCCAGTTCCTTTACCCACCTCAGTTTTTCATGTATACACCCCCATAATGCTTCAACCTGTTAATGCAGGGTTTATTTAACATTTATTTTTGTCTCAGCCCCTTCTATTGCAACTGAGACTCTCTGTGGTGTGCAATGTCCTCAGTCTACAGAAAATGTACTGTCAAGTTCCTTTGCCTGAACATCTTGTACGCTTTAGAACTTGCTACCACTTGCAACAGAGAAGATTTTGGGGGTTTAATATGTCCACTGAAAAATGGACAGAAACTTTTTATTTTTTTTTCTATCAGTAAGTTCAAATTAGTTATCTGACCTTCTTTAATTAAAAAGTAAGAGTGCAAGTACCAATAATTCCTACTGAACTTTTTGCACCATTCCCGACTCTCTACAGCCTTTTCTCAGTTTGAAGAGTCCTATCTCAATTTACATTTCAGTGTTTTACCTTTCATTGTTTGGAAGCTAATCCATAGTCTAGGTAATAGTTTTTGTGTCTGAGATTTCTCTACCTTCACTGTTCCCATTTTGGCATGACTGTGGCAGAACTGCAGAAAGAGATAAGACTTGGTCAAGCACGGGATTTTTTGTGGTCTAATTTTCATCTATCTTATTTTGCTTTTTCTTTATTCCTTTTCCTTATCGTATTTTTTTTTTTTTGCTACTGCACATTTGTTTAATTTAAATACACTGAGAAAGTTCTGCAATATTTAAATGTTTTGTAACTTTAACATATTTTTTTTAATGTTAAAACCAGTTTTGTTTTCTTCCTGTCCCCTGCCACAGTCACAACAATACAGCCTGAACTAGGAAAGATCATGTATGCAGATTATAAGCAGGTTGGTATGAAACCTCACTCTGATTGTTTATTAAAGTTATATGGAGTGACTACTTATGTTGCTTAACAGAATTTCAGAAAGAGAATGAAAACTTTTAGGTATTTTCATATGTGTATCCATAATATGTACATGTCAAATGCAATTACATGGGCTTAATAGGAGTTGTGAGAAAAGTACTGTTTTATGAAGTAATAATAAGGGAGTTTCATAGCCAAATACAGTATTATGATGTAGAGCTTGTTTCAAGTCACTTTAATAAATGGATTCTCATTTTCCCTTACCTTTCTTCTGTGGTTCTAATCCTGGCTTACAATCTTAGAGGTATGAAATTGTTTATGGAATTGAGATTGCTGTGTCCTAGTGTACTCTTAAAAGTTTAGCACTTGGAAAAAAATGATTGTTTCAGAGACCAGCCTGTTATTTTTATTTAGAAGAAGCAAATTTCTTGCAAATTACCTGTACAGAGAGCTCTGGACTGAGTGAGTAATTTTCAGAATACAAATAGTGGCAGATTTGTCCAATAGCTGAAGATGTACATTAGTGAATGTCAGGGAGTTTTGTGATTATAACCCTGCTACCATAACTTCTTGTTATGACTTTAGAGGTTGGCTGTTCTAACTTTCTTTTAGTTTTTTTTTGTCTTTGTGGCATTTTTGTTGGTTTGGTTGGTTTTTTGGGGCGTAGGGGTTGTTTTGTTTGGTGGGTTGGGGTTTTGAATTAAAAACTGAAATAGTGTGACACGATAGTGATTACCTGAACAGCCAGGATAGTGCACTACCTGAAAGGTGAGGCACCTCGGTACAGTTCCTTTTGTGATAGGCTGTGGTTGTGAGAGACTGCTGGAGTTATGGCCCTACCACTTGAATTTTTGTGAGCTCTGTTCCACCAAGCTTCTTCAGATAAAAGTTGTCAGATTAATTGTGTGGTGCCTGGAATCCTTTCTACAGTATCCACTGATGGGGAAACCAGTGTTAAATGAGACTAGAGAGGCTAATAGATTTTGGACCCCAGCTTCACTTAAAAATTGCAGCAAACATCTTCATTCCTCAAGCTTGAATCTTCTTTGATGTGCTTTTACTTTGTTTTTGAAGTGTATGATACATGCAGCACTGGACTCATCATTTTCAAGATAAAAGGCGAGTGCATAAAAGGGTTTCAGAAGAGTTAACCAGAAAAACATAAACCTCAGATAGGAAAAGACAAAAACCTACTGTTTCTGCTTTCAGAACCAGTAATGCTAGGGAGATTCAGTAGCTGATGCTTGAAACCCTTATTTAACAAACTTCAAGTAAACTGTGTATTAAAGAAAGTAAGTCTGGTTTGTCTGGTTCCCTGCAGAGATGCAATATGTCTAAGGGAATTTTTTATATTCATTTTATCTGCTAGTTTAGGGTACCTTATCCTAGAAAGTTATGCTGCAAATAAACAGGATTTTTCATAGCCCTTTCAAAAAACTGTCTACCATGAATGAGGATCTCTTGCTTATACTTGTTTTTTTTTCTCCAGCAAGAGATCTACTTGCACTTCTGCCTTTCTTTTCTGAAGTCTTTTTCTTGTCATAGCCAGTGATCTTATTGTTGGCCATTTCTACAGTTCATGGGTTTTATACCACAATGTTGGGGGCTATATAGGAACTATATGGACAAAATACCTGTTTCCTGAAGTCGAGGGAACTCGGGGTTGTGATCACGGGGAGCTTCTGGGGATAAGAGGAAGTTCTCTCCATATTGCAACTGCTGAAACTGAAACAACATAAGCAATGTAATTAAGAGCAATAATTGAGGTGTCTTTCCTGTATCACTCAAAGGACAATGACTCATTTTTTTCCTAAAGAACATGGATATTTTTCAAAGAGATATGTAACAATTTTCTCATTTAAGATAAAATATAAATATATATATATATATATATATATTGGTACAATATAAAAAGAAAATACATGCAAGTTTCCTAGTGCTGTCTGTCATTACTGCTTGGAAAAAAAAAAATACAGAAGTAGAGGACCTGAGTAGAGTTGGGTTTCAGGTCTCACTACCACATCATGAAAACTAGAAGAGCCACTTACATTTTCTGCCAGAGTATCTGAGCCTCCTTCTGCACCAAGTAGCACACTGGAAATTTTATGGTATGCTGGCTTCAGGCATTGTTCAATTTACTCCAGTTGCTGTATAAATGGGCATTAGATAGATTTGAAGACCCTACCTTTGCTGTTCTTTACTTCACTGTCTTAGCTTTCTGTGACTTACTGAGTAGCCATTTTGGGGGTTTCATTATCATTCTGCTTTTTTTCAGTCTGCCTCAGCTGTCCAACAGCCCTCTCAACCAGCAGAGAAAGTGAAAAAGTCCCTGTACATTGTGGCAGTCTTTGCTGGGCTCTGTCTGGAAGCTGATTGATTAATCAAAGTCTCATTTGAGCTGAAGAGCAGAAATCAAATTCTTGTAGCTTCTCATGCTCAGGGGGTGTTAAGTGGGTTTGTATTTGGAGTAATGATACTCTGTAGCCACAAGGAACAGACTTTATTTGCTGTCTCAGTGACAGTTTCAATTCTTTACAAATGTGATAGCCTAAGCTGATCACCTTTCAGAGTCTGTTTTATTCTCAGGTAATAGCTAATTTTGTAAGATCTCTGCTCAGTTATTATTACCCTCTGTTTTGAACTTTGCAGACAGCTATAAAAAATAGACAGGGGGGACATGAGGAGCACCAGGTCTGTGTAATAGCAGCATTTTGTTTAATCTGCTTCTAATGATAGATTGTAAACTTATTGAAACAGCCAATGCATATTATTTTTTCTGTGTTCTTTTGTTTGTGTATAGTGATAATCACTGTTGATAGTTTAAAGTCTCTGGGTTTGCTTACTGGAAGTGTTTTGTTTGAAACTTTTGTTTTCCTAGATTTCAGTAGCTGATCTCCCAGGACTGATTGAAGGTGCACATGCAAACAAAGGAATGGGCCATAAATTTCTCAAACATGTAGAGAGAACCAAACAGCTTCTCTTAGTTGTAAGTTAAATAAAATTTACAGTTTATTGAAATTAAAGTGCAATAAAAAAAATAAATCCTAATTGCAATGTAGTTGGAATTTAGAAAGTCATTTGTAATTTGCATGATTGTGATAAATATAGCTGTAATAGTGTTTACAGAATGGACCACTCAAATGACTAATGATAAATTAAGTTCTTAAATAGAATTTATCATTGAAAATTTCCAATTAATTTAGAACAGTGAAGTGTTCCAAGCATAAGAAAAGCATGATTTTTTTTCTGTAGGATTTCCCATAAGAAGTTTAAAAACCAGACCTTTGAGAAACACTATATCAGAATTAAGCAGTTTGTGCCTCCAGTTCTGATGTTTTTTTGCTTTTAGTTGCCTGCTGTTATTTGCCCAGGAGTGCACACATTGCCATGGTCATTCCAGGGCAAAGTAGTTGATGGAGAGTACCTTGATACTGTAACAAAATTTTACACCACAAAACTTGTTTTTGTGTAACTTTTTCAGGTTGATATTTCTGGGTTTCAGCTGTCTATGAAGACTCAGTTCAGAACAGCCTTTGAGACAATATTGCTTCTAACAAAGGTAAGTTCTCATCTTCCAATGTGACAGTTGTTGAGTCAAGAGAATGGCTCAGTTTTGATCAAGAAACATTCAAATGTTAGTATATCTTCTGGATTTATAATATCAGGCCAGTGACCTAAGATATTCTCCAAAATGATGAAGTCTTTATTTTTACTTGTCCAGCTTAAACTGGTCTAGTTTATGTTGGGTACCACATAATTATTAATAGAATTGATTAATCTATGCAGCATGTGGGATATTTCTTACAGTCAAGTAAAGGTAAAAAGACACATAATTTTCAGTTCCCCAGTCCAGTAGCATTTTAAGAAGTTGAAATGTGTGGTTACAGTTAAAGCCCTGCCTTGATGCCCTTACTGCATAGACCAACATCAGGCCCCAGCCTTGCAGACATTCACTGTTTCCATTTCTTAACGATGCTTCTAATTCAAATAATACATATTATGTCATTTTAAATTTAACTGTATGACTTAAGTTGATGAATCTTCTACATTTTAGGTATTGCTGTTTATTTTTAGTTTATTCAGGTTGGGATTTTCTAATATTAAAATGTTTAAGAATTATAACACTTTACAAAGGATTTTCTTATATGTTATATAGGTCTGAAGTTTTTCTGAAATTGATTTTTGTGTTCACAGGTGTCAGTATAAACAAAAAACAAAACTCATTCTTTCTGTAAGAGGCATTTCAGAATGAGCTAGCCTGTTTACCTGAAATCTGTCTTTGATCAAAAAAATGACTGACTCACTGAACATTATTTTCTTCTGTGCTGTAATATATCAGCCTTGAACACTTGAGTCAAACTCACAGCTGCTTGGGCAAGAAGGGCTATTTAGGCAATTAAACAAATGCAAGAGGAGATTTAAAATTGAAGTAGCACTTGTTAAACTACAAATACTTACTAAGGGAAATTTACTTTTCTTTTAAGGAACTGGAGCTGTACAAAGAGGAACTTGTAACAAAGCCTGCGCTTCTTGCCATTAATAAAATGGATTTGCCTTGTGCAAAGGATAACTTGGATGAACTTATGACACAACTTGAGAATCCTCAGGGTAAATGAAATTCCGACAATACCTCTCATCAAAAGTAGTAGTAAGATTTCATATGGATAACTCTGTATTGGCAGAGAGTTGTTTGAAACTGAAGTCAGCTATTAAATTTATTATTTGAACATATGTTTAAAATCAGTTCCTGCATTTAGAGCTCTGTTTATATGCATTTGTAATGGCTTCACTCTTGGGAAAGGATTGTAATAAAATAGAGATATCCCAGATGATCTTTCCCAACCATGATATGGGAGAGTAAGTTTCCAGTGTAGGTGTCTGGAATAAGAGTAACCTGCATAGAAGGTCCCCTCACAGGCACTGACATATGTACCATTTGTCATGTGATTTTCACATGGCATAAACATGTGAAAATTCAGGAAAGGTCTATGTAGGTTTATTTTCAATCTTGCAATTACATTGGGGTGAATTGCTTTCTCTTTCCGAGAGTGCGTGGAAACCAGAAAAGCTTAAGACCATATTCTTCCATATTCTATGACTTGGGATTTCTTTATGCTCATTGGAAGTGTATAGAATCATGGCAGCATTAAGAATGGTATAACTGCTATATTAGTGCTTGTCTTCTGAGATTTGAGAAGACTAATTATGCAGATAGTATGTATATTAATTGCAGCTATGTTTATAACTGTAATTTATTAAAGTTTATTTTTTACATTTAATGGGATTTTATGGGCTTTGTAGTGATACGGTACTTGGGGATTGTACTAACTCTTTCAATACAATTTTTCAGACTTCTTTCACTTACTAGAGGAAGAAATGATTCCAGAAAATACTCTTGAATTCAGAGAGGTGATTCCTATATCTACATATACTGGAGAAGGAATTGAGGAACTCAAAACATGTCTAAGAAAATCCATAGATGAGCAAGCAGAGCAGGTGAATGAAGAATATCGGAAAAAGAAACTCCTGCTTTTACAAACTTCCAAAGAAGAACAAATGAATAGAAGCTGACATTCCTGAATGGATCCAGCACATTTTAATATTTTAACTATGCACATTGTTCCCTCTTCCCTCACTGCCTGCTTCCCTCCATTTGTTTAGGCACCTGAGGAAGGCACAGTGGGGAAAGAGACAAGTTTTTTTTATTTATTATCGCTACGAAGGTCAGCAATGTAAAGACCAAAGTATGTGTAACTCAAAGCACTGCCTAACAACTGATGATCCCTGGAATATTTTTTGCCAAGTGAGAGGAATGGAGGGAATATAATTTGCACAACGGAGTAAGTTCAACAACTCTGCATATCCTGTGGGCATCAGAAGAACCAAGGGAGGTTTCTGATGGAGGAGTTTTCCAGGGTCTGTGCCTTCTAAGGTGCACCAGTTCTGCTATTGTGACAGGGGTTGGATTGTAGGGGTTTTGTTGGTTTTAAGGGTTTAAAGGAAAATACATATAAATAGCTACTAGTGACTTGTAGGAGCACAAAAAACAAGACTGATTTGTAACGTTTGAGGGTTTTTTGGCACCTGCTGGTGCCTACTCTAGTCATCTTAGTTGTATAAATCCTGATTTCAAACTCCCATGCTTAATTTGTGATCCCCTCCTTTTATGGGGTTGTTTGGTTTATGTTACATTTCAGTGAAGAAAACGGCTTCTTCTCAACAGAGGTATACATTTTTGGAAATATTTAGTGTTCTAGATTTTGTATTACAAGAAGGCACAATCACATTTTAATTAAAAAAAATAGAAGTCCTTTATTGTCAGGGTGTTTTCTACTTTAAAGCTATTCAATTGCTGGTAAAGCAAAACAGGATTGAATACATCAAAGCCTTCTAGTTTGGTTTTGTTTTGTAATATATGTATCATACTCTGCTTCTTTAGATTTTGTTAAAGCAGTCACTGGGAAGAAAGGTATGGTTTATCATAATACATTTATTTTATCATTGGTATTGGTTCTTACTGTGATTTTCCTCTAATTTTACTGTGTTCAGGGCTAATATGCTTTCACTAATGCTAAGAATAGGCTGTCAGTTCTTTATACTCCATTTTACAGAACTGCAGAATCAATGAGGTTGGGAAAGACCTGTGAGATTGAGTCCAACCAATGATCAAACACCACCTTGTCAACTAGACCATGGCATTCAGTGCCATATCCACTGTTTCCTTAAACACCTCTACCCTCCACCTTCCTGGGCAGCCCGTTACCCTTTCTCTGAAGAAATTCCTCGGATGTCCAACCTGAGGGACAGATTGAAGCCATCTCCTCTCATCCTGTACAAACAGTACATCTCCTCAATCTGGTACAGACTGGGGCCGTCTCCTCTCTCCCTGTTCCTGGTTGCCTGGGAGAGAAGAGACTGACTCCCGCTTGGCTACAATCTCCTTTCAGGGGGTTGTAGAGTGATAACATCACCGCTGAGCCTCCTTTTCTGCAGGCTGTTTCATAGCTGAAAATAGCATTTTGTTTTTTCCAGACTTTGTGAACACCGGTCTTAACCTCACTCATTAAGGAGGGAGTGGGGCTGTGTTTGGACTGAGGCAGCATGGTTTGACTGGAGCTGTCCGCCGTGGGCCGTAGCTGCCTGCCGCAATGGGTTCCTCCGACCTGCGGTCAGCTGTGTTATCGCAGGGATGTGTTTTAGAGCACCGGCCTTTGCGGCCCAGGCTGGCGGAGTTCTCCTTCCTGCGGGAAGCGGAGAGCCGCGAGCGGG
>JAYDZK010000113.1:22741883-22772313 GCA_034509185.1 Euphonia xanthogaster
ATTCTATTCTATTCTA
Source organism: Euphonia xanthogaster (assembly GCA_034509185.1). Taxonomy (NCBI): domain Eukaryota; kingdom Metazoa; phylum Chordata; class Aves; order Passeriformes; family Fringillidae; genus Euphonia; species Euphonia xanthogaster. The sequence goes on from JAYDZK010000113.1 coordinate 22,741,900, forward strand.
TTCTATTCTATTCTATTCTATTCTATTCTATTCTATTCTATGCTATGCTATGCTATGCTATGCTATGCTATGCTATGCTATGCTATGCTATTCAGCAGTGCTTCACAAATAAATATTAGGATTACTCCACCTCTGGCTTTGTGCAGGCAGGTGGCTGACAATGCAAAAGTGCATCCACAGAACCCTGGAATTTCCAGACGAGTACTCAGGAGTGAGCTGACAGACAATCTGCTTTCAGCAAGCCCTTGGCACCAGCACAGAGTTCATGCCAAGACAACTTGCTCACTCTCCCACACATCACAAACAAGCATCAGGCACCTACTCTAAGGCAATGTAATCTCCCTCAAATCTGTGATCAACACTCCACAGCTAACAGCCCAAGTGCAAATCTCACCCAGCGAAGAGAGAGCTGACTCCAGCAGCAGCATTCCCCTCACTTCCTTCTCCAGCTTCAGGAAGCCACACACTGACATTATCCCACCTGCTCAGCACCATCCCCCTCACATCTGCCAGAGTGATGCTTCCTCTCCTAAATAATTGCCCTGGAAACCACCATGGCTAACAGGGGCCGTTTTTAAAGTTAACGTGGATCATTATGGCTGAACTGTGTCAGGGAACAATTACATAAGCACAAGGCTCTTATCAATAAGCTTCTGAAAGTCCAAGTCCAAACACATTCATATTTGTTATGTTAGCAAAAGCAGGTTTGAAGTCTAATAAAGAAAGGAGATTTTGGTGACCCAAAGAGGCTGGCTTAACGACACCCCCATCTCTGAAATGCCTGAAGCTAAAGAGGCAAGTATGAAACCAAGCTGCTGAGGCCGTGTCCTTGCCCAAAACTCTCTCATACCCAGCCTCTCAGGCTCCTTTCTGGGCACCCAGCCACACAAAGGACAGGAAGCTCCCACAATGAATGGGCCATAGGCAACTTGCACCATGTCCTGCTCATACCTGGGCTAGAACAGCTCAAGACATCTCACACCAGCCCCAGGGAAAGCTCAGAAAGCATCAGTGGCTGCAGGCAGGGCGAGTGTGAGCACAGCCAATGCTTTCCATGGACTGGTGTGGTCTGGGGGAGGCTCTATAAATATAAGGAGGTGGGCTGGGCAGAGAGGAACCGACTGCAGCTTAAAATACATGGACTTCCTGCAAATGTGATTAGGGAGGGTGGGCAACAAGATCCAAGAGTGTTCTGAATGGGAACAGCTTCATCCAAAATAAGTTGTCAATGTTTCATTTTTACTGACTGAAAGCAGGAAACCAAATGCATTAATCAAGGGTTGAAATCCACACAGTGGCTTTGGAGCCTCTGGTTTCAGCAACAGAGCCAGTAAAGGATTTTCTTTTACCAACATCTGCCCCAACCAACCATTTCTGCCTATCATCACTCTGCTTTTTATCAGCTCAGAAAGGTTTTGCAGGGCAGAATTGTGAAACTGGTCATGGAAGTAATCTGGAATAAAGGTAATAAAAGCCAGGACAAAGAACAAAGATGAAGGAAATAGCTGGAGACAAGCAGGAACTAACTTGCACAGAAGCTGAAACATGACATAATAAGTTTTCTTGTGAAGAGGTGAGGCTACAAGTTATGTGGCAGTGTACAAGAACCACCTTTGTGTACCACGTGTTACCACCACCTTGTCCTGCACCATGAAACACCAAGCCTGTGGAGCAAGAAGAGTCAATGGGGAGAGCATGTCCCTGTGCAAGGGGTGGTGTGGGCCATGGCAACAGAGCCACCATGAGGGTGACAGTGCAGGCAGCAGAGCCACATGTGCTCCCTCAGGGTGCAGGAAAGGCCAAGCATTGCAGTCCAGCCCCAAATTGTTTCCTCACTGCAGGGTCTCTGCCCAGGAAAGCTGTCCCAGGAGATGTTTGAGCTCATTGTCCACACCACCTCCACCTGGTTACAACAGTCCCTACTGCCAGGTGAAAAAGCAGACAGGCTCTGCACAGACACAGGTGCCCAGAGGCTGGGATGCAGGGCTGTGCCACCCCACGCTCCCGAGTTTCCCACAGCTGGGAGAGCTGCAGGTCCTGTCCTGTACCAGGGAGATGCCCCAGCTGAACTCCAGCCCATCGCCCTACTGTGTGCCCCAGCACATCCCCCTGGACTCTACAGATGCTGAGTTTATGTTAGTGTGAGTGGCCCTGACCACAGACCAGATGTGATTTTCTGACTATATTGCAAAGGTCCCTTTGAGCCTACTGGCATCAGCAGTGACCCGGTGCTCCATGACACTGCAGCTTGCCTGGGGGCACAATTAATCCCAGCTCTCCGTGGCTGGCCTGGGAGACCACGATGATCCCCTCCTCACAGCACTGAACTCCTCATCTACAACAGAGGGCTGCTCTCAGGGAAGCAGGGAGTGGGATACCCAGAGCTGGAGCAGGAGATGGGGAGCAGTGACCACTGGTTCCAAAGCACAGGTAGGACAGAGCACAGGCCAGTGCGAGCTGCATCTGCTAATGCTGTAGTGCACATTCCCCCTGCTCCCACCAGCGAGCAGGTTTCAGTGGAAACATCAGAAAGATCCGGATGTGGGGGTGGGAAAATGCATTGCTGCTGGAAGCACCATGGACTCTTCCATCCACAGCACCACCCTGCAAGCTGTCGGTGGCAGGGGCCACCAGGTCCCTTTGCCTCCCAGCTGCACCATGCTCCGTGCCCCTGCAGGGCAGGGGAGAGCATCCCGGGGCAGGGGACACCATCCCGGGGCAGGGGACACCATCCCAGCACAGGGGACACCATCCCAGGGCAGGGGACACCATCCCGGGGCAGGGGACACCATCCCAGCACAGGGGACAGCATCCCAGCACAGGGGACACCATCCCAGGGCAGGGGACAGCATCCCAGGGCAGGGGACACCATCCCAGGGCAGGGGACACCATCCCGAGGCAGCACCTCCTGCGGAGCCGGGGCCGCACACCCAGAGCCAACATGACACAGCTCAAGCAGGCACATCCTGCAGCAGCCACCGCTGCTCCGGGCTGACGTCAGCCTCCGCAAGAGCTGGCAGGCAGGACACGCCGTGCATGCCGGCCCGACACCGCCTGGCTCCGGCACACACGGTGGCCTGTGCTCCTCACCAGCCACGACTCAGCTACAAATTGAATTTCACACTCGCACGCTCCAGAAGAAGGCACAGGTGCTGGAGAAGCCGCCCTCCCCCTCTCCGCATCTGCCGTGCCGCCCGCCCCACCCCGCTGCCGATCATGGCTGGAGCTCTGGAGCGGCTCCCGGGCAAAGCCGCGACAGGCACAGGCGGCATCATCGGCTCAGGGCGGCATCAGGGCGAGGGGAGCCCTCGGGCCCCTGGCGCAAGGACCACCCCCGTGTGCTGCTGGCGCACACAGCGTCCAAAACCGCCCATCTGCAGCTGAACGAGAGAAAAGCCCATCCCAGAGTTATTGGTTTCCCCAGAAACCCTACAGGCTTTCCCAGGAATTCTGGAAACGCACAGATTTGGTATGTGCTCCAGTAAGCGACCTAAGGAGTTTATACAGCTGTCACACAGGGACCACACCAGCACGGGTTGTGTGCACAGCTGGCAGCCCGGACAGATGTGGTGTCTGTCACCTCGGAGGGACCTCAGAGAGCCCAGGTACAGGTGCAGCCCAAGCCCACGACAGCCTCTACCCAGCTAAGAGCAGCAGCTTCCTTCAGCAGGGGAGCCTGCCCTCAACAAGGCCCTCAGCTGCTCATGTTCCCCAACCAAAACCAAAGCTGGCGTGACTAAGCAGAAGACCATGGAAGCACCCTGGACTGGAGCCTGCAGCCACACAGCTCCACAAAGTCCTGGAGGCTCATGCAGCCAGGGCTCACTTGAGACTGTAGGTCAGGCAAGCCAGCAGCTAGAAAGGAAACCCATTCAAATTTAATCCAAAATGTATTTTCTATTTTCCCTTGTAAATTTATCCTCCCATATTTTCTATCTTTGAGCACAAAAAAGCAGAAAGCCTAAAACCTCTGGCAAAAAAATCCTTTAATGTGTTTTACTGCAAATACCACCTCATGTTAAGAAATAAGCTGGACCGGAGCAAATCAGGCAGCCTGGGGATGCCCTGTCTCTCCAGAGGGAGCAGACCAGAATGAAGCAGGACAGACAGGCGTGCTGCAAGGACCAACAATGCCAAGGAAAGTCAAGTTCAAGTGCCAAGAGAGCTCTCATGCTCCCTGCTGCTCCTCAGAGGTCCCTGAGCACAGCTGTGCCTCAGCAGATGCCCACTTGGACGCATCGCTCCCGGCGGACACAGAAGGAGTTTTTGGTTACAAAGAGTAGGGAGCCAATTGGCTTCTCTTAAAGTCATGAGCATCAAAGTACAGCAGCTCCCTGCCCAAATCTGCAATCTCAGATTCTCATCCGGAGACCCCAGTGGCAACAGAGACCAAAAAGAACAGGACAGGAACAGAGATTGTTTCTTTCTCGAGGCACAGGACAGCTGCTATCCAAGGGAAATTTTGGTTTGCGGTTGCAAGGACACTTTTTTGCTGCTGGCTGGACACTTCCCTCAGTCCTCCTGGAATTAATAAGGATGAGAAACAGCATCTTCTTCATAAGCAACAGCCTCACTTGACCTCATACTGCTGCCTGCCAGCCAAAACCCACAGGGGACTGCTGGACCCCCAGCTCATCCCTGCATCCTCCTCTCCAAGTCCACTTCTCCCACAAAAAGCCAACTGCTCCCAAGCCAAGTCTCCATCTCCCTGTTGTCCTTGCATGCCTCTGGACTGCTCAGGAGCTGGGGAACAGCCTTTTGGCCTCCCACATTCCCCAAGGAAAGGCTGAACTGCACCCTCATGGGGAGCAGGACATGAGTCTTTTCTCATTTGAGGATAAAACCAGGAACAAAACTGACACTGATGTGCATGAGAACAGGCAGAGACAGGGGATTGGAGGAGGGGGAGATGAAGATCAGATCCCTGGTGACCCTACAGTGCCTACCATGTGCAGCAAGTACCAGGAAACTGGGACAGCTCTAAGATGAGACTCCAGCTCTGCTGCCAGCGTGTCCCTGTGCCCAGGGAACCAGAACTGTCAGGGAACACGGCGGGAAGGGATATTGCCATTCATTTTCAAACCAACTGAATTAGTACCTGATCAGTGGACAAAAGCCTGTTGGAGGTCTCCAGCAAAGGGTCCTGTGAAGCCAAGGCTTGGTGCTCAGCACAGGTCCTGTATCCCCCAGCAGGTGCACCTCCACCAGGTGGGGGAAGCATCCCACGCTCCCAGCGAGGAAGCAGGACTGAGCATGCATCTATCACCCTGTGCCAAGCCAAGTAACAGAACTGGGTGGGGATAAACCAATCCTTCTTCACCAAAGCCCACTGCTCCCTCCTGGCTCCACATTCTCTGGGGGGCAGAATGTTATGAAAATAACAGAGCAGAACAAAAGTCCACTTTTCTCTGTGTACTTGCAAGCAGTCAGAATCACAAGCAATTCACAGCTCAGCAGCTGCCCAAGCCATAGGTGGATCTCAGTGTATTTATTAGTTCTGAGGGAACCTCTTGTCCTTCTTGATATCATCCCATTTCTCCTGAAACTAATGCGAGGTTTTGCTGCTCGTGACACCTTGTCCTGAGGACTTCTGTGATTTGATAACACATCTGCAAGAGGCAATGCCTCTCCTCCTGTTTGGCACCTCCTGAGAGCTTAATTTGATGTGACCTTGTACTTGCATGAAAATAAACAATGCACAGTTAACCTCTGTCGCTTCTCTCCTGGCCTCCTGCAGACACATCTTATCCATCTTCTGTTGTTTCTTTTCCAGCCTGAAGAGCCCTGCCTTATTTAGCCATTTTTTTTGCAGAGAGGCCACCAGACCTCTGACCAACTCTGCTGCAACTTCCAGGCATTTGACTCCACAATGATCTCAACACCCACACATCTCTCCTGAGCTCCCCGTGGGCAGCTCTAGAGACAGAGACACAGAGCAACCCCTGTCCCCTTCTCCTCCATCACTGTCCCACGAGTCCTCAAGTTGCTCAGTGGTGCCTGGAGTTATGTGAGGGCAGAACAAAGACACAAAGACAGCTGGACTCACACATTCACCTTCACAGCTCCTGTAGCACCGGAGGCCAGCGGCAGGACATGCACAGGACCACCTGCACAGGGAGTGCCACGCAGACATTTTGGCCACGTTAGAGACTTGGGAGTCTTCTCCCACTCCTTCAGAGCAGCACCAACTGCTTGATTAAGGCCAAGTCCCCGCAGCCCCTGATCATCACAAAAGGGCATTCCCAGCAGTCCCCTCCCCAAGCCCATCTCAGAAGCCTCCTGACCAAACTCTTCCCAGCCACCCTTGCCCTCAGCAGCCCAGGCCCAGACCCAAACAAGGCATGAGCACTGTACAAGCCCCGTAACATGCCCTCTCTGCAACCTTTCCCAAACTTTGCCACCTGCTCTGCTGGCACGGCCAGAGCATCTGGCCACCAGGCAAAGTTTCAACTCTGCTTGCCAGGCACCTTACAGGATATGCCTGCACTGAGATGCAGTTTGAAAATAACAGATGTTGCTCCACTGTTCTGCATTTTGCAGCATCAGGAACAAGGCTTCTTTACCAACAATCCTCTGAGCTCCTTGCCAAGGTGGTCTCATCCCAAACAGCACTCCCCAGCACAGAGTCTTGCTCACAGACAGCCCCTGCCACGTGCTGTCCCTGCTGCCAGGCAGACAACACGGCAAAAGGAATACACTGCAGGAGCAGATTTTCCACACACAACTTCAAGACTTAGAAGGAGCGCAGGTTTCATCATGGACTGCAATACCACATGACTACTGAGCCCAGACAAGCCTCCAAACTGCACATAACCTCCCAGCCAGGGAAAACTTCCAGGAGCTTCACAAACCAAACAGGACCCGGCAGCTGCAGCCAGAAGCACCCATGTCTTTCCACTGCTCCCCCTTCATCCCCATTTCCTCTCTGTCAGACTTGCTCCAGGGGCTGAATGATGTGGGTTCAAACTGGCAGCTCTGGCAATTGCAGGACCATTTATTCATTCCCCTCACACCCACAGCAGAATCCTGCTGAGGCCAGCAGCACACAGTGCTGGTCACAGCCTGCTCCCTGCCCCCAGCTCTGGGGAGTACCACGGTAGGAGACCACCAGAGCATTCAGTCCCCCATCCAGCACCACCCAGCTCAGCTCAGCCCCAGCTCTCCTCGAGTGCCCTGGCACCAGGGTCCAGCCTGCCTCCTCCTGCTGAGGTGCTGTCCTGTGCTGCCTGTGACCACCTCCCCTCCACAACGCCCTTGGCTGCCTTTCAAAGCAGAATCAGTGGCAGCCAATAACCACAGACCACCAGCAGAGCAATCTCTGTCTGGGATCCCACAGGGAGCTCCAAGGACAGAGCCAAGCCGTGCCTGCCCCATCCCTCTGCACTTGGTGCACAGCCTCAGGATGGCAGATACACAGCCCCTCTGTGCTCTGCTCTGAGATTCCACAGGCTCCTCTGCAGCTCCACCACTTGTTGCACAGACACACGCTCCGTGTCCCCATCCCTGCCACTGCCCACCATCCTTCCACCCTTCTACTTTTACTGGATCACTCCAGCTGCCACCAGCACAGCATGGACACGTCCACACTGCTCTGTCTGAGGCCACAGTAGCTCCTGGACAGCCAAGAGAGCTTCCTTTCTCCCCTGCCTGCTGCAAAGAAATAGCTTCTAGAAGGAAGGATACAGGAAGATGGCAGCAAATTGTTTGGGAGGCAGCAGACTCGCTGTGGCTGGGGGGTTTAGGAGCTGGCTGAGCTGATGCTGTTTGGGAATTGCTTAGGTGGAGCTTAGAGACTTGATGAACTCAAGGTCCTCTCTTATCAGCTGTCCTAAAACACCTCCTCCCTTGACACAAAAGCCAACATGGACCTGCCAGAGGATTTTGGCAGTCACCACCTCCTTGCTTTTGCATGCGGACGCAATCCTGATCAAAAGACACCTGGAACAAATCCCTGTCTGTGCTGGATGTGAGCACCCAGAGCAGCCCCCACAGAGAGCCAGGACAGACACAGCCACCACATCTGGAGCCTCAGCACAGCGCCCTGCCAATTCTCACGCTGCCTCCTGAGGCTTTGGCAGGCCCCTGTCCCTGGGCAGCCTGCTCAGTAGCTCCACTCATGACTCCCAGGTTCTGGCTGCCCTCACCACCCTGCTCTCAAGCACCTTCCCTCCAGCCCTTTGGGACAAAAGCCTCTACATGGGCTCTGGAAAAGAAACAGCCCCAGATGAAAAGGGCAGGGCAACCCCCTTGGCACGGGCTCAATCCTCCTCTCTAACAAGGCTGCCCTAGATGCTCACTGCTGTTGAGTGTGGGCAGCTGGAGGCTGTGCAAGGCAGCACCATGCAGACCCTGCCAAGACGGGCACTGCAGCTCCCCTTCCCTCAGCACAGAGGTGTGCAGGGCCCTCACACTCCTGTCCTAGGGCTGCCCTGCACCTTGGCAGCTTCTGCTTGTGCTCTGGAGGTTGAGAGCTGCGTGTTTGCAGGTGTCCAACCAAACTCCACATCCCGACTGCACACGTAACCATGGCAACTGCACATGCGAGTGGCAAAGCCTCGAGCCCGGCTAACTGCAAATGCAAATGAAGCAAACACATGCACAGTGCTAAAAGTGTGACCTCTAAATGTCAGCCTTTAACCATTTTGCAGACACCAGCTCTGGTGGCAGCCACCTGCAGCCTGCAGAGCAGGCAGGGCTCTGGTTCCAATGGGGACCTCTGGGTGCCCAGCCCTGCAGCTGGTGCTGCCATGGGTGCTGGGGTGCATGCCTGGCACAGGCATTTCCCAGAGCTGAGTGACTCCTGCCTTGTCAACCAGCAGCTCCCTCTCTGAGGACACATCCACTCCTTACCCAGCTGGCAGATGCTCCCAATTCCACAGAGGACCCTGGTTTGCTGAGGAAGGAAGGTCCCACCAGGCTGACACAAAGCATGGCCAGCACAGGGGCTTGTGGGGAGCTGGCTCTGACATCACCTGGGGCCGAGCCAGCAGCAGCATCAGATGAAGCACTCTCAAAGGATGGAAGGAAAATCCCAGCCTTTCAGGGATGTCATGTCAGAACCACCTCCCTAAGGGAGGTCTGTGGCCTTGGGAAAGGCTGCTGGTTAAGGCATAAGGAGGTGTCACCATTTGGGAGAAACTGACTGGCTGGACAAAGGTCTCAGGTCCCTCACCGTTTCTCTCCCTTGCTGCTGACAGCACTGGATGCAGACAGACCCAGAAGTGACCATCACCCACCACCCTGCCCTGCTCCATGGCTTTGAGCACGAGGGAGTCAAGCTCGGGTGAACAGCGCCAACTCCAGCCACAGTGCGCATCGCCGGGGCCGCCACAACCCCTGCACCCAGCACCCCGCTCAGGGACGGATGGGTGGAGGGATAAAAGGACATCGGGCCTGCTGCCCCACTCAGGGATGAGTATGGCCAGCTGTTTGACAGCAAGCCTGCCTCCAATGAGGTCCCCGGCCCAAGAGGGAAACAGGGAATGTTCTTTCGCTCCAGGAGCCCAATAGCTAATGTCATTCCTAGTGCTATGCCAAATAAACTGAGCCAAGGGGATCTCCTGCCTGCCCTTGACCCAGGGATGCTCACACCAGCAGCCTCGTGCCTGTGAGCACCAGGAGCATCCTTGCACCCCAAATAACCCACCCCCAGGACCCACAGCAGTACCCCCAGCACCCACACCCCACCACGGACACCGCACAGTCCCGGGGAGGATCCCAATTCCCTGGAGTGAAGCACTCCAGCCCGGAGAGCCGCGCTCCCCGCTCTGCGCTGGGTCTGACGGGCCGGGCCGAGCGGTGCCCGGCGGATGCGGGGCGGGGGCCGGGATGCGGGCCGCGCAGCTGAGGCGGGCGCACAATCCCCCTTTCAGCACGTCGCCATGGCAACCCGCCGGCTCGCCGCGGCCGCTCATCCGGCCCCGTTAACCCTCGCCGTTACCCGCCGCCGCCGCGCTCGGCCCCACCCGTTAACCCCTGCCCCGCCGCGCCCCGCTCCGACGCCCGGCTCCGGGATCGCGACCCGAACCGGGACCACCCCGCGCCCCGAGAGCCCCGCGGCCGGAGCGGCGGCCATGGCGCCTCCTGGGCGCGGCGGCAAGGTGAGCGAGCACGGCCCCGGCACGGCCAGCCCGGGCCCTGGTGCTCCCCGGCTCCCCCGCGAGTCCGGGATCGCAGTGCGGCGGGCTCGGAGCGCTGTCGCGGGCCGGGATCGGCGGTACTCCCCGGGGGGACGCTGTATGTTCTCTCCGTGCGTCAGCTGCTCTTTCCGATTCAGTCGGTAAAATAATTACCCCTGCTCCAAGTTTTTCTTGGAAGTCGTAATCTGTTAAGTAGGATCGTTAATTCTAACTCGGTACATCTATATTTAATTTTAAAAAGAGTTTTGTAGAACGTGGAACTGCATGATTGATTCCCAAAATTTAAGAAAAGAGTGGTGGCACTGGTTCTGAGCCAGTCCCTTGAAACTGGCGAGCTTTAGGCCTCCAGTTTCTGGTGGCCCGTTAGGCAAAACTCGTGAAAAATTTTGAACTGCTCGTTCTGTTGTGGATAGTCAGGCAGCCGATTGTTTTGATAAATTATACTGTGACTTCTCTCCTACAGGGCTTTACAAAACAGTGATGCTTCCCAGACCGTGGTCTTCTCAAGGCCATGCAAGGGAACAGAGCTGGTTTTACTCGTTTCTGAATTATGTCTGTAGTAAATGTCCTTTTTGTTGTCTTTTTTTCATTTTTTTATCTTGTGGGCCTTTCATTCCTTACCGGCTGGTTTTTAACCAGCTTCAGCCAGCATCTCTTGTTACAGTGACACAGATCTTCAGAGTAGGGGGTGAAATCTGTCCCTATTAAGGTGTGCTATTAGGACTGGTAGCTTCTATGGATCGCATAGAAGAGCCTTGCACAGTACAGCTTTAAAATCCTTGGGATGGAAGAAGCTGAAGCCAAGAATCTAAGGCAAGGCAGCGTTTTATATGGCCAAAGTGTGTATTCTTCCCTTGGACAACTAGTTGACAAGTGACTGAGGTCCCTAGTTGTTCAACACCACCAGGATTAGACAGTAAAATCAGATGGACTAAAGAGAGGAAGAGAAAACCAAAAGAAACTCAATTTCTCCAGAAATGAGTTGGGTATTGGGGAATATTCCATAGCTGCTCTGTATCTGTTTATTACAACACAGGTTTCATCATTTAATGGGAGGGACGCCTGGGTTGGGCACAGCTCTCTGACAGTTTTGTTTGCCTGCACTAATTTTCTACTTAATTATGTTGTTGTGGTTATTCATGGGTGTGAACCTGCAGAGGGAGGTCTGTTTATCTTGGATTCAGCTGCAAAGTGCACAGAAAGCTTGAAAATTCTTCAGTCATGTTAATGAACAAAAGCTGCTGCTCCAAGCTGTGCATCTGCAGTTCTTATATGCAATAGCATTCTTGTTAATGAGTTTCCAAATCTGAAACCCTCTTTCTCATTCACTAAAAAAATCAGGGTTCGTGACTGTGTTGTAAAGTTCTTGCTTAGATAGTTTGATAGAAGGATTTCTTTGCTGTTTTTGTAGGTGATGGAGCCTATTCATATATGAATTTTATAATATTTCAGAGTTTGATATGGGTAGTTTAGAATAAAATTTGTCTTTGCATATGTTAGCCCAACAAATTCGCCTGTAGGTTGTAACTTTTAACAGTTGCATACTGACATACTTGGAGGTCTGGTGCTGTCCATTAGTAAAGTGATTTACCTATTATGACCTGCAGATTTGATCTTGGGACTTAGTTGTTGGGGTAGAAAATCCACGAGAGGGTCTTTTCTGGAAAAGCTGGACAGCCATTGAAAAGGCATTACCAGTGTTTCCTGGTTTTCTCCAATTTCCTTGAAACCTTCGTGTAGAATGCAGGAACGAATAGAGACCCACAAGATATATAAACAAGGTAGAGTTTGTCCTTTGTTTTCTGACATTAAATAATCATTGCACCCTTTCCTCACTGCTGTTTAAGTGCAGCCTTGAACCTAACATCTGCAGTAATCATTCGGTATGACTTGTTATGGATTTTTTGCTAAAAATATAAAATTCAGGATGCAAACTCTGTGTCTTGGAACACCCATGAAAGAAGCAGTTTTTTGCACCTTTGTCTTTTGAGATGAAGATAGAGAACAAGCTCTGGAGAAAAAAATTAAAGAAAGAAAAAAAAAAGTGGTTTGAGTTGTGTTTTTTAAATAAGAGCAAATTGTAGAAGGTGGTGGAGTTGGCCTAATGGAAACATAATTGATATTCCTAATTCCCGAATTGCAGTGTAAAGGCTGTTACTGAAATTGCATGAAACAAATGTGATGTTACTCTTTCTTCGTTCTGTTTCTTAGATCCAGTAACACCTGTTTCCTACTTATAGAAGTTGCTAAGGTTTCTGTTGATTTGAGGACACTGCTGGTAAGTGCACTGAAGACATCTAATTCAGACGATACCTGTTTTGTTACTGTCTTCATCTGAGACCTGAAGCTATAATTACAATTATCAAGCCAGCAGTATTTGCAAGATGTGATAGGTCTCCCCTGATGGAAGGGATGTGGGTAACGTGCCTATTTGCTGTAATCTACTACTGCAAATGAATTTTCAGAAACGGCAGGTTTCTGAAAATGGTCAGTCATGTGTTTATTCCAGCTGGTTCATATACAGCTCTGTCTTGGAGTATGCCCTGTCTGCATGGGAGTTTCATCCAGGTAAAGGCAAGCTCTTTATGGAAGAGCAAAAGCATCAAGCTTGAGGAGAACAAAATTTGATGTAATATTAGATTTACCCTCAAAGTTCATTTGTTATAGTTCCATTTTCTTGCAAGCTGATTGTTTTGCCCTTACCGAAGCTACGGTTAAGCATCATATTAAAATAATTGGAATTGAAATACTTCTCTGGTCCCCCTACCCAGGGGCTATCCTGTTAATGACCTGCTGTCTGAAAAGTTTACTGCCATGGGAAGAGAAGCTTGCCCACACTCAGCTATCCTCAGCAACAATATAATGCTGTCTTTTTGACAAATAAGGTAGTTTTTAGCATAAATGTGGTTGTCATTATTTCTTTCCAGAGTGCTTCTTTAGAATCTAGACTGTGATCAGCACTTAAATGAAAATGTCCACATTACAGTGCAGCTCTTCAGGGTTGGATGGCATAAAACAATTGCCTAATGGTTTCTTAGGAAACAAATTGAACTTCATTTATTTGTCTATAAATCAATAGAATGCTGGCTAGCTGTATGGCTTGATAATGCTTCTAGTGTCTTTCCAGTGTAAATGGGAATTCCTTACCTGAAAACTGGAGCTCCTTGGTCATTGGATGTTTACAGGTATAAAAGGAGAGTGAGGGATCAGATCCAGTTGCCTTTTTGTTTGCAGCCATGTCTATAACCTTTCTGTGATGCAGATACTCAGTTACCTGTATGTGCATTAAGCAGAACTTCTGGTACTTAAGGGATTGGTTTATGACTTTGGACATTTGACAGATATGCACAGTGCAGTATAAAAATTTGGAAGAAATTTCAGGAGGAGTTTATTACTGAATGGTGCTCTGTAAGAATTTGCAAAGTATCTGTTCATTTTTAGATAGTATAATTCTTAGTGTCCAGCTTCAAGTACACTCTGGGGTAAATGCTCAGTGCCTGTTATGCATTAGGGCTCTTTGAAATATCTTGGTCATGCAGAGAAGAAATAACTGATAACTTGAATTGAGTAATTTTTTTTTAAGTTTTTGTTTTGTAAAGGCCCATCACTGAGAGTGTTTCTCAGCATCTCAGACAAGAGGCAATAGTAGATATGCAGACAGTGGTTATATTGAAAAGGAAGCAATATTAACACTTGCTCTGGGGTGGAAAATGTGAAAGCTGAAGAGTCATCTGCTTTCTGTAATTGTGTGCTTGGACAGTTGATTCTGAAAGGCAGGAGTAGTGTGGCAGTACTGTTAGTTGCTGTTGGAAAATTCATAGTAAGTTACTCAACAGAGCCTCCGCCACTATCTCGCAGCTCTTGTCAACAGTTTGGCCTATATAAAATGCATATAGCTGCCTACATATGCATTCCCTGCCAGTCTAATGATGCTGATTTTAAGCAACTCCCTTTTACTCATGCAGCAGCATGGTAGGACTGAGCATGCACTCTGATATTGTACCTGGGCTAAAGACAGGGAGCTGCCAGTTGAGGACAGGTGAACTTAAATCATGGCTGTGTAGACTCACACATTCAAATATGCTTCTTTTTCATCTTGAACACAGTAACTTCAGCAGTCTGTCAGCTGAGAAGTCATAAGTCTGTGAAATAACCTGACATTTCATTAAAGCGTGAATTTAGTGGTTTTTAAGACAGTGTTACTGCTGTCTTAAGCGTGTCAGACAAAGAAGGTGCCACGGAGTTGGTGCCTACTAGCTGTCATGTAAGTTTATTAAAATCAAAAATCAACTGTAGTTAGTCCTGTGTCCATGGTTTTCATTTATATTTTTCTTTCTAATCACAGGAAACAACCTCTGTGGGCAGATATGGGCTGCCGGGATGTTCATGCGGCGACCGTACTGGCCTTCCTCAGTGGAACAGCCTCAGTAGCTGGGCTCCTTGCAGCAGTTCTGCTTCCAAACTGGAGGCAGATGAGACTCTACACATACAACAAGAATGAGAGGAATGTGACCGTTTACACTGGACTCTGGATTAAGTGTGCACGCTTTGATGGCAGCAGAGACTGTGTGATCTATGACCCACAGTGGTACACAGCTGTCGATCAGCTGGATTTGCGTGTTCTTCAGTTTGCTCTTCCTCTGAGTATGTTCACTGCTGTCTCAGCTCTGTTCCTCTGCATGATTGGCATGTGTAACACAGCCTTTGTATCGAGCGTGCCAAATGTCAAACTGGCCAAGTGCCTGGTAAACAGTGCAGGCTGCCATCTCGTGGCCGGCCTCTTGTTCCTGCTTGCCTGTGCCATTTGTCTCACTCCGTCCATCTGGGTCATTTTTTATAACAATTATCTGAACAGAAAATATGAGCCCGTCTTCAGCTTTGACATCTCTGTATTTATTGCCATTGCCAGTGCTGGCGGTCTGTTTTTCACTTCCATCCTGCTGTTCCTGTGGTACTGTGCATGCAAAAGCCTCCCTTCTCCTTTCTGGCAGCCCCTGTATTCCCACGCCCCCAGCATGCACAGCTATGCCTCTCAGCCCTACTCCGCACGTTCTCGCCTCTCTGCTGTAGAAATTGACATTCCTGTTGTGACACATTCATCTTAAGGAGACAAAGCCTTGGAAGCCAAGTTCTTGTGCTCGTTCAAGCCATGAAAATCGCAGGCTTGATTCTCTGTGCTGCCCTGCACTGAGCATAATCCTTTGTAAGGTCAAGTTTCCCAAGGCACAAAGCCGTGGAGGCCTGATTTCAGCAAGTCTGTTGCTGTTCTGGTCTGTTTGTTAATTCTTGACCACCTTTCCTTTTTTTTTTCTTCTTATTTTTTTGACTCTGAGCTCACTACAGTCACAGTTGCTGCTAATTCTGGAACAGTACACTACAATTGTATGCATCCATCCTTTTGCTTGCTGATGTCAAAGGAGGTTTGAACATCTTTGAGATTTAATAAGCTATTCCTAGATTCCTATCTCATTGTAAGACCCTTGCACCCGTGTATTGTCCAGATGCAGGCAATGAAACTGGGTGTAGGGGATTCACTGAGTTTCTTGTTCGTCCAGACCCACATATTGTAATATGTGATGTCTGAAAAGGGTGTTTGGCAGACTAATTCAGTTCTGTGCACTGTTCTTTGTTTTTCGCTGTACACACAAACAGATACCTGCTTTGGAACTTCTGTAACAGAATTAGTGCCAAATTACCCTTTATTTTCAAAGTAGCTGTCAGAAGGAATAAAACTGATTTAACTAAGAATGTTGTTCTGTGCTGTAATAGCATTTTGTGTATTACTGGAGGCTAGAAATCTTTTGTGAATTTTATTTCTAGTCTGTTTTTTACTAAGTTAGAAAATTCACAAGATCTATTTTGTGGTTAAAACTAAAAACACTAGTATTTAAAAATTGTGATTAGAACCTTGGATGTTTTATTTGAAGGCCTTTTTAAAAATGGATTTTCAAGTATGATATAAAGCGTTCAGTTCTGGAGAGAAATGTCACTCTCCACAAAAAGGGTTAGGAAAATCATAAAGAATTCTGAAGACTATGAAAGATCCTTTTGAAACACTGTATACAAGCTATAACAACATCTCTCTGAAAAAAGGAATTATCTCTCTGAAAATGGAATTATAACCCTAGGGAGAGATTTTTTTAATCTAGATGTTTTTTTAAAGTGTTTATACAAGGACCAATGAGCTTGCATTTTTTTTAGAGGTGATCTTTTTAGTTGATGGACTTTTCATGCTGTAGCTTATTTCATTACTGATTAAGACTTAATATTTTCAGCCTGGTTCTTTAACACCTTTCAAATTCAGCTATTTTAAAATGCAGTTATTTCCCCTGCTGCCACCTCATAAATGCAGAAAGTTTCCTATTCCTATTTTCCGTAAGATGAGATTTTGAATAACTTTTGAGCTTCACTGTGTAGCTCTACAAGGATGAAGAGGGATTGTAAATTCCCAACCTGGGATGTCTTTAAATCACTTTTTGCCTTCTAGAATACAGAGCAGCAGATGAGCCCTAAGGATCCAAGCTCTTTAATATGGGCTTTGACATTACTTGAAAATTTCATGACAGTGAGTTGAAGAGTGCTATAATTAAAGCAAGCATTTGATTCTCTCAGGTCTTGGTAAATTGAGATCTTAGGTTCAAGATGTCATCCCAGTAAGGAAAGCTGTTTTGATTGGTGGCATTCTGGAGCTTAGTGGATATTTGCATTTCATTAACCCCAGAATAATTTTTTTCTTTTCTAAAAAAAAAAGTAAAATCAATGTCTTTAATTCCAGTTCTGAAGATTCATCCAAGGTCCTGAATACCATTTAGTTTCCTCCTCTAGGTGTTAGAAATAGAAACAAGTACTGTACTGGGCAAATCTTGGTCTGTTAAAATTTGTGAAATAACAGTATGCAAAGAAAGATTGTGTTTTAGCTGGCGTATCTCAGACTTCAGTGGACTGAGGGAGGAAGCTGATCTCTGTCATAATTCCCAGCATAGTCAGTGAAGTGACAGGCCTTTAACACAGTGCTTGATTTAACAGCAGTCTTAAGGAATTAACACTAGACAATAAAGAGTATGTAAGGAGATATGCCTCTCAAGGCCTAAACATAATACTCTCTTAGGTTTACAGGGTATGAGAGTATGAATATGAAGTATCTTTTTTAATCAGATCATGACTTGCATGGGATTAGAACATGTGTAATGACATGCAAGCCATTTTTTTTTTCTTCAAAACTGAACTTCGCTTTATTGTTAGTCTGGTTGTCCAACACTGCTGGTTTAGCTGCCCATCTCCTTTAATGCCTTGTAAGGTCAAAGCAAAGCAGCCATTGGTTTGTGATTTAATGTCATCTGGCTTCTGCATCACTTCAGTGTCTTTTCTTCTTTGCCTTGCTTCAGTTATGAGTTGGCCAGTAAATGTTACAGTCAGCATCTGATACACTCTTTGAGCCTGAATTTGCAAAGCATTTTGATAATTGTTAAGAGTTGATGAATGTGTCTCTTGGTGACTTAAAAAGGAGCTGAATTTTCAGCATCTCCAGAACAAGAATGACAGCCTGGGAAACTGTTGCTTTCTACCAGAATATAAGTTTAGCCACTGCTGTTTTCTGTGCACTTTAATAGCAGATGCCTCTGACAGCTCTTTTGTATTTTGACTTTGATTTTTATCCACAGAACTTTTAATTAGTATTTGCTGGTGCCTAAGCTGATAACTTGTTGGTTTGAAAATTGTGTCTTTCCAAAAGCCAGAGATGAATGAGTTATGCAAAGTGGGGCTCCAGAAGATAATGGATTCCAGCATAGGTTTCAGTTAGCAGGAAGACTGTTGTATCATGTTCTGTCACCAAAGCATAGCTGGTTTCTTTCATCAGTGCTGTTAATATGTTTCTGCTGGATCCTAAGTGAAATTACCTGGAAGTGCTGTGCTGTATTTCCGTTGTTACAGAAAGACATGGCCAACCTGTGACACTTGAGCTGAGTGCCACTCCAACTGGTATTTTTTTGCTAAGGTTGCCATCGTGCCCAGCACCAGGGCTGGGGAGTGACAGGCCTCCCTGGATTGGGAGAGAGCACATGTGTCCTGCAGATATGTCTGCCAGGGACCAGCCTTTGGGGAGCAGTTAGCACCCCTGCCTCTGACCAGCTGCACCTTCCTGTGCACTGCAGTGCGCAGGACAAGCACTTGGGGTCTTGAACAGAAAGATTTTAATTTGTAGCTTGTGCAGTAAAGGTTGGGTGCTCTGGGATTACAGGAACCTGTCTTTTTTCAAGTAGTTCCTGTCCAACTTCTTTAAATTGTGTTAAATGTTGGTTCTTTTTATGTGAAACAAAAGATATGTATTTTTAATAAAAGATCTCATACAGATGCAGTTTATTTGGATTCATTTTATTGAAAACAGTAGCTACTAGAATATGAAAGACTTTACCTTTTGATATTGATCACCAGACTGTTTTAAACCTTAACAGGTTTAAAATGTGTATACTCCATTTTACCTGCCTAATTTTATAGTACTCCTGCTTTGAGCAAAACAAAAGAATTTTTTTATTATCACAAAGCTCCAAACCAGCCCTTCTGAAAAGGGGAGATAAGCCAAACTCCTGCCTCCCATCTGCTGTGCAGGATCTGTCAGCTGGAGAATACGCTGCCTCCTGACCTGTGAAAGTCATTTGGGCATCCCAGGGACTTGTGGCACTCCAGAAAGATGGTGGTAGTTCTTGATGCTTCACTTCTGTTGTGTGCTGCTCCTGGCTACTACAGCTCAGCAGGTTACAGTGACTCAGTACTGAGCTGTGGAATCCTCTGAATCCTTCCCCCTCAGGGAGATCCCCCAGGGCATTGCCTTGGAAACATACCATAGAGTTTTCCCCACCTAGGTGGACAGAAAGGACTTCCCCATGGAGTCTTGCACAACACCATGATCCACCCCATTCCTTTCCCCATATGTCCCAAAAGCTCATAGTTTCTCCTTTCCCTGTTTCCTCACTGGTTGTGGTATCCCTGGTGGCTGGCCCATCTTCCCTGGAGGCTGATGCCCTTTGCCCTGCCCCTTGTGCCACCCCCCTTGCCCTCAGCCCTCAGCCCACTGACCCCATACATCACCTTGTGCACACCACATGGCTTGGTCTTTCGTCCCTGGTTTCCTTTTGGCGTGGTGGATGCAATAAATCTCACTGGAGCTGGCCATACAAAAAGGCCCTTCTGCCTCTCTTCACTGTGCTAGGCATGGTGAGTGGGGTGTGTGGACTTGAGTGCCTTGCCTGAATGCTTCCCCAGGCAGCTTTTCCACAGGAGATGCTTACTGGGGAATAGTTATGGGAAACAGCAGCCACCATTTAAACCCACATAGCTACACTGAGCCTTTCCCCATTGTTAAGGGGCGGAATACAAAATCCCTTTGAGTGTTAAAAATGCTGATTCCATAGTTCAAATTCACAAAACCTGAATTATTTTGCAGAATAGAGTGACACTTGCTGGTAATTCCTCAGGATTTCTAGTCTTCCCAACTGGCGTTCTAGGAGATTGGGGTTTTATCTGTTTTGGGAAATAGATTGTATGAGAACTGTTCTTGTGGAGTAGGCACAGTAAAAAGCAGTTGTCAGTACCACAACTCATTTGAGGGGGCGTACAAATGATTTTATAATCTCTGCTTCAGTGGGTTCATTTCCTCCTTTGCTGTCACTTTCAGACAGGCCTCCTCTCTTTTTGATCTGGTATAAACCTAGGAGCTGGCTTGTTGAATGTTAGCATAATACTGGGATGCAGAGAACTCCGTTTCTCCCAAAATGTGGGAGTGACTCATTTTTTTTCCTATTAAAATTCCTAAAAAACTATCGCACCTATTTGTGCTCATTGGAAACAAATATCTTGGCAGTTTTTTCCTTTATTTCACAGGTCTTAGGTTTACATGTGTGGTTCATTAGGTGTGTAATGTTACTTATCCCTTCATGTACCTACTGAGCAGCAGTGCACCTCAGAGACAGCATAAGCTTTCCTGTAAGATTTTTGTTCCACTGCTACATCATTATTCATCAAGAGGAACATACAGAGGCCTCATTGGAGGGTAAGAAGTTTTTACTGTTTTCAAAACTGCTTTTTGTCTCTGTACCACTGTACCAAAGAGTCAATTTGGTTACTCAGGTATTAGGCTGGGCAGTATGGGGCCCTTGTCTTCTGGATGTGGCAGCTGCAAGGAGATGTAAAGGCTGAGAAAGGGCAGTAGAAATTGTGGTGAGCTGTAGTGCATGAGTTACTGATTGTTTTGAGGAGAGAGACCAGACAATTGGACTTCCAAGAGTTGTTGTTGTCCTAGTTTCGGTTCTAACAAAGAGAAATATGCGTAATGAAAGCTCTAAGTATTTGAATAAGCTTTACTCGAGATCCAAGACTCCTAGAGGAATAGAAGTAAACTCAGCATGCAAGTACTGCCCAGGCAGGACGTGTCCTTGGGGACCACAGACATTGACCCAAGTGCTCTGTACCACTTCTTAGCTATATGCCATGCCTGCTGTGTAGCCATCACTGCCAAGGCTGACATTTTAGCACCAAAGCTTGGTGCTCTCCAGTCTCTCTGTGGTCTTACCACCCCATATTACAGCCCTTCCAGGAGATGAAATCATGTCTTAGTGCTCCTTTTGCTGTTTATCTTTTCTGCTTATTTAGTTTTCAGTCCCTCAGGTGGCTAATCTGGTCTGCCTCCTGGTCACAAGCTCTACTGCCAACACAAAGTGGGAGTATGTGAGTGGAAGAAAGGCAAGATGGCAGTCTTAGGTTGATTCTTCATGAAGCCTTACTTTGATACCTTTGTTTTCTCACTTACTGAGACATTTGCATAAGAAAGATTCTGTTAATTTGAAATTTTTTTTAAGGTGGTTTGTGTTTATCAATTGTAGAAGTTGTTGAAAACTGCTGCATTTGGAGAAAAAAGACAGAACATTAATTAGCAAGGCAAAAAAAATCATGTTTCAAAACATTTCAAAGTTTTTTTCCTTTGTTCCTTTTATTTCATCCTAATTCATTCAGAAAGACAGTATGGCAAGAAAAAAAAGTAATGAAGCACAAAAAGGAGTTGACTTCTATTGAATTTGAAGATCACACTGCTTTATACTATGTATGTATGCCGAAACTGATGATGATTTTAGTAAGAAAAGAGCTTATTTTTTAGTTGATTAATAGTGCCAGATAGTAAGCCATTCATTTATAGGCTAGATGTGAATAGTTTAGTGTTATCTCTAGGACTCAGCACCATGGATTACTATCATTTCACTGTTTTGACTCTTTAATCAAGTCAGCAACAATAAAATGCTCAGATTCTTTCTACTGTTTTGCTATGGTGTTCTGTAGATAGGTTTTCCTGGCAAAACTGTCATCTCGGGAAGCAGCTGGAAGGAATTGTATTCATCACAAAATGGGCTTAGTGGAGGGCATGTTTCTACAGTACAGCTTCAGGTGAGTGAGATTGCACAAATTTAGCTGCCTTCTGTTGCTGCCTATTCTGTTTGATTCAATTATACATCTCCCAGGGAAGGGCTTGAGAACACAAGCCCAGTCATCAAAAAAACATACTCACCTTTCTGCTCTTTGTTAGGCTTGTGGCGGGGGCACCTTCAGATCTAACTTGTTACCTGCAACTCTGACCAAATGCTGTTGACCTCCACAGGTGCAGAGGTGAGGACATGTCCCTTGCAAATACTTGGGAGAGTCAGCTGAACAGCTGGGAAAGAGCTGGCTCTGCAAGCTTGATGGCACGCTGGGACACTGGCAGCCACAACATGAGGATTCTGGTGCTGTGGCTAAGCTGAGATGCTGGTGGGACTTCCAGCAATTCCTGTGGCAGCTGTTATGGAGCTCATTGTTCATTAAGCTGCAGCAGTCCCAGTTAGTTTGCATGTACACTCCCAAATGCTGTGTGGCTGCACCTTAATTTAGCAGAGGAGTTATGAGAACCCTGAGAACCACTAATCTTGGCGGCTGATGCCTGCATGCCTCGCTTGAGAAGTCTTCTGGGAGCTGAATTCTCTCAGGCTCTCAGCACTAATCTACTTAGAGCTGCTATAGAAGATCTTGAACACTTGGCAGAACAGAATTTGCTCAGGGTGAATTTCACTACTCATGGTAAGATCAAACACACCACAAACACTTTTTGGTTTGAAACTCACCAAAAAGAACACAATAAGGTCTTATTAGACATATACCATGAAAACAACATGATTTGATAAAATATGCCTCTGAGCTTCTTGTGTGTGCATACAAAAGTACAAAAGCCCTGCAGCTTTTGACTCTCCAGTCAGCCAAGTAGATTACCATTTCTAGAGAAGAAAGGTTGCCTTTGACAGTTTCTGTCCCTAGAAAATTGTCCTTTTCTTCTAAGAGCCTTTCTGTATATCGTAACTGTCTTTGTTTCATGGATGGCTTCATTCCCTAAAGAATTTCAGAGGCCTTTTCCTGCTTTCCTAGCACAGGGCAGTCAGTTCTCTGGCTCCACAGCAGCCCTACAGGAGCCATTTCTTATAAGACAGTATCTCAGGAGCATCTCATTATTTTTGATGGGCCCCAAAGATGGCATAAGGGGCTGCAGAAGCTCCTGTATGGTCTGTCAAAGATAACAGAACCCTAGATTTGCTTGAATATTATTGTAAGTTAGCAAACTAAAATTGGTCATGTTTCCTGGGTTGGTTCTGGAAAATATTTTTCTTACAGCTATTTTTACAATGTTTTGCATTTCATCCTGTTATTAGCTTTTACTGAAATTCAACACATTTTTTTGTGTTTATTTCTGGCTCTGGTGTCACATCTTTCTAACAAAATTAAACACAAGTTTCTAATGGTGGGGAGCTATCAATTTGTTTTATCAATTTGTTTTCTTGAGCTCTTAAAAGTTTCCTCTACGGCTTTAAATTATTATTACATTTCTTGAAAATATTGTCTGTGTCCAGCTACTGTGTCTGTTGTGTCTCTTATCACTTGTCCAAAGTGCACAACTCTGGCTGGACATAAGAAGGGAAAATGTAGGCAAAGGCAGCATTTCCTTTTCCATTGACACAGGCATGGAGGAAAATATCAGAAATTTGGACATAGAGTTTAAATTGGAAATCCCCACTCAGTAGATGACCTCTCTATAAACAAGTCTGTCACCCACTGCCTAGAAAGAAATTATCTGTAAATCAAAATAAGGATTTGATCCCAGTTGTGTTGAAAATGTCTGAGATGTAAAGGCAGACATTTGTAAACTCCCAGATTCCCAACATTACAGTTCAGTAGCACAAGCAAGGAGATTTGGACAGGATGCTGTGTTCATGGGAACATTCATAAAGCTGCAACTTTATAAAACAGTAGTTATCTGTTTTGGTTAAAGCAGGTGAGTGTATATTGTGAAACTAAGCAGGGTAATCAGCAGTATTTTCTCTGTACTTTAATTTCTTCATAGCAGCAACATATAAGTAGTTGCTACAGTCAAAATTCCAGATGAGGTAATTTGGGGATCTGTGCTGTAATTGTACATTCCCATTTTTAAATAAGGCTGGGAATTTTATATTGCATATGACAGAAGGGATTCCTTTTCTGTGATGGTGTAGAACTGGTATTACATGAAATTCCTGGCCAATAATTAGATACAGATACTATTTCTTAATTGGTCTTAATTAAAGTGATGGAGGGAGGAAGATAGCCCAAAGCCACAATAGGATTTTGGTATAAGGATTCTTGAATTACTTAAGTTGATCCAAGAAGCAAATTATATTAATGCTTTGTATTGAAAAAAAAAGAGAACAGAGATATATGAGATCTCAGTAAGAGTTTGTGCATAGCTATATGGCATTCTGAACCAAATCCAAGTCTGCAGCGGGGGAAAGAAAAGCTGAAGTGCTGACAAGGCAGGAAATACACAATATTAAGGAAAAGATCCGATGTCCAACTGAAACAGTCTGTTAACTCATATGATCTAGACTGTGAAATGCCAAGAGAAAATCTGGTCCTCTCACAGTTTAGAAAATGGACTAAATAAGAGCAGCTGTGTGGGTAAATAATTATCCCATACTTTGGCATTAAAATGTTGGCTGATTTTTACCAGTTTTTTGACAAAGGAAGTCTTTCACATGCAAGATAAGTCCTGAGAAATAACAGCCAAAGGATATTATCTGTCAGTTTGTTAAACCAATAGTGGAGTTAGTAATTTCTGGAATGCAACAGAACCCTTGTTTTGTTGGGCTGTTGTTTTGTGACTCTCCTGTTTACCTTAGCCCAAGTGACTGTTACACTACAATGTCTCTTGCCCAGCTATGACTGAGGCAAGACAAAATAAAAGCCAATGATAAATACAAAACATGCAATTAAGTAGCATTACATGAATTCATTCTGGGAAAAATGCAGAATCTTGGAAACAGATTTCTCAAGAGAGCAAGCGCAATTTAAAAGAGCATGATCTGCATGGCATTATATCCATGTTCCCAGGAAAAACCTGTGCTCAGTTAAATCTCAACAGAGACCCACAGGAAATCACAAGCTGCCTATCTTATTTCATAGCTGGATGCTGTTCTGCAAGGTTTTAATTACAGAGGTGCTGTGGCAAGAGCTTCGGTATTCAAGTTTAGTGTGAGACATATGGATGAAAGTCAAGCTGTCCTTTAGTTGTAATTGTGGTGTAACTGGCTCTTAGGGGTGTCCCTGTGTGCACACTCAGTGCCACAAACTCCTTAACTCCCTGGGTGCTCCAAGAATTCCTCAGCTAGTCCCTGCACAGAAGAGACACATAGCTGAGCAAAGGCAAGGTGACAGACTTGGCTCCTCCTCGGCTCCACAATAAAACAATCTGACAAATATTGCAAAAGATTTTCAGGTGAGGAATTCAGAAAGTCCTGAGAGTTCCTCCCAAGCAGCTCCTGCTGCTTCCAAGACAAATTTTTACACCTGAATTTATCCCATAACCCCCTGGGTGAAGAATCTGGCCCTTTCAGACTCTCCTGGTGGTTCCTGCTGCAGAACTGCTGGGATTGCATGCAGGTAGGATGCATGCAAATTTTAGAAACTGTTTTTGTAAATACAGACATGGTCACACAGGGCAGTCTTTTTGCACATAGTTAATACAGCAAGATGTTTTAGTTTAAAGTACTCTACGACAATGGATAATGCACATGCTGAAGTAGTCACACAGGATCAGGAGCCAGCTGGCATGAAAGAGAGTTGAGAATTGAGCAGAGAAGCAGTTAAGGGAGACTCCCCTGACCCAGCGACTCCTGTCACTACCGAGACTGCAACCAACCCTCCTGCCTGGGAGATCTCAGCAACAGCCTATGCCAAGGCCACTATTTTTCTTGAAAACTCTGTCCATTTTTAATGCAACACTGCTCAGCCAGAAACCAAATCAGCCCTGCCATTGCAGAAACACTGCTTTTAACAATTAGTCTTTGTCTAAATATGTCCAATGCTTTTCAAAATAAATTAGTTACCCCTGCTAGGAGGGGTCAGTTTGGTACATTATATATTAGAAAACTCATTACTCTATCTTTTCTGAAATATTAGCGAGGACTAAATGTTAACAGCTGTTTATGCACTGCCAGATTTAACTGGCATTTTAGTTTGAAATCCAAGTTTGAAGCACTTGGCTTGTCATTTTGGTGATAGTAGTATTACAATAGAGACTATAATTAACTAAACTAACAACAGACTATAATTCAATTTGACTGAAATTCAGTATTAGTAACCATTCTGCAGAACAGTGCACAAAAAGCTATTCCCAACTATTCCTTAAAAAAAGCCTTTATGTCAGAAAAACATGTAGGTCAGAAAGCAAGAATTTTCACTATATGCCTTTTTTGATGAGACTAGTATTTTTATCTCTCAGTATAACCCTAAGATAATTAAGTAATTATGCAGATACTCTTCTAAAACTATGTTTATTCCCTAAACATTGTGTGTGGTCACCTGAG
Organism: Euphonia xanthogaster; assembly: GCA_034509185.1. Taxonomy (NCBI): domain Eukaryota; kingdom Metazoa; phylum Chordata; class Aves; order Passeriformes; family Fringillidae; genus Euphonia; species Euphonia xanthogaster. The sequence goes on from JAYDZK010000113.1 coordinate 22,767,947, forward strand.
TACTGTGCAATAAAAATAAAGGAACATCAGCTGCTGCCAGCACCTTTAGCAGAGACACTGGACTGCTCCTGTGTATTCCTCTAGGCTACCTCTTTGCAAGCAAAAACTCACTGTGGGTGCAACACTTAGTTCCATGACAGCAAAACCCCACATCAGCTGAGGAGACTGACTTTCTTTAACTGTCCCAGCAGTGTTCAGCTGATCGTGTCCAAATTTAATAATACTATTTAACAGCCAATCTCTGGTTTAATCCCAGGGTTTGTCTGAAAGCTGAAATTGGGCTGTTGCATTTACAGCAAACCAACAAAAACCTTGAATAAACCATACTGCTCTGATCTCTGCAAATATCTGCAATCTGTGTTTTTGCAGGACCAGAGCTCAGTTGTTTATGATACTTCCCACTTCTAATTATTAGCACCTCCAAGAGATCTGTTTCACCAAAGATTATTTATGGAAGACTGATTATTATATGACAGAAGGTGGACATTGACCTGGAAGATCTAATTTTCTGTATCTGACCTTGAGAAATAGTCTGAACTCATAGTTGCACTGTAAAATAGTATTATTAATATTTTTCAGAAGATAGTTGTAGAGACCATTTTATTAAAATCTGAATAGACTCTTAAGGAAGACTATACGAATGTGCATGTCCTTGCTCAGCAGATCTGCTCCCTGTAGGTATTTAATCACTTAGTACTTTAACGAAGTACTAGACCTCACACAAACCCTCTCACATGACTTCAACAATGCCCTGAAGCCTTTATGTGAAGCCAACAGACATTTAAGCTGGTCCTGCAACTGAGAAAACAAACAAACAAACAAAAGCCCATGGGGTACAATTCCTCCTCTGCTGTGCCAGCACAAGAATTTGGTTCCCTGCTCAGTGAATCCATACAGTATCCCTGATCTCGCTGAAAAAGTAACTTCCAGTTGCATCAGTTCCCTATAGGACTACAGATAGGTTTTTGTTGCATGTACCACAGTGTTTTTCAGCTGCAAGAACAAGTATTCAGGGAGAGAGAAATACAGACTGCTTTTTGTGGGAGCACTGATCTTATTACAAACCAAATTGCAACCTGAAAATGCATTCATGGTCCAGCCAGTCACAAACCAAAAAAAGCTTTTTGAACAACGTAGTGCTGCAGTAAAAGTCTTTTACCAGGCCTATGTTCATAAGTCCAACACAGAAAAAAACCCAGTGACATTCTAATCACTTTTGTGACTCATCAGCTGAATTATTTACACAGACTGCAATCAGGCAAGCTCAGTAAACTCCATCACAGTGATGAAGTAATGCTGCCACTAAGGGAATCAACTGAACACACCCAGGTTTTGTAACCCATATATCACCTTTGAGATTGTTAGCACTGGTGGTAATGGAAAATAAACAAGCTAAAAAAAGAAGACAAGATTCTGTCAGCCCAATCTGTTCCTCACTCAGATACCCAGTGAGTGGCTCATTAAGCTGTTCTATCTCAACGATGAAGCAGAGATGAGGCAAAGGGGCCAGAGGTGATGCTGGAAATGCATGAGTAGAAACACTGTTCAAAACCCCAGGCAAAATCTAGAGAGCTGAAAAAAAAATCTTTATCATTTGAAATATGTATGGAATTACAAAATAATCAAAATCTGGTTTAAGTTCTGAGATTTCTTTTTTTTTTTTTTTAATTCAATCTTAATATATACTGACTTGTTCCAAAGTCAGTTTCTTGATAGCTCACTTTTTCTTGTCATCTACACTCCATCTCCTGGCAATTTATGTCTGCAGAGGGAGTGGCTACCTAACCAAGAGAAAAAGTGTTTCATTACTGTAGGAATAGTTATTGTGAGAGAATTACCACAGCTATTCATAAATTATATTAATGGGGTTTTTTTCCCCCAAAGGCATAATAAAACTAAATCTGAGAAGACAGATGTATCCATACTTCTGAAGAGCACTCAGCAAATTCTGTTTTCCCCTCCTCTCCCACTTGGCTGCAGCTAAATACTTCCTCTAACATAACTGCATTGGAAGCAACTCAATGAAAAATCCCAAATTCTGGAAAGCTTGGAATTTGAGCTGTTTTATGAGAAGTCACTCTTCACTGAACACATAAAAACATCCAAAAATAAGATTAAAAAAAAAAAGTGAAAGGATTTCCCCTTTGCCTCAAACATAATTCAGTGCAATCAGGTGGAATAAAACATAAGCTTTGAAAAAAAAGGAAATTGATAAGAACAGCTCTATAAAGTCATTTCAAGGGCACTTTTAACTCAATATCTCACCTAAAATAGCAGTCAACAACAAATGCCTAAGGAAGACTGTCAGAACAAAGCAATCATATAATGCATCTTCCTCAGCAATTGCACACAACTTCAGTGTGCTTCAGGGACTTTCTGAACCAGAGGTATCTGGATATTTAATAACTGTTAACAGACATATTTTAGAAAAAAATCCAAACTTTTGGCCTAATCTAAACTTTTAATGTCCTTAATATCCAGAGTTTCACAATTTAAGGCACTTTATTTTCTTCTAGGAACTTTTTTTTTTTTTTCAGTCTTCAACATAATAATTGTCGTCAATGACCTCTAGGTCTTCTGTTAGAAAAAAGCCCTTCTGTGTTCATTCTTTCTGTGCCTTTCATGACTGGATACACCTCTGGCATATGCCTCCCTAGCTATAGTCTATTGAATTATTACTTGTAAATGGTTCCTTATCTTTGGCAGTCTTTGTCTGTCACCTGTGTCTCTCTACTGTCCCAAGAGCCCTTGGGATAGTGGTGGAGGATAGAAAAGGTGCTTCAAGAAACAAGAAAAAAAGTTTTTCAGAGCATAAAGATTTATAGACTTGAACATGCGGTAAAACCTCGTATTCAGATGTCCCTGCTCATTGCAGAGGAGTGGTACTAGATAACCTTTAAAGCCTCCTTCCAGCCCCAACCATTCAAGGATTCTGCCAGCTGAAGCACACTGAAATCATAAAAATATTGTCCTGTATTTAACCTCAGGTAAAAAAAAAATCTTTGTCTCCATATGGCTTGTATCCTACACTTTAGCTTTATTTTTCTAATATCCCTGAAGACCAAGAAGCAGGGACTCTAGTGCTGCTCGCAAAAATCTGAAGATAACATAGACAAAATTAAATGTAAACAACTTTTTAATGCACAGGTTGAAACTTAAGGTAAGGGCACCTTACTCAGGTTTGATCTCTTCAGTTTTACACATTGGCCTAAGCCACCAAAGATACCAGCAGTTATCCTAATTCCTTCTGAATTTTTCCTGGAGCTTCTCATCTCTTACCATGTAGGACTTTAGGGAGATTAATCTCTGTGGTAAGGTGAATCAGGTGTCTAAAAACAGACAGGTCAGCAAGGTCAAGCACTGTGAAAAACATTCCTTTTATTTCTTGTTAAGGCTGATGTATGTTTACAAAAGCCTCTCTACCAGCCCAGATCTGCTGTCCCTATGTCCACAAACCAATTGCAGTACTTTCTATAGCAACAATGGCCTTATTACACAAGAGTTATAAAAATGGTTCAAATAGAAGAGAAGGAGTGTTTGAGAAGGGAGGTCACAAGCAGCTGGAGTCACTGAACAATGCCATACTTGGAAGGAATGTTTGCTTCCTGCTTGAAGCAGAATCTTTGAGCACTAACAAAACCTACACCAGTACTTCAGCTGTTCATTGCCAAATATCCAGCTTCCAATTCCTGAACAAGTCACAGAGAAGCCAATGAAGTTCAGCAGTAGGATTGTTTAACTAAAGCAAGATCTGCAGTCACAGCATGGCAAATCACTTCATTGGTCACTAAGGACTCAATTTGGTGCTTAACCACAGCTATCTAAGGCCACTGAAATGCCCAAAATGTCTTGTGTGTCCTCACCCTGCCATCTCAGAGGGTTTAGGGTCTTTCTTTCATTCCTGTGTTGCATCTAGCAGACTTATCTGGGTGTTCTGTATATCCCTGGCACTTGGAGTGCTAAATGCTTCACAAAGGCCCTGTCACCACGTAAAACCAACAACCCGTTAATCTTTTAAAATGGGAAGGTCGTGGCAAATTTTCTATTGTCTCCATCTCTTTATTAATTTCTCTAGCCAGCCCTGGCTTGGGGATGTCTTTGTTGTCTCCGTTGGCTCTGGCAGCCTGCTGGGCATCCTCACTACGGAACGAAACCAGGAGGCAGGACACAGGATCCTCGCCACCTCCTTGCCCTCACAGGCAAGGGTGTCACATCAAACGAAGAAGGGAGAGGAAAAGGCCCCGAGTACGCCACATCTCCCCCTCCAGTGACTGCGGACAAGCGACAGGCACAGCCCAGCCCCGCACCCCCCGCCCCTAGAGCGCGGAAGGCGCGGCCCGGCCCGTGCCCGCCCGCTCCCGGCAGGG
>JAYDZK010000113.1:22772644-22787870 GCA_034509185.1 Euphonia xanthogaster
CGCCGGGCAGAGGGGCGCGGCGGCGGACACGGGCTCGGGCTCGGGCTCGCCCCGAGGCCTGCCGGGGCCCAGCGGCGCCCGGAGCGCCATCAGAGGGCTCGGGGCTTGCCGTGGTGCTGTCCCCGGCGCGGAGCGGGCTGGTCCCGTGGGCCCGGAGGGAACAGCTCGCTGCCGGCCGAAGGACGGGCTGATGGGGCTGGGGTTTGCCCGCCCGCGGGGCCGTGGGGGTGTCCCACGGAGACAGCAGTCCCAGAATCGCAGGATGCAGATTGGAAGGGACCACACTGGTCTCCTGGTCCAGCTTCCCTTGCTCAAGCAGGGTATCCTAGAGTACACAGTCGCCAGGGTTTGTTCAACCCTGGGTGATGGTGAGGAAGAAGGAGAAGCTGACGGAGGTGCTCGTCCCTTCCTTTTCTGTTGGAATCATTTATCTCTTCGCTGCTTTTGGCAGGCAGCTGGTGAAGCTTCACCTCAGATTTAGTTGCCACCAACAGATGTGACCACAAAGGTGTGTGTCAGGATGGCTGGCATCAAATGTGGGTATCTCAAGTACACCTTGACAGGTGTGTCTGTGTCCCAGCAGAGGTGTTTCATTTCCTTTAGGGAAAGGTTTATACTTGAAAAAGGAGCCTTCAGCTTTTTGAGACAACTGACTTGAAGCAAATTAGCCTTACTAATTCATGTTCAGAAAGCATGTTTGTTTGGGTGTTTAAAATCTCACAGAAAAAATCTCATTGGAAAAGTAATGAAGTAATTTTTTTTAAGAAGCATGGTGGTACTCCATGTTGAAAAGCCCTGTTGGAAAATTTTTGAGTATAAACTGAGAACAGTTTCTGAACCTGTTTCCTGTGTTGGTTTTTTTTCTGTATATGGGCCTCACACTTAGGCTGTTAATTGGCACCTGTAACAATTTGATTGTTACCAGGTAAACAGGTAAGGGGGTTTTCTATATGCATATATAAATTAAAGATAAATATACTGGTATATAAAATGCATTTAATATTAAGAATTAGTATCAGAAATATGTAATAGTTAATTCTGAAAAGAAGATATTGAAATACATAGTTGTTTCACAAGCAAGTAACTCTACCTCAAATTGAGAACTTGTTGTGACTAGTGCTCCATTTAGAGATCTTTTTCCCTTGTATTTGTGATATAGTGAAATAAGAACAACCTTGTTTCATTAACTGGTATAAAAAACTATCACAGGAACAACAATTACTAGAATAAAAATCCAGGTTCAGACTAGTAAAGGAGATTCCCCCTCATCTTTCAAATAGTTAATCTAGGTCAAGACTATGGCATGTACGTGGTCCTATGGGCAACAAATTATGTTCTGAGTTATGGATAAAAGAGACCGCTTTTAAGATGATCAACATGGGGTACTTCTAAAAAAAGTAATTGTGAGCACCCATATGTATTTTTTTATAAATTCAGAGAAAATGCATTGCTTGGCATGTCAAGCTTCTGTTAAAATTCTTATTGAACTCTTGCATATTAACTTTGTGTCCTATGTTTGGAAGTGGTTTTTATTGTTATTTAAAATCATATTAATTGGAGAGCTTTATTTTTTGAAAACTTTTTCTCCCAGAAAAAAGTTAATGCCTATGGAAGGGGATAAATCCTAAGTAAGGGTCAGCTCTTGCAAGGCTTCCAAAGCAGCAGAATTTGGAATGTTCCCTAAATTGAAGTGTGTAAGTTCTAGAATTTCATCAGAGATACCCGGAGACTCTTGGGTTACACCTTCTGTGTTGTCCTTAGAGAAAGCAAACTGAGGGTAAAGGTGAGCTTGAATTTTTCCCCCGTGTCTGAGGTTAAAGTTAAACTTAAATGTATTTTATCTCTGTTTGCTGCAGTTCTCCTGGAATGGAATTACTGAGATTTCATTACTTCAGTTAAATTATTGCTTGTATCTAGGATTAGGAAAAAAAAAAGGTTAAATATTATGATAAATGCTTGACCTTATGGAATAAAAATAAATATGTAATCTTCATGTATTTTGGTTTTGTTTGTTTTTTTTAGCATGTTCAGCATTTTCCCAGAAGTCCTGTGAAGAATGTCTAAAAAATGTTTCGGTAAGGTTTTTAGCATCTTTTTTGATTGATAGGAATTTCCACTTTATATGAAATCAAACTGTTAGTCTTTCTTAGGCTGTTTGTGTCTTATTTAAGTGATAGAATCAACTGATGTGATGCTTCCCATCTGTCACACGTGATGCCAGTGTGCTTTCACTTTGCCAAGGTTGCTCCATGGTTTGGTCACTCAGGGTGTTTCTGTGCTTTGTCTGGAGAGGACAGACCAAGTCCAGGCTTCCAGTGTCAGTGTGTGCTCAGGGCTTTTATAGCTCAGCTGAGCAAGTCGATCTTGCTGCTGCCTCAGACTCATCCTTGTTTTGTGGGTAGCACTTAGTTTAATGTCCATCTAATGAACTCAGCTTGGAGTTAAATGTCCGTCTAATAAACTCAGTCTTGGGCAGTTAAAATGCCTTGCTTTTCTTGTGTTGTGCTAGGAAAACTGGGAAATTAATGGAAATAAACTGGAAGTGGCTTTCTCTAAAGATGCCCCAGGAAGTGCCTGTAACTGAAGCAGTGTGCCAGTCTTTCAGCTGACTACATCAGACTGTGTGCTGAAGACTGCCAGGCTAAGCCACTGTTGGTAGCAAAGTGTATTTCCAATGAGATTGCAATAAGGGAGACATTTAAATGTTAGAATTTGTTTCTCTGTTCTTTGCTGAGAACTTCTTGAGCTCTACAATAAGGATTGTGATAAGCACGCAGAAGGCGTTAGTCATTGCAGACCAGAAGTGAGAGATTATTTCAAATTCAAACTTCAGATGTCACTGAAAAGAAACATTTCAGGAATCTTAAGTTGCATATAAGTTTCCATTACTGGAAAACCTTTTCACCAGGGAAGATTGAGAAATATCTGAACTTACCTGCTTGTTTGATGCATATTTTGGCTTTAAGGGAAAAATATTAATTGAATTGTATTGATGATTGTTTGTTGTCACATTCTGTTATCTTTGAGAATAAGTCAGTTGAAATATTTTCTTGTACTTCAGCCCCTGCTCCAGCCAGTAGCTGTGTCAGGTATTGCCTTTTGGGGTAGACATGTTTTCAGTAGTTAGATGCAGGAGTCTCCATCAGAGGGATGCAGCTGGCCTTTCTGGGCTCCCAGTTGTCACCAGCAGTGTACAGTCATTTGGATTAGAAGAGACCTCATAAGCCACCTAATCCAGCTTTCTACTCAAAACAGAGTCAGCATTATGTTCAGAGTTTAACAGTGACTTTTATCGTGCCCCCTATTAGGTTTTTTTTTTTTTAACTGTTAATTCTTATTAAATATTTGAACCAAAAAAATCATATGCTCATCTAGCATCCGTAATTAAAAGGGCACAGTTTTTGCAAAATGAATTGTCTTTTCTTAGGTTTTTTTTGGATGTGTCCTTATGGGTATGTTAAATTGTACAGTCTAGCAACTACAAAATAGTAATGTATTCTTAGTAATATAGTCTTCTTGTATCCACACTTTTCAAGAAAGCAGAATCTGCTACAAATGGTTTCCTTTGTATGTAACATTTTGTAGTCCATTAAGAGCAAGATAAAAGGCTTTGTGTTATTGAGGATGTATGACAGAGATGTTCTTGATAGTACTGTTAGATAAAGCATAGTTCCTGGCTGAACTCTTTCTATAACGAATCCTAAAAACACATGGCCTGTCAAAGATTCCTATTGCCATTATTCAAAACTATTTCATTGTTTGAGTTGTGTGGTAAATGACTTCTGAATAAGTATTTATTTTAACAGATGAAAACCAAAACCTAAGCTTGATGCTTAGAGATGGCTTCAGAAGCAGAAATGTTGTGCTAGAATTTTATCTGTAATACACATAAAGACTTGAAATTTAAAAAATATCCAGATATGTGAGCATGTGCAATTAAGGGACACAGAGTACTTTGCAACTCAGGCTGGATGAGGCTGAATCATTCATTACCTTGCAGCAAAAGCTTCTGTAGACTTATAAGGATTCTTTACTGTTTTCTTTTTTGTTGATAATGAAATGCAAGGCTGAAGTAAGATTATAGGTGTATTTGTATTCCTTAAAGATGCGGGGTGTTTTAAAATTCTGAACAGTTGGCAGTCTGATTTTGTATTTCGTATTTGTTAATTCCAGTAATTTTTAACCCAAAGCCATTTTACCCTCAAGTAAGTAGAGTACTGCAATATGTTCCCAAATATTTTCAGGCTAGTGTTACTCATAAGTACAAAATGTTCTTATTCACCATTCACTTTAGGTTTTACTGAGAAATTGCATGACGACTTCCGTAGGCTTTAGAAGACAAAGCACTTCCATTTCTACAGTATTAAATTCACATAAGAAATCTGTCTTTGGAGTGGTGCACTAGATTGTTAACTGTTTTTGAAGATTAGTAATTCGAGTTTTTTCTTGTTTTTCTTGCACAGTGCCTTTGGTGTTACACCAACAACACATGTATTGATTACCCTGTAAGAAGTATTTTTCCACCATCTTCATTGTGTTCTCTCTCAAATGCTCGATGGGGAGTTTGCTGGAGTAGGTACTAATTTTACTTTTGCTGTAGAGAATTATTTATGAGTATGATTAAAGTAAGCTTGCTAGAACTGTTTCCTGATAATTTATTTGGAGGCACAGGGTGAGAAGGCAGTGGTTATGATTTGGAGCCGTAGCCCAAATCAGTGTAAGTATAGTGATGTAATGACTTTAAAGCATTTGTACTTTCTTTAAAATTTCTGAAAGTGTTGGATGATTTGTCTAGATCCACAGTTCTATCATAGTCCAGTGGCAGCAGTGAACCAATACGACAGGATTAGAGTCACACAGAAATTCTTGAATGCTGTTTTTGCTTAAACAACTGAAATAACAGTGTAATTGATGGGTACCAGAAGCGATGTAGATAAGGTTTAAAAGCAGCATGCATGGTGCCACTGTGGGTTTTAATCCTGCATGGTGCAATTGTTCTTCAGTTTCCATGAAGAACAGCTGTGTATGTTTTACTACAAAATACACGACTGAGCATGTGCTGCCATCAGGCTGAAATATTTGGAGGCATTTTTGTAATAATGTGTGTACAGATCCAGATTCAGACTACAGGAACAGAGAACACCTAAGGCATGGGAAAGCTTATTGTGTGAAGCAAGAGTTCAGCTTCAGTCCAGCAGAGCAAAGACTTGCTGCTTTCTGTGCGTTTGTGCATGGACACCAGGAGGCTAAAGGACAAAAACAAGTGGGGGTGAACTGTCAGTGACAGTGTTGACTGAAGTAAGTTACCATACTTAAGGCAGAGAGATTTTGCAGTAGTCCAAATTAGGGTAGCAGAAGTAGAAGATTGCTGTTAAAGTGGAACATTCAAGTTTCTGAACACTACCACTTAATGACTGCTGCAGAGTGACTAGATGAAAAAGTACCAGTGAACTTTATCAATTCTGTGTTCTTGGAGAAGGGCTTTCTGGTTTGTTTTCTGAGAACAGGCATTTGTGCTTAAACTTTTGTTGGAGTTTTTTAGGGTATGATAAGAATATAATTTCAGTGATAAAACTCACTTTTAAGAAAACTGGGCTTGCAGTGTTGTAGTAAAGGCTTTTATTATGAAATGTTTAGCAGACTTTTTTCTGCAAGTGTGGAGGGCTGACTCCTGCCAGTATCTGAGTAACTCACACAGCTGCTTGCTTCCTCCCTCTCTCCCATGGCCCCAGTGGGATAGAGGAATAAAAAAGAGCAAGAGCGGAAAACCTCCTTGATTGAGATAAGGACAGTTTAAAAAGGGAAGGAAAAGGAGGGAGAGGAAAAAAACACAATTTTTTTACCACCCCTCACAGGCAGATGTGCTCAGCCAGTCCTCAAACAATAAGTGCCCATTGGAATTGGCTTTCCTCTTGGAAGCCAGTTTTGCCCTCCACTTACCCGTCCTTTACCTCAGATTTTTTCGCTGACCATGGCATTATCTGGTGGTTAGCTGGGCTCAGGCGTTCTGTCTGCATCCCTTCCTGACCTCTCTCACTCTTTTGCCTGTGTCCAGCCCTATTCATTGAGGGCAACAGAGGGGAGGTGGGAAAATATTTTGGTGCTCTTCAAGCCTGTTCCGCAGCAGCTGAAACATTGGTGTGTTACCAGCATGTTTGAGCCAGAAATCCAAAACCCAGCATCAAATGAGCTGCTATGAAGTAAGTTAACACTCTCAAGCACACCAGGTAGAGAAACATGTCCTTTTCTACTGATACTAAGGGTGGTCTTGACAGTTTACTGCTGCTGTGGAAATGGCTTCTATGTTTTGTGCCATTTGTGTTTCTAAATTGTCTGTAGCTTAAACACAGAATGAAAATTTCATAATGGAGTGCATTCTCAGTTAAAAAAAGTAGAAAAAAAAACCCCAAACCAAACAACAAAAATACCCTCAAATATGCATTTCCTTAATATGTTTTTTACAAATTACAAGTAGCAATATGCAATGGGATTATATGGTTTTATTGAGACTGTCCCCTACAAACACAGCAGGAAAATTAATTAACTTGTGACAGTGGTGGTGATGTTTTTTTTTTCCTTTAAGCAAATAAAATTGGCTTCCAGTTACAATTTTATATGAATTGTATGGGTTGACAGATTATTAACCAGAGTGAAGAGCAGTGTAATACAAAGTAGCTTAATTGTGTTAGGTGTTTTCATGAATAGTAGGCAGATGAAGTAGGTACTGTTGCCAGGAGTGTAGACTGAAAACTGACGGTCTTCTCCTTCGCTTTAGTAGGTCCAAAAAAACCTTTTTTACTTCAGTTAAGTAGTATACTTTTGAAAAAAAATTTGTTTAAAACAATTCTTTTGAAAAATTTTTGCTTTATGGGTTGAAGTATATTTGTTTGTAACTTGTCGGGAAGTAACGGAATGAGAAATGTGGGTTTGTGTGTTCAGTGTAGATTATGCATAATAGTGAAGTTTTAATGTGGTATACTGCATTTTGTCTGGGCTATTTCAACAGAATCATGTTTTGCATATAGGGATGAAAAAGCTTGTGGGAAGGGAGGGAAGAGTTATCAGAAAGATAAATGTTACGGATGGAGTCTAACAAGTTAAATATATTCATGTTTTTCAGTAAACTTTGAGGCTTTAATTATTGCTATGGCTGTGGTAGCTGGACTCATTATGGTGTCCATAACAGTCTGTTGCTGTTACTGCTGTTACTGCAGAAGGCGTTCCAGGAGGAGGAGGTAAACGTGTATTTGTTTTCTTTACTGACACCGGGTCCTGGTCTTCCCTATCTACCTACAATTACTCTCCAGTATACTAAGAATATTTTCATTTGGAAGCAGTTTTGATCACTTTGCTTTATTTGTTTGAGAAAGACAACAAGATAAGAGATATTTAGTGACAAGTAGTATGACACTGGAAATGATGCTGGAATGACAGTGAAGTGATTTTTCTAGTGGTAACAGCGCTGATGTATCTGACTTCAGGTAAGCTGTTGCTTTACACTTGTACATTTTACACTTTGTTATTAACATTGGACATGAAATCTTTCAGTGACCAAGTAAATCCTTGCTTCTTCTGATAATGGTGTAAATAATTTCTTTCAAGGCAAGCTCATGGTACAGCAAAAAGGAACTAGGTGAGTAGAAAGTAACTGAGCAACAATGTCCTATATGGCACTTGGTATCCATCTCTCAGAGTTGCTCTAGGATCTGTCAGCAGTCAGTATATAAGGGATTAGCTGTCTTTGCCAATACAAAAAGATATTCTACATGTAAGATAATACTTCTTTGCTCTAAGATACTAAGAATAATTTACTTATTTTCAAGGAAAGTAGTACTGTAAAAATTAAATGGTTTTGAGATCTTGGAGAACTTGTAATTTTTTTTTTAAACTGGCTTCTCTGAGTAGCTAATATTCTTAAAAGGAGGGAAGCAGTTGATGAGTAGTTAAAATAGGTATGTCAGTATTGTGGTGTGAAGTGGGACAGCACAACATGCTTCCCTTTATCAGTTAAAGTTTTAAAGCTTTCTGGACAGTGTAGTTTCAGCTAGCTCTGTTCTTTCTGGTTTTCAGTACTTCTTGTATGAATAAGATGGGGACCTTATTTCTTGGTTTGAAATGATTCCTATACTTTTAAAAATATCTTTGACTTATTGTTCCCTATTTGAGATTTGGTTTTGGTTTTTTTAAAGAACTTGTGTAACTGTACATTGTTTAGTGCTGACCTTAAACCCAGAGAAATATGGTACATCTGTGGCTTTAAAGAAAAGTGAAAATAATTGTAAATCTCATTCCTTTCTTTCTTCCCTAAGAAAGAAGTATGTACCTCTTCTGTTGGTAGACTGGTATACCAAATCTGCCCTAGTGCAAAAATGAATACTCTTTAACCCTGTGCTGATAAGCCCTGGAGATGTAAAAAACAGGTTTAGATCTTACATAAGATCTGCCAGCATCCTCTGCAGAACAACTGAGTAGGCCCCTGTAGCTGACATGTCAGCAAATAAAGCCTGAATCCTGTGAAAAGAGATATTTGTGCTGGGCTTCAGTTTTAGTAGCCAAGTTGTCAATCAGTACTGTAACATCTAATTCTAAAAATAGAGGGTTAGTTGAGAGTCATCTTATGCCAAAACTCCAAAGGTGTCAAGCTTAATCTTGTGACCCTTAGAGGATTTAAAGGTCTTGTCAATCTGGGGTCCAGCTTATTTCAGGAGGAGTCAGAATGTGTTATTACACTGATGCCTGGTGCATTATTTGCTTTAAGCCCAGTGGTTCTCAGCAGGAATTCTTTTGCTCTCTTCTTCCTTATTTTTGGGGACTCATTTTCCACAAAAGAAACTTTTTTTTTTTGTGAATAGGAGGAAGCAAGTGTTGTGGAAATGTAGTACTAGATCTCTTTAGCTGGTTGTTTTTTAGATGTAACATCTGAGCTGTGAGGTGTAACCTTGTTTTGCAGAAGTATCAGTGTTTCTTTAGGGAAATCTTAAGCTGTGGTGTTTAAGTGTTTGAGAAGCCTGAACTTAGGTTTTCCTTGAAAACAGAGAATGCTTAAGTGCATCAGCCCCCACATCAGTAATGTAGTTGGCTCATCCATGTCCATACTACCACAGGAATTCTAGGAATATTGGTGCATAGTTTTTATTTTTATCCTGTGTTTTTGGACTTCTTAGAGTCAGGTTCCTTGTACTTTTGACAGTTCCATGAACCGCTATTATTTGTGAAACTCTGCTAAATAGACTCTCAGGAACTTCTGTTATCAACCATGTTTTTATTTGTATAATCTCAAACTTTCTGAATTTGGAAGAACAATTCATTCCAAGTATCCAGAAATCAGAAGATACTTAATACTGTTTAATTACAGGGAAGAAATTTATTTTCTGCATCATCCATCAACATTTTATTTATTTGATGCTTTCTTATTTTGCAACACCAATTGTGAAGATTATTGCATAGTTATAAGACATGGGGTCTCCAGTGAAGCAGTTTTACAGAAGGGTGTCCAAGAATGGGAGCTTCTAGTTATGCTGGACATGCTGATGTGGAGAATTGATTAGTTTTCCAAAAGAGTCTAATATTGTTTTCAAATAAAAGTGACCTGTTGTGTGTGTTTCCTGTTCCCCCAAGATTTTTTTAATTATTTTTAATTAGGTGGAAAAAGCTGGAACTAAGAAATTTGTTTCTGAAACATTGCATGGATTCTTAAGTACTGGCTTGTATTGAAATAACTAAAATGTTGAGAGAGATATAAGGGCTTTTTTGAGCACATGAAGGAATTGAGTTCATATTTCCAAAGCTGAATGTGTCTGAATTTTGTGTATTAAAGCATTTGACATGCTGTAATTAACCACTGGATGTCACTCTTTCTTAACTTGGATCTTGGTGGCTGCAGAGGAGTGGTAATGCTGCTCAGGTATATTAATATTGTAAATATTCAAGTCAGACTTCTTCAGAACTTTATTCCCTTTTGGAAGGTGATTAGCACCTGGCAGTTGTCCATTTACTAATTACTAATTAGCAAGCATGGCAGTTGTCCATTTACTAATCCTGAAGAATCATCATAAATTCTGTCAGGGAAGAACTAACAGAAAAATTGTTTGACATTTGCTTTAGAGTCCTACAAGTCTTACACAGTCTGTCTAATGAGTGAAACTGAGCTTTCTCCAAGGCAGGACACAAAGCTAAAGTGCAGCAGAGAATTCAGTAGAGCATATCTGCACATGCACAGCTCAGGTGTACTGTGTAGGTTCAGCATTTCCCAGAATCACACAGCTGATGCTCAGGTAAATCCTTGCTCATTCTGGAACAGACTCATTTCCTGGGGGCAGCTTGAGATTGGATGGTAATGGTTGTTGGAAAGATAAATTGTTCTGGCATCAAAGGCTTGTGAAGCATCAATCATCTTCCAAAGGACAACAATGGACTTAACTGTGCACATGCAGAACACTGACTCTTAAATGGGGTGTGACATGTGGGGAAAAGGGCAGTTAGGAATCCTGCTTCTGGAACAGTCTGCAGACTTTTCCTAAGAAGCTGTAAATAGTTCTGTGGAGGCTGAAGGGCATATTACTGCAATGAGTAGAGCATTTGGATATTATAAAATGTGAAAGGATAATTACACAAACTTGTAAATTAAACTTACTCAGCTGTGAAATTTTACATGGCTATAAAGTAGTAAATAGTGATAGCTTAGCAATAAAGTTACTTTTTCCTCCTCTTATGCTTTCCTTCCCTCATTTTTCTGGCAGACTAGAGGAAGAAGAGGAGCAGCTAGCTAGGAAGAGAGAGGAGCGAAGGCTACAGTCTCTTCAGAGGTAAGTCTTGACAGCTTGATATATAGCTAAACACTTCCTGATGATGTAGGAGTATTCTGCCTTTCTAAGAAATACATGGAGTACGAAACAAAGAGGCATTGTGATGTTAGGCATGACAGTGGCAGGTTTTTACAAAACAGAGCTTTATTATGAGATTGATGAACCTGATTAGGAGATGTATTTCTGTAAATGAACAGAGAGCAAACAAGTTGATGCTCAGTGTGGCAGGTACTGTGAGTGCTCTGTGCATCATTGCAAGGTAATGACAGACTTTATCAAAGAAGAGAACAGATGCACATTTGTTTTCATAAACATCTGAATTTGTGAGCTGAAAATGTCAGACTTGAATGTGCACGAAAGGGTAGGAAATAGGTGTCCAATTCAGGAAGTGTGATCGCACACAGTTTCTCAGATAAGTTATGTCAAATATTTGCAATGGATCAGAAAAAAGGGGAATTCTCTACTTGTTAATCCAGTTATAACTAGTCACAGCACAGTAGGCCGAGTCCTAGTATGAACATGATGTTTCTCCTATAATGCTTTTGTTTCTTTCTAAAGAGGAGGGATCCAGTGAAGAGTATCAATGGTTTTTTGTATGCCAAAACCATGTGCCTTGTGGTGAAATGTACATCCTTAATTGTGCTGCTTTGTTCAGTTAAGACAGCACTTGCCTGTGTTTGTTATAAAGCAATGACTTCTGACTACGTGCATAACAGGATGATTGTGTTCTGTAACCTTTCCACTGTGATTTGTGCATCACCTTGGTAGTTAATCTGTAGGAAGTCTGATGCGTCTGGGGTATAAGGTGTGCTGTGCACAACACCAAGCAGGTGGTGTTGCACCAGGCATTTAGCAACCTAGAGCTAATATCAGCTCCATTCTCGAATTTAGCCTAGGAACAAAGATGACTGGGGGCAGGCTGCTCTGCCTGAATGATTCCTGCAGCCTTATTTAGAGCAGCATTCCTCTTTCCCAGCTTGTCTCAGGAGTGAGTCTGTGAAACAGAAACTGCTTTAATTGCAGGCGCTTAGCAGCAGCCCTGGGGTGTTTCCATGTTCTGAACATGCATACCAATTGTGTGTGTGGCTGGGGGTCATGGGAAAACACAGGGAGTAAGCCACTTCCAGCACCTAGAGCACCTCACCCTACCCACTGCTTCCTTCCTCTAAGACCTTTGGAGAATGAATTGCTACTAGCAGGCTGTAGAACAAATTAATATTCTCAACAATCCATTTTTGACAAGCAACCTGCAGAGGAAAACACTGCCTTGTACTGTGTAGTCCTTCCTTTCTATTGTGAAGTTTTCACACAGTTTATGAAAATAGCTGAATAGATGTTCATATAAATATCAGATAAATGTTCAGATAAATATGGGAGGAAAATAGCCACAGCATTTGCCATGTGTCTATCTGGCTCTGTTTTTTTCTTGTCATCTTACATGTTGTTTGTTTTTTCTGTGGGATACAGCTACTTCAAATACAGCTCATACCAGCTCATGTATGGTTCATATCAGTTGGCAATGGAAGGTGAACAGGACTAGCCTGAGCTTCATTTCATGATTCCATTAGTGAATGGTAAAAACAAAGCAAGGAGGCCCAAGTTCCATAGTGTTCCATGGAAATATTTTTGTGGAAGGTTTACGATGTTTGCAGCACCTAGTATTTTCTGTCTTTCGGGTACACTGTAAAAGTTGCTTTTTAAGTTTAATACTTGTTTGCATTGAAATTCAGTTAATTATGGATACTTTAGTGTCTCTTTGGAAGATGCATATTAAAATGAAAAGTAAGGGTAATTATGTTGGCTGTCTACTTGTCTACACAAGGCTGAAACTAGCTGTCAGTTAACTGACAGGGTTGAAACTGAGTGGGTTGAAAATCACTGGTGATGGTTTGAGTTTGCACTTATAGGGAGGGGCATAAAGAGAAGGATGTCTGGAGTTCGATTTTGGACTTAAAACAGGTATCTTATTGCATAGCTTTAGTCCTTTATTTGACTTCATCATCTCTAACATGAAAAATCATTTTTAAGCATGGTATTGCGTAGTGAGTCTTTTTCTATACACTCAATTATTTACAGCTTCAAATACATGGTATATTTTTAGGTTAGATTTATATAATTTATAAATAATTATTTATTTTACAAGGTTATAAACAAATGCTAAGCAATAAGATCTCGTGACAAGTATAAATTGATTGTAAGGGAGAACAAGGAGAGAGGCCAGGAAAAGAAAGGATGGCAGTTTATTTGTGAAGAACCAAGTATGGAAAGTTATTATGTGAATTGTTAGTATTGAGAAAAATACTTCCTTAGCTTGTGGCAGTGGGGACAACTTGCATGAGAAGCCAAGACTTCAGCATGGGTAAGATGGAGTAATAGCAGTAGTGTTAAGAAACAACCAACTCAGAAGACTGAAGTGACTTGAGCTGATCATCATGTGAGATGTGGGTGGTACAGTAATTCTCGGTGGCTGATTCAGGGACCGCCTGTTCAGAGCTGTGTCTGGTTCTTCTGGGTTGATGTGTACCTAAGCCTTATTTACTGAGCAAGGATTTACTCGTGGGTGAAGTGATGCCGTCGTGGCTGCCTGTCAGAGTTTGAATGTTTCACTGATATTAGTGGCTTTACCCTTCAAACTTAATTAGATCTTTGGTGGTTTGTTTTGAATAGCCTAGAGAAGTATCCTAAAGCCTTTCTGAGGTTTAAAGCCTACGCAGCTTGATTTTGCACCATCCCCTTCTTAAGCAGGTGCTTTCTGAATTCAGAACTGATCACACTGGCTACTGAAGTACTGAGGTTTCAGTACCTGAAACTGCAGCAATGAGTCTTCATTACTTCAGACAGGATATGCAAAACAAGGAAGAAATGCCATTAGTACCACCCGTAATAAACCTGGTTTGAGCTCACAAACTATATAGTAGGAGGATTTAGCTTTATGCTGGAGAAGGCTGCTTTAAGCAGAATTTCTCTCTTCTCTTCCTGAGATCCTTTACCCCATATAATATCTTCCTCTTATGTACCACGGAAAGAAGAAATCCTGTTATCAGGTTACCTTCAATGGGTAAATTTGTCTCCTCTTTTTTCTTTTGTCTTCAGTGTCTGAATCTTGACTTTCTTCTTCTACATGAATTTCATTACCCTGACTCTCCAGCTTCTGTTCCTGCATTTTGGCCAGGTTGCTTTGTTTACTATGCTGCCTGGGCTTAATGCAGGGGGATGTAAGGGACATGGGTATCTCTGGGAAACAGTAGTGGAAGGTTTTGAGTCTGTCTTGTTTGGTTTTTCTCCTTGTGCTTTATCTGCCTGCTTTTCCAGAAGTGCAGTTGCTGGAAAAGGCCACTTCAACCCTCAGCTCTGTAGGAAGCGGGATAATTGCTTCTGAGGACACCAGGATCTGATTAGCAGTAGGAATTGTTTGGAGGTGGAATATGCATAGGGCAGATGGGGTCTTTGGTGAATTAAGCTGTCAGTGCTTAACAGCTTTCTGCTGAATATGTGCAAATTGGAATCCTGCAGAAGTCACAACTTGTCTAACTGGGTTGAATTTTGACAGGGGGTAGCAAAGGGTGCTTTTTTTTTTTTTAATTTTTGTTAGAGGAACTTTTTTTTGCCAAATTCTTTGTTATTTCCTCAAGGTATATAGATCCTGGTTCATACTCATGAAGCAGTTGTGTAGGAGCTTTTATGTTTGTTTTTTAAAATAAGCAAAATAGGTACTTCCTTTGTAATATAGGAAAACTATTTGAGAAAAGATGGAAATATTTTCCATTTAAACATCTTTCATTTTACCCCCCTTCACCTTTGCAAAAGGGAAGGAGAAATTGACTCATCAGACAGTTGGTTTATGTAAATTATTTAAGTTTGTCAATACTAGATACAGCCTTAAAAATGGTCTTATGGTCAGACAACATAAAAACCAATTTATATTTAGCACAATATTTTAATTTATTCTCTGCATGGATGCCATGCTTGATTTTAGAAAGCAGTAGTTTCCATTTACACTTGCTGTACATCTTCAGCAAAATAGTAATGCACCTTTTGATCATTTTAGGATTATTATATTGAATTAGTATTCCAAAGTATGTTCTGTGCAAAGCTAAATTTTACAATTATGCTCTCTGCTGGAAAGCATTAAAGAGTGTTCCAGTGTAGTGTAGTGCCTTGTTACATATGTATGGATGAACACCTCATTGTGAATGTGTGCATATATGTGAATGCTTTACTTTTATATAGAAAAGTATTTCTTATTATTGTCATACATCTTATGTTCGCACTATCCATTAGTATAAGTCTTAGAGATACAGTGTGTGTATATACTTACAGATGAAGTGTAAATAGAAAGATAATATATATATATATAACTTCTAAGTTTTTAATATATATATATATATATATATATATATATAAGTGATTTTTCAAAAAAA
>JAYDZK010000113.1:22787970-22813383 GCA_034509185.1 Euphonia xanthogaster
TAATGCAATTACTAATACTAATGTAGAAATGCTGATGTCCTTTTTGGATGTAATTATAGTTTGCTTACAGCTCAAAAGAGTCTGAATGTTCTTCTGATGCCTTTATTTCTTGTAGGAAACATGAAAGAAAACTGAAGCATGATGAAATTCGTAAGAAGTATGGTATGTGTCATCTTGTTTTGATACTCTGCCTAAGTTGATTCCTTTTCCCTAATGATTGTTAAAATTCACAGAATATAAAGCAGAAATATGCTGCTTTATGAGTGGCAGAAGTAACCAAGCCTGGTTTTCTGCTGATGCCTGTCTTCTGACACCTGATTTTAGCGTGTTTATGCTCCTGTTCTCTTCATGCACTAACTGTACAACTGGGCAAGAAGACACTGTGCTTGGGATGGGCACTTAAATATATTGATTAAAATAAGTGTTTTGTTCTGTCTGTTCCTAAGTAAGAAGACTTAGTTTGGGGGCTTTTTTGTTTGTTACTGAATGTGATAAATCAGCCTACTTGAACTTTGCTGCTGGACTCATGGCTATTGAAGGAGGAGAGACTGACTAGTAGATAGCAAACCTTTTAAATCAAGCTTGAAAAAGAAGGGTGGAGGATGCAGCCTAATGTAGGGGCAAAATTTCTTTTTCTTTGTTCTTAAGTGGAGCTGTGGTCTAGTTGTAGAAGAATATCACAAGACTGTAGGACCTGCTGTGTTGTGTAGGAGGCTCTTATGTAGGCTTGTCAGTGCTTGCACTTTTCATTTGATTTGTTCATAGGGTTAATAGTACTGTGTATTCAGAGACAGATCTGCTAAAACTCTGCTGGATTTTTTATTATGCAAATTGCACTAATGTCAGAGAAGGTATATCTAGGGGTCTGAACAATCACTCAAAGCTGTTAATTTTCATCCTCTTGTTAAACTGATTGGCAGAGTCTAGGAATGCCTTCATGAATCTGCAGCCTGCCCTTTGCCTGATGCAGAAGTGATACAGACAAACTCTGTAGGGAATTCTCTGCCTGGAGAATGTATGTAAAAGAATGATCCTTTGCTGGAATAGAGGAAAATTACATTGTGAAGCTTGAGCTACTGAGGAAAGTATGTTGTAGAAACTGGAAGTAATTTTTCTTAAACATCAGTCAGGGAAGTTGTTCTGTGGTATTTTACAGAATAATTAACCCTGTATCTCAACCACACTTCAGTTTCAAGAGTTGTTTAAGTGGTTGACAACAATAGCCCAGATGTGAAAAAAGCAAACAAAATCCAAGCACAACATTAAACAATACAGGCTTTTTGTGATTGTTTCTCCTTAGAAGAGACCTCACAGTCAATCGCAGCAAGTTTGAATCATTGGGAAAGATCTGGTGAAGCACTTAAGGCAATGGCTGTGTCCCCACAATAACTTGCAGCAGTCAATGCAGATGGACCTTTGCATCTCCTGGATGTAGCCAAGATGCAGTCCTGGGTGCAGAAACACAGTTCCCTTATCAGAGCCCTGCCCTGGGGGTCAGTGGTGTGAAAGCTGCATTCAGTTGTGTTCTGCTTGTGAAACCAGTTCACTTGTCTTTGCATGGCCCTGCATTTTACTGAAGACAGTTGTCTGTTCAGTGCTCAACTTTCAGAGCTTAGTGGAGTGGTTTGCTGGATCTTGTTGGAGTACTTGAGTTCCCTGAAATTTTGAACTGTATAATGCAATGCCTCTGGAATGCAGACATCAAATTCAATAAATCAAGTATTGCTTGTAGCTATACTGTCCACAGTCATAGGAGAGCTAGTGTCATTTTGCCTCCACTATCAATGAATAAATGAGAAACAGGTTTGTACATTCATTGTGTTAATAGAAGGTGTTCCTTCTTGTAGGAAGTCAGACATACTCACTTCTTCCTGCATTTACGTTTTGCGATGCAGCTTACCTGCACAAGATTGCAATTGGACCATAAAACTTAAATTTTATTAGCAAACTTCCATATAAAGTTTACTGACAGGTTTGCTGTATTGCCAAAACAAAGATTAAATTATATTATCAGATATATCAATTTGAGGCCTGGAATCTCATGGTTAATATTTGTTTTAAAGAAAAAATTAACTCTCACATAACATAATTAGCACATCCTTAAAGGATGTATCTAACTGAGGAAAAATTAAATACAAAATATGTATACATTTTGAAATTCAAAAATATAATTGCTGTTGAATATAAGGGTTGCATTCTGATAGTACACAGACAAATGGTGGTCAGAATAATTCGGTGAGACTTGGATCTTCTGTCCACATTTTCTACTGTCTAGAAAATACAGATGTTAGCATATTAAACATAATCTAATAAAAATTGCTGCAAATAATTATGGAGGCACTAGATTATTTTGCACTCTTACACACTGCAGAGAGGATTCTCAGTTAAGTAGGCATGGATGAGTGGCAGAATGACAATGACTTTGTTAACCTTTGTAGATAAAGATGATGATGCCCGAAATTTCAGTATTTGGTTGGTTTTAAGGGAATGCCTTTTCCCATTTCATCCCCAGCTTTCCATACCCCATTTAAATGGTAATTACACATTTATAATGCACTGCAGGTGTCACTCTAGCCACAATCCTTTGGGAGCATTGGAAGCAATAGAGAGCTTTAGCAACCAGGAGTACGCACTTTCAATTGTTTCTTTGTTGCACAATTTGATAGTATTTTTCATTTGCTCACATATATGAATGCAATATGATTACACAAATTATATGTTGACTCTTAGGAAAAATTTAAAGTAGAATTTGGAGTACTTTGCAGCTTGTGTGGTACACAAAGGAGCTACAATTTAATTCCTGCTGCATTTGCTTCTATTGTGTGTTCAGTATAGCATTATTGAGAAGCTGCTTTATTATTTATTTATTTGAGGATTTTGCAAAGTATTAGTGGAAGGATTTTTTCATTTAATTTTTGCAAAATGATTATAATTTCATTGCTTTAGTTCTGCAAAGCTTTTGATTAGCTATTTTAATGATATGTAATCCTCTCTTGTTTATAAGGCTTTGGTTTTTATATTCAGTAGTTTATGACAGTAAATGTTTCTTCTGTTCAAGATAGGTACTTTACCTTCACCTTCTTTAGTGTTCTGAATGCAAGGCAGGAGAACCTTACATTTCCAAACACTGAAAGCTATTTAGTTTGTTTTTTAAGAGTACAGTTGTTAATATGTGGGTCTAGAAATAAAGAGGAAAAGTTTAATAAGGGGTGAAGACATGCAGCAAACTAGGTTGGTTTTTTTTTTTTTTTTTGTTTTGTTTTCAATTACACAGTCTCTTGTAAGTCTTTCATTTAATTCTGGTTTTGGGCAGTGTTGATACATGATGAGAGTCAGAGCTCAATGACTGGGAATATGCATAGTTAGTATACAATATAAATGAATATGCTGGGAAGAGGTATTAATTTCTTTTCACCGTTCTTTTGTCATTTCATATTTACTAACATGCTTCATTATTTCCTATAAACTAATGAAAAATACTTGACAACTATACCTTTCAAGTTTTTGAGTGTTTCATAGATACTGCTAAGTAGGTCAAATACTAACCTCAAAATGAGGGTAAATAGAAGTAAGAACTTCTAAGTGACCTGTGTGCCAATATTCAAGTTCACCAGTGACATGCAATAGACTTGATTGCAAACAAGGCTCCTGAAGATGCAAACATCTGGTTTCTCTGAACCCCTGAGGGTAAATGACAACTTGGATAGTGGCTCTCATGTCAGACAGGAAACAGTCGAGAGACAACTCCTGTCTGGTTCCAGGCAGCACCAGAGCTTCAGCTGAGCCAGACATGCTGCCCCAATAGAATGGGCTGCCAGCTCCTCAGAGTGACACTGGCAGGGCAGCTGTGGAAGCTGACAGAAGTTTTTTGTCATGCTCCTTTTTTTGTATGTCTCCCCATATAGTTTTTGTCCACTTACTGGAGCCTGATACTTCTTCAGTAAGAGTTGGTGCAAGTGATGAACTGCTGTCTCACTCCTCTTGCTTAAAGTAATCTTATGATGTACCTAAAATTATGGGGGTAAAAGAAATTTAAGTCCTGGGTGCAGACTTGAGAGGAAGGCTGAAAGCAAAGTGTATCAGGTATTGTAACCCCTGGTTATCCTCATTTGGAAGGAGGGCTTGCCATTTCTCTTGGAGTCTGTTTTTCCTAGGAGATCAATTTCTGAAGTCAGAGCCAAAAATATTCACACTGGATTGACCCATAGTTCTTAAAGCCTATTTAGTTTCAGTATTTTGTGCTGAAACAGGTGAGAGTACTTTAAGTTAGGCATATTAACTCCTGATTGGTGTTGATTAGATCTGTTCATTCCTAAACATAATGCAATAAAATTAAAGCAAGTACTTCTGGGAATGATATATGCAGTGAGGAGTAAAAATGACACATTCACTTGAAATATGAGGATTAGTTTTCTAAAACGGCTTTTAGCTGAATGTTTTGGGGCAGGGGAAGAAGAGAGTATATTTACTCCTCAGAATGGTGTAGGAAAGGTTTATCAGGACTCTTACAAAATCCTCTGGTTAATTTGAAATCGGCACTACTGGACGTAGAAAAACTTTTCCATTGGGTTTCAGCTGTTTAAGCTGTAAAGAACAGTGTCTAGTGGTTTACTGTGCTACTTTCAGACCTATGAAGTGTTGAGTATGTGTCCTGAATGAAATAGCAAAAAAATATAGTAAGCACTTGCCAGACTCTACAGAGAAAAGTCTGCAGGCTGTGTTCATTTTTTTCAGGGAATATGGTACCACCTCTAGCCACTTTGTGGAAAGCTTTTTGAAGTTGGGTGCATTTATTTGTAAATGGAACTTAATGAGTGCAGGGAGTTTATGCAATGGCAATTGTAATAATAGTGGTAATTTCCAGTATTGATGCTGATTTTTGGTAAATGTTGTGTAAATGTGTTTTGTGTTTCAAAAGGGTGAAATACAGGAGTACTGCATTTTTTTTTAATTGGACTTCTCTGTTGTGTTTCAGGTAACTACATGTATTAGGAGTCATATATCCTGACTGCCAAAGTATTGACAAGTCTGGAGGAAGGGTGGGGGTGGTGACGATCTGGGAGTAAAATAAATGTTTCTTCTCTCTCTGGGTTGGGGTTAAATTAGTGCAGGAATATTACCTGAAGGCACTGAAGGTTGAATGGCAGGCCAAGGATAAGAGAGGATTTTTTATTGTGTATTAGTTTACTTGACAGCTGGAATAGACATAGTGGACATCACAATTGCTTGTTTAAATGCATGAAAGGTAATAGTAAAATTTGAGAAGTAACCACTTCCTAGAAGCTTAAAAATATAAAAATTTCAAAATCTAAAAATATTGTAGATTATTTTTGGCAATTATATAATCCAAGCATATTCTTGTTAAACAAATGCTTAATTTTTATTTATTTATTTTTTCAAAAACAATTATAGAAGTGGATAGTACCTCTGATACAAGGTACTACGCCAGGTAAATAGACTATATGTCATGATACCTGGCTGAAGCTTTATAAATGTTACTGGCTTACTCCTTGGACAAGTAAGGGTCATATATATGAGGGATAGCTTTGACATTAACATTTTGCAAGTTGACTGCTTGTAATCTTGTTTATTTGAGTGATTATAGGACTTTTCATATTTATTCTTTATTCCAAATATTTACTGTTCCCTATCAGGTAGTTAGTTGCAGTAACTGATACAGTAATCAGCCCTGAGCAGTTGTGCTGCTTGACTGGCATCTTAAAATAACCTGGCAGTTCAAATGAAGCTCACCAACTGCACAAGGTAGGCAATAGTGTAGTCTGCCTACAGCACCATTAGGTTTTGGCTTCCAGATAAAACTGTCAGTGTTCAATATCTGTGTGCAGGTACATGTGGAAAGATCTTTGGTGTGAAAAGGACTGAGAGGAGTTCTTACAAGGTTTGGCAGTGACTAGAAATATTTTTTTTCATTGTTGTGAATCTGAACATTTGTGATTTGGAGTTGCTCGGCTGCACTGTCCTCTGTCTCCACACCTAGACAAATGAGCTACAGAAGAGTCCTTGTCAGACATGAGTATAAAAATCTTGGCAGAAAAGATAGCAATAGTGTCCTGTCCTTTCACAACATAAGGTCAGCCTCTGCACTCTTATAGATCTCCTACCCCAGGTTTAAAGTGTGGTTTAAAGTCTCTTTGAAATTATTTTCTGTGTGGAACACTGATTGCTCAGCTAACCTATACGGAGGATGCTCTGCATATCCAGGCACTCAGCATAATTGGATGGCTTTGCAGTGCTTTCTGTGACAGTATTCTAGTATAAAGTCATTAAGAATCTTTGTGAGGGAAACATACTGTAACTTGGATTAAGTGATGCTCTTGTTCTGGTCCCTGGTGGTTTTAGTGCGCGTAAGAAGTGATCTTCATTTTTTCTTAGAGATTATTGTCCTGTTGTAGATAAGCTGTAAGTGGCTGAATGTGACAGATGGTTGGGTATAATTGAAGTAGAACTAAGTCAAAGTAGCAACATCTTACATTTTAAAAGGATGATGATCTTATAGTCACTTGCATTTATGAACTGGCCACTCAGAGTCTGTTCTTCTTGAGACATCTCTATACTTGGATTTTTTTCAACTTGACTCTCACATGTGCAGTTTTTGGGGTATACCTCACAGATGAGAAATGGTTTTTCTGTAATAATTTTTCATATAAAAATGTTCTCTCCCTGCTAAATCATGAAATACTTATTCATTATTATTGTCTGAGAAATAAGAGTGCTTAAGAACACTTCCAGTTTATTATAATACTTGACTGTCTGGGTAATAGAGCAGCTATTACAAGAATTGCCTTTAGGATTTGTTACATGCAGTTACCAATAGCAGTGAAGTCAGTAACTCAGAGTTTTTCTGTAAAAAGAGAATGATAACTGTAGTCCCATTTTGTTTTACAGGTCTTCTCCAGGATTCTGATAATCCTTACAGCAGATTTGAGAATGAATAAAGATGAGCACCTTCCACAAGAGCTGTACTCCAGAATCCAGGAAGACAGTTTGTTTTCATTAGCCCTTTGTGCTCTTTCACTTTTGTTTTTTTCTCTCCAAAGTGTTTTCCTGGTTGTAAAACTAGAAGCAGCTAAGACTTTCTGAAATAACGTGCTTCTATCTCCTTCATGTATGGAACTAATTTTCCATAAATGTTTTTTGTTGTTGAAATGTTCACTGAAGTTAGTTTATCTTTCCTCTTCTTAAAATCTATATTTTATTACTTGACTTAGTTGGTTAATAGTCACAATAGTGTGATTTTGAGTTCAGTCTTAACTGCTACTTAAAGCAGGTGTTCTCATGTTCCTAAATAGAGATTATATATATATATATATAACAAAAAGCAACATGGAAGCACAGCTCCACATAGTAGAAGTGGTTGATGAAAAATACATCATGCATATTCTTGTGGGTGGAGATTCTTTTGCCTGGAAAAGCATCTTCCAAGAGTGTAATGTGTAAGGCTTGACAGAGAGGAGCATATTTGTCTTTGAATAATTAAATTCAGTTGTGGGAATGTTAATATGTACTTTGAATACAGTTAGCAAAATTGGAGGAAGGTTGATCTTGAAACAAACATAGTTAGGTGTTCCTAAATTTAAGAAACATCAGCCTGTGTAAGCACTTTCTTCTGCAAACAATGTAAAAAAAAATAGTATAAAGTTGCCCAGATTCTGCAGTTTACCAGGGCTGTCCCTGGCCAGCAGCTGAAGCACTGTCCAGCTGCTTCCTCCCTCCCTTGGGGAGAGGCAGGAGAGAATGGGAACAGCAAAGGGCTGAGATAAAGGCACAGTAAGAGAAGGAAAGGAGGGTAGAGGGAACAAATTCTGCAAAGGCAATTGCCACCTCCCAGAAGCAGACCTCTGCCCAGCCTCCCCTTCACTTTTCTTGGTGAGCCTGGAATAGGGTCAGTTTGGGTCAGTTTTGGCCAGCTGTGCCAACTGTGTCCTCTCCCAGCTTCTTGCTCCCCCCGGCCTAGTTGCTGGAGCAAGCAGAGTGGGGGGAAAATGAAACCTTGATGCTGTGCAAACAATGCTCAGCAAAGCCAAAGCACTGGTGTGTTACCAGCACTATTTTTGCCACAAATCCAGAGCAAAGCAGCACCATAAGGGCTGCTATGAAGAAAGTTACCTCAGTCCCTGCCAGAGCCAGTACAATAAGAAGGCAGTATTTTTTTTTAACTTTTATTGTTCTTTTGATATTTCCATAATGTGATTTATTTCCTGTCTTACTTTTCATAGAGGTGTTTCCTTGAGCACTTTTAGTAGCTTAGCAGTATGATGTGACAAGCAAAGAGCTCTTCTGTCCCCCCAGTCTAGTTGTATGTTCCTGTTTATTCTGCACACTTTAAATCACCTCCCTTGCTGTTTATTATCTGTTAAGCAAATGTACAGTATTGAAGATGTTTGTGTTATTTTTGTCCACATTCCTAAAATAAACTCTTTAACATCTTGAATATGATTCTGTTCACTTCTGTTCCATACCATTTTAAATTAACTTGGTTTAAAAGAAGTTTCTAAATATGACTTTGGAGAAGGAAAAAAAAGCATTTTTTCTGGTTGTCTGTGGCAGGAATTAGATCATGCCTGCAGGTGAGGATGTAAATTGCCATTCCTTGCGCTATCTAAGAACTTGCCTCTGCTTAGGTTTAGTAAATAACACTTACCACTGGTTTTGGTACAGTGTTCTTTTACTGCCTTTACCTCTTCAAACTGTTTCTCTGTATAGTTTCTCAGGAATTCATATAAAAATAGGTTTCCTAGTTTCTGAATCTGTATTGTAATTACTGTTAGTGAAATATTGGTCTGTTTTTTTCCTTTAATTCACATTTACCCCTTTATTAGTAGGCACTGTGTTTAATTTCATGTTTTTTTATCTGTCAGCCACTGTCAAATCTGAAGTATTATTCAAATGCCTGTCTTAGAAGAATGATGGTCTGTGATAAGAGTGAGTTGATAGTGTGGAAATGAAACATGCTGATGGTTTTCCCTGGAGATAACTTTGCAAAAATGATTAAGGTCTGTCTCATGACCAAGTAGTGACATTCCTGACTTAATAGAAAAGCATTTTTCTTCAGCACCTGCTACAGTGTATGAAGGGCTGTCATGTATTCTGTCAAAAAGGGGAGGAGGGACCAACCTTTCTTACAATTTCAAAGATGGTAAAATACTTGGAGAACCAAAATAGTTGTGGCAGTTGTGGACGTGAAAAGGTAATGACTGTGGTCAAATTTACCTTAGGTTAAGCCTTAACTTTATACAAAATGTTAAGCTGGACATCGAATATGGTCTATTTTTGCTTACATAGTTAAGACTACTAATTTAATGAGACCGTTGTGGACACCAGCTTTAGCGCTTAATAGAAAATGCAAAAATCCTCACAAAATCCCTGGACTTTTCAGATTATTTAAGCTTTCTTTTCTGTCTTCATTGGAGCAAATAATTGGATGGAAAATACCCTTATTTCATTATATTAATTAGCTACTCTGCTTTTCTGTATGTCACTATTTCTTTTTGTGGCTTACCACAAGAAGGGTTATTCGTCTTTGTATTCAGTGTAGCCACAATTGGGAAAACAGTTGTAGAAAGGTATCATTGTATCTTTGTTTCTCAGGTGTATGAACAAAGGCATTTATCATCTTGGGTGTGATCTTCCCCTCCTCCACACTTTTTCAACAAAAGAAACAGAAGGTATGCAACATAATAACAAAATAAAAGTAGGGAAACAGCATAACCTAGGTCTGAGAGTTGTATCTCTGTTCATTGTGATTTTCTCATTTCCCCTTCATTCACAATCCATTCCCTTTCCTCTGTTTACAGTTTTAGTGGTTATTGCTTGTTAATTTTAGTAGTGAAGGTATTGCTGTCTGAAAACAAGAGCAGTCTGGGAAGGGAAAAAATTAAAGTTTGTGTTTATCTTTCCACAGAGTACAGCTTCCAGTACTCAAAACTCAGGTGCGACAGGTTTGAGACTGATATTGCTGAGTGTAATATTTATGTAAGTGAAGACAATTTTAGAAAATTTAAGCATGTTATTCTAACTTGTCATAGTATAGGAACATTTTTGCCACTTCAGAAATCTTGGATTTGTTGATGACTCTATTTAGTTGTCTGTAACATGTCTTTCTTAATTGTTACTTGATTATTAAGCAGATGTACAAAAGTAATTTTGGAAAATGGTCAAATATTTTTTCTTAGGGTATCTTTGTTTCAGACTCCCACACATAGATTTCACCATGTATCCTTTCAGCATTTCTTGTTATGCCAAGCAGGTGCACGAGGAGTGGCTCTGGGCTGTGTGTCAGTGGCTTGCAACCCTAGGATGGTTGCTGGACATGAAGTTCTCTAGATTTGAGCCAGTCCAGAGAGAAATGGGGCAGAAACAGCTAGGATGCTTTTCTTGCTGTCTTTCTGAGTGACAGGGCCAGACGGGCAGAGAGGATGAAAGACACTTCGAGAAGAAATGATGAGGAGTGGGGAAGTCAGTAGTCTGGGAAGACAGTGAAGCTGGCAAGAATTGCATGTGGCTCTTTCCACAGTGCCTGCCTGAATCTGGGCTTTGTCATCATTGGTTTTGGGGTTCTAATCAGCCAGCGTCTCGGACTGCCCCTGTGCTTCAAATGAGTTGGGGAGGTTACATGGGTGGAAGCTTTCCAAGGCTCGCATAGGTGCTCATCTTTCCAAGTGCAGCAGGGCCAAGCTTGCTGTTGCTTGATTTATCCTTTCTGTGGCTGCTAGAGCAGCCACTTGAAGGGCAGAGGGGAAAGAACTTGTCAAAAGTATGTAGAAAGTGGCATGTCAGGACTGAAGTATAAATATCTCCAAAGTATTCCTAAAGTTGTGTTTCTGCTTGCTGGCACTTGACAGAATCCTCTGAGACTCTTGCTCAAAAGCTGCTTCACCCAAAACTTAAAAGAAAGGGTCATGATTCTGATACCTTCAAACAACATTGAAAATCTTTATTTATTTTAATGGCTTCACATGGTTTATACTTAATATCTGGCTGAGAAAATACATTTAGTCTTTATTGTGGCATCATTAAGGCTTTGGACTTGGCATGAGAGGATTAAATGTATAAATGTGTAGGCGTGTACATTGGCTCTGAAACCCAGAGCTCTATTTTGTCAACTCAGTGTTAGCTTCCTGGCTAGGCCTTGTCATATGTGAGTTCAAGTGTTTGTCCTCAACAACACACCTTAGTTATCAAGAAAAACAAGCTCTGCTTTCTTTTCTGATGCAGAGTTCCTACAAGAGATGTTGGATGCCAGAGATGAGAACAAAATTCTTTGTTCCACTTTGACTCCTCGTTGCTGTTTTAAGCCATGGTGAAGTGGTGAAGGCTAGGATATGTGCAAGTAGTGAATGAGCCAAATCATCCACAAATGGGAAGAGTTGTGAGTTGTGAAAGGAGACAAAAGGGAAATAGTGGGAAAACACTAAAGCAGTGATCAACAAATGGTGTTCTCTTTTGCACAACTTTGATTAGATTTGCATTTTTGGATTTTGTTATGTCCTGTCATCTTTAATAGAAATGAAAATTTACAACTACACTGTATTGCTGCATCAGAAATTCCCAGGTTGATTCACTTGCTGCATCAATAACCAGGCTTGGTGTTGGTTTATAGGAAGGCTGTCTGGAAAGCACAAACTTTCCTTTTCCCTATCTTACATAGTTTACAGAGAAAATAGTTAGTGGTGTCTTAAGTGAGCTTCCATGAAGCGGGAAGGTCAGAAGGTAAGTCTGGACCTAAAAAAACCTGCAGGTGGATTTCAGCAGCTTAACAATTCATCAGTTTTCTGACTGAATGTCTCGACCATCACTATGTATTATTAATCAAATGGAGTGACTTTTCTCTTGCTGATATAGCAATTGCTTTTAAACAAGAAAAAGTAATACAGGACAGAGTTTCTAAGCTGTCACTTTGAGTCAGGTGCTGGCATGGCAGATAAATGGGTGATAGACTAAGCAAAGTCACTTTGAGAACCCTATAAGCTTGAATCTGTTTGTGTATTAACATGTTGAAGTAAGATGCAGGAAGGAGATAAAGATATTTACAGTTGGTCCAGAGACTTGGCAGTTGTTTGTTGTTGTTGGTTTTGGTTTTCTTCTTTTCTTTTTAATTTGACCTTCAGTCCAATCTCTGCAAGGAGTTGTCAAGTAGCAGCATGGCAGAAAGGATTAGGAAATGTTTAATTACCCAAAGTAGATGTGGATTTTCATACCACTCTTTCTGTCACAGTTGCTAAGCTCAATACTTCTCTGACCTGCATCCCACAGGCAACCTTTCATGTACCCCTAATGGTCACCTGGCTTGAAATAGTATCTGGCACTTGGTGTTCTCAGACCAGCCCTAGTTACTCATTTCCCATGCATCAATTCAGGAATCACACACACATACCACTTTTGCCCTCAAGGAGAGTCCTTTAAGTTCCTATTACTTGGTTTCATTATTTCTTTTTCCTTTTTATGATCACAATTCTTGTTACCATTTGACCTAAGTTCTCAATCCTGGCAAAAGAGGGTTTGCAACATTTCAAGGTGGTAATCTCCACAGTGACTATTTTGCCTCTTATATTGCAGTACCATAGTTTTCTTTAATGCTGCTTTCTTCCTTGAAACTCCAATAACCTGGATCACTAGAGTGTGATTTCAGATCAGTTACCCTGGACAATTGAGCCTGCTGTGGAAGGGTCAGCATGGCATCTGCAAAGGGAAATCCTGCCTCCCAGACCTCCTGGGTTGTAAGAAGGTGGTAGTGAGCACACAGGGAAAATCCATTTGACTCCTAATAAATTTTTTTACCACCAAGTAACTTACTTTAAAAAGGTTTGTGGCAGAGCTGAAATTGTTGCAGCAGACCAGTTCAGTGCTTTGATGATTTTTTTGAACAGCAGGACAAAGGCTCAACCTCAGCTCATTCCTGGGACACAGTTGTTCGTATGGCTACGTTGCTTTCATTGCAGTTGCAAAGCAAGAGGAAGCTCATGGAATTTGCATGGCACCATCTTGTCAGGGCTGCATTTCTGGGCAAGCTGGTGAAGAGATGGCTCGTTCAGGCCTCCCCTCAGATGCAATACCATGTGCAGAGTGGGCTTCTGACAGAGTTGGTGGTCTGGAAAAGCATTTCTGTTTTTCAGTACTCACCAGTGAAGATCAGATGTAGTGGATTAGGAGAACCAACTTCTTTCTGGGTTTTAGTATTCCTGGTGTCAGTGATATCCCCAAGTTTTCCCTCAAGGGTTACTGTTGGTCTGATGGAATTTTTGCAAAGATCCAAATGTCAGCACAGCAGTGTCCTGAGTGTCTCTTGCTGCTGCAAGGGAGCTTCGCTCCTGAACAACAAAGACTATTAGAGAGTGGTTTTATAATAATTTTAAACAGAATGAATATCTGTCCTGGGTTGCTAAAGTCAGGACTAGCTGGTGCTCTGAGTAGTTCCTGCTGAAACACAGACTTCATTTTGGTGTTTAGTTCTGTCCTCAAAAGGAGATTGATTCACAGGACTAAAGCTGGGTGTAGGTTGATACATGGTGAATTTGAGTCAGTGGGATCAGACAGACTATGACTTCTAAGGGGGAAATACCCAAATTATCCTGAGGTAATCAGGATCCAAGCCCATCTCCAATTTCCCTTGTTATCAAAATTGCCATTCCCATCTGTGAAGAAAATAATATGGAACCCCCCCCCCCCAATGTTTCGAATAACAAACAGATCAACATAGGAATATATTTCTAGGGCAGAACCCATCAGCTGTGATCACTCTTGCCTTTATTATATGTCCATGTTCTAGGAATATCAGAAACACCAGCTTCATCAGACTGCAATGTGCTTGATATTAGCAAAATAAGTGAATATTTTCCCCTGGAGCTTACCAAATGTTCATATGGGCCCCTATGTCAGAGAAGAGGCTGTTTAGTGCTCTAACATGCTATGAAAGTAAAAAAGAAGAATTCAAGACTATCCCAATGCTCAATGCTGATGAGTTTGTCCTGTCATCAAACATAGAATACAATGGTTAGCCAAAGCTGCCCAGGCTGAAGGTATTCCAAAATGGGCAAAAAAATGGTTGGATGCAGGAAATCCTCTAGCACAAGGGGATTTGGGCCTCAAAATCAAAATAGTAGTGAGGGGTGGTACAAACCCATCTTCACAGAGAAATTTAGAGAGCCCCTTTTTCCATGGGTTAATTTTTGACCAGATGCATTTTGTTCAGGGCCTTTGCTCTGGGCTGCAGTGACATGCCTGACACTTGACTCTGGGTTTTGTCACTCTGTAGGTAAAACTGGGACTGTCCTTTTAGCTCATTTCTTTTTACATCACTTGCACTAGTTCAGTTGCTTGTCCTGCATTTCGATTAGTGGCATGAAACCCCTAATCGCCCAATTAGAATGTGTAATGATACTGTAAAAGTCCCTATTAAACTGAGCAGAGGAATATTTTAAAAATCTTGTAATAGTAGTCACTAGACGTGATAGTAGAAGAGGGAGGATAGATACACGAGGTTTATTACATGCAGATAACATAGTACTTTCTAAATTGAACTTCAAAGGACTATGCCAAGTTTATTAATGTAATTACTTGTATGAAAAATTATCGGAATATAATGAATAAATTAAAAATGTTATCTATACAGTATGTTATCTGTGTAGTTTTTCAGACTGGAATTAAAAAGAACACAAAGAATTACGAGAATTGAGGCTCTTGTTTTCACATTAACATGGCATTTAAAATGCTTCTAGATACTTTGTTAAACTGTATTATAAATCAGATTTAAGCAGAGGAAGATAGAAATCCCTTTGCTTTCATCTGGAAGAGTGCAGGAAGTCAGTGATGTTTTCAGACATATATTGCTGAATTTGGCAACAAACTCTCGAGCCTTCTCCCTCAGAGGATAAATAGGGAGTTCAGAAACCATTGGGGGAGTAGGGAGATAATTAAATGAAAACTTTCGACTGCTGTTGCTCACCTACACTCGAAGGTGAGTTTTGCCATCTATGAACCTTGAGCCACTGTTCTGTATTTGCCACTGCTGGGGCAGGCACACAAGCCTGGGTGCCAGATCACAGCCATGCAGGGATGCTGCAGATGCCTGCCCATGGCCTGGCTGCACTGCCAGGGTGCTCAGACAGTGGAAGAAAAGCACAGTGATGGTTTAATTTTTATTCATGAGGAAAGATTTTTTTTTTTTTTCCAGAAGAACAGATTTTTAAACTTTGGAAAATATGAATAGATAGACTCTGCAAATAGGCAAATGTGTCAGTCATGTATTTAATGCCCTCAGGCTAGACACCAGCAAATCTGGTGATCAGACAGTCCCGTGATGGGCTTGTATCCTGAATATGATGGAATTGTTCTACAGTGTTGGTTTTGATCATTGCATTGGTTAGCACTTCTCTTAAATGAGAATCACAAGGGAACTGTTATTTGAACGAGTACATAATTAGATCACATTGTGAAGCAAGAAAAGGAGCCATAAAACTGTCTTTTATTAAAAATTTCCTTCCTGACATTCTTTTCAGTGCACCAAATAAATTAAAAATATTTTTTTCCTTTTATTCCCTAGTTGCATTACCTGATGAACTCTTATTTTAAAATACAGATACATGACTTCAGCCAAATTAAGACAGACAAAAATACACTTAATGAAGGAGAATACTGAAGCAGCAAGGAGCATAACTTGGGAACTGGGACTTGCAGCAAAAAAAGTATCAGTTATCTCTTAAAATCATTTTGAACACAGTAAGGCAAGTCTTCTCTTCAAGTTATTCTCTGAAGATCTATGATACAAAAGTGCACTCATTTAGTCATCATGAAAGCTGCTCAGCTGGGTGGAAGGCTAGAAGCAGCCTGAGCTGTTTGTCATTACTGGGACCAATGTTCTTGTTGACATCAAACACAGACCATGAATCACAGCAGCTGAGTTGTTTGTTTGGAAAGATAGATAATCCTTGGATAACACTGCACCACAGAAAGCCCTGCTAGGTCACTGGCTATCACTTCCCAAGGCCAATCTCTAGTCCTCAGTGTAAAAGTTGAAAAAAAATAGAGTGATGCTGTGGAATCATCCTGTTTCTAGTAAAAAAATTAAAAAATCAAATTTAGACAGCACCCAACACTGGACTCAGTTAAATGACAGACAATGTTAGTCTCTGTCCAGTACCTGGAGCTGCAGGTACAATGAACCCTTTGAGAGCAGCAGGAGGTCTGTGGTTGCTGTGCCTTGGAGCACACTGGAGAAGGATCTGATTTATAGCAGTGGTTGGGCACTACAACACTGCTGATCTGAAAGTTCAAAATGATCCAGATTTTAGAGGGAAACAGCACCAAGAGTAACTCTGTCATGCGGTAAATGAATGGCAAGAAATTACCCAAGAGGTACATATCACAGCTAAGTTCCTTCCTTCATTCTGATGCAGTTGTGGATATCTGCCTGTTTATTGAATGACCCTGTCCTACACCTTCCTACCTGTTTTACCCTGAAGAATATTCAGAATATGCTCCCTTCTCTTCCTTTTGATAGTCTCTCTTCTCTGATGTTGCTTTTGTTACAAGGAGCTTCTTGTGATGACATCAGTTATTCTGATTTACTGGCTTTCCATCTTTCCCCTTGATCCCAACAACAACAACAGAGAAACTGACTGAAATGTTTTCAATCAGCATAAGGTTCTTCTATAGCAAAGTAGCTATATGTGAACTGGGGGCACTAGGTGAAAAGATGGGTCTAAAACAACAGAGATTTTGTTTCATTTCATTGGTGTGGAGGAATGAGGGCTTAGTGTCACCTCCTTTGGGATGCCTGGAGCACCATATGTAATTGTGAGAGCCTTGTGATGTGAACTCAGGAAGCTGGAATTATCAGGGGCTTTCCTTAGGACTCTATCACCCACAAACTTTTTTTTCTGAAAGAGATTTGTCTTAGCAGGGACTCTGTCAAGTGAAGCTTTCATTAGAAAAAAAATTACTTTCCAGTGAACTTGTCTTCTGAATCACTCCTCAGAGACCTTTTTCCCTGGGTATATGCACTTATTTATATTGTGTATCACTTTTTATAAATCTTAAAGACATATCCATTCTGGATGGCTGTATCTGCAAGAGGAATTTCAGAAATACTGTAAATATTTTAGCAAGTAATGTGGGATTATTTACTTTTTAACTTCTTACTGTAATAAACTGAACCACACTGAAAGTCGTCTTCATTTTACCACACTGTCTATGCTTCTCCTTATAAAGGAGAAATATAAATACATATTCTGGAAATTTCTGTACAAGTAAATGAAGTCCTGCTAGAGTAGGCTTGTGAGCAGTGAATTTTTATTATGTAAACTTAAAAATAAGAATGAGAATTAACTTCTTATTTTCATCAATTAGACGAAGGGGTTAGGTACTTAATTTCAGATTTAAGGTTAGTGGACATGAGTGTATCCCAGGCTTGAAATCTATGGGTTTTTAAATGTGATATTTAAATCCTCAGTAAAATATATAACCAAAGGATGTAAATGCTGAATAAAGTTAGTTGCAATATTGCATGTGTTTTGGGATCAATTATTACTGATGCAAGCAGACTTATCTTGTAATAGTCCATGTTTACACGTAGACCAACAACAATAAATAATTTGAGAGTTCAGTGGGGTATCAGGACCTCTAACCATTAAATTCTGAAGCCACCGTGCAGTTCTGGTTACCAGCTTTGCAGGGATGACTCTAAGGTCTTTCTCTCTCTGTCAGACTCACTTCCTTCTGCTCAGATCTGAACCTCCTCTCTAACTCCTCTCGTGAGTCTAGCTGAATCACCCCAGTGCACTGCCTTCCTCTTCATATCATCATCTCACCCATTCCTCTGTTCTGTGTCCTTGCATCCAGCACTGGTACCTCAAAAATGCAAGTTTCCAAGAGACTGTTTGGCCCTTGGAGAGCACTCCCTCCACCCAGCACATCTCACAGAATCACAGCCACAGGGTATTCTGAGCTGGGGGGACCCACAGGGATCAAGTCCAGCTGTTAAGCAATGGGGATCAAGCCCACAGCCTTGGTGTTATTAGCACCATGCTCCAACAGTATTTGCTCGTGATTCCATTTTCCATTGCCCTTGGAGAGCTGTGTGTTTTGCACACAATCCTTTCAAGCGGCAGAGGGATCCCAGTGGGGACTGTTGCTGTGCAGCACTGGTCAAACAGTGCCCAGGCAGTGCATGGAATGGTCTCTGGGTAGCTCAGCTCACAGGAGTGAGCTGAATGAAGATGCCATTACACCTAATGCAGATGCTCTCTTCTCTGACTTGTTTATTGCTAGTTTGTATGAACAACTTTTCATTAAAATAATTCATGTTGCCACTGGCTCATAGGTCAACCACCTCGAGTTTTCACAGTACTGTCCCAACAAGATTGTCACAAGTGGCATAATTAGTTGGTGGGCCTGGAGACCATCACAAGTTTATTACAATAACCTGGGCTTTTCTCCTCCTAATTTTGCAGGAGGTCTCATCTTTTAGCATTTACTTCATACATTATTTTAAAACAAAATAGAGGAAATTGTCACATCTAATTTTCACACAGGTCCAGATACTTTAAATCTGGCAGCTCTTTCTTGTACAGAGTGACTTTTGCTCTTTCTCCATGCAACTAAAATTCTCTTCATTTCATAGGCTGGCTGCCACAAGCTCCTAACCTTCAGTTTTAATAAAGGTTCTTCATCCAGGTTCCAAAATCTCTTTTATAGGCCTTCTTTCCATCTTATCATCCTGTGTCTATTTCCCACTTTGTTTCTTTCTGCTGCCTCTCTACCTTCTGCTGCATTAAACACCCCCACCTTTTCTTTCCTTTTAAAACTCCTAATTACATAAATCTTTGCACTTCCCAAGTTCTGTGGTGGCACCAACCCCTGCCTCTAATTAGTGTTTCCGGCTCTTCTTCAGTTGAATTTTCCTTAAAATATCTTTGTACTTTCTCCCCTAACTCCTGGAAGCAGAGCTTTAAACAAACACAAAGCTTCTCTTTCATCTTTCTCAAAATCACATATTGCCTGGGAGTTATACTCCATAGTGGCCAATTTGCTGTTTCTTGTGCTTCTGACTCATTTTGCAGATGATGGGCACTGCCATCCTTCAACTGCCACCTTTACTGTGGCCAGCCTCCATTGGAAATTTTGACTGCAACACTTCTGTGTAGAGACCATACCTGCATTACCTGCAGAGACATCACTTCTGTGTGGCTCCTTATCACTATATAAGGCCCCTAAATGGCAACCAGAGCCTTTACTGCTACTGCACTCTAAGAAAGACCTGGACTGAGAGATCGGGAGCACTCATTTGTGCTGACTGTGTGAAGACCAACGATATTGCAAGCTGGTAGTGAAGGACAGTATTCAGTTGTGGATTTGTGGCACTTAATTTGTGCATTAGTTTGTTACCACAGTGATAGGAGCTAAATAAAACTTTAAGATGCAGGTTCTGAAACCTTCCCTCAGCAGACTGCCATGTGGGCTGGACTGTTTTTAACTGCCTTAGGTGCTGATTTTGGGATAGAACTGAGCAGAAAGAACAAGCAGTGTTTTCCTGCATGCCTGAAGTCCATCCAGATTTTCATGTTAAGAGGGCAGATCTCTATTTTGACAAAGAAGCTTTTCATGTATAATACTTGCAAATATTTTGTATTATTTTTGAGGGAGAGTTTCTCTCTCCACAGGGAGATAACATTCCCATTATGCACTGTCCTATAGATTCAAGCAGTCCAAAAGGGTACAGAGAAATATGAGTAAAAGGAGTTCAGCTGCTACTATAGCGTGCTTTGCTAATCGTCATTATAAATGATTATACTAGTTAAGAAATGGGGAAAAAATAGCAGAGAAAGAGCAAGTTGGGATATCTTAGAAATAAAATAGGGTTAATATTTCAAGATTGTTTCCAAGAGATATCAGCATATGGGTCTTTAATTTTGCACGTAGTACTTAAATATTGACACCTAGAATCAACATAGGCTCTGTGTGCCTATGTGTTTTCAAAATCATGGGTTACCTACTAGAGTACCCTTGTCCATGAGAAATTTCCCCAGGCTGTGTATGCCAGTTATGTTTCCCCAGCCCAAATCAGTTGGGCTTTCTATGTGTAGAGGCACAGACCTCTGAGTTGCACAAATAATGCTACAGTGCTGATGAGATTTTGCTGAGAAGAAAACTTGTGCTGTTACAGTAAACACCCTTTATTCAATGTTTGTGATGGAATGGCATGATGTACACTTGCTTTTTTAGTGCATCTAAGTGGATCAGCCTCAGCCCTTCTTCTGTTTCATTTTGCATCATTTTCATCTTGAGTATTTTCTGAATATTTAGGTGACTTCAAAACATTCATATCTAAAATCACAGTGGTTGGGGCCATTACATATTAAATCCCATTCCCCTTTTACTAGACTTTTATCAAGATAGCATAAGAAAATGAGCTCACTAAAAGGTGTTTCTGCTTATTTCACAGGAACAACACAGTATCAATGCTATGTTGCTAGGTAGCCAGGTGATTTTAAGCTGGAAAGCGCCTCAGCCCATTCCTGCAAACCTAGCATACCTATACTTGCCCAGCAGAATCTCTGAGGCGACACCATTTATACAGAAGCATATATTGTAAAAGATTTAAGTTCACAATAATAATGCTACTTTGTTAGTTCGAAGTATGTAGGTTTCGGATACACTGTCATTCATGATTTTTTTTTCTGCACACAGTATCCTCAGTGGGATTTTCCTACATCTGTGTGTACTAGGTCTGGCTGGAATGGAGTTAATTCTCTTCATGGCAGCTCGTATGATGCTGTGTTTTGGATTTGTGACCAAAACAATGCTGCTATATAGACTCTTTTTATTGCTGGGCAGCATTTGTACAGCATCAAGGCTGCCTCTGTTTCTCCTGCTACCCAAGTAGTGAATAGATCAGGGGTGCACAAGAGGTGGGGAGGGGATACAAGCAGATACAGCCCAAGCTGTCCAAAGCAATATTTCATGCCATATAACAGCATGTTCAGCAAGGCAGTGGAGAGGAATGCAGTTTAGGTAGGCCAGTTGTCTTTTGCCTCAGGAACAGGCTGGGCATCGTTCTGGGGGAGGTAGCAAGGGATTGCCTTTGTGTCACTAATCTTTTGTCTTCTTTCTTATTCCACTTCTTTGCCTATAAAGTTATCAACCCATGAGTTTTCTTTTGTTTGCTCTTACTTTTCTGTTCTGTGGATGTGCGGTGCTCAGCTGCCTGGGCGGGGTTAACCCACAACTTGGTGTGATGGCCAAGCCAAAAAAACCCATACCTTCCTGGGAAATTAACTGCTCACAAACACCACAAGGAAGCTGCCTAACAGAGACAGGAGCTACAAGCATCAAGGTTAAAGATGTTGTGTTTCACTTGCAGCCATTTAACCCCTGATGTGATGGTGTAAAGTAAGAATGAAATAGAAAACAAGTGACCCCATATGTTAATACATGAAATAAAGTGACCACGAGGGGGTACCAGAGGTGTAAAACCATGGATGGCTCAGCAGGTCACCTCTAACCAGCAACTGGGTATAAGGCAGCAGGAAAAACACTTTTATCCTGTTGTGCCTTTGGAACTGTGTGTGTGAACCTTAACTCATCCCTTCTTACCCCACAGAGCAGACTTTGCCAATAGCAGCCAGGCTGGAGAGGCAATACCTGGGCCTATGTGCCCTCCATTAACCAGCAGGGATGCATGGAATAGCAACAAGGGGAAAATTTCCATGTGTGCATAAAAACTGGGATTTAATGGCATTCACCAATAAGGCAACATAAAATATATCAGCTCTGAGAACTTTTTGTGGGAACAAGTTATGATGTGGATACAGATTACACACCTACTGTTCTGCTATTGTCAAAGTTTAATTTTTGTCACTAATGCATTTTTGCTAGCAGAGCTTAAAGGTCATGTCCCTAAGGATATGACACCATTTGTGTTAGCAGAGGCTGGCTTTCTCTTCAGATAATAGTCATCTTGGACTGAGTACTATTAGAGGACAAGTGAAAGTGAGACTGGGGGAGGGGGGAAGAGGAGGGGGTGTGTTATGTGACTGTACATCCATCTTCATCACTGGAGGGTCATGAAAGGATTGCTGTGTGTTAACAAGCAACACAGCTCCAAGCACTCAG
Source organism: Euphonia xanthogaster (assembly GCA_034509185.1). NCBI lineage: Eukaryota > Metazoa > Chordata > Aves > Passeriformes > Fringillidae > Euphonia > Euphonia xanthogaster. The sequence continues at coordinate 22,810,099 of JAYDZK010000113.1, forward strand.
GTCCCAGACACTGCAGGAGAGGGATCTTTTCAAGGTGAGCAGACTGGCCTAATGCAGAATGTCTCCAGCCAGGGAGATTTATGAAAATCTACGTTATACTGGCAGCAGAAGGCCTGACAAGACAGTGCTCTTCCCAGAGAAGTCAGACTGACTATTTCATCTCCCTAGAGAGCTTTACTGCTTTCCTCCAGCAGACCACTTCACGCAAGGTCTTACTCTGCCCACATAACTCCAAATCAATGGCATTAACTACCTCTTCCACAAACACACACTGCTTGTTTATGTGCTCCTAAGATTTCTGAAATTCAGACACTTGGTCCAGGAATGTAACTTAAGTACACAGCCTTTCAAGAGCCCCTAAGGAGCGTTACAGGGTCGGGGGTGGGGGGCACACAACAAACACTGGGGTTTAGAGAGAGCTCAGGCCACATAAAATTACCCCATAAAATCAACAGCAAGTGCCCTGAGACCTGGAGAGTGCACAGATCTGTGTGACACCCCGAGCCACCATCTGCACCACGCATCACGGATTTATTTTTCTGTCGTTTCATCTTACCCTGCAAGTAATGAATAGCGCAGCCGTGGCTGCTCCATCTGCGGCGAGGAGACTGCTCTGCTGGCACACCCTGTGCTCCAGGCCCATGACCAAGCTGCTTGTAGCTCCAAACAATATGTTCCTTCACACAATAATGAGCGAACTGCCAGCCCTGCTCTCTCCCCTTCTTCGGAAATAACCCACACCTCAGTGTGAAACACTGAAACCGTGAGGCTCCTGGCTTGCGTGATACACTGAGGCGAATGTTTCCCCTTGTCCAGCTTGCAAGTGATATCTTGGCAACTATTTTTCCTGCACTTGATAATACTTACATTTGCAGAGTGATTCAGCATGACTCAGTGTCAGCAGCAGAGGCCAGGATTTGTAGTGAATTCTTACCAAAGCCAGGAAAGGAGATGCTTGGGTCACAAAGTAACTGCAAGCAGTTTTTGTTTAGGGTGTTTCTTTGGAGAGGTGATGTAAGAAAAGGTGCTGTAAATAATGTGCCTGGCTTTTTATAAAACAGATGCCCCATTGAAGGCAAACATGCTTTAACTTGGTAGAGGCTTTTGGAAGAAGGCAGCAAACAACAATATCATTTTGCATGTTTTTCATGGTAATTTTTTATGCCTCAAATTGAAAGACTTAAAACAGAGGCGAAATCCCGTCCCTACAAGGAAGCAAAACATGATCATCAGAGTAGCTGCTATCTCTGTGGTTTCCTAATTGCATGTTTCTGCTTTCCTGAGATGGGTGATGGAAATACAGAGATGAGAAATAAGAACCACCAGCTTATGAGCTTGATCAAAGCTACAAAAGTGATTCCACATTCCTGAATTCAATGAATTTTCAATACTACTGCCCTTGGAAACAGAAGAGGCTTGGGTTGGGGAGAGAACAAAGGACTTTCACAGAAATATTTCTGCCAAATAAAGACCACGGTGGGAAGAATGACACAAATTGCAGGGTGCAGTTGGAGAATCTGTGCACAGCTGGAAGCTTGTCCTTCCTCTGGTGGAAAAATTCTGTGTAACATCTCTGCATCCTGAGGTTATACAATTTTCAGAAGACAAGACCTGGGTTTCTCTCACTTGGCACCACACTGGTGTCTAATTTAGGCAAAATTTTCATTGATTTAAAAGACCCTGACATATGCTTGTAGATCATTCCCAAGCAGCTGCAAAACCAGATGCTTCTCAGAAATTTTGGGTTGCTTGTTTTTCTGTGAAAGAAAGACTGCAGTAGCGTGGCAGAGAATCGTCCTTCACAAGTGATAAAGTGATCGTTTACTTAGAAATAGGGAGGAAAAAAGGGAGTATTTTTCCAAATTCACTAGGTACTAGGATCTAGGCTAATTCACTAGGTAAGACAGCATCTATCAATTAAGCATGGTTAATTACAGGTTCCTAAGAAGGTCTCAGAAATGATATCCATAATTGCTGAAAGCAAGTCACAGACTGAATTATAGCACTGTTAGTACAAGTCTCAGCCAAACAGCAGAGCTACCTGGAGTGAATGGTGACACAGAAAATGCAAAGTGCTCAGATGTTGAACTCAGTTTCAGCTTCTGGACCAGAATATTTTATTTATGATGATGGCATTTTCCTCTCCACTAAGAACAGGGGTAGTAATGTCAGATTCAGACAAAGATAAAACCATCAGCCATTATTAAGGATGTAATGTAATTTTCTTGAAATTATCTTAAATGTAATTTTCTTGAAATTATTTAAACATTTTTTAACATCTGTGTTTCCCCTCCCTTTTCCCTTCTAGTGCCTTTGTCTGTTTCTTTTTAATTTTTATTTCTCTTCCTTTTCCCTGCACTGTTCTCTGCAAGGTTCCAGTTTCCACTGTTTCTCAATTTCCTTCCATAACACGACATAGCCAACATTGAAAATGCCATTTTAGCTCCTGCTTCAAAGATGCTAGCAGGGTCAAGAGGATTCACACTTCCAAAAACCTTTCTATCAAACTGTCTGTACATTCAGGTGTTGTGCATAAGACATTTTACCAGCACTGCTGTACTGCTTTATGACAGGACAAGTTCCCATTATCTTGGATGCCACAAGAGGTACATGCATATTCTACATATAGTAGATTTAAACAGAGAATTGCAATAGATTTCTACCTCAAGATGCTGCATACTGTCCACCCCCGCTGCATTGTAACAGAAAGGCTCAACCCCAATCCCAGAGCACAGAGTTGCAGATGGCTTGAACCCAACTCACCTAAACACTTGTGTAGACAAATGTGCTCCTGAAACTGAGCTTAGACACTGTCTAAGCCCAGTAAATTGTGTTAGGTGGCCTCATTAAAACCCAAGTTAATTTTAACCAGATAACATGTATTAAAATACAATTTGAGCCACAAAGATCTGGGCTTTAAAATCTTACCTAACATATTGTTCTCGAAAAGTACCTACTTTAGACTAGACATGACCATCCATTTTGATGGGTTAAACTGATTTATTTTTCAGCAATGTTGCTTCAATTGGGTTAACAAGCTCAAAAGCTCCCAGCACTCATTAAGTTGCAGGCTAGGGCACATTATCTGGCTGTGCCTGGACACGCACGTGGAGAGGACCCCAAGTTTCAACCTGACAGCCCGGGTGCCCTCGGCGAACGAGGTGCCCTTTCCCCCCGTGTCCCACCGCAGCACCGGGGGCAGCGTTCCCCACCCGCCGCCCGCCCTGGGGGTGCCTCCTTCCAGCGCCGGACCCTCGGCCAGCCCCGGCCCCGCCGTGCCCCCCG
>JAYDZK010000113.1:22819796-22843027 GCA_034509185.1 Euphonia xanthogaster
AGCCGCAATTAGTTTTTTTTTTTTTTTTTTTTTTTTTTAATTACAGTGCACTAAAGTATGTTAGGTAACATTTGAAGCTATTTCCCCACCATCTCTAGACAGTGCAGTTATTCCTGGGGCACAGCAGAGGCCCAAAGGGTACCAACAGCAGCCTCAGGAAGACTTGACCCATTTTCTTTACTCTGAACTGATGCTTGTTCTCTGGCTTTCCTGGAAGAGGATGATGAAGATCTGGCTCATCAAACAAAACTGGGCTCAGTCCTGTAACACTTAGAGTACCCAATATTGACAATATTTATTTTGCTGAGTTGAAAATTGTGATGTGTGAAATTGCCCACTCAGTCAGCCTTTTCCTGAGCATTCACTTTGTTCCATTATGTGCAAATCTGGCAGAGGATGATGCAGTGCTGTGGTACTGGGGGAAATGTGTGTGGTCTGTGGTGCTACAGGGTGGCTCTTTGCTGCAGAAATGGTATGCTTCCAGCTCTAGAGAAATGAGCTATCTTTGTAGCTTAGGTACCCTTTCTCCTGGCAGAAGTTTTCTGGTGTTTCAAGGAGAGTCCCTCTTAAAAGTTATCTTATCATTAAGAACTTTTATTGCTAAGAATCTGAAAAAAAACCATAATTCTTTTCATTTGTAAGTTTTTGCCAACCTATTCATTTTCATATGAACATCCATATTAGTTTAAAAAAATTGTTTCCTTGCTTGCAGACTGTGTTGACCATACAAGTGAACACATAACAACATGTTAAGCAACTTTTAGAGATTCAGTTGAGTCACTGTTTAATTTAGGATTTAAACCTTTATTAGGTTTGGTTCTTAGTTTTGCCCTTTGATAGTTATGTAATTAAATTATTAGTGAATAATTTAATAAAAGCATTAGTCATCTCTTAATTATGTGAAGATTTCTTAGCTATGCATTTGTTGAAGCTCATATAGAACCGGAATCACATTTGAGATCACTTCAGCTCATGCCCTTTAACTTCTGTTTTCTTATGAGTTTCTTTAGTCAAAAACTAACACTAGATTACAAAGAAAGGAAGGAGGAAAGAAAGGAAGAGAGAAAACATTGCTGAGATTTATCAGTGTGCTGAAGAGCACAGGGATGCTCTGTGGCCTTTCTGAGCATCCCTGGGCTTTGTTACTAGCTCCTCGCTGATACAAAGGTTATCTCCACTAATCTCCTGTGATGTATATCCACATAGCTCACATACCTGAGATAATGAGAACTTCATTTGTAAACAGATTATTTTTTCCTTAAGTTCAGCAGATTTTTTTTTTGACAGTTTAAAAAGGAAAAGATTGCATCAAGGAGGAAAAGGTATTTTTAATATAGTTTGTTCTATGAAATATGCTGCTTTGGTGTCTTCTTTGGGAGATGTTATGTAGTGAATTGGTTGAGACTGATATTATTATTAACAGAATCTCATTAAATGGGTGGCCAGAACTCTCTTACTCTTTTTGTGATTCTTAAAAGCCCTCTATTAGTCAAAGGTAGAAGCTAAAGATAAGCCAAATATATGCAATGGACCACATATTGCCATTTCTTCTTGTTCTGTTACACTGTGAATTTCGTTTAGCTGTCTGTTTGGCTATTCCTGTAGTGTTCTGGTCTTGTGAAAATCTTGTGTTTTGGTAAGGGACAAAAGCTTGTCAGCACAGCTTAAGGTGTGTCATTTACTAATTTATAGCTTGTATGTCATTGTGACCCAAATGGTAATTGGGAAGATTAGAGGTGTGTTCTTAAAAAGTGTTCCGCAGGTTGGGAATTCTATCTCTCTTTCCATCTCTCTCTTTCCATCTCTCTCTTTCCATCTCTCTCTTTCCATCTCTCTCTTTTCTTCTCTCTCTTTTCTTCTCTCTCTTTCCTTACTCAGTTCTGAGTACTTGGGATTGGCAGTCTGAAAATGTTTTGATCACCCTTCAAAACCATAAAAATATATTTAACTATCAAAATGTACAATATGTGCCTCAGGTCTCCTCAGCAAAATACCAGGATTTGTTTCATTGTTTTTATCACTGAGCATGAAATCTAGATGAGTAACTGCAAAGCAGTGATCTTCCAAGGTTTGAGAGAAGCCATGTTTCATGTCCTAAAGAAATGGGAGTTTAAAAGCAAAGGAAGGCTGGACATTCCCTGCTTTTCTGTACAAAGATAACGGGGATTTGTGCCTTGCTGCCCGTGGTGGAGATTCTGGAGGTGCAGCACCATTTGCACAGGTGTACTCTGTACCACCTCTGATACAGCTTCTACAGTTTTGGCATTGCTTTTGTTTTGTTTTCGTTAGTTTCTTGTGGGTTTTTTGTTTGCTTTTATTTTATTATTTTATTTAATTTGGTTTTTATTTTAGCTGTGTTTTTTTTTTTTTTGTTTGTTTGTTTGTTTTGGGGATTTTCAGGGGGTTTTTTTGTGTGCGTGTGTTTTGATGGGTTTTTTTTCTGGTTGGTTTTGTTTTTGAAGCTGGTAACGCTGTTGCTCCTGAAGACAAGATTGGAAAGATGTTTAGAAATTACTAGTGATTTGAAGGCAGAAGGAGCATCTAAAAGAGAAAAAGAACAACTGGAGTCTACATCCTCAACCATGCTAGGTGCTTAAACATTTATCTTCTGCAGAAATATGCAGGAGTGTTAAGAAACCTTATGCTGCTTAAATGATGAGGAGGGACCCTTCTGGTGCAGCACTGCATGAGCTGCGTGGCTGTTCAGATGACCTCCCTCAAACTGAAAACCTCCATGGTCTGAGCTGAAAAGAAGCAGTGCCATCACCAATGCAATGGTTTATCTAATTTTAGCTCTTCAAGAGAGGGAAACAAAGAGCACTTTCAGGTCACGGCGTGCAGCACATAGAGTGCAGTCCCTCGTGGGTCTAATTGAGAAAAGGAACCAGTCTTCTACCTTTGGACTGGCACAGTTCAGTGCAGATTTGGAAAAAATTAATTTTCTCCATATTTCAATAAAGAAATCCAGTATGCTAAAGGAAAACTTTCCATCAGCTTAATCCTTGCTACAGCTGCAGAACTATTCATCTCTTCATTTTCTTACCAGTTCACATATTTTCGGCACTGTTTTTCTCTCCTGTGTTTGTTGATTAATTGCTTGTTAACAGTGTAAGAAAGAAATCTCTTCTACTTTAGTGCAAGCCATACTAAAAATTAAAAAAAAAAAAAAAAAGGGAAAAAGGCATGTTACAATGCATACTATTTCACGAAGAGTTAGTATTTGAAAAACTGAATACATGGTTAGGTGTTTGTTATACTTTTCCTTTTTGAAGTTCAGTCAAGCTCTCCATAAAGGGTTTTCACACTCACTAAGAATTAAAATAAAAACCCAAACCCACCCTTACAAACTCTTATTTTCTTTAACCTGAGAGGATTTTTTCATAAATATGTAAATTTACTTTCTTAGAAACTCTCTGTGCTGTTCTACATTCCATTTACAAATTCAGATTTTGAGTATAAAATTGTTATTCATGCCAGCCTGTTCTTTCCTATAATAATAGGAAAAAGATGCCTTTTTTTTGTTTTTTTATTTTCTAGTGGTTTGCGTTTATTGAAATGCAGTACAGATAATAATTTGTTTTTTCTTTTTATTTTAAAGCCTTGAAGAAGGAAGATAGCAGCTTTGATGAGGTAGGTTAAATATCTTTGTATCTTACATAGTCCAGGTATGCCTTTAATATGTCTCACTGATGCTAGAAGAAATCCACAGATAGTATTGTTATGATGTACATGTGAATTAATACATGCATATTGCTCAAACATATTTTAATTTTCTGAATAACTACCAGAACAATGTGTTAGTCAATGGGTCTGCATGGAACACTTAGGGTTTGTTTTTTTTGGATGTTGTACAGCTGGATGTTTTAAGAAAAGTGACCATTTAAAGCTGTTCAGTGCTGAGAAATGTTGCATGCAGGGAAAATACTTTATAGAACTTTGCCCATGATAATTCCTGTAACTGTAGGCCTGTACTGTAACAGGCAGGGAAAAAACATCCCTCCTGAGAGAATATCTTATGTAAAGTGCTGCTGCACTGGCTTCTTGCTGAATATGTCAACTGAGAGAGATGCCTATTATTAAATTAAAAAGAAACCCAACCCAAGAGCACAAAACCAACACCTAGTCTATTGCTAAAGCTGATACTTGATTATTCAGTCTAATCAGTTTGGGGTCTTGACCTGTCTGTGATATGATTCGCAAATTAACTTGTAAAATATGCTGCTCATGATTTGTGCTTGAGAGTTCCAGGTCAGTGCAAGTCATCCCACAGAGTAAGTTTATGCAGGAAGAGGTGTAGGCCGTGCTGTGATGACTGGTCATATTGTAGTCAATGCTTGCCTTGTACTGCCACCATAGCTGGAAGCAAATGGAAGTATTTTCATGTGTTGATGTTGTGCTTCTGGCATTTCTTCTTCATTGCCTGCTGTAAGCTTAAATCCTTGGCTGAATGGAGTGAGATAGCTGTTGTGTAATGCCAGATTCTAGAATAAATAAATGATGATGTAATGTCCTGGATTCTGGATCAAATCAGACTCCATCTCTTTCTAAACAGATCACACTGATGCTCAAATACAGCAGTAAGCATATAAATATTTCATGATTTTCTGACATGCATTGCAAAAGCTGTAACTCGCCTTGACCCCTCTCAGTTCTGCAGTGAAGGTCATGGCTTGGGCTCTCTTTTCAAGAACTCTGTTGCATCGTGCAGTGGTCCTGACTATTTGGTCCTGACTATTTTATTTCTCTTGTAACTCTCATGGAACTTGATTCCACCCTAAAAGTTACACCTGTGCAAATACGTGCAGATATGTGCTTAGTAAACTCTGAATTCTTGTTCTACAAATCTGGTCTGGTTCTGTTCAGTATTTTCTTCTGAAGGCTGCAGTGGTATATCTGTGCTATAACCTGCTCAGTAAGTAGTAATACCTTGTATTAAATTTGACTCAGAATTTAGAAGGATATATTAAAAAGCACTGTCGTATGAAGATGGCCGTTCTTCTGTCCCCTTCCCTTCCCCAGGATTGTTTATCTGCAGGTTGCATTTATTTTCTTTAAACCTTGTTTTCTGCTTTAACAGGAGACAACTTGAGCAAATTTTTGTTTAAATTCAAGGGGGTTGGGGGAGAAATAATCTTTCAAATATGTTTTTAATGGAATCTGACAGATTGTTGCAATGAGCTACTGCAGAGGCAGTAAGGGACATCTAGTGGGAAGGGTACACAAAAGAATTTTCTTCCATTTCCTGTTAATATGGAAGAGCTTGATGAGACATTTGCATCCACTGGTTCCATAGTTTTAGGTGTCATTTCTTAGAAGAAAGAAAAGTGTGTTGAGATTTTATGTTGTCCTTATTATCTCTTCAAATTCTACACAGTTCTTGGTGATTTTCTAGCCTAAAGTGTGAATCAGAGAATGAGCTGTACCAGGTACCACTTAATTCCTTTATTTTCAAACATCCTGCAAATCAGAAGATGAAACAGACGTTGGTAACAATAATGTACCTGATTTAATAACACCTACTTCTGAGGAAGACAGAATCTGTGAGCAGAGGAGTGGGTGCACATATTGGTCTTAGGAGGCCATCCTGAAAAACACTACTAAGACCATTTGATATTAAAAAAAGCAGTCTAGTCTTCTGGCTTGTATATGTAGTGTTGCTATAACAGGGAAACAGTTATGAAGAAAGTTAAGATGACAATAAGTGGGAATATCAGATGGGAATATCAGATAAGGATAGAAGAGAGAGGGAAGTAGTTTTCCAAGCTATCCAAAGCTGTCAGCTTTGTGCCTCCTGCTACAAAAATGAAATAGTCAACTACTGAAACAGAAATTTCATTGAATGAGCAGCACATTCTCCTTGTATGGTTAGTGAAAAGATGCTCTTTCATGTTGCTGACAGACGCTGTGTATCTCTTCTCAGCCTGTGTTTCCCCTTTCCTGAAGGGAGGTTGACCTGTGAAGCAGTGCTTGAACAAGGAGCAACGAGCTTGCAGAGGGACTTTATGCTCTTGACAGGTAGAGGTGGAGGACTCGTGTTTTAGCCTTTCAAGTTGTGACCAGAACACCAGGAGCAGAAGCTGGCCAGCAGGGACCTGAAATGTCTGATGGAGGAGAGAATGTGGCATGAAGAGGAAGATGACCCTTCTAAAGCTGCAAGGTCTGCATTTGCAGCTGGATAGGGTGTCACTGTATTCTGAGTATTGTAGGTGCCACATGAGGTGCTTACTTGTTTGTCTCTCAGGAACTGAGGGGAATAAATTGAGCACTTCAGTGGCTCTTAATTCTACCTGCTTTAATTGCTTGCAGTAGCTGAAAAATGTACAACACTGCAGGAAGGTGTCTGTCTTTGAAGAGAAACTACTGAAAACGAAGATGTCAGACATGATAGGCAGGTGTACCACATAATTGCTTTCTGTCAGTTTTGAAATTAATCTCTCCAGTAAATTAGGACCAAAAGAATCACGAGCAGTGAATCGTGTGATTAAGTTATGTGTTAGAAAATACTTTTATTTGTAGAATTGTTTCAGGGATCTTATTGCTGTGTTTAGTCCTACCCATAAGGTGAGAGCACAACAATAGTGTGAAGCAGTAGTGTAAGATTTCTCACTTTTTAAAACCTGCTCTTGTGTTGCTCTGATTAATTTTTTAAATGAAAAAAACCCAGTTTTCTGTAAGTGATGCTAGCCTTTGCTTTGGTCCAGGAGAGAACACTGAATTAATCCATTTAATGGATTTAGTGGTAGCCTGCTCACCTTGCTAAGATGTTGTGACATCTTCCAGAGACTCATATGAATAAAGGAGTGGATACAGGCCACTTCTACAGTCTTTCATTTAAAGCAGTTATCGTGTGGTTTTGGTTTTTTCCTTTTTAACCTTTAGCCTCTTCCTTTTTGTCATACTGGTCACATTGTGGGAACTGAAACACAGTGTCAGTACGTGCTGAAATCAGTGGGAAGGTTCTCAGTGTTTTCAGTGGTTTGTGGGTTGGTTTCCTCTGTCGTGGAGTATCATGGGAGAGGGGTCTGTTCTTGCCTGTTTTCAGTTTTTTGAGTAAGGCACTTTTTCCCTGTGTCCTTAAATGTACCTTATGTATTCTCTGAAAATGGCAAACTGTGAACCACCCTCCCCCTGCAAAGTAGCTGCCCTGTTTTTCAAAGCAACCAAGTTTCACACTCTGAGTGTAGGCTCTGGCACAGTTAGCATCTGTTTTGTTGTTTTAGGTGAAGCTCTGATTATCTACACTGAATATCATGATAGAAAATGAACACCTCTGAGGAGCAGCACTACATGAAAAAAGCAGTCTAAAAACAAATAAAGGTTCCTTGAGTGAACATTTTGTTTGTGCTTCAGTAGTTTGTCAAAGTTTAGATTAATAATTTCCAACTATGAAGGATTGCTTTGATGTATTTGGACCACTGGTATAACAGGTCCACTCTGCCTTATAATGATTGAACCAATTTATTTTTCATTACAATGTGATCAAGGCCAATAATAAGTGCCTGAATTGTAGCATATTTTTTGGAATAACAGCCAGTGTTGATGTTGTGACTAAACTCATCTCAAGGCTGGTGGTAACCTTCTCCTTTGGTTAGCTGCTTGCTGTTATGATTTGTTTCTAAATTATTGTCAGCAGTCACAAGCTGTTGGTTCTTGTCCTTCTGTTGGTTTCTCCGAGCCCTTAAATAGTTTTTTAAGACCTTCAGTCATATGTGTGCACACTAAATAAATATCAATGTCACAATGAAATCAAAAGAAAATAATCTTCAGACTCAAAATAAACATGAATTTTATTGATTAATGCTTCTTATAGTGAGTTTTATTGCTATTGTTTAGCTGTATTTTAATGTTAATTTTTACTGATATCAGGATATCAGTAAAAGGCCATCTTTAAGGCCGTTTTAAGGCCATCTTTCTTAGGAAACTGGGGTGCTGTGATTGTGCCTGCTGCATGTGAAATGCAGACTGACTTCACCCAGTAACTTTGAAGCTGGCTGACACTAGATGCCTGGATGCTTGCTGGAAAAGCATGTGAGCTGGGGTAGAGATAAGAATCTCCTCTGATGGAAAAGCTGTAATGCAAGTTCTTGTGAGCATATCAGAATGCAGGTGGAGGTGTTATGAATACTCTGACTTCAGCAAAATCCCTAATACTCATCTACTCCTTACTACATGTAGAGTCTCCAACTCTGAGGAAGCCAAATTTCATTTATTTCATTCATGGAACAACTTCTGTGTGTTTGAAGTGGAAGTGTGTGAAAGGGGAGGGAGTTCTGCCAAGTTACTTCTTGATTCTGTAATGTGCTTGCTCTCACAGTCTCTCTCACCCCAAATAAAAAGGCTACTCCCTCTGTGGGATGTTGGCATGAAAAATGTCTTGGTTTAAAGGACACCCGTCTCTGAACCAGAATTTTTGCATAGAGATTATTTTGACTTAGAACAGTTAAAGGAAAGGGTGTAGTTGGAAAAAAGTAAAGCTTTGTAAAGCATGAGAAAGAGGCATTTGAATGCCATAATGCAGGTGGCACATAATACACTAAATGTTTTTACTATTTTATTTCTAATTAGCAGCTTGAGAGAGAAGTGCATGTATGACAGAAAGATAAAAAACCCTTAAAACTGAATTTGGAAAAAAGTGCCAGAAAGGTGTCAAAGCATTTTCTAAATAATACCGGGGAGCTGGGTCAGAAAAACTTCATCTGGTAGTTAGGTTACTTTGCCAAATGTGTACAAAAGTGGTTCAAGTGTCTGGAAAAATGTTTGTTCAGATGTATTGTCACAGAACAAATGAGAGGAAACATAATTCCAGGCAGAAGACAACTCAGTATTGGAAGCTGCTGCTTTTGAAGTGTTACTTGATGCATGACACAGGCAAATATTTTTTTGGTGACAAGGAGGAGGTAAAGGCTTGATAATGTAATCTGATGCAGGAGGACCACCCTCTTGGATTAGAAAGGTCTTTGTGTGTCTGATAAAGATCTTTCCAGACTGGCACCCTTGGGAGGGAAGATGGGTGGGGATGATGTTGTCTCCTGAGCCTGTACGTGACAGAGATTTCCCAGGAGATGATTTGTGTTCCTACAGCTCCTAATTCTGTCTTCTTTTCCCCAGTACTGTCCTCTTACACTTCTGAGCATCTGGTGTTGGTCCAGTGGTTCCCTAGCAGCAGATGGCTTAGACATCCGCTTGCCCAACACATTTTCTGGTCTCTGCATCTCTTTGAGGCCATTCCAACAAAACATGAATCCAAATGTTGTCATAGCTCTTAGGACTGCTGTGTGATGCTAGTGTGTGTGCATCTGTAGCAGAATAGTGCCAGCATTTCAGGTCTTAGAAAGTTGTTCTTATCTGCTTTAAGGGAAAGATTCTTTTTTCTAGATTAGTAATATTATTAGCAATTGTGCTTCAGGTGAGTCTGAGGATGAAGGGCATCAATGGAAGAGAGCAAATACTGCCATTCTGCTAAAGCTTCTTACTGCATCAGCTGTGGGACAGATGTGCTGTCTGTGGGACAGAAGGGATATTGTTCTGTAAAACCCCTGGTTTGTGAGAGTTCTAGTGGCTTAAAAATGCCCAACTCTTGGGCAGCCTTGCACAATTTCTCAGAGAATTTCTAATATTTATATGGTGATCAGGGATTCCTGTCACTTCCCTGTGCTATGTTGCACATGGAAATAAATCAAGTTCTGGAAGGTATGAGACACTTCAGAAACAGATCTAGGTGACCACAATGCAAGCTGGTAAGTAACTGAGAAGTGGCAGGAAAAATGTGGTAAGAAAAACTGACCATGAAATATCTGCTTTGTTTTGCCAATTTCAAGGCTTTGAAGCAAAACCTGAGACCATGTGGAAGGTTTTGAGATTTGCTTGGCAGTGACTCTACCCATTCAGTACAGGAACTTTTCTTAATGTTGGGGCATAGACCTGGCCTTTAGGAGATGAAAGTTTGAGAACCCTCTTTTGTAGCCGAGGAAGAGCTTTAATCTTGGCACATCCCTTAAATCTGTGGAGTGGCAGTGGTTTGAATTGTTGCCTCAGCCATCAGTGTGTTCTGTTGTGTGTTCTGCTGCCTGTTGTGTTTGGTGGAAGTGCATCCTATTAGCTTTTAGAAAGTGTGTAGTGTTTTCATGACCTAAGAAAGTGGTTAAGTGTGAATCTGCTTACTCTCCCTTTTCTCTGCCTTTCCTTCTGTAGAAACTAGATGGAAGAAGGGTTCTTGTGACTAGTTAATATGTCTGTGTCCTTTGCTTAACTTTTCTTTGAAAATGGATGGAGCAAAGGAGCAGAACTTGGTCCGAATCCATGTCTGCAGCAGTGGCTGGTGAGGATTTGGGCAAAATGCTGACATATATAGCTCTGTGATCTGCAGGCAAGCGTTTTAGCTATCAGAGAAACACTGCAAAATGAAGATGAATTTCCAGGCCTACTTCTCTCACTTGTGCATGTGTATTTTGGGATGTTTCTGCTCATCAGATGAGAGGGTGTATGCATTCCAGGAATGTGGATTCTGAATGTTAGCTATTATTATTCTGATCAAGTATGCTTACATGTTAATCCTGCTGTTTATTTTCTTGGGACATACAGGATATAGTAATTTATTGATAGATTAAATAGAGTAACAAAGCATAATATGCTATATGTGGGATCCATACCTTCTTGTTCTTGGCCTTGTGGGAAATCTCTTGATTGTGAGGCAAGAAATAATCATGTCACTTCCTTGATAGGTCTGTCTCTTCCCTCTACTTTGTTCTTAGACATTATTGCTTTTGTTCATTTTTTCTTCCAAGCCACACTACAAACAGACATATGACTGTATCTAAACCTTTTTCTCATGAAGGGATCTAAATGAAAATTATCAGTCTACATTTTAACTTTCCTGAGAAATTCTGCATGTTTGCTGCCTCATCTGCTGTGTGCCACAATATTGCTGACAGCCATGTATTTGCAGGATCTCATCCACAGTAATCAAAGTTCGCAGTCAATTGACATCTCTTGTTAATTATTTGGAAGGGATAAGAAAAAAGAGATTACAGGCTTATTCAAACAAAATGGATTTTATGTACACAAAACAATGTAATTTTGATGATATTAAGGCTTAAATAAATTGTTATTGCCTTACACCTCTCTTTCTATATATTCTGGAATTTATCTTTTTCCCCTTCCAGCAAACTTTACTTCTAAGCTAGTTGAATCAGAGTCCTGCTAGTACTTCTTATGTTCATTTCAGGTATGGAAATTCTCCTTATCAGGTTTAAAAATTCAAACTTGAATATTACAGGTTATTTAAATATGAAATATTGGCAGTAATTGAATAAGTAAAAATAAATGTGAATGCTGCTGAAGACAATGATAAATGATGGAAGCAGGACTGCTGAGAGAACACATAATGCATTATAACCAATTCTAAGTAATAACTGGAATTGATTGTGTTTTGGGCCCTCTGAGGGCCCAAACTTCACTTGAATTAAGTTATTATTACTTCACTTGAATTAAGTTTTTCGATGGAATCCACGTGTTCATCATAAGTTTTGAGAAATAAAAACATTACTTGCTTTGGAAAATGTTCACTGATGTGCCAACCCAGGAAATCCAGTGGCTTACAATATTTTTCTTATTGCCACGTACTCAGCAGGGCTCTTCTTTGCATGTGAACTTCTTTGATAGCTCACTTATACAAAAAGGTGTTCCTCCATACATACGTGTTTGAGGCATTGTCCTGTTTCTTTTAGGGAAGGTAAACTTCTTGTCGCCAGTGGATTATTATTGTACACAATCACACTCAGCACCATTTTTTAAAATGGATCTTTACCTTCCTTTTTCTCCACTGAGATGCACATTGAGACTCAGGCACGGTGATCCTGAAACTGCACCTGAGGGTGGCTTCGTGCTGTTCTTGGCCTTATTTTCTGTCGTCTGTCTTGAAAATTCTACACTGAAGGAATTTCTCTGAGGTCACTTGCTGTGATCTGTTAGGTCAGATATGCCCTTCAGCTTTGAGATCTGGATGAACTTTTCATTATGCCAAATATGTTGTAAGAAGTAGTGCAGAGGATGCATATTTTGGCTTATTTTTCTTAAATACTGTTTCAGATGAAGAATTCTTCCTTTCTGTATTGTTAGAAGCAGAACATGTTGAAATTCATAGAGAGCTTAATCATTAATTATTTTTATCTTTATCTCTCCATTAGCAGTTATTGTTGCTTTCTGACTGAGAAACACGATCTGTTTCTGACAGAGGAACAGTCTCTGTTTCTGACAGAGAAACAAGATCTTCACTTGTTACTTTTTTTGGAAGTTGTTCTATTAATTTTGGTTGTTTTGTTTCATCTTTCTTTTTTTGGAAAACTACTTATGCAGACATCTATCCCATCCTCCTACGGGATCAGTATGTCCATCCTTTTCTTTATCTTTTGTAATTGGTGGTCCCCTTATAACAATTTCTGGTTTCATTTTAGTTATTTCCTTTTAACCAATATGGTGACAAAAGCTGCATCACAGTTCAAGCACAGTGCACTTAGCTGTTGGTTACTTAGGCACAGATATGCTTCTTTGATTTCCTCTTTTTGCTTTCCTGTTTGTGCCTCTTTTCATTTATAGCTTAGTCTCGGTGCAGTTATCTACCTTCACCCTGTGCCTTTATGCTGTTTGTCCTGTTCTTAAACTGGTGTTGTCACCTTGTCCGTGGTGACCAGGATGTTCTGAAGTCCTTGCCAGATGTTGAGTCAGCTGCAGGGAAGCCCAGCCAGGGTGGAAGCTCCTGTCCTGAGTGGAGTGGGCAGGGAAGGGAGGGAGCACCTGTGGGCTGCTGAAGGCTTCTGGCGCTGGCAGACGCTGGCAGAAGCCATGCAAAGTGTGACTCAGTAGCTCTCATTTATTTGTTGGCCTTCTAAAGAGACAGATTTATTAAATTATCTCCAACCTGCTCTCCTTTGTCCATGCCAATTATTGATGCAGTTTTACAGTTAAAAAATAGCAATCCATGCTTGCGCAGAAAAAGGTTTTTTAGCTTATCCATGCAAAGAATGATGCCAGTTGCATTTGTGAAATTCATTATCATTCTTACCATGTCCTGGCTTGTTCAGATGTGGGAAGTCTCTCATGACTGCAGGTTTGCTTGGTTTGGAGAGAAAAAAGATTTTTTTCTTAAAAAAAAATAAAGAAAAAAGCAGTGATGATTTATTTTAGCTTTTCATGCACAGAGAGGAACCAGATAGAAACAGGATGTTTGTTAGAGGCATCTCCTGATGACCTTGGAGATGCACAGAATTCCAGAAACTAGAGGACAGCATCTGGAGAAATACTTGAGTGGTTGTTTTTTTCCCCACTTGTTTAGTTAGTTATTACTCTGGTATGGCTCATTTAAATGTGATTTGTCTGGCCGTCATCAAATCATGACAGAAGCTCAGAGAAGATGAAGGGAAATGCCTAATTTGCTTGCCCTTGGAAAAGATATGCTGTAGCACTTCAGGACTTCTTTCTGTTCAAATCAGTAAGAAAATGGTATTTTTATCTTTGAAAGTAAATTTGCAGTATCTAAGCAGTTATGAGTTAGACTGCATATATTTTTTTATATCTTAAGAACAGGTTTTTTTCAGTGGTGTGAGAGAATGCTTAGTCATGCATTTTATATGGACATAGGCTCAAACTATGTGATGATATTCAACAACACAAAACTATGATATTCAATAAAATGTTTCTTCAAAAGTAAAAAAAAGTTATGAAAGAAAATTCCGACATATTTGAACGAATACTGTCATGGAACACAAGAATCCTTTTCTTAAAGTTCTGTCTTACACACTAATTTCAACAGTGTTTTAACTGGGATGCTCTGGTAGGTTTATTCCCAGCACTAATTATTTCATTCACCCACAGGTGGGGCAGAAATGATGCAGACTTTTACAGTCAAAGTGATGTTTCATTTTGGCATTGTCAGTTAGGCTTCAGAGAGGACACCAGTGTGAAGCCAGTCCCCTGGGACTCAGCAGAGCTCAGGAGCATATTTAATACTCATTGCTGAGGAGGTGATTTCAAGAGGCCTCTGGGGTTCAGTGGTGATGCAAGACTTCGGAGCAGATATTCTACTGTGAGTGGATCCTTATCTTGGGTTTACTTTATTATAAATTTTGGGAGAATGCCACGGCTATCTTCCTTGTTCAGTTTCTATTGCTTGTGAAAATCAGAGAGAGGGCTTCTTGGAGAGGAGGGTGAAAAATTGAAAATGTCATTCTTTTTCCTTGTGCCAAAGAACATAGATGGAATATGAGATATTGAGTTGGAATATATTAGTTACAATTTGAGTTTGCTTCTTAGCCTTCTTCGAGATTTGAAACAGGTAATTAATCAGGAAGAAATTGGATTAAACTGCCATCATTCACAACAGCACCATTTTGCCTCAGGACCACGTAACTTGTGCTCATGGTGGGTCACTAATGGTATGAGCCTCAGTGTGAGAGACAACAACATCCAGAGTGACCCCCATGTCACTCACCATGGCCTTTAGCTGGGTACAGGATGGAATTTTGCCTGGAGTATTAAAAGAGGCTCAGTCTCCAAGTTCAGACCACACTGTTTATTAAAACCTATTGCGTTGGGAACTGACCAGCTTTGCAGAAAAGAACCTGGGGGTCCTGGTGGACATGAAGTTGAATGTGAGCTTGCAACGTGCCCTTGCTGTGAAGGTGAGTGCTGGTATCCTGGGGTGCACTGGGAGGAGTGCTGCCAGCAGGTAAGGGGAGGTGCTCCCTTCCTTCCACACAGCACTGATGAGGCCACACCTGCTGTACAGGTAGTTCTGGGCTCCTCAGTGCAAGAAAGACATGAAGAAGAGCCACTAAAGTGATTAAGGGACTGAAGCATCTCCTGTGAGGAACGAAGAGAACTGGGACTGTTCAGCCTGGAGAAGAGAAGGAGCAGTGGGGGATCTTACCAATGAAGGGAGGATGTAGAGGAGACAAAGTCAGCCTCTTCTCAGTGGTGCCACATGGCAGGACCAGGGGCATGAACTGAGACAGGGAACTGAAAACCTCTGAACATCAGGAAACACATTTTTACTGTGAGAGTGACCTAGGAGAAAGAGAAATTTCCCTTTAAGGTTGTGGAGTCACCATCTGTGGAGGAGCCATCTGGACAACCTGCCCATCCTGTGCACTGTGATTTAGGTGGCCTTGCTTGAGCAGATGGGTTGGACCAGATGACCTGCAGAGGAGCCTTCCAATCTCCACCATTCTGTGACTCAGGAACTTTTTTACAGGCTGCTTTCTTTCTGTGTCTTTTGGAAGCTTTTTGTGGTGCTTGTGTCACATGCAATTTATTTATTGTTAGTTTTTCCATATGTGATCACCTATACTATTCTAATTGTTTCTGTAAGGAGAAGTGATTTGCTTCATCTGTGATTCCATATGGTACATTGCAAATAATTGAGGTCCAGTACGGTAAAGACTGTAAGAGATACTGTTTCAAACCACTTATTTATTAAAGCTTAGAAGAAATATAATTGTGAGGATTCTCTAGAAACAGCTGCAATAAAATATTTATGTTTAGAAACTCCTTCCTATCCACTGCTCATCTGCCAAAGACACCCCTGGAATAGTCCTTCCGTTTCTTTCCCTCCCCAAATCCCAGCACTTGGTACTCCAGAGCAAGCAACACAGAGCTTATTGCTGAGGTTTGAATTTTTTTCCTCTTGCAGGAATCTGTAGTTTTACCTCTTATCAAGTGTTTCCATGAGGAATTACAAAAAAGGGGACTCTTGTGCTGCTTGTTTTCATTAACGTGAGTAAGATGTGTATTTAAGCTTCTCTTCTGCCTGCTCTTCCATGAGGTCAGTTTCAAAAACAAGGGGCTCTGAGGGAATAACCTATCCATGGAAATCACCTGTATTTATGAACCTTTAAAAGAACCACATGCTTCCAACAGAAATAAAGTATCTTTTGCCTGGAATTATCCCTTTGTAGCAAAGTCAGTCATTTTGAGGCTCCAGATTGATTTATCTGGAAAGAGGAAACATTTGCTGCCAAAAAGCATCAGAGCAAAAATAAGTTTCATTGAATAAAGGGAATTCTGCACCATGTCTTGAGTATTCCCTTTGTAAAGGACACTGGGAAGGCTGAAGTGGAAAGTGAAGCACTTTTTTCTGGTTAGTAGTGGGTATAGGCAGTAGGGTGGGAAGGGAGATATTTTTTTTTAACGTGTAGTTCTTCCTCCATAAACCTAGAGAAAGGGGGGAATATCCCATCACACTTACTGCTGCTGTGTGCACTTTTTTACCTCAGTTTTCACATTTACTTCTTCCTTAGATGTGTTTCTAGCTTTATATGGAGTTGTGTGGATCAAATGCAGGCTATTTGAAGCCTCTCAATTCTTGACCTGAAGTGTGGCCTTTAAGTGCTTCTTATGGTGAATTTCTCTGCTTATAGACTTGTTCCTGAAATGTTTCCAGTTCTGCAATTGGCATTAGCGTTAAGAAATATCCTGTGGAAAAAAAAGCTGGGGAACCAGAGTCTAGCCAGAATTACTCATCGCATTGTACCAGCTGTCAACAGGACTCCCAGTTGTAATTTTGGCTTTAACACTTTGTGGTCTAATGCTTGATTTCTAGGAAAGGGTCTGTGAGTTGATGATGGTAGGGCTGTATTCCAAATTTGAAAGGCTGTGTTGTACCTGTAAGTTCTTTGCTTATGCATAAAGCTGCTGTCAACATCAACAAAGCTCAGCTGAACATCCTCTACTTTTGAAAGAGTAGCATGCCTTTATTTTGTTTTTCTGCCTAAGACTAGTGCATGATCACATGTTTTACTATTTTAGTCCTTTCTTTTTTTCAGTTTACCCTTTAAGAGGTGAACTGCCTTATATTAGCTTGCATTTTAGGAATTGCTGTCGTTTTGTAATAGCAGGGTGACGTGCACCTTGCAAACTGGTTTATGAAGCTCTGTCCTGAGCACCAAACTTCTTCAGTAGAAGAGTTCAAAAGATTGTGCTCATTATGCTAGTAAATGGTACCCTTAGGGTCCTGCTTGATCAAGGTGGGGGATGCTTAAAAACTGGGCTATAATTAAGAGTGCAGTAAAACAGATTTATTATTAATTTAAGTTTATAATAGAAGGGAGTAAATTATGTTCACTCTTGCTGCACAGTTTTGGAAAAGAAAAATATGCATTAATAAACAATATGTCTGTCATTAATTAATGGTCCCCTGGAGATGGTTTTCTCCCAAACCAGTTAATTAGTGTGTAAAATACTAAAAAATTAATCCCAAAACTCATAATGAAAAATCAGCTATGGGTTAGTGAATTATGATCATTAAAACAGTTTTTTTTTTCTGTTTGTTTGGTTTTGGTTTTTTTTTTGGTCTTAATGGCCAAAGTTAACAACCAAGACAAATGGAAAACAAAGCACCAATGCTGAGGTGCATTTTGACAATTCTAATTATTGTACTGTGCCACTAAAAGCATCGTAAAGCTCTCTCTAGAATTAATGTGAGCTATAAACTTATTGTGTACTCTAGATTTCAAAATGAGTATTGATTAATATTTTATTTTTTATTACTTAGGAAGATATGGGCAGGGCCTAAATATTAGAGTCCTCAAATTCATCATTCCCTATGTTTTCTGCTATCCTTCTTTAATCTTCTGCCGTGTCTGTTATTTTTCTCCCTTTCCAGATAGAGTGATAAATCTCTTGAATTTGATCATAAAACCACAATTTCAATAACCTGCTGTTCTGGTAACCTAGATGGGGTCAGCATTTTAAGTACCTTTTAATAAGTAGGCTACCATGCATTTCTCAGTTAGATTCATATTATTAGTTACTGATTCCTACATTCTTAGTAAAGCTTTTGTAAAGCATGAAGTGTTCTGTGCTTTGTGTGTTGAGAGATTCACTGGCTTGCAGGGAAACACATAAACTTGTCAAAAATGTGCATACTCATAGAATCAAAGCCTTAATTTGTGAAATGATACTTAATAAGAAAAATGGGCAGGAGGTAGTAATTTTTCATGTTGAAAACAATGGTTATTGCTCAGGTAAATGTTAGCAGCCTTGACTGATTGCTGACAAGAAGTGCAGAAGTGATTAACATGACAATCTACAAATCATGTCATAAATTTTTTTGTCCCTTGCAGCCACGGCAGGTATATAAACTGGTCTTACAGGTTTAGTTTAGCTCCTTTGGAAGAAAAAAAGTGTGCTACAAAAAACTTGGGAGAGAAAATCAAAATTCTTCCATACTTAAGTTTTCTTTATGATGTCTCTATTTAATGCTGCTTCAACCTGATACCTATTTCTTTTATGTTATTAAAGTGAAGCTTTGATGCATGCATAGGTATCTCCCATCATTTTTCTCCCCCACTACTAAGTCGTTTTATGTTATGTTTTAATATGATCAGATGAATTCTTCTTCAGGTTTCTTCTAAGAAAATGAGCTTTCTAACTTAGGCTGCATTTATCTTTGACTGTATATAACTTAAAAAAAAAGGCTGGTTTTAAGGAAGTGTATGTTCAAGAAGTAGCAAAGGGTATTAGAAAAAACCATAATGGCTTTCAGTCTTCTAAGGTAATGAACACAAATATGCTTGCAAGTATAAGGGGAAATTTGTATTTATTCTGAGGCTATACAAAACAGTTGTATCCAAACATGAATGCAAGTACAGAATAAATTAATTTCTGTCTCTACACAATATATTCAAACTACGGATATCCATGTCAGGCAGGTTGGGTCTTGCTCATTGAGTCCTGTCTTTATTTGTTGTAGCTGGTATAAACTTTACCATCTTTACTTGATATAAATGATTTCCCTCATGCTAACCGGAGGGATTTGAGAGAGGAAGCTAGCAGCTATGTTGCTAGTGTGTTGTCAGCTTTTCTAGATGGTAGACATGCTGCCCTGCTCCTTCTCTGATTTTAAACTGACACTTTGAAAGACTTGTGGAGGTGATAGAAGAGGGAGTCAAGGATGTATTTTCCTTTGCATGCCTTTACAGGAGGTGTCACTGTTTTCTTTGCTCTCTCTTCTGTAATCTTTCAAGGTGCCCTCTGGAATCCTTCTTGGAAAGGCTTTGCTCGAGCTGGACAACTCAAGCAGGGCAGTTATGGGACAGCTATGTTGTAAGGAGAAAGCAAATAGAGTAGGATTGTTAAGCCTGGAAAAGACCACCAAGGAGAATTATGACAGACACACAAAACTATGTATGATGTGGACAAGTTGAGTAAAAAAAGAATTAAGCAGACAGAGGGAAGTTTTCTGTGGAGAGCTCCTTGAACTGACCTCATTGCCTCACGTTGCTGTCTCTGCCTTCCTGCAGGAAAGGGGCTTCAGGACTGGTGAAAGCCTTGGCAGGGCTTGGGGTGGGCGTGAGTTTTTCCCCAAGATGTGGAACAGTGAAACGTGTCTGGGGGAAACAGAGCACATGTTGAAGGAGAGGACAAATGGAAAACATCTGGAGGTGACTCTCACTGGAAGGGTATGTGCTCTCCCTCAACAGAAACCACAGAGCTTATCTATTGAGAGAGACAGAAAGCACACTGGCTGAGTGGTTTCATCCAATATTGGCATTTTTATGTTTGGAGCTAGGGGCACATAAAAATCACAGTGGTAATGTTTCTTAGGGGTAATTTTGTTAAACAATGCTACTTTTGCTGGCAAAACTCCAGGTGTAGTCTTGGCTTTGTATTGGTTCATCTTTTACAGTTTCTCATTTATCTTACTCAAATGCCTGGCATAAAGAAAAGAGAAGAAAATAATTCTTTTTGCAGAAATGAGTTGTTTCTTACAAAAGAGCTGGAGCTGCTGACAAATCCATCATAGAATAGCCTGGAGATAGTAAAGAGAAGAACAGTGAAGGAAAACTGAAGTATAGTGAAGGATCTGGGTGTTTTCTAGGGAGGGGAAGATGTCTTATTACTTACACAGTATTCAAAATGTGACTTCATATTCAGGCAACACATTCTCTAGAGATTTTACAAACTCCACAAAAATGCTAATGAAAAGCAAGTGTTTTATTATGAAGTTGTCTTCTTTCTGCCTTCTTGAATTCTTAAATATTTTAACATAGCTTACAACTAAACTGTTTTCTATTTAGCTTCTATTTGCATTCCTAGACAGAATAGTTTCACCTTACCACTTGGATTTCCTGTGCAGTATTTCCAAATGGGACCACAGGGACTTGTTGCTTTAATTTGTTTGTATTCTGTTTCCTGCTAGTTTGGATATCTCTGTGGGCATTTTTCTTGTGCATGTGTGCTCTTTTGTTTAACATCAGGGCAGAGTTGTGAATAAAGGCTCCTTTACTTCTTTTAGAAGTGTAGTAGGCCTTAATTTTGAGCTGCAAAATAAACATCTTATCTATTCTTCAAAGTACTGAGATTTCAGATCCTTTTTTTGTCTGTAACAGGATGAGAGGCCAACTCTCCTCTTCTTAAAGAAGATCCAGCCCACTCTAGACAAGCTGATAGTGTTTCAGCATGTGTATCGCACAGCCCAGCTGCATTTTGTGATCACCAGATAATATTCTCTTTTACGGAGATGAGTTGACAGCTAGGTCCAGTTTTGGTTCTAAAAAATCTTTTCTTAATGGCATCTTTCCAGAGAAACCATTATGCTTTTGCAAAAAAGTGGAAAATTTTTGACCAGCCTAATTTTCTGGCGTTTTTTATTTCTTGACTTGATACATGATAATGCTTTATATTTAATAAAGATTATGTATAACTTTTGCCATAGTTTTTAAGGTTGTGCTTATCATCATCTGTATTTCGAAATCTTTTGTGTATAAGAGTTCAGTTATCTTGCTTGTAGCTCTCACAGTAATATACCACAGGCTATTGTATACGCCAGCTTCATTTTTCTGCTTTCTCTCTCTATTTTTGTGGAATCAGTTTCATTTCCTCTTTTGTTATGTTGGTGCTTATGCTTCAGAGTACCCCTTGAGTCAAATTAGCAATTTTTTTTCATTTTATTTTCACTCTGTAGAGGTTTTGCAGTGGTGGTGCAGTTTGTGCTTCCATTGTTTGGGGTCTGACAGCCCTGTCATTAAACTTCAACATTTCCATGAGCTCATAAATATGCAGTAGAACACCTCTGTGTGGAAAAGTGGCATACAAAAAGTTCATCTGAAAGAAAATACTTCAGTTATAAGAAACCTCAGTAGATTGTTTTGTCTAGTCTCCCATTTGAATATTTTAGAAAATAATATTGTTTTGTCTAGTCTCCCATTTGAATATTTTAGAAAATAATAGTTTAGAAAATACCTAAAAAACAAGGGAGGCTGGAGGATTTGTAGTTTTGCTCTGAATTTATGGAAATACAGAAGTCCAAAATACTAGCCAATATTCTCTCCTTAATAATGTCATTTTTTTCCTTCCAAAAATAAAGATGAAAAAAAAAAGAATAGGATGTACACTTCTGCTGACAGGCAGCCTCTTTCCACAGAAAAGTTATAACTTACAGTTGTAGCCCATATTTACATAACACTGGAACAGAAACTGTAGTTACAGTATTATTGGGAAGAGACTTGCTCTGTTTTGTTCCTGGTTGTTTAAGCACTAAAATGTATTTAAAGTACCTGCAGCACTTCCTAAAGGTGCTCTGCACAACAGCTTCCGTTCACAGAGATGTTTCCTGGTAATCCAGGGTTCTGAACCCTGAAAGATGGGAATTCTGAAAGTACTTTACAGTACAGAATCTCTTTTTATTCTTAAGTATGCCCACATGAGCTTGCTGTTGTATTAAACACTTTGTTTTCATAGAGTTTGAGAATATGATACTTCTGCTATTTCATTTCAGCAAGCGATGAGTGTTTAAGTCTGTAACAGGCATTTATTTTAAGCAGCATGATAACTTCACATTTCACAAATATTTCACATTAGAGCTTATTAGTCAAGACCTTATATGGTGGGTTTAACTCAGAAAGCAACTAAACACCTACCATCCCCTCCCTCCCATCCTCCTTCTCCTGCTCCTTGCAGTGGGATAAGAATTGGAAGAGTAAAAGCAAGAAAACCTTGTGAGTTGAGATAAAGACTATTTAACAAGTGAAGAAAACCCACAAGTGATACAAAGGCAGCCACTCACCACCTCCCACAGGTAGACTGATCCCAACCAGTCTCTGAGCAGCAGCCACCTTGGAAAGTTCAACCCCCAGTTTTTTGGCTTGTCATCATGTTATGTGTCACAGAATATCCCTTTGGTCACTTTGGGTCAGCTGTGTCCTTGCCCACCCTCAGCCTGCATCATGGGGGCAGTGTGAGAGGCAGGGAAGGTCTGGAGTCTGTGCAAGCGCCAGCAGCAGCAGAAGCATTGCAGCACTGCTGTGTTACCTCTTCTGCTGTGGTCATAAATACAAACACCAGATGGGCTGCTGTGAGGAAAACCAGCTCCAGGCACCAGGGGCAGCACACGTTACCTTGTTGCTCAGTTTAGGTTGCTACAGACAGCAGCACTTAAATGCTTTGGAAGGGCATTAACCTTGGCTCTGCAGTACTCTGGGGGCTGGAGCTCCTGCTCTGGTGGCTCTGAGGGCACCATGTTTCCCAGAACAGCTGGGGTTTATGAAAGAAATGTTTTCTGCTGTTCCTGTTAAGTGAATAATGATACCAAATGGCATTGAACTGTCTGGTGGCACCAGAAAACCTCTGATAATGACTGCTGTTTCTTAATACATTTTATATTAAACTTACAAGGAAAGGAATACACTGATGTCATGACAGATGTGTGTAAGATTTTTTTATATCTTCTGGATATAAAAAATCATTTGAGATCACACCTCTGGATTGTGTTTCATGATGTGACTTGGAAGTTTGCTGGATCTTATCTTTGTTAAGCTGGTTTTGTTAGCATGAGTGGTATGTAGTATTTTACTTCACATCTTTGTGGGATTTCCTTGCTGGGAGAGGACAGTCTGGAGGAAAGGTCTCAGGACAGTGAATCCATCAGGAACAGCATCCTAGTTTCCTTTCATTTGTCTAGCAAAGACACATTGTCCAGGACCTCTGTAGCTGTTTACAGATCAAAAAAGAAACAGTTGATCCATTCATGCCTTCTGGCATAAAGGCATCTCACGTCTTACCCTCATATCTGCCTGTTTTCCCAGCAGATTCTGATGTGCTGAATAACTTCCATTCAACAGAGACTGCCCAAAGAACATGCACAGCCATTGATATGGAGAGTGCCATAAAGGGGAAACGAGAGTATATTGTTTAGAAACATCTGCCAGAGATAAAGGGAAGAGATCGGAAGAGCGTCG
>JAYDZK010000113.1:22851609-22874713 GCA_034509185.1 Euphonia xanthogaster
TATCAGCCACAGTGCGGCCAGCAGGAGCAGGGCAGTGACTGTCCCCCTGCACTTGGCACCAGTGAGGCTGCACCTCAAATACTGGGCTCAGTTGTGGTACATTGAAATGATGTCCAGAGAAAGGCAACTAAGCTGGGAGAGGGTCTGGAGCACAAGACTGATGAGGAGCAGCTGAGGGAGCTGGGGGTGTTTCGCCTGGAGAAAAGGAGGCTCAGGGAAGATGTCATTGCTCTGTACTACTGCCTGAAAGAGGTTGTGGCCAGGTGCAGGCAGCCCCTCACTCCTGGTAACAAGTGGGCAGGATGAGAGGAAATGACCTCAAGTTGCACCAGGGGAGGTTTAGACTGCTTGTTAGGAAAAATTCTTCAGATAAAAGGGTTATCAAGCATTAGAACAGGTTGCCCAAGGAAGTGGTTGAATCACCATCCCTGAAGGTACTAAAAGATGCAAAAAGAGTAAATGTAAAAAAAACCCCAACCCATTAAAAAGACTTAAAAGTGTAGATGTAATGCCTCGGGGCATGGTTTAGTGGTGGCCTTTGCAGTCTTAGGTTAACAGTTGGAATGGATGGTCCTAAAGTTCTTTTCCAACCAAATTATTCTATGATTAGACGATTCTATATCCTAATTTTTGCAGTAAAGATTTAGCCAAACTTACTTCATTTTTTTTATACTGGAAATTTTGATGTTGAGTATCCCCTTTTTGAAAGGCCTTCTTTGCATGAAATTTGATTCTCACAACCTCTATTCATGCTCTGTTACATTGGGTGTTTTAATACATTAAAATTCACAAAGACAGCTAGATAATAAAAATAGAGTAGTCAGAAGAAAATTTAAAAGGCTGTTTCTTAATCTATTCTTAATCTAATTCAAAACAAACTGAAACAGTTCTTTCAATGGATCAACTTTCACTTGTACTAGGCTTCTTTAGTGCAGTAGAATGTTAGTGCAGTCTATTGTGGGAGAAGTGACTTCAGATTGGAGGATATTACATTAAAATATGGGCAAGCAAATGAGTTCTCTTTGATTTTTATTTTTGTGGTAGTTTAACACTGGCTGGAAATTAAACTCCAAATAAGCCAGTCCCCTTTCTCCTGCCCCTTCTGATAAGAGAGGGACAAAGGCAGAGAATATGGGTTGAGATAACAATTTTCTGGAAGCACAAAGCAGTGGAATAAGAAATGCGTGGTAGCAGCAGCAATATTAAGAACAAAAGTATGCAAAAGAGAAGGTGCTTTACACACAAAAGGCGTTCACCACCTCAATTTAGTTCCATGTGGCAGCCAGGACAAAGACAGGATTGTGGCCACTTCCTGTGGCTGACTCTCCCTGTCCCTGAGCCCAAGACAACAGCAAGCAATGTCAGACAAAGGGGAGACTGTCCACATCTCACCATGCCACCCCTTTGGATGCTGGAATTGATTCCACCCAGCAGCCATGGCTGTGGCTGCTTTTGCCCGCTCTGCCTGGCTCCCTTCAGCTCAGGCTGGCTCAGGCTGGACCCAGCTGGGCTCAGGCTCGACTCCAGCTCCTGGTTCCACGTGGTGTGGGAAACCAGAGCCTCTTCTCAGCGCCTGTCAGAGGAACGGGTGGGGCATGGCATCCTTGGCTGAGGATGGAGTCCACAGGGCAGAGCCTGACCTGTCTGCTGGAGAGAAGGAGGCTGAAGGGTGCACTTCCAGGGCTGCGCTCAGCTTTTCTTTCCCCTGAGACCAAGCCCTCTGGTGATGATGTGGGTGGTATAAAATAGCAGTATAGCCATGCCCACAGTGCTAAGCTCTGCCCCTTCTCTGCAGACAGGACAATTTCTTACATTGAAGGCTCTCGCTACGAAATGTGACCGTCGTTGCTTAACTTTAAAGTAGATCACTGCTTAAAAGTCACTGCTCCTGGTAATTCTGTTGTCCAAGAAGAATATTAGCTTCTGTTTTACAAATTGTCTCGAAGTAGTCAGTTTCTTTTGTAAAGCTGTTCCTTCTGTGCTTAGCACCAGCAAGAGGCTGAAGGAAAACCCACCTCTCTGTGTCTGTGTTCAATACAGTACAATCATGTTCAGCAAATATTTGAAGACCATTGTATATGGTGTGTGAAACCAGAAGAAGTAGATCAATACTAAGCAAGCTGTTTCCTACAAAATATTTATACAAATAGAATTGAAGTGGATGTGGAATTAATTTATTATTCATACAGGATCAGGGAGAATTTTCTGCCTACACTGTAATTCTGAGAACTGAATACTGCAGTTGAATAAAGGATTAAAAAATTTAAAGGAAATGGGAGCCTCAAGTTTTTGTTTTTTTTCTGTGATGTATTGGGAAGGATAAAAATGTCCAACTCCAAACTATTATGTTACCACCTGAGCAAATGACACACTAACTCATGATCAATAAACCTCCCCTTGCCACCAAGATCCCTTGGCAATGGTAGGAGGCAACAGCTGGATTCTGAATGGTTTTGTACAAACTGGAAAACTAGAAAAGCCTAATTTCCCCTAATGGTCACTCTGGGCATGGGATTGTGCTGTAAAATTGTGGTTAGTGGGGATCTGAAGAGCTCTGCTGGTCCCTTCCATTCAAGTGGAAAAAGTCTTTCTCCTTCCCTGAATTTTTTTTAATTTTGGTACAAAACATTTTTGACATGCCAAAATATAATATACTTGCAAGGGTTGGCAATTGTTTTTTAAAGAATATTTTAGGACTACAGTGAGCCTGAATGCTTTTGAACAAATTAGTTTCCAGTAGTTGTGTCCAACCCAAAACTGATTCCAGAGCTTTGCTCTGGGAGTCCTTACTGCCTGTTGTACTGCAATATACACAGCATTCAAGCTGTTTCATAATTAAGTACCTTCTCTTGACTGTGTATGCAAAATAAATTTTAGCAGTACACTCAATAAAGAAAGTTTAGATGAAATGGATGTGTGAAAAACTGTCTTACTGTGAATGAAGTAAATATTAGTGCAGCAGATCTTTGTAATATCTTTAACTTGTTTAACTCTGAAGACTAAAATATGCCTTCTAACCAAAGATTTGCCAATGTATTTTTCATTTACCTTGGTTTTTTCCTCAGTTTTGTAAAACAATGCAGGTTCTCTGCCAGCAAGAAGTGTGTGTCTATTGCTTCATAAAATGGAAGCAGGTTGAGATCTCTCAACAAACAGCTCCAACTATTTATTAAATTATTTTAGATAACTGCAGATGAATTATTTAATACAGCATATCCCTTTTTATAAATTAAAGTGAATGAACCAGTAAGTCTTATGTGCATCTTCTTGTTCTATTTCTGTCTTCCCATCCTTTCATCCCCACACGAATCCTAATTCTCTCACTCCCCTTTCAAAATGCCCTTTGTTTCCTTCTCTCTTTCTGCACATCTGGTTGTCCTGCTCTTCCCCCTTCCCCCCTCCAACTTGATAGTCTCATTTTTAAAGCTTTGTTCTGCAAAGTACATAATTAAGCAGTAAGACATGACAGGGCATGAATATCGTTGTATTAATTGAGGGGGGAGAGGGAAACCGAAAGAAAACTACAGAGAAACAATACCAGCTGGCACTCCATGGGTGTATAATTTGCAATTCATTTAGGAGAAAGCTCATCCACGGGGTGGAATTTTCACTGGAAAGTGATGGCCAAGACCATGTACCAAAGGGATGCTTCTCAGACAGGAGCTTTGCTTTGCACTTGGGGCAGCCTCACGGCTGCAACTCTCTCTCCTTAGACTGCTCTGATCTCTGCTGCTGGCCTTTTGTGACCAAGGGGGCTCTGCAGCCAAAAATCTATTAACTGATCCATGGAGATGGATGGCTCTTTTTGATGGCTGTTGCAGTGCAAGTGGCATTTTTGTGCTGAGAAGTAGGTGTTAATAGTATCATTCTGTACTTAGCTAAAGTGACTGTAGCATCTGTCCAGTGCTAGTAATTGTGACAGCTATTTTCACTTGAAAATGTGTGAAGAAAATACTAATGAATAGTTGGCAAGGGCCTGCAAGTGTGAAGTCTCTACTGCCTATCTCTATGTCCAAGTGGTGTGCAGTAAACTTTGTCTCTGAGGAAGAAGAAAGAGGGCAAATGAAAACTCTTTCCCCTAAGAAAAGAGCAAGCTGGTAGCAGTCACAGCGGGGAGAGCTGGGAGGAGTAACTGTGTGCACAGAGCAACCAGCCCACTGTGCTAAAACTGGAACTGCTTTTTAATTTTCCTTAAATTTGCTGATGTTTTAGTAATTTATACACATCAGAGTGGAAAAAGGAAAGCTGTAGTGGTGTGTGCAGTTGGGCTGGGTCAGATTGAAAGCTTTAAAAAGAAAAATTCGAAATGAATTCCAATGCAATCTCTTTCCTGGACTAGGCCAGTTTGCATTACAAATGCAATCCTGAGTTGAAGTGAATCTATAGAACACGCTTACAGTTATTTGAAGCAACAAGGCTTCTGCAGGTAGATGTAATTGAGAATTAAACACGTAGTTTAACTTTTTCATCTGTGTGCGTGTGTGAGCATAATGATACATCACTGTCCTAGCCTGTGATAATACAAAGTGGTAAGGATCAGAGATGCACTTCATGGCAACTAATAAAGTACAGAACATTTTGTCTGTTTTCTCAGACTTTCATTCCTCCCAGCTACTGACTGGCTTCCAAAAAAAATGCCGAGGCATTGGTCAAGAGTGTTCGAGAAATACAGAGAAGTTATTCAAAAAAATCACATGAAAAATTGCTTCCTCTTCTGTACATTTCGAAGTCTGATGTAAGACATGAAAATATTTAGGTGATCTTGGTTGTTTTCTTGAGGGCACCATCTTTCCATTCATAAACAAAGTGGCAGGCAAATATGCAGCACTAAATGTCGTTTTATTACACAGATGCTGTGCAGCATGTTTATACATAAATGACTTTGCCTCATATATGAAACTAATATATTTGTATATGATTGGCAAAGCTCTGGCCACTAGTTTTAATGAGCTGCTTTTTCATTTGAGAAAGTAGTTTTTAATGTGTGGGGTTTTTTAAAACAAGTTTTGATACTGAAGCATCAGAATGATAGTAAGACCAAAATTCTTGTGGGCAGTTGTGTTGTTCAGAAGAGATTCCAGATAAAACATTCCAGAGTCTTCTGAGTAATTATCCTAGGCCAGAATAGGAACTGGGACCCACTTTGCTTTCATGCCTTCTTTCCTGGCCACTAGAAAAGACAGCCTTGTTCTAATTTTGTCTTGAAAACAAACATAATTCTGTTAACTCCATTCATCCTGTAGACCACCTTACCTCATACAGTAATTTTGACCTTCCAGAATTCCCTACATTATAGTGATTTATTTTTATTTTGCCTTCTCTCTTGGAGGGAGGGCAATATTTTCATCTTCCATGCCAAGGCCTGGTGGCTGCAGCTTGTGTGCTCTGAGATGTACGTGCTTGCAGTTGGTGTACTTGCTTTTGTTCCTCATGAGCTGGGCTTCATTCACTTTTAGGGTTTTTAGAGGCCAGCGATTGGCAACTGTTGAGCAGTGCCTGATGAAGGTACTGAGAATTGAACATGGATACTGCTTTGAAAACTGTTGAACTGATGTTAATTTTGCATTCTGTTTTATACTAGAGCAGCTTTGAGAGGGTTGTCTTGGTCTCTTGGGAGAAATTCTGTCATGAAGATAGATGAGTGTGAAATAGTGAAAACTCAATGAGTGACCCTAGAGTAAAAAGAAGAACTTAGGCTATTTCTTGTGTCTTGTTTTCCTGAAGATGTTGAAGTGTAGGAAACAATGGGGAAGGAAAAAACCATTTTTCACTACATTTTATGGTGCTTCTGCTGCCTGGATTCTGTCACTGTTGCTTTATGGCATACCTTCCACATTTGCATCCAAATTGAGTTAGACCCTTCAGAAACAGGGCAATTAAAAAGAAATTAATACTTACTTTCTTCCCCCAGAGATTTAACTATGCCCACAGCACCATCAAGGACTGGATATTATGGATTTTGACTGAAATGTCATGGAAGAAGAGTGGGAACAAGATGCATTCAGCTGGTCTTGTGACTTCTGATGCTTGATGAAGTTGCAGAGCCCTGTGTATCAATCTGTCTTCCAATTAAGTGTATTTAAACCTTGGGAGGCTCTTGCTGCAGCTCTTATTTCTTTTGTACCAATACTTCCAGTTCCCCCTAAAGACTTTGTTTTTCACCACCCTTAGGTGAGGATACCTTGTTATCCTCACCTGAATAAAGGAGTGTCAGACATCCTCAGAGTCTGCGTGACTCTAAGTAATCGAAAATCAAATTGTTAGACATTTATCCTTCAACTTCTTGTTTCTCATGTCCTCCTTTCCTTCCAGTGCTTTCCTGCATGGTAACATGCTGTTTGATTTCTGTCATGTTTTCCATGTTTTGTCTCACCTCCTCAGAATTTTTATAAGAATTCAAAAATTCTGCTTTATTTTCCCTTTACATTTTAATTATTATATCCCAGGCTTCAGGCTTTGCAGCTTCTTCTTTATAGTGGAGTATTAAAATATCTTGTCAGTTTAATATAGTCTTGGCTTGCATCAAGGAAGTTCCTGCCCAGATTTCCAAAGAGAGAGTGATGGGTAGCTTGCCCTTGTCTTTGACTGCATGAAAAAACCCACATTCTTACTCTGCTTTTGTTGTGTCTTTGTTGCCATAAGAATAATTTTTCATTTGTTATGTGGCAGTACTTCGGTTTTTCAGATGTTAATGGCAATGGAAGTTCTCTCTGCCCTCTCACTTTTTGTCCATGATTCATTTAATTCTATTTTCTTTTTGCCTCGTTATATTAATATATTTAGCGTGTTTTGTACTTATATTTTCATTTATTACATAATAAGAATGTACTTTTTATTCGAGAACTTGATCTCTATTTAAGTCATAAGGTCAAGAAACCCATACACCAAATGTTTATGTTAGTAGAAAAATTGCTAGAATGGGTCATTGTGTTGCAGTATCCTTTAGTTTGTGGAAGACTCTGGTAAACAAGAAGGATTTCAGAGACCACTAGTAAAGAATGAAATATTACTGGAACTGCAAAAAATCTGTGGCAAGCTATGGCAAATTTGATTGCGTTGGGATGGATATGGAAGGATAACTGTTCAAAATAGTAATCAATATGTAAATGTTTGAAGTTGGAAATCAAAAGTACCATAGAGTCAGTGTAAATGCTACAGCTGAGAGAATTCTTATCTGTTTAGACAATTTGGATGAATAATAGTATTTTCCCAAATTATTGGGTTTGGAAGTGCCAGTGCAACATTAACCCAAGTTAATGTGCAGTTGCCGCACAGTGGATCTATTTCCTGGACTGCCAAGTCTGCTCTAACTCCAATGTGATGCCTTGCAACAGGAAAGTAGATTATGGGAGTGCCATATAGAGCTGTGGCAGAAAGCCTAATTCGGATAAGAAATACGGCCCATGGAAGTATGAATTGGAGAAAGAAAATGTGGGTAAAACACAACCTTGTTCTTTGTAAATAGAAGTAGTTTTTGAGTGAAAACTAGAAAATATTTAAAGTTCTTGATTATTTTCTACTGAAAAATCAGCTTCTTTCTCATATGAGCAGAATCATTTAGAAAAGCTGGTGCCACCAGTTTTCATTAAAAAAGGATTTGGCTGGAATAGTTTTATTTTGTGTTTGTATGTGTGTGTTTTCGAGTGGGGGGATGTTGACTGAGGTTGTCTGTGGTGTGGCTGCTTTTCCCAATCACCAAGGAAAAGTAGTGGAGTTTCAGAGTCAGTTTTCTAATGATATTGTGGAGCATTAGCTATTTTTAAAATGTTTAAAAATCAGTTGAGATGGACAATTGTCAGAAATTGTTTCAGTATAGGCAGCTCTTCCCTGAGAAAATCTTGTTTTCCAAGATGTTTAGGGATGAATGTAGATGCTTTCCAACCAGTGGAAGAAACCGAAAGTCTTGCAAGTCTCTAAAGCTGTAAACTATTCCCAGTGCACATAATACAGTGGGCAGAAATTTATGCTTGATCTCAGCTGGTTGTCTGTGCCCTGGAGCATGAAGACTGAGGTTCTTGCAATTTTTAGTCTAGTTACAGAGGCTATTAATCATTATGTTCAATCCCTTCTTGGATACTGCTAAGCTCTTTGTTCAATATGTTCTGAGCTATTGAACCTCACAGGTCAATTACACAGTGTTTATAAAACTAATTCTAGATTTTGACCAGCAATGAAAACATAACCCTCGGTGGGACCAGCTATTGCTTTTTAGTCAATTGTTGTTTTCTCTGTTACATAGGTGAGTGGAAAAACCACATAAAACTGATAAAATATTCAGATTTCATACAGAGGAAAAGGCAGCTAAGTGCAGATGAGCTTTGGAAATTTTTGTAACCCTCTCTTTGTTTCTGTTCAGGTTTCTCAATGGTAATTTTGGGGTTAGTGTTAATTCTTAACAGTCTGTTGACCTCCCATGTCACAATGGGCAGTTTATTCCAGTGGATGGATGTCTGCCACCATTGCAGTGCTGGGATTTTATTCCCTCCATCTGGAGTAGAGTGATGCTCAGCGTGTTTAGGTAGTGTGAAATTTCATTCTTCGCTCCCCAACAAGTGAGGCATATGCCCAGACAGAGACCTGGGATGTGATTCCTCCTGGTTTTTTTTCTTTCTTTCTTTATTCACTGATAATTTCATTAGCTTGATTCTGTTGATGTACTCAAAGAAAAAAAAATAAAAACAAGAAAAAAACCACAACCCCCCAAACAAACAAAAAAATTCAAAACAAAACAAACAAACAAAAAACCTCCCAAACCAGCCCCAACCCAAAACAAAATGCCAAAATATACAGCGAAAATAACTGGACCCCAGTATTTTGTTATATATTCAGTAAATGTCAGGAAACTATAGTTGCTGTTAGGATAGCTGTCAATTTGTAAAAGGTTATCTGCTTCCCAGACAATTTTGTGGACTTGGGCGAAGACCATCTGGAGGAGAAACGGAGCATATCCAATGATTGCAGAGGAGAATCATCACCAGTATCATACTCAATTAATGCAAATGTTCAGCTGCTGAATTGCTGCATAAAAAGCTGACGCAACACCTTGATTTTTACCTTGGGGAAAATTTTAATAAAACATCACCCTGTTCTGGGAATGAAAATTACCTGTCATTAGGAGCATAGGCCAAAACTTACATGTTCTTTCTCTTCTAGGAAGTGTAGTACCTGGCTAATTTGTGTGCTATGCAATGAAAACTTTCTCAGTTGTGTAACATGCATTTCATCATGGTGAGCTGAACAGGCTAGGAATTTTTCCTTCCAAAATTAAAGGTGCTTCTTTTAGGACATATTTTTCTGGCTTGAACAGGCAAATATTACATTTATTCTTTTGAAGTGCTGAGTATTGAGCATCTCTGAATCAGTACTTCCACATGTGGGGAGGGACCTTCCCTTTCTCCTGCCCTCATTTCCCCTGACTGGCCTCTGCAGTGAGACTGTTTGGGAGCTGGCCAGTTTCTGTTCATTATGAAGGAAAGATACCAGACTCACAAAGACTTTCATTTGTAGATACTGAAACCTTTTACAAAGCAAAATAAAAAGTTGTGTACCCTATTTTAGCTAAACAGGGATTATTAGAGCTGCTTTGTGATTTTCTAAGCAAGACAAATGTATACATTCAAATAACTAAGAAATAATGTGGGGATTTTTTCCTGTTAGATTCCAAGTCTCATTTGGAAATCTTTCAAGTGTGAGTAGATGAATTGGACTGAGTAGTCCAGTTAGCATCGTTGTCTTACTCAATACTGTACCCTTTCAACTTCCAGTGAGTTACCAGAAGCACCCTACTGCAGGGACGGTTTTTGCAGCAGTAGAAAGAATTCTCTGGAACTGTATGATAATTCAGGTCAAGAGGGACCCGATGAAATCTCTTGTACAGCCACCCCCTCAAAACATGATCAGCTATGAAATTAGACCAGATTACTCAGAGATTTTTCCAGTTGATCTTGAAAGCCTCCAATGATGGACACTGCACAACCTCTCTGGATAACCTATTCCAATCCTTGGCTGTCAATGAGGTTGAAAAGTTTCTCCTTATGTCCTCTCTTTCATAAAGAAGTTTATGCTTGTTCCTTTTCCTCTCACTATACATTATCATAAAGGGCTCAACTATCTTTTCATAACCCCCTTGTAGGGGAGCTGCTATTGGATTCAACTGAAAATATCTCTTCTCCAGGCTAAGCAAACCTTGGACTGTCATACCCCCTTCACAGGACAAGTTCTGTAGCTCCAAGCCTAGGGTGCTCTCCGTTGAGCTCACGGGTTTGTCAGTGCCTGGTACTGAAGGGCCCCAGACTGGTGTCAGTAATGTAGATTACTGATTACTGATGTTCTGGTGGTCTGAGGGGGCTGAGCAGAGGTGCTGGGTCACATCCCTGGCTCCTGTTCCAGCCACTGACCCCCACTGCTGCTGTGGGCATGGGACTCTGGTGGAGCTTTCATCTGCCACCCTCCTCAGGGTTGTGTCTGCAGATCTGGCCCGTGCACTGACCCACAGTGTTGGAAGGAGGGGACAGCATTTGGGACATCCTTACTCCCAGGTGCTGAACTTTTGTATGTCCTTGTTTTACTGCATGAAGTTTCCATCGGGACATTTCTCCATCCTGTGCAGGTCTTTCTGGATAGCAGCGCTGGATACCAACATCCCACCCCACCAGCTGCAGAGAGTGCACTCTCTGATCTCTTCCAGGTTGTTGATAGGGGTATTAAACAGGGCATGTCCCCAGATGGACCCCTGCAGCACCCCATTTGTTACCAGCTTGCAGGGACAGTTCAACCCATTGGCACAGCTAGCTAAACATTTTTTAGCCCAGCTAGTTGTCTACCCATCTAGAATGTAACATCTTAACTCAAACACAGGAATGCTGTGTGAGACTGTCAAAACCTAGTTAAAGTCAGTGATGTTCACTGCTCTCATGTTGTCCAGAAATCCAGTCAAGATTTGTAGCAGAGCAGACAATTTTGTAATTCAGGCAAGATTTACCCCTGCTGAATCCATGCCACCTGTTGCCAGTCACTTCCCCATTTTTGTGCCTGGAAATGTGCTCCAAAAGGAGCACATGATTTTTCTGAGGACCTAAGTGATTAGTTTGTAGTTCCTTGATTGTCCTTTTGGTCTTTTCCTGAAGAAGAGTACAACAGTCTTTGGTCATTAGGGACCTTTTGCAGTCTCCATTTCTAAGGGGTTTCATGTCACCCAAAAGCTACTTCAGGAACAGGTCAGTACTTAGTTGTCTACTTTGCAGGCATGAATTCTTGCTTCAGGCTGTCTGGAAATGCTTAAAAGAGAAAAAATATCCTTTCACTATTTCTTCTAGAAGTTAAAATATTTTTAGCTTCTTTCAAGTGTGGTTCTTTTGCCCCAGTGCTCTGTTCCTGATAGAAAATGAAGTTTGCATTTATTATGGTGTTTTCAAGTACAGTGAAGGCATTTCCACATTTGTAACATGATTGATAATCTGCTTGTGCATCTAACCACATTATTACCTAGAAACTTCAGAAACTGTTTTGCAGCATGCCTCAGTCTTTTTTTCTATAGCCAGAGTTTGTCAGAGGTGCTGTGGTTGCCATGAACTGTTTAGATGAGGATGCCAGGTGCTAATGCAGGATCGCAGTACTAAGGAAAATTGTAGGGTTCAATGTTTGACGGCATTCCCTGTTCTTGTCCTTGAAGAGGAGGTTGGCTAAGATTCTGGGAAAAATGGTGCTGACTTTATTTTTGGTGCAGAGAAGCTGTTATCTAGATGCCTGATATCAAAGGTGTATGTGCCTTTGAAAATGATTGTGTGTGCTGGATTTTTTTCCTCGCTGTCTGATCTTTCTAGCATCACCTGGATCTTCAGCACCAGTAGCTGGTGTTCTGTCAGAGCTTATTGCAAAGTATGAATCAGAGCCCTTAATGTTTTGTTTGTCTAAAAGAGCAACCTAGATAACATCTGTGTCTGTCCAGCTGTTTTCTTGACTCCAAGCATTACTCATTTGGCTGAACACTTGCTTCACTGACCCTGTTACTCTTAGTAGACTCTGGGGCAGGATTCTGGAATGCCTGAGCAAATATTTTTGGAGATCTTAATCTCTGTTTTGACTAATATGAGCAGTGGCCTTCAGGTATTCCACAAAAGGCTCTTTGTGTGTTGCACAAAAACTGAAAGGTTGGCATTTTAGGTTGGGTCTGTGCAAGACACATAGATTTATCATTACACAAACCATCCCCAGCTCTGCTTTGCCTGGGAAGGATAAGTCTGCCACCATTTGCCTGTGACTCAGCTGCACTGATGATGCAGGTGAGCATCGTGGTGGTGGAGCAGAGGAGCAGCCCTGCTCAAGGAGGTGTGGGTTGTCTCCATGCATGCTGCTCCCCCAGCTCAGCCTTGGGTACCTCATGCTCAGAACCACCTGTTCATGCATCTGAAATGGAGCACCAATAGTTATGTACGTGTGGAATAAAATAAAAATAAGAAACCTAGAATGTATTTTTCTTGTAAATAACTGAATTGAGCTATTTCAGATTTATTAGCACGTGAAGTGGTGTGATGGAACTTCAACAAGAGTGAGGTCACTATTCTGAGAAACAGATGTATAAGCATAAACAATACTTGCAAGTGCAGGTTGTTAAATATGTAGCCTTATCTTTATGTGTATTGTGTACACAATGTGCAATACAGGGATGTGCACAGAGAGCCTTATATACAGATAATAAGCAAATAATACATTATATTCATAACTTCTTTTCCTGTGCTTACTTAGAGAGTAAGAAAATTATTGTAGAACATTCAGTGATACTGATTTCCACTGGGATAAATGATGTATTATAGGAGTACAACTGGAAATTAGGTGATTAAGTAAGCTTTATATTGGCCAGTCTTAAAATACTGCCTGCTGTGGGATTGATGCAAAAATGAAAGTTGTTTCATAATAATATATCATACAAAAACTATTTCAAGAAAGCTCGGTGGAGCAAATTGAGGAAATTTAGAAGAAAAGTATATTTTTTTCCTATTGCATAAAAATCTTTTAGGTTGTATATTTAGACAAATGTTTTGCCTTGTGGGTGGTATTTTATTTGCCAAAATTTATTTTGCAAGTGGCTGACTTCTCTAAAGGCTGTGTGTCAGTAAAAAGGATATTTTTCTTCTTCAGGTCTCTGTTACATGATAGAAACTATAAAAGTGTTTAGAATGCCTTTTGTTTAAGTGGTTGCAGTGTGTCATGCTCTGCTTTTAACTACCAGGGAATAAAGTGTTAATTTTGATGTATGAATGTGGAAAACCTCTGGCCCTTTTTATATGAGCAGTTTCTTTGCTGCTTGTGTTTTGTGGCCACAGTGACTTTCTGGTTCGTTTTCGTGCAGGTTAAAACCTCTTTGGCATCCACAGCAAGGCCCTTCTGCTGGCTGAGTCCAGTTAAAACAAATCTCTTAAACCTTCAGAGTGTAGGATATCAAATTATTCGTTGAAGAATGATTCTTAAATATATTCATGAGGGAAAGAAACTTAATGTTCATTGTTTTCCCTTTCTCTTCCTTAGAAAAAATAATGGAAAAACAGATGTCCACATTTTCTGATCTAAAGGTGAAATTTCCTTATGTGGTGGGGCTCTGTGGCAGCTATTGGTTTTTCCTCTGCAGTCTGCAGGCCTTTAACTCCGGCTGGCTTTTGTCTAATGGCTGATAATGTCACCTTTATGTGAGTTAGGCCGTTTTGAAGTCTTTTTTAAGTCTTGTAGATAAAGAGGGTTCATATATATGGTGCTGAGCTTTGATTTCTCTGATACAACACTGCAGCATCTTTCTTCAAGTGAAACAAGGAAATTGGCATTGGGTGTGTTTTAGGATAAAGCCTTTTTATTCCTGCTTTACTTTAATCCTCAAAGTCTTGGCTTC
Organism: Euphonia xanthogaster; assembly: GCA_034509185.1. NCBI lineage: Eukaryota > Metazoa > Chordata > Aves > Passeriformes > Fringillidae > Euphonia > Euphonia xanthogaster. The sequence goes on from JAYDZK010000113.1 coordinate 22,865,489, forward strand.
AGAGATCTACAGAATCTGACTGCATCCATCTATCAGTCCCCTCCTTGCCAAAAGTGTTGCCTTCCTTTTTAAAATGTATTTCTTTTTTAAAATTATTTTCGGCATTTTTACCTCCACTGCTTTTGTCCCTTGAGCTTTCCTTTAATAAACATCTGCTAAAATTGCTTCCACCCTTTTTAATCTATCCTACTTTTTTTGCTAGTTTTATTGCCATCTGTTTCCCCGTGTTACAGACTAGTGCAGAATGTTCTTGTCCCATGTCAGTCCATTTAACTAAATTAGGGTTCCCAGTTTGTTATGGTTTTCCTATGGCATGCCCTATCAAGTGATAGGTCTCAATAACACGCTTTTGAGCAGGAGACTACATAAGTGACTTGAATCAGTGATTTGGAAGGTGAATATCAAAGGTCTTCAAAAATTTCCTGTCTGCTCTGGGCACAGGGATGCACTGATCCACTGGGATCAACCTAATCCCCTGGGATGCCAGCCATTTGAGTGGGTAAAAGGCAAGCAGAGGGTTTGACTGTGCCAGCTGTGCGGCGGGGAAGCAGCTGGAGCGCTGCCGGGGAGCAGCTGGCAGCACTGGGCAGGGACAGAGGGGCTTCAGAGCCAGACAGGAGTGTAAGCACTTGTCTAGCTGCAGTGGTTAGGGGAAGTGTCTCTGTACTTCCATTATTGACTGATTATGAAAAATGGAGCTCATGTTTTAAGGCTAAGCTCTGATGTGACAAAATGACTAATGCGGAACATAGCTTATTTGGGACTGCAGTGAAATCAGTGGAGCAGTAGAAGATTTTCTCTGTATTTTTGGTGGCATCAAAACATGCCATGGAAAAGTATTTTATGTACTTATACAACTAAACTGATTTAGCATTATGCAAATAGCATGGTAGAAAAGTGTTTTAAAGACAAATAAGTAAAAAAATGGTCTAAGTTTTACATTTTTAAAATGTTATTATTACCTTTAAAGCACTATGATTCAGAATAGTTTTGACTGGGGAAAAAAAAGTTGAAAGTTTAGTTGGGTGGGGTAAGAAATACTCTTATGCTGAAGTTTCAAGCCAGACTGCTAGCCTCTTAAATGTTGAATCAGTTTTGACAGTAATAGTTATCTCTGCAGAATTAAAATTTTCAACAAATGGGGTTTTTTAAATTCTGTAACTGGTTCATTCAGAAACTGGAAGCTAGCTGGTAGCTGAAAAATCAGGATTCTTTGTTCTCATCTTCAGCGTATCTGCAAATATGAGCCTGGAGCGATGATGTGTACCAGTTCTTCAGTCACCAAAAAATAACAATGAGGAGCTTTTCGGATTTCTAAGAACTGCAGACAATAATGTACTTGTTAAAAGATGAAATTTATTTTTGTGGGTTTTCCTGTCTACTATTTAAAATGTTTTATTTACTCAAACATCTTAATCCATTTTAATTCCAGTTTCCTTCTACATGCTGCTTAAGATAAGTGATATGGAAATAATTTCTATTTATTAGACCTCAATTGCTCAGTTTTTAATAGTAAAACATAAATTGAAAATATGAATACATATGTAACTGTTGAAGTTCATCATTATGTATTTCTTGCTTTAAAGAAATTACAAACTTAATACAACACTTCTAGTTAGTCAAAACCAGCTCTTTTATTACCTGATATAACTGATACTATATAGCCATTTAAGGAAAATCCTTTGGCACAAACTTACTATAAGTTCTAAAATAATTTTTTTCTGCTTGATTAAAAAGGATGATTATAGTTAATTTTCCCTATGGAAATAAGAAGGACAAACTTTTGTATCTGCCAGTGACTTTTATAGTTGAAGGTCGGAAATCCTACATAGAGATTATGGGCTTAAATCTTAAAACTAACAATATTCTGTAAATAAAGTTCTAGTTGAGACTCACAGCTCATCAAAGAATCCAGCAGCTGATGGGTCTGCGAACAGGTCATCAAATTTGCATTTGGAGGTAATTTTCTTTTTATAGCACAAAGTAAAGAAAACCCTTTTAATGATATTCATTCAATGCTGCCATTTCTCAACAAAATCGTGTTCTTACTGCAAAATATTTTCCCATGATGACCTTTTTTCCTTCTTATGTAACCGTGTCTGATCTATGTTTCTGTTTGAGTAAAAACAAGAAACCCTACATGAATAAAAGAAATTTTAAAAAAAAGAAAACACAACCCTCTTCTCCCTGACAACTGAGTCTACCATGTAGGTTATATAAAATGTACACTGATAAGTAAAGTCATGACTTTTATAGTTGTGAGAGAGGTGAAACAAAGCCTGGAGTCATATGCATTGGCTTTCCTATTTGTCTTCTGAAACCTCATTACACTTTGCAAATTTATTGCCTGTATTAATGCTGATCCACTAATGCTAATTCTTGGGAGCTCAATGAAATGCATTTCTGCTGATTTCTGACTGTCATTAGTAACCATGAAACTGTTACTTCTATCTGGATTTGTCAGTGCCTTTTCTTTGGAGCCTTTTTCCTGCAGTTGCTACTCATGAAGGTTAAGCTAAATTTTTGGTGACTTTAAGTCAGGCAATGTTCATGTTCTACTGAAAATTTTGGGAGAAAGGGCAGTGCTAGTTCTGAGAGCAGATAGAAAAAGGATTTTTTCGCAATATGTTTAACATGAATTATGATAGAGGAATTAAGGTTGAAATTACTTACATTTAACTGACTGTGGGATGTAGGTTTATAATGCTTAAGCTTGGGAGGCCATACTTTAGAACTGCCTGCTCCAAAACTGCTTCAGAAGCATTTTGGTATCACACATGCAGGATGTGCTCAAGCACTTTTGGAGCAGTGGTGGTTGCGTCAGTAAGCACAGGTGACACGCAGTGTCAGGTGGTGTGGAACCAGGGTAGTGTGAGCCTCTGAGCTGGCTGGGGCATGGTGGTCTGCAAATGTCCATGTGTCTGAGTCTGTAGGTGTGTCCACTTAGGGATACACTTGAGTAGGGGTCCAGGAACCTCATAGACTGAGTTAAATTTAAGAAGATGCTTTCTATATTTTTGTTCTATGTCACAACCATAAAATTTTTCTGGTACAAATTTTAAAAAAATCCACTAAATGAAATGTGTTTTAAAAATGCCTGCAAGGAGCCAAGACATTATGGAGATGAAGCACTGCTGACTGACCTTGCACTATGTGCAATGTCCATGCATTTCCATAATGGCGTTACTTTTCCGATTAAGTTGAGTGAATTACAGCAGGTTTTGTTTGAAGTGTTTGCTCTGGTTGTGGTATGAGTGAATTCTATGGCTTTTAAAATATTGCTAGTGTACTGTAGTCATGGCTGCTTTGCAATCGGTTGCAGTTCAGTGCTTACTAAGAAACATAATTTCTTTTTTAGAGGGAATGTTATGATAGAAGCGTATCTTAATGGATTGCAGTGAGTGAAGGCATTGCTTTTAGAAAGGAGATGTGAAAGGAGGGAGTAAAGATGACATGTTTATGGTATAGTGCACAATGCCTCAGATCTAATTTTATTCCATGTCTTTAATACTAATTGTTGATGCTGGTGTTAAGCCAAAGTAATAGTTTTATAGCAAACCTTAAAACCCTAAGGTTGTTCTATTGAGTGGAAGACATTAATGTGACATCAAAGGAAATCTTCTCATTGGAATTTGATAGCAGTATAAAATTTTTTATAAAAGGCCAGGACTAAAAGAATCCATTAGATTTCACACAACTTTTAACCTCACAACCAACCTGAATTCAAATACTGTTTCTTCTGGCAGAGAAAGTGCTGTGATGCTTTTAGCAAGTTATTAAACACCTGAGCCTTAATTTTCCATCTGACAGATAAAGAAATTAGTATTTATCTCAGTCGATTTTGAAGATAGATTTCTTAGCACATCTTGAAGATATTCAGATGTTAGGGTATTAGGGAGGATGGCCTTGAAAATACAAAGATGAAGTCAGACAAAAACTATTCAGTATTGCTTGCATTCCTTTGCTCCCATACCACAAAGTTTTATCCTTTCTAATGTGCTTTTTGGATTCATGTGGTTTTTTTAACCTTTTGGTCAAAATGAAATGAACCTTTGACAAGACTGAAGTTTGGCTCCTTCTTGTGAAAGAGCACTTTATTTCTGATGTTTTGAGTATAAAGGCCTTTATCAGACAGTCTAAGGAAAAGCCCTTTTTCTATTATTTGGTTCTGCTCTAAAAATACTTGTGGAGGGATAGAATGTAAGAAGATAAAGATAGTGCAGAAGGTAGTCTCACACCTGAGGAGTTGCAGCTGTACTAATCACCAAAGATTAGGAGCAGGCCTGCCCTTAACAGGCCACAGCTGTGTCCTGTTAAGAAGACTAGTGCTACAAAAGAGTGGGGTAGGTCGATGAGGGGAGAGCTGTAGTTTGTTGGCTCTGCTGTGAAGAGGAAGGAGGAATCAGTGCTGTGAGGGGCTGCCCATGAGAAATCACCGAGAAGGTATGGAACTTTTGTGGTATGATGACCACAGATACTTTATTGTTGTAAAGCCATGTATTACACTGTGAATTAACAGGTAACTGTGCACTGCCCTACCTTTTCCCTAGCTGTAATTGTTTACTTTAAGAACAAGGGGAGTAGTCAGAATTTTTTATCATATTAATATGTTAGTTGGACTTATGCCAAGCCTACATTAACATCTGGGTTAGTTCAGAAAGGGTTTACATGAATTAAAGTATGCCAGTTATATGTTACATGTGATTCAGGGAATGCATGTAGCACTTTAAATATAAATTCTTATGTGTTGGTTTTGAGTTTTTTTGGTTTTTTTTGTGAGGGTTGGCTTTATTTCGTGGTGGTCTTTGTTTTCACACTATGTGTGTATTAATGCTTCTGTTTCATGTGTCTTCATGGATTGGCCTTTGCAAAAAAAAGACCTGGGTTTGTGGGTTTTTAACTTTATGTTTTTATAATGAAGTGGGGTTTTTATTGTCTGGTTTTAACTTGCCTTTTTATAAATCTCCTCTTAGGTGTTTTGTTCTAGTACTAATATGCAGGCTTCCTTGTGCATTGTATGGAAATGGGTTCATACCTTTAATTAGTATTCATTTTTTATTACTTAAGTGCGTTTGTTTGATAAGGGCAGGCTTAATGTTGTTTATATTACCTGGGCTTGAGATGAAAAGCAGCAATTAAAAAATGTAAATGAATATTTCTTGGAAGTGACCTCAGGGATGCACTTGATCTGTGTAGTTTGTTTCTGTTTATGCCATATTATGTAGTTTAGTATTCAATGATAGCTTGCCCCTTGCCCTCTCCCAAGCTGAGCTTTAGGGGAATGGAGTTGGCAGAGTCAGAAGAGAGGCTAAAGTGTTAATTAAGCACAAGCAAATCCCTCGTCCAAACCCCTTGAAGTCTGAGATCCTATAAAACAACATACCAACTTGGAAACTTCTATTTCCCGGGCTGGTACCTGCTCTCATGTACTAAGCTCCCCCTGTCTTGTGAAAGAGCATTTCTTACTTCTTGCTCTCCATTGAAATGGCCTGGGAAATGGCAGAGCTCTGGCCTGGCATGGTCCTTGGAATGATGTGTCTGCAAAGACTGTTTAATTTCTTTAGTGATAAGGCATCTGCTGCTAGCAGGGAAGAACAAGGATAAGGAAAGAATAGTCTAACTAGTCCAGTATGGGACAAGAATTTATTTCAGACCTCTGTGATACTACTGGCAGCTTTGCTGGTAATCATATTAATAAGCAGTCCTCAGTGAGCCAACATGATTAAGGAGTACTTCTTAAAGATAGATTTGAATTGCTTGACCCCTAACTGCTAACTGTTTTTAAAAAATACATGGTCAATGAGGCCTATCAAAAAATTGAGTCATTTTAGACTCAGTGGTTGCTTGAAGCAGAAATAGCCCAGCCTAAAAATGAGTGTAAACTTTTGAGGCTGAGATGGAGGGCACCCTTCATCATTTCTTTATGCTGAAAAAAATTCCAAATTATTCTGCTTGCTTTCTGCTCTGCATGTTCATGAAGGAGTACAGGTGCATCCCAGAGTCCCTGTTGAGGCAGACAGAAGTATTTTCCTGACTTGACAGCACATGCATTCTGCAAGCCGCACTGTTTGCAGCATCACTTGCAGATGCCAATTTTCGGGAAAGTTAAGGTGGTGAAGGAATGGTTGGTAATTTTAGGAATTATACATCCTTGTTCTCTCAAACACTTAAAATTTGGAAATGGCAAGACTTTATTCCCAAGATTTTTTTTTTTCCTGCTTTTGTCATTTTATGCAGCTTTTCCTGAAACTGGCATGCAGAAAATATTCCTAATTAATGCATATTGGAGGCCTCTTAAAGCATAACTGAAATTTTCTAGGATTTCCTATTGTAAAAGCACACTCCAATTCCTTAATGGACCTGTGCTAACCTACCTGTGCATGTGCTAAAGCACAAAAAGGAACATCTGGAATGGGACAGAGTCAGACTGCTCCTGGACATATTCCCTCAGGATTCAGGCCATAACCTGAGGTGCCTGGAGACTGTGAGGGCAAAGACACTGGTTTTCCCCTGAATATATTCAGTGCTTCTAATATATGAAACATAGAATATTAAATATCCTCCGAGAGAAAGGAGCCTAATGAGGAATTTGGAGGATTCAGAAAGATATTGGAAAAGCATGTTGGGGTTTATGAGAATATGTGGAGGGTGAAAGCATGAGTGGACATGGAGGGCTAGGAACAAAGGCAGGATCAGAAGCAAATTTTAGGGAGGTGGGCAAGAGTCCAGAACTGTGGGAGAAGATGATCTCTAATATTTGGGGGTCCTTTAGGGATTTCAGATCTCTCTGTGGAGTCCTCAGTCTCCCTGTTCTGTTTCAGCAAATAGGGGTGAAACTCACTGATATGCAGGACTTAGACACAGCTGATTTTGGGATGGAAGCTCTAACTGCAGTTGCTGTTTAAACTTAATTACAGAAGCCTGTGATCTAGTCCTCCTGTTAAAATATAGCTGAGAGAGATCTATATCATCAGGTATTTTAGAGGAAGAAATCATGTTACATACAATAGATTTGAACCACAATGCCTGGTTAACATTTACCTTTAGCTTTGAAGTTGTTTATTGCATTTATTTTAATGGGGTTTCAGTGTTGCCATTCCTGACAAATTAATTGCGAGTCTTATAAACTTCGTACTGTTCTCACAGGTTTAGAATTTGTCATATGTGACAATCTTAGCATTGATAAGAGAGATAAAATCAATGTGTATACTGAAGACCTACATAAAATTTAATCAGAGGTGTTGAGCATATCATGTAAACTACAATACAGGTTTTTGGTTTTTGTTTGACCAAGTAGGGCAGCAAGACCTGAGGGGTCTCAACACATGAATTGGTTCTGTGCTGCTGGCACTAACTTTCAGAGAAATTGGAAAAGCTGGTGTCCCCCTTCCCAGACTTGTGAAAACTGTAATAAAACCCATTAGCCATCTGTGCACATATTGTAATTGGTGGCTCGTGCTGTCATGGGTGGTTAAAGAACAACCAACCTTTTGTATGTTTATCTCCCAACATGCTGGTTGCACACAGGTTAATGAGACTCCCTAGGAATATAAACACCCCTGGTATAAGTGCAGAGCATGAGATGTGTATTTTTACTGCAACATTTCAAATAGAAACGGTTTATTTTGGAAGTGTCAGATCTGTGTTTGGCATATGAAATTCAAAGGCAGCCATAAGACATTTTAAGGTGATCTTTTCTTGGGTTCTTTATACCACTGTGGCTTCCAGTGGAATCTTTGTTTGAATCCTTCTTGTCGGAATTTTTATTGCTGTAGTAATCTTTTCTGCTAGTATTGTCTTTTTAAATTTTAAATTATTTCTGCAAACTTTCCTGGGGATAGACAGATATTCTATTAGACATATAAGCCCTCAATATTGTAAGTTCTAGAAGCATTTAAGGATTTTTTCAGTAATTTTTGTTTAAAATTTTGTCAGACAGCATCCATAATTTTATGCTGAAGTACTTTATGTGTAAAGGTTCTCCCACTTCTGTTGGGAATCGTACCTCAAAAGAGGTGTTCTGCAGCATTTACGTTTCTGAGGCCTTCAAACCTTTCCTCAGTTAAACTTTAGGTTGCAGTTTGTCCTTGAAACACTCTAGGGGGAATCATAATTTATATGTTATCATGCTTCTCCTATTTTAAACTTTTTTCCACTTACTATTCGTAATTAAATGCACCATTGTTTGTTATGGTGAAACTTTTGTTTTGCTCCTGATGCTATAAGGGTTTTTGTGAACACAGAAATTGCTTTTCTGTCTATTAAGAGTCTAGTAGAGTGAAGACTTATTTTAATGACTGAGCTGCTAGGGCAATACTAATTTTATTTTTAAGTATCAATTAAGAAGACATTATTTGAAAGAACAACAGAATAATCAAGCATTGGTGACTCCTTACAAGAAGTTTCTAAGAAAGTGTGTTCAGTGCTACATAGTTTAGTCCATGAGCCGTATGGTTCATGTTGTCTCATTTTTTGAGAGTTTTTTTTTTTCTAAAAAAAGAAGGTAAGAGTACGTTATTATCATTGTAACTGCACGTAGATAGTCATGGGACATCTTAGATTGTGAGAATTATTGCTTCAAGGGGATTTGACTTTGTTTTATGGTACAGTAAGAATAATTTTCATAGTAATCTTCTGCTAAATCAGTCACAAATTAAATATAGTACCAGGTTTGGGGTTTTTCCCCCCTCAGAAGATTTTGCAAGTGGGTTTGGTGCATCCATGAATGGAAGAGAGAGCTGGTGGACACCATGGGGAGGCTGCCCATGATCATCTTTAGAAGGTCATGATAATCAGTCCAAGAGAGTGGAAGAAAGCAAACGTCATCCAGACCTTTGGAAGGGTGGCAAGGAGGATGCAGGGAAATTCTAGCCAGTCAGCCTTACCTCGGTCCCTGGAAGGGTGATGAGCCTCTCAATTTGGAGGCCATCTCTACCCAAATTTCTCTCACTGTTTGGAAGCACACCCTTCCTACATCTCAGTACTAGAGAAAGCTCTCATGCAAAACTAAATGAAGTGTTTTGTGGAGTTTTTGGTTTGAGACGTTGTGCTGTAAATCCTGTAGCAGTGATTTAAGTGCAAGATGATGTCCATTCACAGCCTGTCAGTTCTATGGAATCATTCCCCTTGTTTGTTACAACTTTAATTTTTCCCTTTCCTCATGTAATCGGATTCTTCAACTTGATACAGGAGAGATAGATATAAGCTAGATAAATTACTCAATAT
>JAYDZK010000113.1:22876772-22913000 GCA_034509185.1 Euphonia xanthogaster
CTGCTCTCAATCCCTTCATCCCCAGCCTGTATGGATACTGGGGGTTACCCCAGCCCAGGTGCAGCACCTTGCACTTGATTTTGTTGAACCTCATGAGATTCCCATGGGCCACTTCTCGAGCTTGTCCAGGTCCCTCTGGATGGCATCCTGTCCTTCAGGTGTGTCAGCTGCACCATTCAGCTTGGTATCATCAGCAAAGTTGCTGAGGGTGCGCTTGATCCCTCCATCCATGTCAGTAGTGGAGATATTAAATAACACTGGTCCTAGTATGGACCCAAACCCAAAGCCTTTCATGTGAATATCTCAAAGTGAAAATGGAGGGTGGCTGAACTCCAGTGCTTTCAAAGAAACTAAACTCCAGTGCTTTCAAAGAAGATGAGAATTTTGGTGCATGACATATTTAAACTTAAGAAAGAGATGAAGGTGAACACTCATCATTTTGTGTTAAGTTTTAATTCATTTCTAGAAAGCTTTTTCATCCTAGCTGAAATACTGAGGATGACTTTGAAATAGGGTATCACTGAGCTTTGTCCCTCTAGGAGATCCTCTGTAGCAATATATGTAACTCAAAAATGAAACATTTTCAGGGATTTATCCCTGGGATTTATACTGGTAGATATTAAAACTTATTATTTCTTTATAATTGTATCTAAAGAAAAACTTTGTAAAGTCTGTCTTTAGTATTCATCACTAAAATTTGAAATATTAGTATCCTTTCCTGGTTAGTGTGGTCTTGATTTGTGTTTTTTTTGTTTCTTTTTTGGGTTTTTTTGGATTGCAAACAGGAGTATTGTCAGCTCTCTGGGTGTCCTGGGTTACATTGTGGGGTGTAACCAAACTCTCTTCTACTCCCATCTACATTACTCCTGATGAACTCTTAATAGTGGGTTGTTTGCAGCAGCTGCCCAGTGCACACCCAGCCCTAGGGCTGCAAGCTGGGTGTTTTATGAGGGAAAGAGGCAAACCCTTGGGAGCAAGGTAGTGTTTCATTGTCTCACAAATTGACTCAGCTGTGGTAATTACACCCAGCCTAAGTAGGTCCTCTCTGCCAATGGGCCATACAGCCCCACTGGACAGCTGTAACCACCTAGGCCATCAAGGACTTCCCGAAATATCCTGTGATTTACAGGATTACATCATTCCATTGTGAACTTCTCCATTCTGGGGAGGTGCTGGGCAGTCCTGCCTGAATCTGACCACATGTAAACTTGGCGCTTTAGGGATTTGGGACACCACAGAAGCAGCTAATCCTGGGCATGCCCATGCCCCTGGGCTACGTGCTGGGGCTGGGCTGCAGAGCCACAGGTTTCACCACTCACTCTGACATCAGCCCTGCTTGTGGTGCCAATGACCCCGTGGATGACCAACATGCCCTGCTGGAGAAGCGAACATCAGTGGGGAACCAGATGAAGCAGAACCAGACAGCAGATGATGAAGATGAGAACTTGAATGACACCAATTATGATGACTTCAATGGCTACACTGGGAACCTGTTCTCAAGTGGCCCCTATGAAAAAGGTGATGAGGAAACAGATGCTATTTATGTGGCTTTGGAGCAGAGGATGGATGAAGGCAGAAAAGAGGGAAGGGAACAACAAGAGAAAGAGGAAATAGATTGTTCCATATGGAACAACCTAAAATTCAGCAGCAGTTCTCAGACTTGAAACAGAAGTTAGCAGAGGTTAATGAGGAGTAGTGGCTGAGTATTCCAGAGGTTGGTGATGTCAGGAACAAGCATCAGAGGAATCCTTGGTATGAGAAGCTGACTCCTGTTCCTGACAGCTTCTTTGCAAACCATTCACAGTCAGGAGAGAATCATACTTCCATGGACCCACACCAGACGCAATTTGGTGGATTGAATACTGCATATCTAGGGGGAATGAATATGCCATACCCAGGAGGCTTGATGACACTTGGGACAGGGGAATTGGAGATGAAGAAGACTGGCCAAGCCAGGAGGACCTTGATGGACATGAGGCTAAGCCAGGTGTCAGACTTTGTGAGTGGCCAGACTGTAGTGGACCTGAAAGGATATTTGACAGACTTGAATTCCATGATTCCCACACATGGAGGAGATATTGATGAAATGAAAAAAAGCTTGTTTATTCCTGAAATCTGTCCAAGAGACCATTCCTCATCATCCACCAGCCTGGATAGCATGAACCCAGCTGGAGGAGGTCACTGGCAAACTCCAGATGGCTTGAAACCACATCTTGAAAGGAACAGAGATGTGTCCTAAGACTAAAGATATTTGGTTGGAAGCTGCTTGGCTTCAGCCTGGAGATACAGCCAAGGCTGTTGTGGCCCAGGCTGTCCGGCACCTTCCATAGTCTTTCTGGATTTATATCAGAGCAGCAGAGCTGGAGATGGACATCTGTGACAAGAAACGTGACCTTGGGAAAGCCCTTGAGCATGTTCCAAACTTGGTGTATTTGTGGAAAACAGCTATGGAGCTGGAGCAACCTGAGGATGCCAGGCTCCTGCTGAGCAGGGCTGTGGAGTGCTGTCCAACCAGTGCTGAACCATGACTGGTGCTGGCAAAGCTGGAGACTTTAGAATGCTCATAAAATCCTTAACAAAGCCCAGGGGAATATTCTGATGGATTGCCACTTCTGGTTTACTGCTGCCAAACTGGAGGAAGTCAATGGAAACACCCAGATGGTGAAGAAAGTCACTGACAGAGCCATCAGATCTCAGGTCTAACAGTGTGGAACTTTACAGGGAGCACCAGATACAAGATGCCGGGCAATGTGATAAAGCTGGATGTGTGTCCATGTGCCAGGCAATCATGTGAGCTGTGATTTGGATCGAAAAAGAAGATCAAAACCAACCTGATGGAAATGCAAACAGTTGTGTTGCTCACAGTGCTCTGGAGCGTGCCTGAGCCATTTATGCCTATTCCTTGCAAGTTTTCCCCAGCAAGAAGAATGTGTGGCTGCAAACAGCCTACTTTGAAAAGAACCATGGAACCAGGAAATCCTTGGAGACTCTTTCGCAGAGAGCTGTTGATCACTGTCCCAAAGCAGGAGTGCTGTGGCTTGCGGGAGATAAATCTAAGTGGCTGGTAGGAGATGTGCCAGAAACCAGAAGTATCTTGGCCCTGGTTTTCCAGGGCAACCCCAACAGTGAGGACATCTGGCTGGCTGCCATGAAGCTTGAGTCAGAGAACAATGAATATGAAAGAGCAAGGAGGCAAAGGCTTACAGCAGTGCCCCCACAGCAAGGGTCTCCATGATATCTGTGAAGTTGGAATGGGTGCTAGGGAACAGTGCTGTAGCCCAGGAGCTCTGTGAGGAAGCCTTGAAGCACTATGAGGACTTCCCCAAACTGTGGATTATGAAAGGACAAATTGAGGAACAAAAAGAGCTTATAGAGAAACTATGGGAGGCTTTGTAATGTAAACTGTATATTGAATCAGTCCCTAAACCCACAAAATCTCTTATTTGTCTTAAAAGTTGCAAAACTAATTGGCACTATGTTGCATTGTATTTTGTTTCAGACAATGACTTTTTAAGTGAAGTTCCACCATACCAGATAACGCATCTATTATAGTGCAATTGTTGGTATTGCAAAGCAAGTTTAACAGCATGTTGTACTTGGAATAACTTGTCACGCATTCCATTGTGCAATATTACCACTGCTTCATTTGCCATCTTAAGATAAAAATTTTCTTTGCATTCAGTGAGTTTGTATCATTGCTGGATTGTTTTATTAAGGTCATGTCTTCTTGTTCTTTATGTATTTTAACTTAAACTCAAAATTCTCAATTTAAGGAAGGGGGTCATATTTTATGGTCACCTGTGATAGCAAGGGTATGAACTGGGGTTGGACAGATGTTCCATCCAGCACTCAGTTTCTGGACACAACTTCTTAACTGTCTTGTTTAATAATTTCTTAATGAAAAATTATCAGTGGCTTGTGAAGTGGCTGGCTAGATGTCTAAATGACTCTCACAAGTGAGTAAATTTTCAGAAATGTTCATTTTTTCCTTGTATATTGAGTCTGCAGTTGTAAAAATGGAAAGGTTTGTGTCAAGAAGCAGTGGCTCTCCTTAGCCATGCCTTTTCTTCTATGAAGAGAAAATGGGCTCATATGGATGTATGAAACTTTTGCAAATTACTGCATTTGGTTATTACGCCTTGAAGAGGAGGGAAGTATTAGCTGCCTTTCTCCTTTGCTCCCTGTCTCCCATCCTCTCAGATGACTCAATGTAGACTAATGGAAATGGGATATTTCAAGTTCATTTTTCTAGTCTGTAGTATGACCACTAGAACAGAAGTAACTACTGGCATTTTTTTACTATGCCATATTACAAAATGATGGTTTGCATTTTTAGTTAATTGACCATCAGAGCTGTGACATTGTGTAATTTCTCTGGTTTAATTGTAGCAATTTGCTATTATCTTGAAAAGCTCCAAAGATACCTCATAGGTGGTGAACTGTTCCCAAGTGCTACATAGCATTTTGCAGTCTGCCCTGGGATGAAAGTGTTGGCAGGACTTAAAGTGCTGATAATGTGGAACTTGTACTTGCAGCTGGCTCCCGGGGAGAGTTTTAAAATCTAAATTGAACTCCATAGTTATTTGACCTTTTTTTTTTTAGTTATTGTATTGAAACTTTTTTTTAGATTAGTTACTCTCCCACCCCCTTGGAAGAAACCCAATCCCCTGCTACAGGGGTCTTTGTGTGTTCCATCAACTCAGTTCTTAATTCTAGATAGCCTTTGCCTTCCAGCCAGGTTCCCCCAACCCTCTCTGGGGTATGATGGGCAGCAGCAGAGCATGTGTTTGTGCTCTAGCCAAGTTATGTTCAAACACAGTCTGCAAATGGTATTGGGAGCAGGGCAAGGGATGGGGCTAGCAGAGGAGAAAGAGGGGGATAAGAATAGTAGGGAGTCAAGTAAAAATGCTGGGAAGCCTGCATGGATGAACAAAGACTTCCTAACAAGACTCAAACATGAAAAGGAATTGTATAGAAGGTGGAATTGAGAACAAGTAATCGGGAAGGAATACAGATATGTCTTCCAAGCATGCACTTATAAAAGACAAATTCCAGCTGGAGTTGGATCTTTTGAGGAAGGCCAAAGACAAAGGCAACAAGAAGGGTTTTAATGCAATACATAGATTTTTTTTATTATTTTTTTCAGTACAGTAAAAATAATTAACTTTTAATTATGGGAGGTTTGTGTGAGTTGTATCTCACTGCAGAAGGGCCATGCAGAGAGAGATTTAGACAAAGACCTCTTGGCAATGGTCAGCTGTATGGAGTTTAACAAGGGTGAGTGCCAGGTTTTGCACCTGGAGTGGGTCAATCAAGTATGGACAGACTGGAGAATGACTGGAAAGTAGCCCTGCAGGAAGAGACATGGGGGTCCTCGTCCATGGTGAGTTGAATATGAGTGAGCCATGCCCTGGCAGGCAGGAGGGCCTGCCGTGTCCTGGGGGGCATCAGGCCCAGCATCGCCAGCTGGGAAGGGAGGGGATTGTCCTGCTCTGCTCTGGGGCAGCCTCACCTCGAGTGCTGGGGCAGTTCTGGGTGCCACAGTCTAAGAAGGATATAAAGGTATTAGAGAATGTCCAAAGGAGGACTGCAGAGATGGTGAACGACCATCTAGGGGGAAGCCGTAAGCGGAGTGGCTGAGGTCACTTGGTCTGAGCCTGGAGAAGACTGAGGGGAGACCTCACTGCAGTTTGCAACTTCCTCAAATGAGGAAGCAGAAGGGCAGGTGCTGATCTTTTCTCTGTGGTGACCCATGATAGGACCCAAAAGAAGGGCATTAAGCTGTGGTGGAGGGGTTTCGATTAGATGTTAGGAAAAAGTTCTTCACCCAGAGGGTGGCTGGGCCCTGGGACAGCTCCCCAGGGAAGTGGCCGCAACACCAGCCTGACAGGGTCCAAGAAGCATTTGGACAACACTCTCAGACATGTGGTGTGATTCTTGGGGATGGTCCAGTGCTGGGCTAGGAGTTGGACTTCAGTGATCCTGGTGGGTCCCTTCCAACTCAGCATATTCTGTGGTTCCATAACTTTGTAGGATGTTTGACTTTCACTCTCCCGTGGCCTAATACCTTCTTTGCTTGTGGAATGCTGTTCCCGGTTTTTCTGGCTTGCCTTTTTTGTCTTCTCTGTTTCCTTTTTCCATGGCTGTCCACCACTTTTCTCTTAACATGGTGCATGTCTTTTGGCACATGTTGGTCTCTGCAGGTGCTTACTCACGATCTTTTTTTTTTTTTCTTTTTCCTGAGCATCCTTCTGTCCTGCTCTCCCTTAGCCTCAGACAAATTTGTTTTTGACAGAATAAGGCCAAGAATTGTAAACATTTTGAAAGTATTTTCTTATCATTTCAACTGGAAGCTCTTATTCATGTTTTCTTCTGGGCCTCACACTTGAGAGAGAAGAAAATTTTGTTCAAGAGGGTGGAAGTTGTATTTTTTCAGGAGATCTGAAGCTGCCTATCTGGTTAGAAACCAAGCTGACAAAGTGAGAAGTCTGGAGATGCCCCTGTGACTAAGGTTGGGAAAAGGAGAGGAAAAGATAACTATTACATAATTTTGGAATCGTCTTACAGAAATTGCTTTGCCATTCAGTTTTATATGTTACTGGAGCCACTGATGCTAGGTTCAGGTGTGAGCAAGTATGCCAACATGTGTAAGTCTTGGTGACTTTGGTGCTCAAACTCCAATGAGTTGAGTCTGAGCACACTCTGCTTTCTTCAGAGTGGAACTCTACAGGGGAGCCCATTTCCAATGGTTCTGTGATGAGGGTCACTGGAGCTGCCCGGGGTGTGAGCCAGGGCTGTGTTTTGCCTGCTAGTTCATTGTAGCTCATCATTTCATTACAAAAATGTGAAATATTTCAGGATGTTGAAGATGCCATCTCAGCTGAGCTGCATTCTTCTCCTCCTGAAGGTTTCACTGATGTACACATTACTATTCCCTGTCCTAGTATAGTCTGCCCAGTGCTCCCCCAACCCCAGGAGATTTCTGGGGAGCCAGGAGCCATCTGAAGCACAGGCCAGCAGGGGTTGCTGTAGGAGTAGGAGATGGAGAAGATGCACTGCCTCCTTTTTGGAGAAGCTCTCTCTGAGGGTTTGCCAGGGTTTGCTCCTGCTGCCCTCTTTTCCCTCCTACCACACTCAAGCTTTCTTGGGCTGAGTAGTGGATTCCCAACACGGAGTAGGTGTCTAGTGCTTACTCACAGCTTTGTGTATTTTGTGCATTCATAAATTAAATAGTAAGTTTCATCCTTAAAATGCTGAAAGTAACTTGAGAGTTCATATTTTGACTCAATAAATTTTAAATACTTTTTAATATTTATTGTTTATGTAAAAGTGGATAGTGGTATTTATAGTGCTTGTCTCCAGGAGCCCACAGATTATTTCAATCATGTCATTTTGTCACTCTAGAACTTGCTGATATCTTTCAGGGCTGGGACAGAATTGAATTGGGAATGATTAATTTCATCCTTTTATTGAATGTTGAGTTTTTCCCCTTAATTCCTGTGAAATCACCATTAGCTATTTTGGCTGCAGTTCTGTGTTGGGTTGAGGCAGTGCTACACTGTAAATCAATATCTTTATAAAAAGACTGCTGTAAATTGCCTAGATAGCATATGCATGGTTACTTTGGCTGCAATGCTGCTGCAGAGCCTGGATACTCTGCCTTTCTGGGAACTCCACAGGCAAGTCCATCATATATTAAAAAAAAATCTTTTTAGAAAGAGCATAGTATTGCTGATGAAATTTAGACAGAGAAATATTGTATCCTCGGTGCTCATCTGTACCTTTTATATTCTACTCCACTGGGATTACCCTGTCTTGAGGGATTTCTTTGTTTGCTGCTTTAGATTTCCCCCTTTCTTAGCTGTAGTACAGCCGTACCATTTCAGCTTGCTAGTGCAGAAAGATGTTGTGAATTCAGTTGCTGAATGAGCCCGGCCTGACTGCAAACACTAACATTGCTAGAGAGATGCCAAAGAGTTGCAGGTGAATCTGACCTGATCTGGGCAACAGCAAAACGGTAAAATGGGGCTTGTTTAAATCTCTGGGATTAACTGGGTGCTGGGGTTTCCTGTTTCAACCTGGAGCCTAGTTATCACATGCTTCCAACTTGAGCAGGATTCATTCTGTGCATGTCAGGGTGGGTTTTCACGGGAATGCTTATCATCCAGGCAGAGGGAGGCGGTGGGAAGCTGGGAACGCCACATGAGACCTCTCGGCAGCCACCCTGGTGAGATTCCCCAGCAGTACTGCCTGCGGTTTGTAAATACCAGGGAAAAGGTAGGGGAAGGCTTAAAAGCAGTGCTTTTCTCGGTACAGCTTTGTATCTCTCTCTCTGGCAGCCTTATTTATAATTGTATTAAGAGGATAGTATGGGCAATTTTTTCCGATACATTCTTGGCTGAACGCCCTCTGGGATGAGTGAGTGAAGGACGTGATCGGCCACTTTTTCATCTCTGCTAACAAGTCTGTGCATCTTGCTATATCTGAATAAATGTCTGTAACAGTTACAGATTTGCTGGGTGGCAGAAGATAAAATTAAAATGATCCTTTATAGGAACATACTATTTCATGGATGTCAGAATATTTTTTTGCCTTGTTAACCTCTGTCATGATTTTATTCCTCTTGCATGCTGTCTTTATTTAATATAACAAAAAGTGAGGTAGTCTTTTTAGGTAGTCATTCTTGAATGCTTATGTAGGAGTGTGTTGACAGCGGTTTGGATCTTAGTGTAATATTTCAACATATGAAAGCTTAGAGCAGCAGAATGTTCAGGGAAAGAGAGGGAGAAAAGAGCAGCAGTTACCATTAGTACAAGACAGATTAAAATGTAGCCATAGTATGGAATTATTAGAATTATTTCTGATGACTTAACTGACAGCTAGTGTGTTTCAGTTGTAGATCAAGCCATAGAAAACTAACTCTCAACAGAAATCCATTGGAGCTAAACAAAAAAATAGTATTTCACCATATGTTCTACTATTTAAAGGAAATGAACTGTGGTAGTGACGATAGAGTGATGAGAGATGGTTTTTGCTTTTACTAGTTAAGGACAAAGGCAAAGAAGCTTTTTTGTAGAGGAGAATGCTTATCTTTATGCAGCATGTGAATTATACTTCAAGAAGAGATCAGTTGTATATCAGTGTGGGATCAAATAACTAGTTTGACAGGGATTCATGTTTTCTTTTTCTGTACTTGCCAATTAAAAGGTTCTTCTTTGTCAACGAATATGATTAAGGGGTAAAGATTCAGTCCTACATCAATTATTTTATGAAGGTTTCATTATTATTTTGCTGGAGTTCCTTCTTTAAAAATGCTGTATATACTGTGATGTAAGTGATGTGAGGTGGTCAGTTTCACACTATATACAACCTTAATATACACAGTTTTTTCTCAGAAAGTAGAGCTTTTTTTTGTTGTTGTTGTTGTTGAGAATTACCCATAATGTTTCTATTGAAAGAGTTATTTCACTTATATTATTCTTTCATGATTTTTGGAAGCTTTCCTTTGCTTATATTGTCATGTCTATTAATAAATTGCAAATCATTGTTTAATGCACAGAAGTAATCCAGCCACTTGTGTTTGCCCACGTATTTTACAATGAATGGAATTCCAGGCATGAGGGATTTTTTTACAGCAAATTTTAAATGGTCTTTTTCTCTTAGTGTTATCTTTTCATCTACTTATATATGTGAAATTTGTTGCTTCCATCATCCTTCTAGAAGAGTTTCTTCTCCCCAAGCCTAAAGCCTTAATCTCTGTTTGCTGTGTTACTACTGTCTCTGGGTTCTCGTGTTTTGGTTTTCTGAGCTTAAAAAAAGAATAATGTTTTGGACATATTTTATTGATAAATAATATTCCCAGTGGTTATACTTAGTTAAACACAGATCTCAAATTAACTAGCTGGAAAACTTAAAATGTGCAAAATGTGGCCAAAACCGAAGAACACAGATGGGAAAGGGAAGAAATACCTAGTTTAATAGGCAGCTATTGCCAAGTGCTCCATGAGTATAAAGAACCTTGTGTGAATCAGTTTTGTAGTGAGGGCTGGGGTCTGTTACAGCAACAAATAAGGGATTACCTGAGGAGTGGGTGTTTGCCATAGTCTCCTTAGTGACCCTGATTCCAGGAAGAAAGAAATTCAAGGAGTTGTAGCTGAGCAGGCAAAATATCATCAAGATCTCATCTAAGTGCAAGGTTGGCCAGCTGTTGATGTCCTATAGCAAAAATGGTCACCTATCTTTTTTTTTTCTTTATTTTTGTTATTTTGCTGTGTAAAGCATAAACAAAACCAGTACCTAAAATCTCTAAAACCCAATCTGCTCCAACAGGTTTTGACATTTTCCCCTGGCACTGTTAGCATGGGTGGGCTGTTTGGAGGGTTGACCCCTGAGCGGGTGCTCTGTCTGTCTCAGGCAGTTCTTTTTTCTCCCAGAGCCCCCATAGACGAGAACATGGGTAGAGCCATGGAGGGGCTGTGATTAGGCTGAGGAGCAAGGGTGGCTGGCTGGTCCCACAGGGCAGCTCTGCTGGGCTCCAGCTGTGGCAGGAAAGGGTGAGGGATTATTTTGTTTTTGAAAAGAAGTCTTTGAACAGTGTCAGCTTCCACTGGGCGTTTGCCCCTGCAGATTTCAGTAGCTGCCCTGGGTGGGTCTTTGGGGTCAGCAGGAGCTTCCTGGGGTAAGACTGTGTGAGAGTATACTCAGCCTGGGGCAGGTGAGAATTTGGGCTGTCATGTTCAGCAACTTCAGTATAGATGTGAGTGCAGATGTGCCCCTTAAAGGTCACAGGAACTGCTGAGCAGATCCAGACAGCTCTGTTAGGGTTATTTCCCTTTGAAGTCCCAGAAAGGCAAAAATACTCAGCTGTCAGGGACTCCTGGGCATGGTTTGTAAATTGGGTTTGATAATACTAGCCTTAAAGTGTTCCTAATTATTTCAGGTATTGCTACAATGATAATTACAGTTTATGATCCCTGTTGAAATGAATAGGAGTATCCTAGCAAATATTACCTGAAGCAATAGAGAGCCTGTGCAATATCAGTTCTCCAAAACCTGTTTCTGAACTAAAGAAAAGACTAGCTGGTGTTCTTAGTTTGGGAAGAAGAGGTTAATTACTATTTTTTGAACTTGAGTTCTCTTAGGTCCATGCTGGCTTCCAGAATCTTTAAGGTTTTTTTTTTCTGCTACCAGGTTAGGAAGGAGTGTACTGATCATGTTAAGAATCTGACCCTTAAGGACTTGATTTTTCTTAATACTATTATTATAATGTTTATGTCAGGACAAGTTCTCCCAATAGCAATTCCATCAGTCCTTAAGTGTTCTTTCCATCTACATGGTGACTTCTGTGTTTTGGTATGGTTCAGTGAATACCTTTCTGTGACTCCTTTTTTCTTTTGACATAAGTGTATTGTATATTGTCAGAATCATTGATTATATGCATCTCTTTGATGTGTGGCATATTTTTCACTGATATATTTAATTCCCCTCCCCAATATAAATCTACACATGTTTCTGAATTTAGCAGTGTAGGAGAAAGCAAGTAGTGAAAGAGTAATTTAACATGGTACTGAAAATTGAATTCATGGGGGTGATTTTGTATTATCTTAAACACATCATTTTGCCTTTGCAGAGGTAACTTCTGGGCCTTCTCTCCATTGCTGGTGATCTTGCTCTGTTGTTTATCATATTCCTTGGTGGATGGGCTTCTCTGAAGTTGCTATATCAGTTCTGGACTGGCCTGCAGAGGTCATGGAAACATGCACTTTTATCTGTTAGTTGTCTTTGGTGTGCTAGTCAGAAATTATGTCAAAAGTCTGAGTGGTGATTTTTCTTTTTATTTTGCAAATATTTGTAGGATTTATTGTTGGAACTTGTGTACAATAATTCTAGACGTTACTAGTTCTGTTGCAGCTTCTGATTGAAAAATAACTTGATAAACTTAAGCTAGATGTTATATAAATGTAAAATAACCTAAGCTAGTAACAAATATCATATCAGCAAACTTTTGATCCAGTCTGTATCATTCTATCCAAGAAATTGAATAGAATTTATGTCAGTTATATTTGTTTTGCTGTGTTGATGTCTGTAATTTAATATTAAATTGTATACAACGTACCTGAAGAGGAAAATACCAAATGTTGCCAAGTGAGCAGTGGGGAAGTAAAACCACTATGAAAAGGCATAATGTCTATTTATATGTTGTGAAAGCTTAGCTTCACTTAATTTCTGATGCTCTTCAGTCTGCAGGCTTAGAGCGTTTGAATATGTCCTTCTCTATTTTATTAAAACTTTGTGTAAGTACACAGAAAATATATTTAAACCATTAGACACTATCTGTAAAATAAGTTTGCCCAGACTTCCCTGTAAATAGTGGGGGTTTTAATGAACAAATTGGTTCTGTTGCTAAATATTGGCTATGGAAATTTTATTTTAATGTCATGCAGAAGAGTTTCTTGAAAAGTTCTGCAGTTTCATGATGGAGTGGTTGGTTTTGCTGCTGCCTAGGAAAGGGGTGGAACCAGCCCCCTAACTTTTGAGTTTACAAGGAATTTTTTGTGTTTGGCAAAGGAGTCCAGATACATAAAATTATATAATTATAAAATATGATTGTACTTCTGGTAGGCAGCTGTGCAGGGTAAGTTATGCAAAATATCTACAATCGCTCTGTTTTGTGACCATTTTGTCATGAAAAGCTTAATGTACTGTAAGGTTGGAGGACTTCTTGCACTGATGTTCTAATGATAGATGTGATTTTTGACCAATTTGATTCTCAAAATTTGTTGCTTGCTGAAAGTGATTCATGATGAACTCACAGCTTTGGAAGTGCTAATTGCCACCAACTGCAGAAGGCTTGGCTGCTTTGTACTGATACATCTTATTCTTTAAAATTCATTTGAGCACAGTCATAAGTCTACTATGGCACATGTTTTGGCTTGAGTGCATCAAAGAAGCAGCAGTGATTTTCACTTTTCCGTTGAAATACATTTTTTTTAAAATAAGCATTATCTCTATGCTGTTCATAGAATTCTCATTATAAAAATGTATCCATCCTTCATATGATGAGCTCTTCTCGGTATAAGCTTGCAACCTCTCCATCTTAAGTTTTATGCATCTTTGCAAGAAAAGATATACTAGAGTGTTCTTCATATATTGAGTAACTTAATAGGTTATAATTTGCAATTATGCTCCTGAGTAAATTCTGTATTGTAGGATGTGGCATGTTTTCCAGTGTAGCACATTATGCACTGAGAAGCAAGTTTCATTATGCTCCCTTACACCTTTTTGCTTTGAAAGTTACTGTGCTGTTGCAAGTCTGGCAAACCTGTGGTAGCTGCTAGAAAATTCCTTTGAGACTTTTCATTCAAGTTTTATAGAATTCCGTAACCAGGTCATTTGTCTGAGGGGAAAAACCCAGAAAGAACAAGTTAAAAAAAGAAGTCAGGTGTATATGAAATCCAAACACAGATGAGGACTTTTCATTTAATTATTTGTGAAACTGGGTTTCTCATCCTTGTCTGTACTCTCAAACTTCCATGAAAGAAAGCAGTGGCAGAAAGGTCATGGATGGCTGTTAGTAAGATTTCAGGGAGACTGAGTTGGAATGTAGGTTATTCACATCTCTGAAGATTCCTTGCACAAGAGAATAATGACAAAGTTGAAGCTCTTTTTCTGCCTCTACCTTTATACTGTGCTGATTTGATAGAAGATACTTTGTCAAATGCGGTGGTTTGGAAGATAATATGTAGAGGAGCAGATCTAGAAGCTCTCAGAGAGCTTATCTTTCCTTGTGACATTCATCTGCCTTGGATGCTGCATTTCTCAACCTGTAGGGTTGTTGACCTCAGGGATGAAGCACGTAAGAGCAGGAGAGATTTCTTTCTTGGTGCTAAAATGAAACTTTGAAATGCATTAGCAAAATGAAGCAGGCAATTCCCTTACCTAGTTTATTGTCTGGCTTTTGCTCAAGAGAGTTAAAAAGGAAAAGAGAGGAAGAAAAATGAAGAAAACAGGGAAAGGAATGAAGTAAGTAGATTTTTTTTATATGAAGGAAATGCTCTGAAGGAAAGAGCCAAACTAATTTACCATTCTGGTTTTGAATTATTTCTTGCAAAGAAATAAAACAAAACCAGAATGGTAAATTAGTTTGGCTCTTTCCTTCAGAGCATTTCCTACTTTTAAAACATCTGCTGAAGCTAATGTGAAAGTGGCATTGATTTGTTAATGACCATGCAATGTGCCTGCTGCTTCATTGCAATGAAGGTTGTCATCACACCAGACAAAAGGTAACTGCAAAAGAAGTTTCCACCTCCAAATGTGTATATTTCACAAAGATGATTACATGACCTATCCACTTTGCCTTTTAAATTAATAAGTGCTCTTCAGCATTTATGTGAAGAGCATATATGTGAAAGGTCTGAGTAGCTGGGCTTAAGTCATATACTGTCAGTTACATGACCAGATCTCACCCACAGCAGTGTTTTTGTTGCAGTCCCTGCTTGTAAGAGGACGGTTTTTTTTTTTTTGAGTTTCAGTCTGATGATGATAACTGTGAAAGAATCAAGAGGCTTGCTAGGAATAGGCAAAGCAGCCTAAAGGAACTGGGTAGAACCTATTTTCAAGGCATGGAGTTGTTTACGATTTATTTTCTTAAAAACCTTACTGACAGCCTCAGAATCTAGCAAGAATAGGCATTTTGTTGTCAAGTCTCTCAAGATTTCTCACACTTGAACTTGGCAGTGGGAAGACTTACTGCATTTATGGATATGCCTTTGATAACTCCATGATCAGGGGGAGTTTTGGAGGATAGAATAAAATTATAAACCTGTAAACTCAGACATAATATACTATTCTCACAAAACCACTAATAATGCACTTATGGAAAGAAAACTGTATAAACTAGCACTGGCACATGTAGCCATCTGTTGGAGCAGGAGGCTGATATGGAAAATGGATTGAAAATATTTTTTTAATCTTTATTTTTAAATCCTGTTCATATGGTTACAGAGGAGGATAGACAACAGATACAAGTGGGTAACTTAGTAAAGAGTATAAAAACCACCTGTCACAATTTCTTGGGAGTGCTTATGTTCAGACACTTTCTCCACTGCCTTTCTGGTTACCAAGGCATCCTTGGCTTGTGCCTGGCACTGGAAGCTCCCTCTCCCACGCTGATATCTCTACTGATCCTCAACTGTGCCCTCCTGTTTGGTTTTTTGGAGGAGTGACCTTCCTACTTTTGGATGCAGCAAGTCTGGACCCAGGGTAATGGAAGCAGCAGCCTGGTTGCAATTTCAGGAAAGTCTTGCATGGCACATTGTCCACATTTGTCACGCTGGTATGTAATACAATGTGCAAGCAAAAGGGAAAATTTATTTGCCAGGCTTTCTTACTAACACAGTTACTGTATTTTGGGGCATCAGTACAGAAATAGAGCAAAATGCCCCTTTAGATCAGCTCCATTGAGTTTCTGTCTCTTTTCATGAGCGCTAGAGGCTGTCAGGACTTTGGTGTGACCTTTAGCTGAGACCCTGTCCTTAGGTGACTCCTGATGTCTCTTGTCACAGAACAGTTTTGCTTTGAGGACATATGTAGGCTTTTATAGACCTAAAATCTATTTAGGTATAATCCAGACTCTCTTGAAAACTGGACCTTTTTTCTCTGCAAGGAGAGGAACATCAACTTTAATGGATTAGAAACTCACTTTTCTGAAGCTAGGCAGTGCTATGAACAGAAAAAAATAATTTAGAAATGCTCAGCTTCTCCTTACCACATTGAGGGCATCTCAAATAATTTTCAATAATTCTTAATTTCAGGATTGTGCTTGCTTCAGAAATTATGCTGATATTTAGGTGTCAAGTTAGCAGAATAAATATGTTCTATATTGCAGCTCTAGGTGTGTTGGTGGTGAAAGGAAGGAATTTTGTAACCAGTTTTAACTTCTAGTTTAAAATGTTATTTTTCTTGATGCAGGTAAAAATGTTTTCAGATTTTTATGCAACTGGGATTCCTACCCCAGGTCTGATCAGTTGATCTTTCTGTGAGAGTGACTTTTTTCTCACTTGGCAATTCAGCACAGACATTTAATCTGCTCATTGAGTTCAGTCTTTCAGACAAACACAGAGAATTAATGTCAGAGCTTCTAGTTCAAAAATTCTCCCATCTGGCACTTCAGTGACCTTTTTATATTCGCCTTCTTCCATATGACAATGACAGTTGGTTTAACATCAGCTTTGACTTTGGAAATAAAACGGCCATTTTGGGTGAGTGCCTTTGAGATGGGCTGTGGGAGGTGTATGAGTAAGTTTGTGGTAGGTACAGCAAGGAGCATACCATATCCCCAGATACCATTTCCAGTCTCTGAGCTCTGTTTTCAGTTGCATTTGCTGGCTCATAGCTAGCAATCTCTGTAGCCAATTAAAGTTAAATAAATATTACCCAAGAATATGAATTACAGTTCAGGGGGACAGAGAGAGGCCATCAGGAGAGGAAAAGAAGTGTCTTATTTTGCAATCATTTTTTCCTTTCATCTTCCTTCCTTTCTACCACCTCCCTATTTTTTTTTCCCTCTCTTACTCAAGTTCTCTTTCAGCTTCTTTTAGCTGTGCCCATCAAATGTTCAAACCAAAGCACTGGTGAAGGTGACTAGAGAGAGGGGTGAGTGCATTCAAGGACCTCTTTCAAGTATGAGCCTGATTGCACTGGTAGCTCTGGTATGAGCTGGCTGGTGATGTCGTGCAGCATTACATGCTCTACTTCCCCTTTCACAATTTTATCCGCTCCCTTATCTCATCTCTTGCTCCTCATGGATCTTTTCCCGTATTGTAGAGTTCTCACCAACTGAGCTCTCTTCTCAACCTGCGCATGTTTCTGCTTGTGGGTGCAGCAGTCATTTTCTGGCCCTCTCTTGGGGAGGATGGAGAGTGCTACGAGATGGGCTGAGAAGCAGCAGGCAAGTCTTTTGTTTAAAATAGGGAGAAAGAGCCTCCCTATTGCTTTGTTCTGCAAAGAGAATGAATCTGCAGATAGCTGCGTTTTTATTTTGAACAAAGCTGCTTATAATACTCCAGAACATTCCCAAACTGTGTTTTAGAAGTAGCAAATGTCAAATTCCAGGGATGCCAAAATCTGCAGATGACTTGTGTTCTCAATTGCCATGGTACCAAAGCATGATAGAAAATAACATGCTTATAAAAGGTAATAAAGACTTGTATCCAGATGGGATTTTTCCAGTGAAAATTAATGGCAGACTTACTTTCTAAGTAATTCAGCTGTTGAACCAACCAGTCACCTAACCAAATGTTTTTTTTTAATACATCTCTCAGCTAAATGCAACTGCTAAGTCTTATTGTCTGTAATAATGAAATTGTTGCACTACTTCCAGTGGGTTTTGGGTCTACAAATTATAATCTATATCTTCATAACTTTTCCATTTAAAAAGCCCAAGTGCTTTACAGACTTAATTAGCACTCCCAGTTTCTGCTTGTGATAGGGGCAGGATCACTGTTGTGAACAGAAAAACAAAATTGTGGAGACGTTAAGTGATTTCCTTACCTCACATTACTCAGTAATTTTAATTTTTGGATGTTTGCTGCATGCTAGATCTTGGATTTCCCTGTATCTGGTCCATTCATACTACGTCTCCTGGAATGGTGCAAATGGGTGGAATTCAGATATTTCCTTCAGATTTTTCAGTGGCAGCTTTGGATGTCCACTCTGGTGTTTACCCAGCTGGTCACTTCCCCCCCCAGATTTACGCATTGGCAATAACCAATAGAAAATAGTAGAGGGTTGGCAATTTTTTTGATATTTTACATAATTCTGTATCTACTGGATGACCAAAATAAGCATTTGTAGTGCTAAATGTAAGAATTAAAACCCAGATGTAATACATCTTCCTGAAAGATGTGATGAGCTCCAGAGCAGAGTGTCTTTACACTATACAAGCATTTTAAACTTTTTTCCTTCTGTGTGGTAGGATGTCTGACCTGTTCTGCCAGAAGTGGTTGTTCTTTGTTACTGAGGACATTTCTATCATATGAATAATTTTCACTGAAATGGGACAGTCTATATTTTATTAAGTACCCAAACAGGTGATTAATTCCTGGTCATTCATGGCTGCTTTATGATTCATGAACTGTAAGACTATAAATTAGTTACATGGTTTAACTGATCGGTCTCACTCTTTTAATGCTATACTACTTTAAACAGTAAATGAATTAGGCTATCAACCTTTAATTTTGAGAATCCTGTTTCTTTGGGACCTCTTAATTTTGGTGACAGTGATGAAGTGAAAAAATCTTGCATTGAAACTGTATCACAATAACTACATCTGATACACCATTTATTAATTTCACATTAATCCCAAATGCAGATTAAGGAGTACTGCTTGAAATGACATTTAAGGTGATTCAAAGAGGCAGCTTTATTTACAAATGGTTCCATGAATGATCATACTGATTTTTATTTATCTAATAGGGCTTATTATGGAGCTTTACACATAGAGCAAAATTACTCTTCTTGTGATTTCAGTCTCTTAACTTCAACAGTATACTTTATGGGAAAAAATTTGGCTAAATGCTGGCATTGTTTTTAGATGTGGTAAGAGCCATGATGTTAGGGTGGAGGCTGCAGCCCTGTGGTCCATACTGACCACATAATGATGACTGAGGTTCTTTATCCTAAAGCAGCCTTGGGATCTTCTCGAATTGACTGGGAGACTGGGCAGGAGGAGCAGGGAGCACATCCAGGCTGTGTTGTGGTCATAGATCGTCTTCAGATTCTGATCTGAAACTAAGAAAGTTGCGAAGTATAAACCATGTTGTGCTTTTTGGGGGTTCTAACATGAGGAGCTCTTTCTTGAATATTCTGGCTCTTTTTACCTTAAATAAATAAAAAACCACAGAGAAACATTAAAATAACTTTTAATATCAAGCTGCACTAACTTTTGTGGTGCTGTGTTTTATTTTGCTTTACATTGCCAGAATCTGTGATAGCTCAAGTCATTACTGAAGCTGACATGAATATTCTGATTTTCTAGATAAATCTTCCTTTTGTGTCTCCTTTTAAATGTAGACAAGAGCTCTTCAGGGATCTGCAAAGTGGCTGTTTGTGCTGTAGGTTTTAAGTGGCCAAATGTCTCATTGCGATGTCTCATTTTGTCTTAAGTTTTTCAGTTGAGACCGAGTAAATAATTGTGAGCGAATTTTAAAAGTAGGTTTATTTCAGTAGTTAGAGTATGGAGAATGCATATAGCTTGGCAGCAGAATGTGGGACAACTTGGGGAAGTAAAATTATGTATTGACATTAAGGATCCATATGTGAAAAATGTAATGGGCAGGATGCTCATGGAGAGGTGCTTCTCTTGGAGCACACCTGGGTTGACAGGGATCTTTTTTCCAAGGTCTGGAAATTAGAGTTGAGATCAGGGACTCTCAGCTATTAATAGCGTTGCCTCACTGATTAGGAGTAAGAATAGTTATTGCTATTTTCTGGATTAAATGTTTTCCTACAAGATACCAAGTGCCTGGGCAGTTTCTGAGTGCTGCTTTGGAAGTGTTATTCCAAAGAGTAACTTCAAACACAAAAAATTATTTTCTGCAGGACCACTCTGTTTTTGGTGTACAAAAGCACATCTCCTTAAAGGGAGACTGGTATTGGAGTCTAGTGTAGTCTTTCCAGGATTTTCATCTTAGAATCAAAGCAGAGACTTTGGGGATGAATGTTCTACATGTGAAATTTTCTGGTGTGAATACGATACATATAATTCCCATTGTTTTGTCTTACTTTTTTCCCATCTAGAATATTTTTTTTTTAATCATCTGCTCCTTGTGTTGGCCTCTCTCCTGCCATTTTTGCCAACATCTGTTTTTTGTTGTGGTCTTCTGAGGAACTGAGATTCCTGTGAGGTGGGAACCTCAGGGACAAAGCAGCTATTTCCTCCCTTATTTCTCATGTCTGGGGCCACCTACCATGTCCTAAGCTGGAAGTGTTGAATAGTCCAGTGAATTTTGTGAGCCTTTTATATCTGATATGAGGTTGGAAGGACAGTAATATTTTCTTATTTATTGACTATGGAACAATCCATACATGATGCAGATATTTTTTTGTATTCCCTGTCATGCGTGTAATAATTTATGGCTGTTACATCTATTAAGTTGATTGGCTTATTTTAAAATCCCGTTTCCTGTAAAGAAGAGTTAAAGCATAAATGAGGATCCCATACCTCTGTTCCTCATAATTATGGGATCTGCTGGCAAAAATACCCCATCTGAAAGAGATAAGTGTGGTTCCATTGCCCAACTTTTAAAAGCCAAATAATTTTGGAAATAGTTTATCCCTCAAAAAATTTCACCTTGAATGTAGTTTGTGGTGGGAGAAGCACAAAGTCACAGCAGTAACTCCTGAAGGGGAAAGAATCACTTCAAGCATTGACATACCTTAATGTTTACTTACATGATTACTTGTTTGAAAGAAATGACAATTAAAACTGCTTAATGACTTATGCAGTTGGCTAGACAGAGGTTTCTTTAAATGCACAGTATATTCATATTGAAAGTTTCTTCTTCTTGATTGCATTTTATAAAACATAATTGTCATCTCGCGTATGACAAAACAAGGTGTCACTTGTCTCTACATACATTTGAGGTCAGTACTTTCTTTTAGTAGTTAAGGTGCCATTGAATATCACATCTTCATGTAGCACCAGTTTTTCACTCTGGTGGCACTTACAGCACCTCAGTGAGTGTTACACTGGGCTATGCTGCTATACCTCTGGCATTGCATAGCTAGGGAGGGCTAATGAATCATAGATGTTGACTTCCTATATGTAATGGCTTGTTTCACTTTGTTTTTTATTCTGATAACTGTAGCTAAATTAGACATTCAAAAAAGTCAACTACTTTTGAGGCTGCATTGGAAAAAGATGTTTTCCATAGCTTTCTGGATTGTCATCTTAATTGAGGTGACTATGGTTATTCTGTGTGTAAAAGAAGGGTTAGTGAAAGAATAGTGTCCATCTGAAGAACCTATGACTTCTGTAGATAGAACAAATGAAATGGGATGAAAAGTCTGGTCTTAGAGG
The DNA here is from genome assembly GCA_034509185.1 of Euphonia xanthogaster. Classification (NCBI taxonomy): domain Eukaryota; kingdom Metazoa; phylum Chordata; class Aves; order Passeriformes; family Fringillidae; genus Euphonia; species Euphonia xanthogaster. Next base: position 22,897,852 of record JAYDZK010000113.1, read on the forward strand.
TGGCAGAATGTACTTAGGGGGAAAGTCTCGCTATCCCAGAGGATCACCCAGGAGTATCCAAAAGATTCTGAAAATGAACCAGTGTTCTTTATGATAAATACTGTGCTTTAACTGGAAAATGGTTCTTACCTCTTATATGCAAAAATAAATATGGAAATGAGAAGGTGTGTTAGACTTCTCCTGATTACCAGTGAGGAGCTACCGGGTGGTAGACACTGGTTTGCAAGTCTAACACCTTCTGATGCTAAGTATTTGTACATATCCTTTGAGAAATTGAAATTTATAAGCAGCAGTTATGCTGTACAAAGGAAAATTATATTTCAAAGGCTGAATTAAAGTAAAAAAATTCAAATCCATAATGTTCCCAAAGGTGGTGTGGTCAAGCTGGTGGTCATTTTTATGCAGAGGAAGATTTGCAAAATAAGCTGTGTTTCCATTTTCCTTAGCAAATTGTTGCTTTTTTGCATGATAAGCACCACAGAATAAGTTGTACCCTTAGCTGGAACACAGGAGCAGCTGGTCAGCACTCCTGCTGGCCAGGGGCAAAATCTTCTCTACTGTGGTAGCTTAACCTTGCTGATGGAGGGAAACCTGAAACCACCAATGATTTGTGTCCTCAAGTTGGTTACAGCCAGTGCTCAGTGCTGACCTTTAAGACCTGGTCCTTTCAGATTTTACAGATCAGAGTCTCAGACTGAAGTTGGCCTGTCAATGGGCTTGGCCTATCAATGGCAGAATGTAAAACAAATGCTTAAATATTGTTTCTCTTCTGTGTTTTATAGGCAGGGTAGGCAGTTTGGAAATGTGTACCCTGCAACAGCCACGTAAGCTTAGCTTTGCTAGCTTCAACAGTGCACAGCAGCCATTTGGGGAGAATGCTTTGTTTGTGCCAAGGCAATATTGATATCGGTGAGAGAGAAGTGATGAATGAAACCCCTTGTCAGCTCTGGCAAGAGATGTGCAGCAGTTGCAGAACAGGCAGATGGGCTGGGTGAGCAGCCTCTACTTTGGCATTTGTCTGCAGTCCTGAGGCTTTTCCACAGTTGACAGCCTGTGCATCCACCAAGGTGTTTGACTTCTGAGTGGGGAGCTGGTTGGTTGGGGAGCTTGTCTTGGTTTTAGTAATTTGCAAGTTGGAAGTTGGGTATTATAAGATGATAGTGGGGATTTTTATCCTACTCCAGATTCAGTCAGGTGGCCTGAAGGCCAAAGTGCCTCCCTTCAAAATCCACTTCCAAACTATTACTGCTTCCAGTCAAGACAATAGTAAGGCAGACCTACACATGGAGATTTTTTAGTGGAAAAAGAAAACAGAAGCAGCATTCATGGCATTATTATCTATGGTATGTTTATGGCTGTGTATTCCAAATATTTTAATGTGCTACAGGCACCTTGTTTACCTGAAAGGAAGACAAGTACTGCTTTGGAACTTTTTGTTCATATCTCCTGCCCCTGTTTGCTAGATCATGGGTCTCAAATGCTGACAAATACTGATTACTGATTGATTTGCATCTGTGCTGATTAAGCAACAAGGAATGTTGCTGTATTAACAGGGATTCCAATTTACATTATTTTAAAACCTCTTTGTTGGTGGCAAGCATTGCAAGAACATGGAGATGACAGTGGGAAGTATGTGGATACATGTCTGTGCATATGAGTTGTTTTAAGGAAAAGAAACCAATTAGTTTTACAAGAAGACTAATTAAAAACTCTTTGTGCTGCAGCTGTTTGTCTTTTCTCTCTGAAGTAACAGACCAAAATTACGTAATTGTCTTAATTTAGGCCCGAAGAAAGAATTACCCTTTGGAAAGAAGGGGGATTTTTCCTTTTCTCAAAGAAGCTATAACTTGCTTAAGTTCTAGTCTTTGAGAAATTGCTTTAGTGAGAAGAAATGCAAACCCTTGTAATGCCTGGTTTGTGACAGTAGTGATGTCCTTCATTAGAGCTGACCTGGTATATGATCATTTGGCCTGATGGCACAGTGCAGGAAACATAATTTAAATTTTTAATGTAGAAAAGAAATCTTTCATCTACTGTTACAGTGGATCATAAAAAAAAAAGGTGCCAAACTCCACAAGGTACAGTCACCCAGTATTTCTATAAACAATTGGAGTAAGTTGGATTTCAAGGCATAACATGCCTCTGGGAAAATGGCAAAGAATAATTTATTTGAGAAGTTTTTGGAGATACTTTGCTTTAGGAAGGAAGATTCCTGATTTAATGGTAATTTCTTCTTTCTTTTTATATTAACTGTTTTAGGATACCAAGTTTTCAAAAATTAGTGTAGATTATAGGTGCTTGAATGGAGTAATAATTTGTTTTTATATGAACAGTTCAATTGACAGCAAATTAACACTGTCTATCCTTAAACACATGCAAATGTCATGGAAAAAGTACATTGTAGGTTACTTTGATTGTCTTACAATTTCGGGAGTCTTTTGGGTCTGCTTGCATCATGCTTCATAACTTTTCCCTGTAGCCTGAAAGCTGAAACTATTTCTTTTCTTTCCAAGTGAAAAGTCAAGTCTCTTTTGGGTGAAAACAGAAACTGAGGCCTCAAACACAACCCCTCACCAACAGTGTAATTTAAAAAAATGTCATATGTATTGAAATGAAAACCAGAAGTGTACATGACTGGAGTATCTAAAGGTGCTGTTCTGCTCATTTAGTTCTTTTGAACAAACCATAGCACGTTCTGATAGCTCAAGCAGCGAGTGGCAGTCTGTGGAGCTTGGCAGAGTCGTACTTCACAGTAACAAAGAATTGAACTTCTGTGCTTTAGTGTGCCATTAAGCTGCAGTCTCACGTTTCAGTGCCTGGGAATTGATTTACTGATTTGATTTTCTGAGACATATGGTGATAATAATAATAACACTGTATAAGCATTATTTAAAAATACCATAATATACTGGTATTGAATCTTTGGAAAGCCAGCACCAGCCAGTGCACATACAAACTACCATCATTTATTTTAGTTTAGTCTCATCCAATTTTGAACAAATGGAAATCAATATTGCTTGTGGATATCTGTGGCTAGATTGGAGAGAGAAGTGGCATTGGTGCCAAGAACATGTTGTACAAGAAAACACAAATGTATGAATTTATGTATGTCCCTCTTTTGCCTTCCTTTTCCAGGATCTTTCAGTACATTGTACAAAGATAGGCTTTTCATAGTTATTATTGTGATGTGAGTGTCCCCTATGTAAAATGTATGTGTTGTTTTTGATTTTAACATAGAAATAGAAAGTGAATGCTTATAAAGTTCAGTGCCTTTTTTGATGCTGGCTGGTGCATGGAATGATATTGACTTTAAGCCTGTTAGAGTTAACAAATGTTTTTTTCTTTTCAGATATGTGTCACAAAGATGTCTACACGGAACTGCCAGGGAATGGATTCAGTGATCAAACCTCTGGATACAATTCCTGAGGATAAAAAAGTTCGGGTTCAGAGGACACAGAGTAGTTTTGATCCGTTTGAGAAGCCAACTAATCAAGTGAAGAGGGTTCATTCAGAGAACAACGCTTGCATTAACTTCAAGACTTCATCTGCAGGGAAGGAATCACCTAAAGTCAGGCGGCACTCCAGCCCCAGCTCTGTAAGTGCACTGATACCTCTGCATGTGCCAAGTGGTGGAAATAGAGGCACCAGATAAATGTTTTGTTGCTTAAGAAGGGATTCTTTATATGGAAGCAACAAAGAAAAAGTCATAGCTGCTATTAAATGTGTTTTTCCTTATATATTTGCAGTGTTATTAATGAAATAGGATCAAAAAGTAGAACTTGAAAAATAATGATTTATGAAATTCCTTTCGCATATTATTTAGGGTGTCTTACAGGATTTCTAAGCATTTTCCTCTCCTTATCCTGGTGTGTCATTACAGCTGCTATAATGTTTATGCAGCAAATTTGGCAGAGGATTGCTTATTTGTGAAGAGGAATTCTTTCCCATGAAGTTTAAGAAACCACATGAATTGTCATTTTGATTTTTAGATTTTGGTTTTAGAGAAACAGATCAGATTTGATGGATTTTGTTTACATTTTATAATTCTCTTTTTAAAATCAAGTAGTAAATATAACATTCATTTCCCTGTCAGAAACTCTGCGAGAGAGAGGGAAGAGAGAAAAATAACAGAGAAGGGTTTGGCAACACATCATAATAGTTTTATTCTGAAGTATTTTGAAAGAAACTAGATAAATAAAATGTCATGTCTTTAATGAGTAATGCCCAGAACAGATTTCCCCCAAAAGACCTTCAAAATTATTGAAAAACTATTTCTGTTACACTTTGGGAAGAAAAATCCATAATAATGTGACCTTTGAGTTGAAAACTACAGATCTAAGTGGAATGGATGTAACACTTCAAATCTTATTTGGTGGGAAAAAATTTAAAAGGCTGATTGCTGCCTCTTTTTTCTTTATTTTGCTCTGTCTTCTGGAGATTTTATGTCCTCCCTACAGAAGTTTGACTGAAGCCTGTCAGACTTCTGACAGAAATGGCAGGAGATTAATTTTCTGTAGATGAGCCGTGTTTAACCCACGTGAATTTAGCGGGTAAGATGTCACCCCTCCAGGGGACTGTCCTTTTTAGAAAAGGTTACATTTCAAAATGTAACCATCTGGAGCAAAAACAAATTTGCTTTTTTTTACCATCACTTGGCATTATGTAGCTGCTGCCAAAGATGTCTCCAGTGTATTCCATCTGAGTCCATGACAAGGAATTCTTACTATAAAACTTTTACCGTCATGAAGAATGGAAGAATCTATTTGCACTGTGTTTACTTGTTTGTGATGCCTGATTATTTTTTGGCATGACAACTATTAATTTAAATGACTTTTTTTGGAAAATCTTTAGTGTTTTGTGGTGTTAACTCACTCCTCATCTCTGCTGCTCCTCTTAGAAGCTATTATTAATTTCTGTTAATATTTTTGACATTCTTCTGTTAACCCTGAAGGGTTTAAGTTGCTTTGTTTCCAGAATTCTGAAGCAGATGTTTTTGGAACGGTGTTTTTGGTATCTTGTTCTTTTCCAGAGGGCTGGCACTCTACTGCTACCATAGAATCTCCTATGATCTCTGTATTTTCTTATGTAAATGACATTAATGCTTCCTCTACTAGTATTCTGCTTAGAACCCTAGCTAAGTGTATGCTTTTTGTAATCTTCATCCATGGTGACTCACGCAGACTTGCTGGATACAGGAGGTGCAAAAGAATTTCTTGAAATACAATTCTTATTTCTCAACTTTCTGTAATTCTCTCTGGTTTTTATAGCTCTGTTTGGTGGACTCATTTCTTCCTTTTTCTTGGAGGCATTGTTAGCAATTTTTGACTTTTCCTCACAAGGAAGAGTACGTGGAATAATGACAGCCTTCATGCAAATGAAGAGCAAAGAGCAGTTCACAGCAAAAGGTGACATTAGCCCTCTGCTGATCAGGTCATACCTGGTCCTGCCTGGCAGACCTGAGTTCAGCCATCCAAGGCAGAGACTAGATCAAGATGCTTTATTCCTATTCCCAGAACCTGAATACATGGCTTCAGGCAGTAGATGCCCTGATGCACATTTTATTGAGTGATACCTGTGTGGTTAGTAATGTGTCATTTTGTGGTTTTGAATTATACTTGAATTAATGAAGGGTTTAGGGTTTTCTAGCAGATGCCCCTGCTACTTGCTCTTCTGATCATTACATCTTTTTCTTCCAAGTCAGCTGCATGTTCTCCCTTACTGAATTCATACTTGCTTCTCTGGAAATTCTCCTCTTGTATAGGTTATACCAGTCTGAACGAGCATTTCAGTTTCTGTAAATATTCTTGAACATGCTATGCCCTCTGGGTCATATGGGCTACAACTGTGGAGTTATTTGTCAGTTTTTGCTCTGTTTTCTGTAAGCTTTATTTTAAGATATTCTGATGGAGGTATGCTACCTTCAATTTTCTCTTTCTGTGTTTGATTAGTAGAGGAACTGAATTAGACTTCCATTTAGTCTTTTCCTTTCATCATTTGAAGTCCTCTGTAGCCATCAGGTGTGGAAATGTTGTCTTTCAGAAGGTACGTGGCCAAGGCTTGCAGTCTCCATATCACTCACTGCTTCTGCTCAGGTAAAAGTCTTTTATTTGTCTCAGAAAAATAACATTTTTCAAGAAGTGGCCTGAAAGACCTTGTTTATGATGCCCTGGGGTGTCAGTTTCAGTTTTGATTAATCTCAGCAGCTTTATCACCTCTCTGACAGGTATCAGTTTCAGCGTTTGGTAAAGATTACAAAATACTCTGCAGGTGGCATGTTGCCCATTTTGTGTTGTCCGTACCTTTGAAATGCACTGCACTTTGTGATGAGAAAGATGAAACACACACAGAGGTTTGGGCTTGCTGGAGCTCCATGATCCTCACACAGATTGCCACTTGGAGAATAAATCTCTTGCTTTTGAACTTGAAGTATTTTTCTGCAGTTAATGTCACACCTCGCTGCAACCTTGTAGAATTCCTGTTCAGTTAATTAGTGCAGTAGTGTACAGACAGAATTTAGAACTTTCTGTTTGTTTGTTCTTGTACTACAAGAATTTTTTTAGTTTTTACACTTAGAATCTTTCCACCTTCTCTACTTACTTTGAACATAAGAAAACACCTATGGGAGTGATTTCCAAACTGCTTATGCTGATTGTAATGGTATGTTGCTGGATTAATTTTCCAGCAAAACAGAATTACTCCTTTATCCACAACAGAGTAGTGGATAACCTGGAGGTAGTGAAGTAGGCATTTTCTACCTGTGCCTTGGCTGTCAGCCACTGTTAGAAGGGAATTTGGCTTGACAAATCTTTTCTCTGGTTCATCCCAACACTATGTGTGTTGTGTGTGTATATATATAAAATATACATATAGATATAGTTGTGCATACTTATCCATCTCTCTCTCTCTCTCTCTCTGTGTCTATATCTATATTTCTAAAAATCTCCTTTGTCTACCAAGGCAAGAAAATACTTTTCTCCTTAAATGAAGAAAAGGTAATACTGCATAATAAACTAGACAAAACAAAAAAATCACAACTGAAAAGCAAACACGTGCCACTCTTCCCCAAACAGCTGGTTTTAAAAGGTGGCTTGACTCTAATTATTTCAAATTTTATTTGAGATCCCTGCTCTTTAGAGATGTGATCAAACTCTCCAGTACAAGGTAAAGTTTTGGTGTATTCAGAGTACACATTTTATACACTAAAATAGTACTTTTGCACCATATATAACTAGAATATTGCAAGCTGTAAAAAGTAGTCATCTGCTCAAGATTTAGTTCTGTAGTGATACACATCAGTTTGTTCTCCTTGAATAGCTTAAGCTCCCTGGTGGTGAATTTAAATGTCATGCAAAGGTATATGTTTCTACCTATCAGTTGCTTTTTCAAAACAAAATCAAGCAAAACACTAATGTTCTAACTCAGATAAATGTAAAACTCCCAAATATTGAAATAAAAATGTTTGCAATAAGCAATGCTTTACTGCACTGACACTGTACTCTTTTTGGGAGAGCAGCCTTTCTTCTGTTTCTCTAACTTTTATTAATTTTCAGTCCTGATACATGCAACTTTCCTCCAAAAAGTACAGGCAAAAAAGCATGAATGCTATAATGTTCCTACTGATCCTGTTAGCACATCTAAAATAAGTTGTGTAAGAAATCTAGCTTTAAAATAGACACTAATGTCAGGATTTTCCCGAAAGTTAGGCATCATTTCTGTCTGCCCAAATAAACACTTGCTGTGCCAATCTTGCCTCTCTTCCTCTTCAGATGTAGGCAAGCTTCTCCTGTTAGGAACCTGTTAATTACTAGGGGAGCTGCATCCTTCCTGGTTGATATGTTTTATGGAGGTAGGATAATTTAAGAGCTCGGTGTAGAGAGTGGTGTGTTCTTTAGAGGCACAAAGGAAGCGTTAGTAATTGTTAACCCAAAGGATACTCTCTAGATGAAAAGGCAGATGAAATGTGGCAGTTGAGCCAGCTCCTGTGCTCTAATAGCCTGGAGAACAAGTGAAGAGCTTTAAAAGCTGCACCCTTCACAGAGAGCTCTATGGGTTGCTTCAGCCCAGGTTGCTCTTAATTTATGGCTGTGTGTTAAAGGGTTAGGAAGATGCAAGCAGCAGAATGGGATCAGAGAGTGGCAGAACTGAGGCTGAGGCTTGGTTTGAATGCTTGAACATCTTTGTATCCCTTGAACATTGCCCTAGAAAACAGTCCCACTTTCAAGATATGGTCAAATTGGCCTATTGTCATAGGTTGGATGCAACCTGCAATTAGTGTGAAAACTGCATCTGGTTTTGTGAAAGGTTTACTCTTGTCACAAAGAAGTCAGAATGGTTAAAAAGTAATTATTATCTGTCATTCTCGTGATTTAATCTCAGTTGAGCTTCTTGGCCTGGGTTTTTCTTTCAAGTTTTTCTAGCAATCAATTTATTTCTTTTGAGGTGTATAACAAAGCAGATACTCACTTTTGATTTTCTTTAATTTACGGAGGTCCTGTGAAAATATTTTTTTCTCCCGATGGTAGTTTTATATTGAAGTTTAATATCCCTCAGTTAAAAAAAAGAGAAAAGGATCTATTTAAAACTTAGACTCGGGAGTGTGGCAGTTAAGTGTGACATTCACAAGCTGTTCTGCAGTTATGAAAAATGCATGAGAACATAACCCACACAGCTTCTATAGGAATAGTCAGGTGATTTTCAGTGTAATTTTCCATTAAAGCCTTCTTTATTACATAGATTTTGAAAAATTCTGAGAAAGAGAAGTATTCACGTGGCAATGTAGTGCAAGGATTCACACTGCAAGACCTTGTTTTAAACCTATTATCTCTCCTACAGGCTGTATCAATGCAACAGCCATTTGAAAGTATGTGGTCAGAAAACACAGTTTCTTCTCATTTCTTTTTTCCTTTGTTATTTTTAATACTCTCACGTCAGTTTGAACTACTAGCTTCTTCTATTTCTGTACTCAACATTTTGGCATACTCTTTCTATCCTTGTTACTATGATCTGTATTTCCTTAACCAGAGGGGAAAAAAATATCTAATCTTGGTTACTGCAAGCCGTGCTGCTAAAAATGTTCACTTCTGTGCTGCTTAGGCTATTCTAGCAGTGGGAAAAATGTAGGCTTATAAGAAGAAAGCTACCTCATGAAAACTATTTTCAAGGAAAGTGAAACGTGAAGGTAAACAAGTAAAATTCCCTGTGAGTTTCCTGAGGGGAAAGATCTACATTGCTCTGTGCTCCAGTTGCCTGTGTCCTCTTGGGGTTAACGTGATCTACCACAACCTGTGCTGACTTTCACAGTGACTTGGGACCATGTTCTTCAGAGGCATGAGGACCTTTACTCTCTTTTGTCTCAGTAATTCATTTAGCTTTCCCATTTGAATTCTTTGAAAGATTTCTCCAGAGCGTGCAAGTTCTCTTTGTAGAGAGTTTTCCAGTTGTATCAATTTCTTGCTGCCTGGTTATTTACTGCCTATTTCACTTTTGGCTTTTAGATAGTTCAGTCGTGTCACATATGCACCTAGGTGTTGAGGTTTTTTTCTCATCTTTGTAAGTTGGGGGGGTTTTTTTGGTAGCAAATGAGGAGCTCTAACATGGAGCAACAGGCTTCCTTAAGCCTAAGTAGTCCCAATGATGTTTAGTACATAGAAGGGTTGCCAAGCACTGGAAAAGGCTGCTCAGGGAAGTGACTGAGTCACAATCCCTGGAGATATTTAAAAGATGTGGGTAGATGTGGTGCTTGAGGACATATATGGTGGGCTTGGAAGTGTTAGGATTAGAGTTGGACTTGGTGATCTTTAAAATCTTTTCAAACCTAAATAATTCTGTGATTCTCTGTTGGTGTTTTAGAGGGTTAAAAAGCAGTAAGAAGGAGCAAGAGGAATGGAAAATTAATAGCTATAGGAGTATTGTAAGGTTAGATCCTCAAAGAGAGGCTTTGAAAAAACTTACCAAAATACATGTGTTCAGCTAAAACCAGTACTCTTTTTGCCATTGAGAAATATTGTCTGGGTCAAATTGGGGGATTGCACCAGTTATGTAAAATACAGGGAATTTCTTGTGAGTCTGCTGCTTGTGATGTCTGTCAGTGGCTGATGCAAGCACATCTGATGTGCTCTGGATATGTCTCACTCACTCTGTGTATTTCAGTCAACCACATCCCAGGCAGAGTAAGGGACTCCTGTGATTTAACAAACACATATCTCTGTGTATATACATTCCCATGTATTTTACCAGAAGGAATAAAATATTTTGGAAGAAGAAATTGTACTTAAAATTGGATTTTCTAGGTTTGATTTTAATATTAGCATTTAATGAAAAAGCCACCAACCTTGCTGTAACAAATAATATTTTTAGACAGAAATGGTTGAAAGGAATAAGCTAATGTGGAGAAATCTGAATAATGAAATTCATATCTATGAAGCTGAAAAAATACCCCTATGAATGGGGGACTGCAATAATAAAGTAAAGTAGGCTGAAGTGGTTATAGTTTTCAGCAGTCATGTGGAATTTCAAATTATTTAGATTGCTTTATTTTGGTTCCTTTAAGCTTAAAACTTAGGTTTTGAAAAGTTATGCATTTTTGCAATATTTCTGTCTTTGCCTCATTTATAATCCAGAAATAAAAGGAAATATAAATGTCTGGCCTTCCTAATTTCATAAGCAATTTGTAATTAAGAGTTTTAATTACTATATGAGATTTCATTTTTAAAATATTGAAAGTTTTGGGGAAATGGTAAAGCTGTCCCTTCGTTGTCTAAAATGATTGCAATATGATGAGTGATTTGGCATTTCATTAAGAAGTATCACACAAATTATTTATTTTATATATATTCTTTTACCTCAGAATTTATTTAATTTTTTTTAATAAAATCCCATGAAGTGCTTTTCTTCACCACATGCCTTCAAAAATTGTAAGCCTTTAAAAATTACAAATGCAAGGAAAAATAATGTCCATTTTCACAAAGGGAGCTCTCACAGTGGAGAACTGGGCAATCCAGTGTGATGGTGCCATGGGAGCAGAGCTGGGCTGCACTGCAGAGGAGCTGTAGGCTGGGCAGGGGAAGGTGCCAGCGCGGGCTTTGGGCAGGGGAAGGTGCCAGCGCGGGCTTTGGGCAGGGGAAGGTGCCAGCCCGGACTTTGGGCTGGTTCTGGGCTTGTACCCAGCATGAGCAGGCACTGGGCAAGGGATGGGGGCTGTGTGGGGAGGGTGAGCCCAGGGCTCAGGGCTCTCCTTGTACCCTCAGGAGTGAACTGTCCTCCCAATCCAGCCAACACCAGCTTTTAGTTTTGCTTGTTGTTCTTGGTAAGGATGCAGCACTTCCAGGGGGAGAATGAGTCAAATGTCATGACTTTCAGTCTGTGCTTCTGGCAGCTGGACTACAGAGAAATGAGCTTGAGGTTGTAGGAATAATTATTGTTGATGATTTACTGTGTGGTAATGGATTAAAGGCATCCTGTTTCCTATCAAGATCTTAGGGCTTTACAAGTTGTTGTGACCTTTAGATTATGGTTTCCAGAGGTAGAGAATAAAAGCAAATCTCAGTGTGAAAATAAGAATGGATGTGAAACACATGTATACACCCCGTCCTTTCTCTGTCTTGTTATGAGGAAGCCAACAGTGAACTATTCACTGTTAACTAGGGCAGCATTTCCACTCCAAACAAAGCTACTCACTGTGTGTTCATTGCAGCCTGCAATTTGGGAAATACTTTGCACTCCCTCTTCATTATATGCAAGACATTTAAACATCGAACCACTTCTTTTCTGAAGTTTTTTAGTGTTGCATTAGTCCATAATTGGATAGCTAAATGAGAAGTCTACTTGAATAAATATTTTCGTCACCTCTATTAGTGACATCTGTAATAAAACTGATTAAAAAATCCTAAATTTTTATTTTAACCAGGCAGAATGCCTTTATAAGCACAGATTGGAAACCAAGAATATTACTGCCTTATCTATAATGAAGTGTTCCTAATAATGTAGCAGGAAAAAGATCTGAGAATTTCCTTATGACAAATTTGTGAAAATCTACTAATACTTAGGAATTGGATAGCAAAATAGTACTAGCTTGTTCTTTGTATTGGAGAGAGGTGAAAGGGCTCAATTTTGCAAGCATATATATGTATGCTTTTATGCCATTGAATAGAAAGCTGGAATGTTGATAGCAAAAAAAGGTGTACAGTTGCCCAAGTGCCAGAATTTTTGCGTACAACAAATGAAGATTACTTGAATAAAGAGAACGTTTGCATTTTCTGGCTAATGGTTAATAGGGTGTGGTGGACAAGTCTGAGGCACCAAGTCAGCTTACCTGGGGTGCCTCTGCCTATTTAAATAGAAGCAATTTTTAGGGTCAGTTTATTAAAAACTTTCAGCCATGGCTTAGCCAGAATTTACACACAGATGTGCCCTGTACTGTAATGTTTGTTTCCTTTCAAAAAGCTGATGCATGGATACTTTCAGTAAATCAGACATAGGGTACCATGTATACAGCTGCACATGGCTCGTTCCAGCTGAATTCAGCCTTAACCATGCTGGGTTTGCTTGTTTGCTTTTCTGTGTAGCATTTAACAGGAGTATTATCAAATCAGTCACTGTGTGTGATTTGAGTATTAGTGCTGACTTTCACAACTTTCTCTACAATCTTTTGATTGGTTTAGGACAGGAAAGATATCTGAGCACTGCAGTCTAAAACATATGTAGGTGTTGCTAAGGGCAGCTGCAGGTCAGTTTTTTGCAGTGTCCATCTGATCTTGGAGAAAAAAATGAAATTCTGTTTACTTCCAGACAACTGGAAAATGGGGAAATGTGGGGAAACAGGACGCACTTCAAAAAAGTCAAACATTTTCTCAGAATTTCAGAATGGAAAGTTTTAATGTCAGGTGAATTTCTGTTTTTGCAGAGTTGATTTATTCTCTGTTACGACTGTGTAAAAGAAGGGCAAGTATCAGTCTGTCACAAAGGCCAGCTGAGCTATCTGGCCCTTTGAGCAAGAATCATTCCTTAGCTTGGTTCAGTTTTAGACTACTCACTTAGGCTGCAAATATTAAGGATACAGGACTTTTATCAACCATGTAAAATTTACATTAAAGTATGATGTGATTATATCCACATCTGAAGACTCTAACCACAACTCAGAAGATGACATCATTAAAGATGCTTTCCTGTAGCATTTTGACCACTCTCTGAACAATGAGTGATTTAATGGGACATTGACTTCTTAGAGCAATGTTTTTGGATGGGCTTTAGTCTAGAATAATAAGAAAGAAAAAAATGATTAAACAGCTTTACTAGTCTGATTTTGTAGGGCAGATTGAGGATGCTGTTTAGATCTCTAAACATAGACAGGATGCTTTAGTTGTTAATGGTCTCTTTTCCTCTACGAAGTGATATATGTGAAAAATAAACCAGAACCACCTCTTTGATTAAGAAAAAATCTTGTTGATAGATCCAGTGATGTAACTGTATGGTTGATATTAGCAACTACCATCTGAGTTGTTGAATAAATATTAATACTTTTTTCCTTACTAATTTTTTTTTTGGTTACTGAAAACTGGCATGTCTATGAGCCTTGATAACAATATTTGGTCTCTAAAGGTTGAGTCAAAGCAGTTAATGTTATGGGTGCAATGCTGAAAGGTCTTCTTTTTGTTTTGTTTAGCCTACAAGCCCTAAGTTTGGAAAAGCAGACTCATATGAAAAACTGGAAAAACTAGGGGAAGGGTCCTATGCTACAGTATATAAAGGAAAAAGCAAGTAAGTGGTGTTTTCTTTTCATTTAATTTTGTGTGTAAATAAAGATAAGCAGAAAGTATGAACTGATGTTGCAGAACATATGCGTAGATCTCTGTGAATCAAAGGGCTACTGTGCTCTCGTGAAAGGGGCTGAGACCATATTGCACAGGTAGCATATTGCATACCCCAGAACAAAATGAGTTTCTTGTTAATCTGGTGGTTTTTTTCCATTTCAATATCATACTACTTCTTTGGCATCTGTACCAAATTAATTTCTAGGGGTAAAAGCAAAATATGCTGTCAGGTAGAGTTTGCTCTGAGAGCAATGTTGAATATATGTGATAAGTTGTTCATTTTTGTTTATCATTTAAAAACTTTAATAAAATAGCATGAAGGGAATGAATGGAATTTTGGACTACTCTAGGTTTAGTTTGTTTACAATAGTTTATTTACACTCTACCTCAAAATAATCTACTTTATAGGTCGCATATTTTTTCAGCCACTTAATTGTTATTGCATTTAATGTTGTTGCAGCTTTTTTATCCCCAAATGCCCTAAGTGCTTTTATATTGCATAAAATAACTCTGTAAACATACTTAAAATATACTTCTTCAGCCCATGTTTCCATTCAGAGCTATCCATTGTGAAGCAGAGTGTCTTGTGCCATTTGACATATTTAATGAAGTTTTCATAATCAGATTTCCCATAATAACAAAGGAGTTGTAAAAGAGGGTACTTGTGATACCTTTATTTAAAAACTTTGGTTAGTCAATGATACGTGAGACAACACTGCCATTCCAGCAGAGAATACCAAGATGGTCATGGGACAGAATACTTAAAAAAAGAAAATATGTCCTAACATTTTCCTAACATTTTGTTTAGGTATTGAAAATTATCATTTTTCACTGAATATTTGTAACAAATCAAAATGAGGGTTCCCTCATCTCCCAATAGCTTGCTTAGGTATTGACAAGCATAATGACAGCTGATAGGAATAAAAACATGTTCTAAATGTAGAAGAAATATTCACACTTCTGCCATGCCACTGCAGGTATTGTCTTTTCACTGGCAGCTTTCTTCAAGGAAAGGCTATTGCTTTGTGCTGCTAATGGCTCAGTTATGCATTACCATAAGTTCCAGACATTATACATGTGTAAGCTTTTTATTGGGGTCTATGTAATGTGAGAAAATAGTATAGATTTCAGCTTGTGCCTAATTACTAAAATCCTTCAGTAAAATCACAGTGAATATCCAATGACAGTCAGTCCATATGTCTCTGCTTTCAGTAAGACTGAACTAAGGCAACAGAGTCACTGGATGTCCTGTCAGTCAGTGGAACAGACTGAAATGTAAAAACAAAGCAAAACCCTTTCCTGAAGCTGTTGCATTCATAGTGAACATGTTATAAATGTAGA
>JAYDZK010000113.1:22918062-22928136 GCA_034509185.1 Euphonia xanthogaster
CAGCAGTAATTAATAATTTAAATCCTTCATCTCTTATGAAACCCTTTGATCTTCTGTTTTTTCAGCCCTAATAAATGTCAGCACTATGAAGTATCTTTAATCCACTGGTTCTACGAAGAAAAGGTAACTTTTGTCTAGGATGAGGTTAAAAGATGGTGGGATTCAAAAAGAGAAATTCAGGGCCTGTGTTAGTCCCTTGAGAATGTATGTGTTTGGGCTTTAGCAGGACTGGGAGTGGCTTTTGTAAACTAGAAGTGTAAGTCCTTTTTAGTAAGAAAAATAGAATATAAAGCATCTTTACACTGAACTGTCTTCTATGTTAATGATTAAAAGAAGTGTTTCCCTCAATGTAGAATTAGTTATTTGTTGGTAGAATAATCAGAGGTGACTAAACCTACCTGAATGTGCCTCTGTCAGGTTTCTTCAAAGGCAATTTCTGGCAGAGCCTGATTTCATCAGGCCCCCATGGGCTGTTTGGAGTTTTAGGTGTCTGTTTATGACATTAATATCATTCCAGAGTAGATCTATTTAGATATTCTCAAGGTTTGATCATCAGACTTTGAGATTTTCCTGTAAATGAGTATTTAACAATTGAAAGTTATTTTTCTTCATAAGAATTAGTTTCTTGAAATTTGTATCACAAATTTAGAGCATCATTCCAATACCATCTACTGATTATTTTTTTACAGAAGTGTTCCCAAGCTTAGCACTTGCATAAATTGAGCTCAACCTCAACTCCAGCCAGTGGTAAAACTCAGTATTAAATAAACAGATTGAAACCAGCATTGGCAGATTTTATGTTAATTGACTCCTTTAAATGTGTATCTTTAGAACATTTATGTCATCTAAATATATCTGAAGAACTTGAGAAAATAGTGTTATTGTACTCTTTTGTTCTCTATGTGGCATCATCAGTTTATCCCCAGTGAAGCCAATTAAATCATCAGTTACTTTATATTCATCAGTATTATATGTTCTTAATGATGCATTAAAGCATTAAATAATTTCCAATTTTCTCTACTTTCTCATAAATGGTCATTTTTAATAAATGTATTTATTTTGGTAGTGCTGTTATATGCTGGTTTAGAAAATGCAAAATGACACTATATTAGCATTTTTTGTAATATCTGGCTCATTTGTATATTTTATAATATGCAGACTTTTACTTTATGCTGCATAAGGCAATTTGGACTAATTTTTCTTTTCCCTATGTTGCATATATAATCAGAAAGTTATTACAAAAATTATATTATGTTAAAGTGAGGAATTTCCATAAATTGGAAAGCTGTCCATCAGCTGCAGGTGTTTTGCCTACACTAAAGTAGTTTTGTGTGATAATTAGAGAGGCTTTAGACTTCTGTACTTTCTCTGAAGGTGTTTCAATGAGAGAGAAAGCGAGTTAGTTTAGTTTAGGAGGGAGGATGGCTTAGAAAATGGGAATTCTTTAGTCAATATTGTCCTTAATAGAAGCTAATGAGGCAGTTGACAGGATGGGCATAAGATGATAAGTGTAATCTTTGACACAGTGAAGTGTATTGTTTTGAGAAGGGTTGAAATTGTTTGCTTTGGACAGTGAGTAATAGAGGTGGTTTAATGAATCCTAAATGTAAAGAGTCAGTGGTGTTGCCTTCTCACTGGCTAAAAGGCAGTCTGCTTGTCAGTTTCTTACTTGGATTTGAAATTAATGAAAATACTGAGCATACTTTGAAAGTTATGGAAGACAAATGTGAAGCAATATCTGGAAGGAGTTCTGCTAACCTTATCTGATCACTTCGGAAGTCTGCAAAGACAGGTATTGATAGGTTGCAGAGGTAATTTTACCCCGGTTTCCTTTTTTTGGTGTTGTTTCTAAGGAAATTACTATATTATTTTGAAATGGCATCACAAGTTTCAGGGTGCAATTTCATGACATAGCTGGCTTGATCCCTTGACACATTGCTTCTCAAAAGGTGGACCCAGTTCTTATGTATTTGTTTGTGTTTTTTCTTCTTTTTTTTCATGCCTTTATAATTTTTAAAAAATATTATTTAACTCTTTTTAGGAGGGCCAGTCTTCTCTTATTTAAGCTGTCTAAGCAGTCTCATTGTAAAGTCCAGCAGAAATGAGAGCAAAAACAAGGCAGTGTCAGGAGTGTGTGGCAAGGATTAAGCCACACACTTAAGGAGAAACCTATACCGTGAGGCAGACCTTAGCTCATCTTTTCAGCATCATCTAACTGCACCCTGAGATTGCATCAGTGGGAGGACAATTAAAGGATGTGAATAAACACCCTATCTCTTTAATTGGTACTTCATAATTTCTCACATCTCCAGTTTTATATGCTCCTGTTTATAGAAAATTAAATGGAAAAAAATATTTTAATGGCAGGTAGTAAATGAGAATTAGGAGGCTGTTGTATTATGGAAATTATAGGTTGATATGTTGGAGATAAATTGTTTTAAAGAGGAGAATGGAATCCCAGAGGAACACTACTTGAGATTAGTTTGATTATTTTGATAGTACTAAGAGTTGCCATGATATCTATCAAGATGATGACAGGTACCAATGACAAAGGGGCAATGATAACTAAAAAGCACAGCTCACCTACTGTGTTGAACTGTGAATTCTTTGAAACTGGTTCCATGCCATTGCTATTTGTGTTATATATTTCTCTTCATGAAACAGTGGAATGTACAACTTCAGACTAAAAAGAAAATAAGCTACACAATGCTCTATGTTTTTTGTCCTCTCTCAAGAGACTTCATATCCCTGTTTCCTTAATACCTCTGACCTGTTTTTTTCATTGTATTTTACATTGTCTTCTCTGAACAAGGCATCTGTCCTGTTTTTTATCTGCAAAATGATCTTGCTTTTCTTACTTAAATTCCTCCTGCAGTTATTTCATCTGTTGCCAAATATTTGAGTTTTTCAGATACCTAAGTAGTATGTATATTATAGGTAGGGTGGTGGATTGACCGAGGTGGATTCATGTTTATGAACTGCATGTCTGTCATCAGTCCTTCTGCTTTTAACATGGTTCATTCTCCTGTCTGAGCATGACACATGGAGTCACTGAGGCAAAGCTTATATTTTTCTGATGCCAAAAGTCCTGTTTGAATCCAAATTAAAAAATATGTAAGGTAATTATAAGGAGAAGTCCAGGAGAGTTAAGCTGGGAATTTCCTTTCAACAGTGACTAGTGGCCTGAGACTTGAGCTGGTGCCAGCCTGAATATTATGACTAATTGGAAGGTGATGAGTAAACCATCTTTCGATAACCAGGGTTTCTTAACTTGCTCAGAGTCATTGTGTAATGTTCTGTATAGGACTAATGAGTTTTTGGTTATTATGAAAGAGGAATAATCAGAAGAAACAAGGCAGTAGCCATCCGTCACTGAACTCATATAACTGCAAAAATTAAAAGCCTGAGGGAGAAGATGAATTCAGAGTTGGTAGTTGTTCATATAATCTTGCTTTGAAAATGTATTGCATGTTATAGGGCCTTCCCTCTTGTAGTATTGTAGAGAATTGCCTCCATGACTGCAGGAGTGTAAAGGCTCCAATGTGTCCTTGAGCTTTGTGGCTGTAAAGGCGAATTTTGCTTTTACAGAAATAAATCTAAATGATAATAACAATAATTTTTTAAAACTGTATTATGCCTTTTTGGTAGTTTATCCTCACCACTGCTTGTTGTACATGGGGAGTCTATTAAAGTTTCATGGTATGAGTTTGTTCTTGAAGAGGGTAATGGATATCAGCTTTGTTCCATTTTTGTGAGATGTTATTTGGATAAACTGAACCAACTGGATTTTTTGTGAGGCCTGGAAGGTAATTAATGTGTGGTAAAATTTTGAATGCTAAAAATGAAACAAGACAAGTAGATTTTACACTAAAATGACCTGTTAAGAACTTTTGTCTCTTGGAGCACAAAAGATTTTAAATTTATAAATGAAAGCTATTATATCTAAAAGTAGCCTGGGCCATGTAGTCAAGAATATGCCTCAGGAACAATCCTGCCCTAGTGGGAAATGACCAGAATGAGCTAAGAATTATTTCATTACACAAACTTTGTAGCTTTTTGAAGGCTATACTAATGTGTATCATGTTGTGGGAAGGAGGTAATCAGTGTAAATCTGGATATACTGCATGTGACGTGTTTGGTGAAAATCATGTGCCTTTTTCTTTGAACAGTTTGATCAAATAATGAACAGATATTTTATAACAGAAATTTTAAAATGTGTTACTTTTAACAAAGCTCTAGTAACAAAGCTGTGGTAGAAAGGAAACAGACTGACTCACAGAAAACTGACATAATTTCTTGGATTGCATCTGAGTGTGAAAATATAAAGTTGACATTATGGAAGCTATGAAGTGCTTCTTACAGTGCTGTAGATGAATCACTGGCATTGACAGGAAGAAATTGAATAAGTACATGATAGGAAATAAGTTCTATTATAAGAAATACTGTTTCTGCTATAATTTTGGTTTTTCAAAATTTCTCCTTCCCCTCCCCTCTTTCCCTTTCAGGGTAAATGGAAAGCTGGTGGCATTGAAGGTGATTAGATTACAAGAAGAGGAAGGAACCCCATTTACTGCTATCAGGGAAGGTATGCACTCACATTTAGTGATTATATACGTGGGGTTTTTTTTGTAATTGCATTGTGCTTCTTATTTCTGTGCCATGCTATAGCGAATAGCTTGAGAATTCAAATTACATGGTTACATTCTCAGTAGGATGAAACTTCGGTGCTTCAAAAACAAAGCCTCTGGTGTGGGAGTTCTTGTTAAAGAATGCAGCTCTGCCTGTGCTTTGGCTCCTGTTAGATTTACTACACAAATGAGTACTGGAGAGCATGTGTAAGGTGGGTGTGAGAAGTCACTCTGGAAGATGAGGGAGCTGTGTAAGATGCGCTTCTGGCCCGCAGGCAGCACCTAGGATGAAGGTAGATGTGATTTTTCATCTCTACACAGCATGAAGCAATGACAAGCATTTCTTGATAAAGGCAATCAAAAGATCATGGGGCAGAACTGCAGGCACTTTTGAAGCTGTGTGTGGTTTGCAACTAGCTTGTGTTTGTTTTTCCTTCCCCATGGACTCTAAGTTGTGTGGCCTGGGAATGATTATCATGCTTGGAGATGCCTGTTAGGCTTTCTGCTTCATCCTTTATCCTTCCTTGTCAGCCTCTCCTGGTCCCTAGTAGATGGCTGCTTTATCTGAGTCAGTCTGTATTGAGCTCCTGTGCAGAAATTGCTGGATATGCCCTCTTTGTGTGGTCCTGCTCTCTTAGAAGGTACTAAAAATGAGCCTTGGTAGAGAAATAATAAACAGTTTACCATCACAGCACTGATTCAGACTTGGCTGAAATTGGTAATGAGCTGAAGAAATGAAACTGCTATGACTTTGAGGGACCTCTTAAAACTGTACTATAAGCCTAATTCCCAGGGAGAGATGAGCCAGGGAATTACTGGAACATCAGCCCTCACAGGGTCCACAGTTGGCCCTCCATGTGAGATGTCTGGCTTCATGACCAT
Source organism: Euphonia xanthogaster (assembly GCA_034509185.1). Classification (NCBI taxonomy): domain Eukaryota; kingdom Metazoa; phylum Chordata; class Aves; order Passeriformes; family Fringillidae; genus Euphonia; species Euphonia xanthogaster. The sequence goes on from JAYDZK010000113.1 coordinate 22,923,573, forward strand.
GAGAGCCCCAGACACAGCAGCTGTAGCTCCCTTGTGCCTTGCTCATGCAGCCATCTGTCTGCTGTATGTCTGTCTGTACAATGAGCCCATTCTGGAGTGGGCTGGGCAAAAAAACCCCATGTGATTGACACCCTGAAGTCACTAAACTACCGTGGATTTCCATCCCAAGACTGTGCATTTTCAAGGTGGTTCTTTCACAAAGAAGGGAAAACCGTGGGTGGCCAATTTATGAAGGAATTTCCGCAGTTCTTCTCTACTGCTTCATCTGAGTAACAATTATTGAATGATCTGACACATTTATTCATAACAATATCTATTTTATGTGCGAACTGTCTGTCCCTGCAGCTGTGCTGTGATAACGAGGTGTGCAGAGGGTTATGGGTGCAGCTTTCAGTATCTGTAATGCTGAGTTCAAGTTATAACAGTCTGTGTTTCAAATATGTTTATTGTTCTTCAGGTTTGTAGTTGATATGGAACTGACTTAATGAGAGAATAGTAAATATGGCTTTCTTGTGCCTTTTTTGTGACACTTGAAAGGCTTTTTAATGTGAGCTTGGTCTAGATGAAAGTTTATAGCACTATAACTGTCAAATGCAGTATAATCCCTTTTCCTTCATAAATACTGTGTTGTTTGAGCTCAGTATACAGAAGTATTTGTTAGGAACAAGAACAGAGATTTTTTCCCACTTGATATGTTAAAAAAATTGTAAAGGCACAATTGCATGAAAATACTTCTCACTGTCATTGGAAAGTTTTCTTTTTAGCTCTGACTACAATGCTGTGGTTGAAGCCAGTTAAAACCCTGGCGCTTTAATGGTAGTAGAATAAAGGTCTTGAAAAGCTCTTGAAGTTAATCATTAATACCAAATTAACTGTGGTGTCTCACTGATTATGATAGGACTGTGTGCATCCATTGTATTTTTAAGTCTTCATCTAAGCTGAGACTAGATCCAAAGAGTATTAGGATACTAAAAACGTTTTTTCTTGACTCTTGTAGACTCTTGGTTAGGTGAGGTCGCATTTGGATTACAGGCTGTTTATGAGGGGTTTTTTTGGTAAATGAAATCTCGTCTCCTTAGTAGTGAAATTTCATTCAGGAGCTGTAAGTATAAGTACAATGTTGTATGTTTTATGCCATGTAGACGTCACACATATCTGATAGGTAAGATGGGAAGGGGAAAAATCGGTATTTATTTAGGTTTTGACTTTTCTGTTGTTGGTTTTGTTTTTGTCAGAAACAAATATTAGGACCAGAAGAGTAAGGAGGGCTGTATTACAAATGTGAATTTCAGAAGGTGACCTCACTGATGTTGTGCCAGGCCTGTAGTATTTGACAGTAACACTATGGCCACTGCAGCCATGGGCTTCGCTAGCAGAACCTTAGGGAGCTGTTCCTTTCCTCTTGGCAGCATCTCATCCATCTTGGGCATACTGAGTTCTGTAATGTGTCCATGGCTGCTGTCATCTACAAGGGTGGGGAGAAGAAAAAAGAAATGCCTCTATGAGTTCTTCAGATTATCTGATAAGTTTGATATGGAAAAACATCAAGAATGAGACACTGTGTTAAGCTGTTTTCTCTTGATCTTTGGTGACTAAGGGCTCCAGTGCCATAATTTAGGCTGGGACAACTAGAACAAGGACAAATACCACTGAAGATGAGATCAACTTCTAATTTCAGTTATCTGAGGAATAGTGTTCCCCTAATGGAAAAATGCATATATGATGGTATGAGCCAGAGGTCTGTTGGAGGGCATTTCTTTCCAGACTCTTTCATAATGGAGAAACCAGGCAGGTTTCATCTTGGCTTGCTCCTTATTTTCTAATTGTCCAACAATGCAAGGCAAATTCAGGCAGAAGTCTAGTTAGTTGTAAATTAAAACTACTGTTAGAAAATTGTTTAACATTTCTCATGGCTCCTTGAGTAAAGCAGGGAGAGAAAATAGCATTTCTACTTGGTGCTCCTGAGGGGGATGCTGTGTGATGTTAATTTGGGGGAAGTTACAGGCTGAAATCCTAAGCAGTGGTCATGCTGATGCAATGTTGTAGCTGCCTATGTACAGGGAAGCATATTGTTACTGTTGTGACAGTAGCAGCAGAATGAAGCTCAAAGTAAAACAAAGCTACAAAGGAAAAAGATTAAGGGAAGTGGGAAAATGCAGGAGATAAATATGGAATGTGTGACTGTAGAGACTAACTTGGTTGATACAGTAAGTGGAAGGAAAAGTGAAAAAAGACTCCAACTGAAGAAAAAACCCACTAAAGCTGCATAAGGAAAATCATAGTTAATTTTAAGGCCTGGGGGTGGTTTAGCTGAAGATTCAATTAAAGCTTATGAAGTAAGTCTGCTTTTACAGCAGATAAGGGTTTTGTGTCTTCTACCATCAAAGTTCCAGAGTTTTAAATGAAAATAGGTGATTGTGGCATATTTATTGGTGCAGTTCAGCTCACTATTGAATTTCTAGGACAAAATTTAGAAGTGGCCTATGCTAAATGTTCTTTCAACTTGGCCTGAGTTAGATGTACCAGCTTACTCTATGCAGTTTATGGGATGTTTCTGAATGTAATTCACTTAGTCTGAGTTAATCTAATTTACTTTTGCGGAGCCCGAGGGGGAAAAAAAAAAAGAAAAAAAAGGAGGAAAAAAAAGCACAACTGATCTGGTGTATATACTTGAGTGGGATAAATCTATGAGATTTTATGACATTTATGTGGCTGATTCAGGCCACCATATTACTGTTGTGGGCTAAGTGTGCCTGCAACAGAGATATCTGAGACACTGTGGAGTCTGAGTCATTTACATCCTATTTTCTCATTTAAAATAAATTTGGTAGTATACAGATTGGCAAATTATTTGTTTTCTCTGTTAGTGCAGTTGTGGTTTATCCTTTTACTGTAATGCTCATTATCAACTGTTCAGAGATGGTTCAGCCTTAGACTTGAAGTATTATTAAACCCACAGCAGCCAGGAGAAAAGGTCACTGACCTTAACTTTTATCTCAGATATTTCATTCCCTTAATTTCCTGTAAAATCATATGATCATCTAGGCGAAATACTGAACTGTGTGGTAGATTCTAATTCTGGGAACAGCTTGATTTACAGTTCTGTAGTTATCTTTTTTCCATTCTGGATAATAATATTGCTTATATCCAGCATGACTAAGATTTTGCTTTTTGGGTACATATATAGACAAACATCCCTTGGCTTTATCAGCACCTTGCTTCTGAGGTTAACTTGCTTAGTGTGTTCTTTTCTTGGGTAACAAAATTATTTCTTCCCCACCCCAATCATGAAAACATTTTCCTTTTTTTTTTTCATTTTTCACTCTTGAAAATATTGCTGTTTACTATAGCAATAAAACTCTCTTCCAGGGTTTTGGTATATCAAAATGTTTCATTTCCCATCGGTCTGGATGGTGTTTCAAAGCATCATCCAGTTTTGTAGCTATTTTTGTGCTTTGTCATTTAAATGCCATGATTGGGCAACTTTCAGCTTGTTTTTCTTTTTATTAATTACTGCATGTACATGTTGTAATTGACATGTATTTGTACCAGTTGGTGTGTTACATTTCAAGGTGCCCATGTGACAGTCTCTACATCATTGATTTGACAGTTTCTCAGATAATACTTTTCCACCTACTTCAATGTCAAAGGCTGTGGTCTTAATGCCATGTATGGATAGCAGCATGCAGAAATACAACGTAAGTGCTCTGGAAGCATCTGCTGTTTTGCATTATAAAATTCAAAGAATACAGGAATTGCTTAATGATTATTTTTTAATTTTTAAAGAGCAGTTTATCATGCATATTGAATAAGTTTATTTTGTGAGTTGAGGGAGAACACTCAGTGTATCTGTATGCCAATACGAAGCATGGAAGAGAGATGCTTAACTCTTGGCCACAGAACATCTTCAGAAGCCTTCAAAGTTTTGGGCCTCTGCATCCTTATCTCACTGTGTGGTAGGAGGGAGTCAGGAAGAGGCTGCCAAGATGCTTAGAGGGATAGAGCAGCTTTCCTGTGAGGAAAGGCTGAGACAATTGGGTTTATTTAGTTTGGAAAAGGGAAGGCTTAGGAGTTAGTAATTTCAGCTCTCCAGCAGCTGAATGTGCCTACAAGAAAGAGAGAAGAGGGACTTTTAATAAGAGCATGTGGTGACAGGACACAGGGAAATAGCTTTAAACTGAGAAAGAGTAGATATTAAGAAGAATTTCATTACTGTGAGGGTTGTGAAGTACTGGAACAGATTGCTCAGAGCTTCAATCAAACTGGCCTTGAACAGTTCCAGGGGTGGAACAGCCACAATTTCTCTGGGCAATGTGGTCTAGTGAAAGGTGTCCCTGTCTATGCCAGGGGCTTGGAACTTGATGATCTTTAAGGTCTCTTCTGACCAAGGCCATTCTATGATTATAATAGAAACAAAAAATGAAAACCTGAAACAGTCTCTAAGAAAGAAGAGAGTTCACATTTATTACCCATGATTTATATATTCTAATATATTATATATATATATAATATATATCATACCATATTAATATATATATATATATATACATACCAGACAGCCTCT
>JAYDZK010000113.1:22928236-23047073 GCA_034509185.1 Euphonia xanthogaster
CTTTGAAGATGGGAGGTTTTTTGAGGCCTCCCTTTCTGAAATTGTCAGGCTGGAGAGGATAAATCTTTACAGAACTTTTATCTGTAGAAAATCAAAGTGAAATAACTGCTATGAAAATAATACAGGGAAGATCAGGAGTTTGCCAAGAGAAAGCTCTTACTTGAGTGAATGTATAATTTATTGCCTAGTGCTCCTAACTGGTGCACAGTGGAAAACAGTGATTGGTGTTAACAATGCTGCAAGTGATGTAAAGTAGCTGAGCTTTTGTATTATCCTGGAGAAACAGCAGATTCTATACCCATACCATCTAAGGAAGAGCTCCAGAATATTGTATTTTGACTCAGTGGGTATAATTCTTGCAACCTCATCTTGAATTATGACCTGAGTTATTGCAGGCACTCCCCAGCTCAGTGGTATGTAGCCTAATGGTCTTTTCAACACTGAAGTCAACAAATGACCTCATGGCACTGGTGGGATGACTCACAGTCATAAGCCTCCTATTTGTTGTATTAGACTAGGTCTGGAAGATTGTATGCCATAAGTCAAGATCAGAAACAGTATCTGGCCATGTTCTTTGAAGAGTCATTGGTTGATCTGCTGGCAGAAGGTAAACATGAAAATTGCAGTGAAAATCCTGTCATCTTCCAGTAAAGATTTTTTTTAAATTGGAAGTTAAATCATCCACTTACATAAAGTAAATAAATTAATTTTATTCAGGGTTGGTTTGTGTGTTTTTTTGTTGTGGGTTGTTTTTTTTTCCTAATAAGGAAGCTTAACAACTGCTTTCTTTTTAGTGATAGGAGTTTGGAGGACTTTCAGATTTCCTTTACAAAGCTCAGTCAATAAATTTGAATTTCCATGATTGAAATGCTTAAAAGCTTCATATGTGTCTGGCTCCACAAGCCTCAGGGAACTTCAAGAGATCATGTTTAAGATTATGGAGATGTAGCTATTCTGAGCGTGCGTGTCACAAGAGTTACTACCAGGGGTTTGTGTTGATGGTTTAGAGCCTGAGGATAAGCTCACTCTCCCCAAAAGCCACATTGCTTTGGAGCAGTGAAGTAAAAAAAGGAAAGGACAGTAGCTTGGCTGTAGCTTGGGGAACTTTCATGGCCTACAGCGCTGGCAGAGCTGGTGCCTACTGCAGGCTAAATAGCGGAGGTTCAATTAGCTGTTAAGTCCCTGCAAAGCAAGTTGGGCTTGGAGTTGTAATAGCTTTGTTTTTCGGCATTGTTAAAAATAAAACATGCAAGCCAAGAACCTCTGGGACACTGTGACATTGGATATTTAAGGTAAAGAATATTCAAAAGTAAAGAAACTCCTGCAATTTTTATTTCTCTCTCTGGTCTCGTTCTCTTATGGTCACCCTGCAGCCTAACCCAAACTGTGGGTTTCTTTGAGTTAAAAGAGTTCTCAAATTAAGACAGGCTGGGCTTCAAAAACTACAGTATGTTTGGAAAAGGATGTTCCTGGGACCTTTTTCATGAAATGAAGTCAACTTTTAAAATTTCTGAGACTTTTGGAGATTACTTATTAAATACGCTTTCATGTTGCAGAGAAGTGGATACTAGTTTTTCTTCAACATTGATAGTAGACAATTTGATTTTCATTTCTGGAGGTTTTTTCTGACTATTTTTTTGATAGCTCAGGTTTTCAGCTATGTTTCATTTGTGCTTTCTCTTGCATGTGCAGTTGTATATGTCCACAAGAAGTGTGGTAGATCTTTGGCAATGTGATGTGGAGCTTGGAAGCAGCAGGAGTTTCATCTTTAGTCTGCTTTGCCTCCTGCTGCTCTCTCCAACCCTGACTGGCTGCTAATTTTTTTACTGACAGTACTCATTTGCTTTTCCCTGACAGCAGTTGGACTGGCTGGCTGAAGCAGGTGAACTGAATTCCTTGTCATACAAGATGAATGTGGGAGATCTGATAGTTTTCTAGTCTCGTATACAGTGCAAGTTGTGATGTTATTGTATTCTGATTTTTAGTGTGTCCAAATTACACTGTGCTACTTACTTCTTTTTGGTGGGCCAAATGAAAGCTGCTGTCCATATAGGGTGGTCAGAAATGGTAGATTGAAAAAGTCTGTCCTGTTTGTTTCTTTGTACTTGAGCATTCACAGACTGAACATAGTATTGCCTTTTTTTTTACCTTTTTTTTTTAACCATCTAATAAATTAGCAGTTTTCTCAATTAGAAAACCTTCAGGAGAGCTGGGATTACATAAATATAGCATAAATTATGGTGTTTCCCTTTGAGAATCATGTTATAAATTTTAAAATCTATAATGAGCTTCCATCATCTAGGAAAAGTGTAGCACTTTTCTGAGAAGTACAAATGCAAATTCCGAATTATCTAGTTTCATAGAACTAGATTTGTTCCACAGAATATTCCATCCCCTCTGTCCTCCTCCCATTCCCCCTCCAACATTTTATCTGGGGCCTGCTGAGGTGGAACATGACTGTATCAATTGAATCTTTATTCAGTACTTTTGATGTTCAGGCTGTGACCTTCTTCTGGCTTTTGTTCTTGAGCACAGTTCAAGCAAGAAAAGAATGGGGTGACACTTTAAAGATTATTTTTTTTAATAGGATCATTTTGCCATCAAGAATTATTTCTTCATCCTTGTTATGTTAGCTTAATGGCAGACCTTTCAGGCTCTGCGCTACTTCCACTGAAGTAGTTGTCGGTGCATCATCATTTCTCACGTGGAAAGTGTTGGATAAGGGATCTTGTGCCAGTTCCAGTGCTGGAAGGTTGCAAATCCATTAGTTCACAAGTGCTATTGAACCCTTCTCAGTATGGCTTTTGCTTACAGTTTCTTCTGACCTGAGTTTCAGGGCTCTCTGACTTGGTTTTTGCCCCTGGGGCTTCCTGCTTAGAGCAGACTTCTGCTCAAAAGCTGTTTCTTCTCTTCCCTATTTAATGCAGAAGTTGGAACTGCTGCCTTGTAGATTCTGCTCTGCTGCTCTTGTTGTCTCTGATAGTTTGACAAGAAGGGTAGAGAACACATGACAATCATAGAATTTGGAGGATACAAGAAGGCCAGCAGTCCTTTCTTCATATATAATGATAATATGCATCTATAAGTCATACAGAACCCTTATGCAGCCCTGATGGCTTTCTTGTTTGAGTGGAAGTTATTGAGAGTCTGCCTTTTTATGCTGTATGCAAATTTAATGTCCTCTTACAGCACATTCTGCCACCAAAAAAGTAGCGCTAAGTTAATCCTTCTCCAAGTAGCATTAGTTTTTACCTTGTGACCATATCCCAGTTGGAGCAGATTGAATTGGTAGTACAGAAACCAGCTTCTTAATATGAGTGCAGGTGCTAGCAAGTGATGGCATGTCTCAGCTGAAAGTGCTTCGAGACCCTCAGGCACCCATCCAAGTGCCAGTATCTTCCATGGCCACCTTTTGAAATAAAAATTTGATATCTCTGATGTTGAGGCAAAGAAATGTCTCCTGAACATAGCTAGTTCTTCTAATTGTTTTTTCTTTGTTGTATCTCCCTTTTACAAAAGGGATAATCTAGACAATGATATCATCTAGCCTGAGGATGAAAGCGGTGACTTCAAATCTGCACAAAGACATTTGTCTTTGTCAAGATCTCTGTGTGTGTTTTTCCACTGCTGTGTCCTGGATGTCAAAAATACCAAAGCAAGGTGGCAACTCAGCGTTCAAACCAGTTTAGTCAGCTTCTGTTTTATCCACGGTCTTTTTAACATGTAAAGCTAGTAGATGACTGTGGTATCTCAGCAGAATACCACTTTTTGGGTAAAGTCCAAAATAAAGACTTGGGAAGGTTGTCTGGTTTCCTTGTGTTACAGCTCTTGCCCCTGAAGTAGGTACACCACTACATATGTGGAAAGACGTGTATGGGTGCATATATGTGTTCCTTTATGGTTTTAAGACTTAGAACAATTAACCCTGTCCCCCAAAGAACAAAATCCTCTCTGAAGGGTCACATGCTGTCTTTGATGAACCCAGAGAATGTGTAATGTGAGTTGGTCATGTACCCAGCTCTGGATAAAGTAAAAATGCTTCCTGTGAAAGTTGTCCATCTTCATCAAAAGTCATGTCTGAGACATCCCACCATCTTCTTGCTACTGATTTCAGTCATCTTTCATAAACATCATCAGAACAGTTTTGTGTATTTCTAACACAGAAAGTTCATGAATGAATTATCCTAAGTCTCTTGATGTGTATAAATAATTTAAAAATTGTCTTGGTTCTTCAGAGACGAGTGTAGCAATGAAGATGAGCATGTGCTTCTGCTGGATCCACAACAATGTCTTTGTTCTCAATGCTTTTGTCCACAGCATAATAAGTACTTTTACTTCCTTTGAGAAAAATCCACTAGTATATTTCAAAATTTTAACTTATTTATAAAATTGAGCACCTTTAGTCTCTACAGATACAAGATACTATTCTGTTTTGATATCTAACAAATCACTCCTATATCAAAGGGAAAATGACACTTATTTTCAAATGATGGGGCCATGACATAAGTAGAGACTTGCTAGTTAAGATAGGCAGCCTGAGAGGGTGAGACTGCTGCAGCATTTTGTTTTGCTGCTTTTTAGTCCCATCTTTTGTGGTAATGATTCAATTCTTCCTTAAATATGTCATGTATACAGGGAAGTAAAAAAATCCCAGTTTGGTGAAATGCTATGTATAGTTCACAGTAATTTGCTGAAAATTTTAAGCATGAATTGTTTCTAAACTTTGAAATAGGCGAGAAATATTTTCAGCAGCTTACATCTTTGTACTGGCATGTAATATGGCAGCGACCACTGTAGTCATTAAGAAGCACTAATACCTTTCTCATAGGAAGGAAAAGGTCAGTTATAATCAAAACAGTGAAAAAAGTGGTAGCAAATACATAGTATTTTAAAGTTATATATGTGAGACAAAATATATTCCTTCTTTTCTGTTTCTTCACAGACCCCTTTTTTTTCTTTGGTCTACCTGCTGTCAGATGCTGTAGGCACAGTTGTCTGGGTGAGACCATTCCTTCGGGAGACAGCACTGTTCTTTTTTCTCTTTTGTATTTTTCCATAGCCTGGAGATGGTGTTGCAAACGTTTCAGTTCAGTTTTTCAGTTTTTGCTGGGAGAGATGGGAGATTATCCTTCAGGAATTATACAGAACTGGAATACAGGCTTCATAATGGGATCTCTTCTTCCAGCATGGGTGGAGTTACTGCTTTCAGGCTTTATAATCAATATGAAGAGAGCAGCATTTCAATATTAGGACTTGACCTTTACTGTCTTCTTCAAAGCAATGAAAATGAATATCCGCATTATTTTACTTGAGAATGTTCCCCCCGAGTAAGCAATATTAAAAAAGAAGCTGATAATGTGTCACATTTTTCTGCTGAGATGAAGGGGAACTGGATGGCTCAGAGACTGGTAATAGGATGTGTGACCTTCCACCTCTGACCCATTTACTAAAATATAAACCATGACAGTGGAGTCTAAAAGTCATTACTATGGGATATTCAGCTGTAGAATCTGGAACTGTGTATTTCTGAATTTTTGAGGTCTGAGCCACTTCTCACAAACTTCCACAGCTTCTCAGCTGGCAGCAGATTTAGCTTGAGCCAACTGAAAAAAAAGTGAACTTAAAACGAATGGAGGAAGCCTTGTAAATAAGGATATTTTAGGTGTGCTAAACCCGGTGATTTGTATCTGTTCTGATCTGATGTAGCCTGTTTGTAGTGTGTGTTTTTGTGTACATGTTTCAGAGTTCCCTTGATCAGTGCTGAAGTGGTTTAGACCAGTTTTCTTTGACTTTGGGGTGTTTGGAAGGGGTTAATGCAAATAAGGATTCTGTCTTCTGGATTTTGCCTTGAGAAGATGCTCAAAACTGGCATCGTCAATGACAGGTAGTTTATATAATTTAACTTTTTGCCTTGGACCTCATGTGAAAGCTTTCTAACACCTTTTTTTTTTTTTTTTGTCTATAGGCAACTTAAACTGCAGGTTAGTTCTTTGAAGCCTGTCTTAGTTGTACAGCTAAGACCTTAGTTGTACAGCTAATTACTTAAATGTACAGGTAATTAGATTCACAGGTTTTACTTAGCCTTATTTATCAGCTGGTTTTTTGAGCAGAGCAATCAAGGAAGTCAAGAGGGTGGTAGGAATGTACCATCAGGAAGCTTTGCACACAGGCTGATGGCAGTGCCAGTGTGGCTGGTTTCCAACTGAAAACATTCTCCCTTCCCTCATATCTCCTAAAACTTGATAGGACAAAGTACTGTAGTACATTAAATGCAACTAATCGGGGGAAGAAAAGTAAATCAAAACTGCTTGCAAACTAAAAAGAAAAGCTTTTTACACATTTCATGTACACATTCTGACTCACTTCCCTTTCCCCCCATTTCTCTGAAATTAAGGATGCATGCTTGCTCTTTTGTGTGCTCTGAGGGCATAAAAAATGTTAAATAATGGCAAGAACATTTTCATGCAGGCATTCGCTGGACTGTGAGAAGGTTTCATTAAGAAAACAAGAAGATGTAAACCCCAACTATATAACACTTTATTCTCTGGACAAGATAAAAATTTGCTTTTGTTGTTTCATATCTGGTTTTCTCAGTGCAGCAGTGCCTACACTGCCTCTGCTAGGAAACTGCCAGTTCCTGAAGGGGCATCTAACTCAAAGCAGAACCAAGCAGGTTGCAGGGCCATTGACAGAAAGCTGTAAAAACTTTTCCACTTCTCCAGGTTACTTTATATATTTCTGGTTCTAAAAGATATTTTTCAATTTGCAATTACATGTTTCTCAGAAAGTCTTGGTTATAAAGCTGACATGGTTGAAATACTGGCTTTGCATCAAGGTTTCTAACAGAATTAGCATTTGAATCACTTGAGGCCCTGTTCACAAAACAGAGGACTATTTGCATAATCAAAAATGCTTTATTTTGCATGCCAGTGGAGAAGCTAAGGGTTGTAGCTGTGGCTCAGAAACAAAATTCAAGTGATCGCATTGATGTGTGTCTGAATGCTGCTGTCTCTCAGTCTTGCTTGCACAAATTAGTACAAATCTATATAAAAACCCAAGAATAAGTTTTGGAGCAATGTATTGTCTCCATTAAAAGTCTGATGAAGCAGGCTTTGCTTAAATTGTCAGTGTAAGGATTCAATGGATTTCCTACTCTTCCAAATGTGAATGAAGTTTGGGGCACTTATGCTGCTGGCTTGTTGCAAGACAATGGATGTCTTTCTAAAGATATGCTCAGTAAAAAATGTATAAGCTTGGAAATGGCTTCTTGTGCTAAGGAGGTCAAACTAAGTAATCTATAAAAGTATATATCTGTGTTCAAGACTCTACCACCTTTCTGTCAGATTTCTGCCAGCAGTCCAAGAGGCTTATGAATTGCATTAATAATAGTCCCATCTTGCCATCAGCCCATGCGTTCATGTTTTTCATCCGTTTTTATGGCTGTGGACAAGAAAGCAGAATGTCACATTCAATTACACGTGAATAACTGCTGATCACAGTTCAAGAGCACAAAGCAACTTCTAACCTCTCTGAGGCAATAGGAAACCTTTGAACCTTAAAAAAAAACCCCTTAAATATCAGGTGATGTTATCCCTTTAATTTTTTCTAGACTGAATTTCTCATGTGTTGTTACTGATGAATCAAGTTCTTAAGTGAAATTTGGATGGCAGAAGTTTCAGTTTCACAAAGAAATTTGGTTATAGTTATTACAGCTTCAGATTATTTCACCTTAAAAAAGAGTATGGTGTGATCTAGGCTTTTTCTTGCTAATGTATGTCAATTCAATATAAAATTTTTTGAGGCATTATATGGATTCAGTTCATTTATTTAAAAATATACTAATTAAAAGCTAGATGTCCCAAAAAAAAAAAAAAAAAAAAAAAGTGAGGTTTAAAGTAAATTTAAGCTATCTTCCATAATAGATATGTTCCTGAAAAGAAAATCTGCATTTTTTAGCTTTCAGTATCATACAGCACAAAGTTTTATTCTTCTGTCTGTGTTTGTTGTTTGTTAACCTCTGGAGTAAAAGTATGTCTCAGATGCATCTAGATCTGGAAACTAGACTAGATATTCCATTAATCTCAGTTCCTAGAATTGCAGGTTTCAAAATACTCCAGAGTCTAATGCATCATTAATAGGCGCATCTTCTTTTCTGTACATTGCTTTGGAGCAGTCAGCAAAAGGTGAGTTTAGTCTGGTTCATACCTCCATGTTCTTTGCAGTTTGCTGTTTTTCTGGTTGACTGAAGTGCATAAATTTAAAGTTGAGTTTCTCATTCATTTGTTTTAATTACAGAGGCCATTAACCTTGTAAAATCATTGACAGTTATGAATCTACATCTCTGAGAATTATGTAAACAAGTTTATAAAAGGTTCTCAAGTGAAATGAAAGCCAAACTGTATACAAGGACATGGTTTTTTTAACAGCACTTGTTAAAGCCCAACAAAATGTCAGAAAAATACCTGCAGGTAATCATGTACTCCCTAATGACAAAGACACTGCTGTGTTTCCTGTCATGTGTAGCACTCATTGTACAGTTAGCATCAAAGATACCTTCAAGATATGGATATGCAACTGTAGTTTCTTCTCAAGTAAATGGTTCTTAGTGTTTTAGATGTAGCTTGTTATGGTCAGAGAACTTTGGGAGAGGAATGTGTTTTCCTGCCTCAGACCAGGTTTGTTTATGAGTGGAGATCTTGTCAGTTTGTTTCAAATATTATCAGGCTGTCATATATAAGTTTCCAAACCAGCTGGGGGAGAGGCATTTTGATGGACCTCACAGAGTCTGTGATCTGTCATCACTGGGGTGCTGAGCCCTAACTACAATTAAATGAGTAAGGTTCCTGTGTCTGTTCCATTGACTGATATTTCCTTTTTTATTTTTGGGAATATTTCTGTTCTGCTTTCATAAGGCTGGTGCTATTTGAAATATTGAACCATGTTGTGAATTCAGGGAGAATGTTTAGCCTTGTGAATGTTAGCACTTTGGCTGCCACTATTTTAATATCAGTATCTGAACTGGAATGTGCTCTTAGAGTTTTCAGTGCAACCAATTCTTGATTTTTAGCCAAAGCTTTCTGGCATGTGTTGGAACAAGGACTTGGTATTCCTTATTTATCACTTTCCCTTAGAGGTAAAGTTTACTGTTGCAGAATGTCTGATATAAAATACACACTAACTAGCCATGCTGAAGCAGGGAAAAGATTCACTGGTGCCTGTGGGTAATAGGCTTGCTTCTGTAGTTCCTGTGACCTTTTTTAGGTCAGAGTGTGTTCATTTGGGAGAAAAACTTGGCCGATAAAAATCTGGTGGCTTTAAGTTATTCTTTGATTTACTTGGCATGAGGTGATGAAACAGCAAATCTCTAGTAAAGAGCTCCAAGGACTCTACAGTGCTTGGGCTGTGTTTTCTGGAATACAAAGATGTTCTCACTTTAGCTGAAAAAACTAAAAATGTGTTTGCCCTTTTGCAATATCTCAAAATACTGTTGCAGATCAGCTATCTTCAAGAGCTGCTTGGAAAAGGATTCTTTAGAGAGAAAAAAAACCAATGTTCCGAAGGCCTTCAGAAATCAGAAACCACTTCAAAGCAATTATGGCTTTGCCATATTCCTGAATCTTAGTCTTAATGTGTGAACTTTTTGCTTGCACTGAACTTAAAACCTCAGTGCACTTGCATTGCACTGTAGAGTCTTTTGTTTTTCTTAGGCAAGTTTGTTTGGGATCTCAGTTGGAGAGATGATAGCGTTTCATCTTTGACCATGTGATAGTGCTACATTGATAAGGAGATTATATCCAGCAGTTTTGTGGCGTTCAGGTCCCATACTGACAACATAGTCATTCACTGAGTGGTCTGGTTCAGTTTATGCTTGGTCAAATCAAATTAACAGCTGAAGTTAGATGTTTCTCCTTGCTTTGTTTCTGCAAGTAAGGAGCTCACCAGGAACAGATTCTCCTGTACTTACTGATTCAGTCACTCAATCTGTTAGTATTTTATTAGCTTTGTCTTTCTAATTGAAAATGGAAGTTATTGAGAAATACAATTCAGGCATGTTCTTGTGCTTCCTCTAAGTCCTGCTGCTTAAGGTGCCCTAGTTGTTTTTTGTTCCGTTTCTCTTCAGGAACAAGAACCTTCTTGCCTCTTGTGTTTGGTTAGCAAGTCACTTTTTTGTTTAGCTATAACAATAAGCAAGAAGGATTTAAAGAGACCTCTAAAGAATTGTCTGTATCTCTAGGCTCACGTACTATGTTGGATGATGAACCAGGATTTAAGCTCTTGGATTTTGGCTTGTTAGCTTCTCCCGAGCCTATGAAAGCCCCTTTTGTGAGACTGGCTTTTTAGGGAGCAGTTTTCATTGCACAGGCATAAACCTTCTGCTTTACATTTACCTTCGATTTTGGATATTTTTTTTCTCATATTGACAAAGTTACAAACTCTACATGCATTGTCCATGCATTTTTGTCCCCTTTTCCATTCTGTATTCCCTCTAGCCATCTTGTTTCCCTTTCTGATACGCTCTAGCAGCCTGGAGAAGACTGCCCCACTGAATGCTTGGCACTGTCCATACCTGGGCAGTGGTAGGGAGGAGAACTAGGAGAAATGGAGGTTAAGAATAAATGATGTGAGGATTACACCAACTATCACAGTGAGCTTGGAAGAATGCAAATTCAGGGTCATTCAAAGCAGCACCAGGGTAGGAAGCAATAGCAGCAAGAAGGGAAGGGTTGATGACTTTGGCTGGCCTCAGTCAGGTGCCTGTTGCCTGGAGAATGGGAGATCTAATCAGACAGGGCTAGCATTTCCCACCATTTTTTCATTAGCAGGGTTGAAGGTGGGGAGCAGAAGTGGAGCACAGGACTTGGAGATGGAGTCAGCCAAAACCAGGTTTGTGACTGAGATTTTGGGGAAACTGTTAGACTTTTTCTCCTGATGACAGTGTCCTATCTAAAACAGGTGTTGTACTCCAGAGTTCTTGGCTCATACAAGGAGGGTGCATTCTCTGGAATATTTTAGCTGCTAAGTGCAGCTTTAAAGTACAATTTTCTATTGACTAGACTTAAACTTTGATAAAATGGACAAATTTTCACAGAAACTAGAAAAAGCATTTCCTTGATCTGAAGTCTTACTTTTGAAGGCCACCTTTCAATGAATGAGTTCAGAGAACTGTTTGAAAAAAAGGTCAGCAACATTAAAGAGCATGTTTTTTCTCTAGTTCTCTCTTGGAAAAGAGCTGACCTGTTTTGACTGGAACAAACACTGTTAGACACAAATTGGAAAAGGTGAGTACATTTGTTTAAAGTCTGTTAAGGCAGTAGTGTCATTTTAGAGGAACGGGTACTTTAAGAAGCAGGGCTATCAATTTTGCTACTGTCATTGTTAATTACTATGATTTTATAAAAAAAAATCTATCTGGAAAAGCAAACGGTAAATTGCTGTAATTATAATTGATGAATGACACAACAGGATGGAAGAACTGAGTATTTTTTCAAGGGGGCTGGATGTTTTATATCTGTATGTAGTAGACAGACAAGCTGTTGAGTTGTCCTTTAAAAAAAAATTCTTACCACCTGTGGTGTTAATGGGTTATGCTCAAAGATCCTTTTAATGTGTTTTCTCACATTTCTTAGGAGTGCTTTAATTATGTCATTGCTCAGAATGGCTTCAGTATGATTTAGATCCATAGTTTGATCCATGTCACACATCTGCACAGGTAATTTTAAATCTGTAATTGAAAATTATGGGTATGTTTTTAGCAAAAGTAGGAGGATAGAAATCACTACCTTACCTCAACTAGGTCTCCTCTGAGCATCACTTAACTTTTGCACCCTGTCACTGTCAGCTATGGCTGTCAACTCCGTCAAGCTGAGACATTCCTTCAGCTCATCTTTGCTGTTCTGGCACTTCTCTGGCTCTCTATGAGGGCCAGCTGCTTTTTAAAGAGACATACAGGACTTGCTATCTTTTTCCTAAATGAAAATTTTTGTCCTGTATGACATATATTTCCAAGTTGAACAATGTCCCTGACCTTTCAATAAGCAGATGCTGCTCTAGCGAGTGCCATGATAGTAACAGGTCTCACTGTCATTTAAATGTAAATTTGTAAAGTTTGCAGTCATACTGATTTGGATATAGTTACTTTCTGAGGTGAATAAAGCAAAAATCCTGGGACTCCCAATTTTTGTTTCCTCTCCATTGCTTGCACTTTGAATTCAACTAATACACTGTTGATGGGCACTATGAACTGCAAGAATAAATGACGATTCAGTGATGGGGTGAGAACCAAGACAATACCTAGAGACAATTTACCATAGGGCAAATGCAGAAGGAGGAACATATATCTGCTCCTTGTGAATTGATAGAGCCTTCACATGTGGGAAAAAAACCACTTAAAATATGTTTTCAGATTATGTGCTTGCATAGTGGATGTCCATCAGTGTTGGGACCGAAGGGTTTTACTGGTCATGGTAAAGCATGGCTGTCCATTGCCGATATAATCTTTCAACTAATTTAGTCTGGAAAAAAATTTAACCTTCAACAAAAGTTAAACCCGGGTTTTGCTGCTATAGTGTCTGCAAACTTGCTTCATCACGATTGCTTTTTTTCATGGTACAAATTGGTTTACAAGTTACTCAAGGGAATATTGCCATTTTGTAGTCTGCATGCTTATCACAGTTTTTGATGGGAAAGAAAAATCAGTTACAAGTTTTATAAAAGGCATCAAAGAGATCTAGTCTGAATTAAGGTTATTTCCTGTCCTTAAACATGTTTTTAAAATGTTCTAGATATTATTCATATATCATTCATTCTAATGATACTTAAGAGCCTAATAGTTCATTGTTTCGAGTTGCTTTTTAGGGCAAGTTACACTGTAACTGCATTTCATTTGCTTCATTATGACATTTTTGTTCTTCTCTTATATATATACTCCATGTTTTTCTCTTTTCAGTTGCGGAGCAGTATGCCTTATTTTCACTGTGATTGATTTTTTTTTTTTACTAAAATAGTTGTAAAAAGAATTGTTTGCTAGCTTTCTACTGAGTCTGCCTTTCTTTAACATCTAAACCATTCCACAAGAGACACAGCAATGCTATGAGCATTCCAGCTTTATTTTCCACTTATGGGCAAAGAGGCATGTTGAGCCTCACCCACCCAGAAGAAGAAAATTGACATGATCTTTTAAAGACTCCTGTCTCACTCCCTTTTTGAAAAATAGCAAGACATATGCCACAAGCCTTTTTTTTTTCTGCCGCCTGAAGTGTGTGGTGACAAATGAGTCTGCTTTTTGTGCATTTTTTTTTTTTCTGAAGGAAATGGCCCACTGAGAAATAGAGCAAAAGTAATTTTTTTCTAAAATAGCTTTTCTGTAGACTTCCTCATTTGTAAGTAGTGGCTCAAGTATGCTGGTAGGCAACTGAGTTTCATGTCAATGCAATTTAATTGTTTCCTATGACGCTCTTCTGTCTTCTGTGTGCAAAAAAAATATTCATTGCAGGTACATAAGGTTAAGTGATTTCTTGTCATATTGATGCATTGGTAAAAGTGAGTAACAAAATGCTCATTGACTTCAGCAGAGCATGAGGTTCAGTGCTGGTGCTTGGTTATTTACTCCCTCATTTGGACAATGTAATACTAATATTGCAGATATACCGTTTACAGCAGAGGATCTTTATTATGGTTGCAAAGTCAATCATTCGGAAGTTGTCCGAATTAAGTTTACCTGTGAAAACTTAATTTGGTCTCTCTTCTTCTACTGTTCTTTCCTTAATTACACAACAGCACCATGTTTGCTCCTGCTGTGTGATCTCTGCCTGTGTCAGATGATGATCAATTAATTTAATTTAATGTTGTTGATGGGTGGCTCTAGCTATAGGCACCTACTGTGCATTACTAAAACACAGATGGTTTTGAAAATTTCTAGAACACTCGTCACTCTACTCTGACTACTTAAATATTTGTTCATCTTGTCAGCACCCCACTTGCCAAGAGTCCTTTTAAATGATGATTTTGAGATGACTTTCAAAGTACTTGCATAATGCTGGGTAATATCAGTGTACAGTGTTGCTTGGGGTTCTGTAATAATTGTATGCACTCTGCTGTTCTGGTAAATGTGAATGAAGATCAAAAGTTGAAATGTTCAGAAAATGAGGAACATGGTAATACTATCAGCTTGAATGACTTAGTTATGCTTAGTCAGTAGTAAGCTAAGGGTAAAAAATCAGGCTGATTTTCTTCTGGCTTAGACTTCATAGAGTTTTCACCTTCAATCATGAGTGGGCAAGATCCTTCCACTGTATTTATTCCATCTGTAACACAAAATTAAAGACCTGCGAACAGTTAATGGATACAAGCACACAAATTGGCCACTGCAGGAGAAGTTGGGCTGTGAATTTTCAGGTTGTCGAAGTGTGAGATAAATGCAAGATAGATGTGAAGCAGCTGTGAACTGAAACTCTGGCTTATCTCATGGTAATGACATCAGGAATGTGTATCTCCGAGTTTGCATTGTGGCACCCCTGTAATTGTAGTCCATCTCTGTTTTGAGCACTTGGCCTAGTATTGTTTATTTTAATTTGGATTTTTGTGTAAGTAATGTTCCAAGTGTTTGAAAAAGCAAGTGGAAATCTCTCTTCCATTTTCAGGTGTTGCATCTCACTCTAATGTTTCAATGTGTTTGCTAGCTATCATATGAACACATCCTGCTTGAACTGAAATGTTAACTGGTACTTTGAAGGGTGTTTCTCTCTGTAGGCTGAAATTTCAGGAAAATGAGGAAAACTGCCAGATGTTTTCACTGATTCCTGCTGAAAGCAGTGGGAATCTTGGGTTCTTGTACGGACATCAGTGGAGAGTATGTGCTAGTGTCTGCAGGCTCTTGTGTACTTCCCCCAGAATGTGTTTGCTCACCCCGTGCTCTGCATCCTGTGCCTTTTCTTGTCTATGTGCTCTTTCCACTCTGCATTTTTCCACCTGTGAAGGATGTTCGTTTGTCCTCTGGCTTTTTTTTCTCCTTACCCAGCTGTCCTAGTTTCCCCTGTGGATCACAGCCCCTCCCACCATCTCCCCTTTTTGGTATTCCTCCTTCCTTTCACACTGCTGACAGTCAGGCTGACCCAAAGAGACAAAAGCTTTCCAAAGCTAACCAAATTTAGAGTAGTTTCACAGAGATGGCAAAGTGTGTATTTCTATTTTAAAGGCCTCTTCCCAGATTTTTTAATGTCTACTCCAGAATACTGGGTTGAGGAGTTTGGGTTTTTTTCCAAAGGGAAAGATATTCTGTGGGTTACAGAAGTTGTTACTAAAGCCTGTTTTTGAGAGATGGGAGGAACTATTTAGGCTGAAAACTTCCAAAGTAATCCTAAGGTAGATAGATATTTATGTGAAGACAGTGTCTGAAATTCGTCACAATAACAGGGCTAAAACCAGCCAGTGATGGTTTTGTAAATAGATTGTGTTATTAGTCCTGGTCATGCTATGTGTGCATCAAAAAGTAATGGAAATGTTCCTGCTTTCACAGGATACCTGCATTATGGAGATGTTTTCTGTAAACACTGCATATTTTTGGTTTACACAGTTTCCTCCTCTTGAATATTGAAATGGATAGGGAAGGCAAAATATGACTGGCTGCTACCAGCTAGGAGTAGCATATTGTAATTGCTTTCCAAAAGAGTCTGGTTTTAATAGGATGATGTCTCATTATTTTTAACCTCCATCTGCACTTGTGTTGGAAGAGCACTGGGAACAATACACAATGCATGTATTTATATCTAAAATGTAATGAAAGAGGCATTCATTTAATATGGCAGCAGTCTTCTCTATAACTGTTAGAATAATATATTGTAGTGCTTTTCAGAGCTTGTTTGATCAGTCCTTCCAGTGTTTTATTCCAGTTCAGTAGGCAAAGAGATTTTAGCAGGTTTGTGACTTGCCTTTTGCTTAGGGGACTACAGCTGTAACAAGAAGAACCTTTGATGGTGCCTATGCATTGCTTCACACCCCCTTTTTCTGTATTTCTTCTCTAATAGCATACTACACTTTCAAGAAGGAGCAGCAAGAAGAAATTTCATAAACAAAAAAAGTATTTGGTTAAAAGTTCAAGTCTCTCATGTAAGCCTGATTTGAAGCTGAGGAGGTAAATGAAGCTAATTTGATCCATGTAGTCCCTCCAGCAAAGCAACCTACAGTTGAAGGACTACCAAGTGTTTTCTTGCAAGCGTGTGAAGCACTGTTTGCTTCCTTAATGGCAGACTGTCATTTTTTGACTTAATGAAAACTAGAATAAGGACTATTTTTTAGATCTAGAAGAGACTTTCATCAGGGTGGAATTAGCTGTTAAGAAGGCAATTGAGCTAAGCTCATGTAATAACCCATCTAAAGTTTTCTGTTCTGCTTTTTCTTCTTTCTGTAGCTCACAAATTCTTTTGCCATTTGTTATGAAACTTCCTCCTAAAAAGTTTTCCAAGCTGAAGTGTGACCTACCTATCCTTATTGCATTATGTCCACTAAGATCAGAATGGAAGCTGACTAATTCTGTGTGTTTATAGGTATGCAGCTCTAAAATCAATTACTTGAGATTATATATGTGCTATAAATAATAATCATTCTGCAGGATATATCCTATGGTGAGAAGATGGGAAGTTTCTGGTCAGTGTGGTCTTACCTAGGATGTACAGTTTTCCCTGAATTGAGTTTTGTTATGTTAGGGTTCTAAGAAAGCAAAGCTATTTGCTCATAGTAAATCATTTCAGGTGGGTGAACTGGAAAACAGCAAAGTGTAGATTTGGGGACTGCATTTCTGAGGAGGAAATAACTGCATATTTATTGCTGCAAAACCAACAGAATGCTGAATCCCTGTCTCTGTGGTAGAATTCTGAGTACCATTTTGCACACAGAAAACCCTGCTGTGTGGGAAGTGGATGAGAAGTATATGGGATGTTGTGCTCTCAGGCCAAATTTTAGGAATTGCTATGAAAGATGTATAGATTGAAAATGAGTTGCTGGGAGAGAAGCAGAACTGTAGTTTGTGCAGGCAGTGAGACACATTTGAGTGTGTTTGTTCAGAAAACGTGATTATAAGAAAAAAACCCCATGAATGTTTTCTCACTAAGGATGCCTTTCCAGGAGAGCTCAGAGACTGATCCCAACTGTGTATGCAAGGAAGTTGGCACTCTGCCAGAGAGCACCGTTGTGTCTGCAGAGTGTGACAAGCTGCAGAATTTTAAAGATAAGTTGTTTGGCTCTGAAGCACAGCAGCTTACTTGCTTTCACAGATTTGTGTTACTGACTAGAATATGTGTTCCTTGGTGTGTCAGAAATCCAGCAGGGCAGCAAAGATGCACAGTTGCTTTAACAGCATTAGAGAAGTGCAAGCTTCCATGGTGTGCAGTCTTCAAAAGTCTCCTGATGAGAGAAATCCTCCTGGAGTGGCAGTGAGAAAGGGTGAGCACTGCATGTGAGTAGCAGCATGAGCAATAGTTGTTAGCACTGGTGCATGGTAATCCCAGAGGACACCCCAGCTACTGAAGAAAGCAGGTATTTTTATAGTTATACTTTTTAGAAAAATGTTGAAAATGTGGAAATATGAGAGAGCATCAGCAGCAGTTGTATGTTATGGTGCATATGAGCAGCATGAGGCCAAGTTCTGCCGCTGAGAAAAATTTCCAGGTCACTAAAATATCAGCCAGTTTGAAAATCATGGGTTATTCTTCTGTCTAAAGCCACAGTGGAGATTTGTGATTTTTCACAAAGTGAGAATAAAATGATACTCAGGAATTGAAAGACTGAATGGATGATCAAAGGACCATAATTAATGTTCGAGTTTAATGTACTTACCATGTCCACAACTACTATCTTTGATTGTG
Organism: Euphonia xanthogaster; assembly: GCA_034509185.1. Taxonomy (NCBI): domain Eukaryota; kingdom Metazoa; phylum Chordata; class Aves; order Passeriformes; family Fringillidae; genus Euphonia; species Euphonia xanthogaster. The sequence continues at coordinate 22,946,095 of JAYDZK010000113.1, forward strand.
AAAAGTTCTTCCATGTGACCTGGGAGTCAATAGTAGTAGTTACTTTTGTTGAATTTATCAAACAGCTGGTAAATATTACTTTATGAGATGTGGGAATAGCCTTTTCCAAAACACTCCCAAGCCAAGGCTGATCGAAAAGTCACAAGGCTTTGTTAAATGGAGTGTCAGGCTTGAGTTGATGCTGTAAACCCCACAGGGAGTGAAGCACTGATTTACTGATGCTACTCAGGTTTTGGGTAAGACTTGGCAGCAGTCCATCTGGCTTGCCTTGCTCGTGGAGTGAGTGTACTTTAGAATCCAGCTCATCTGGGAACAGCAAAAACCTCCTTGACCAGCACAAGCGATATGGCAGCTTGCCAGGAGCTCATAATAGATGAGAGCATTCCCTTGTTGGAAGCGAAGCCTGTGATGGTTATTCAAGCAAATGCAATGTGTTTCCTTTAAGTATGCAAATATGGTTATTAGCCCTTGATGGAAAGTGTGGAGTGTTGGTACATTTAGCAACTCAGATCATGAGCTTGTGTAAAAGTCACAGAAATCATCATCTGGGATGTTGTTAATTGTTGAAGTATGTCAACAATTCGCCTTCCCTGGGTTTTGCTATTGGAATTGGCTGTGTGGGACTGTGTAAACACAGGTGACAGAAATAGCACCTGGCCATTCAAACCCATACAATACTTTGTCCAAAGTGTTTTAAAAATGAATTTTAGCATTCCTTGCTGCTGTTCCTCCTCAGAACTCTTTGGAGAAATTAATTAAAAGTGCTGCCATCTGTTTATCTTACATTTCATACATACCAAGGGTAAAAAAAGAGTGCTGGTACTTTTGAAGCAGTATTGTATAATTTTGTTATTAAAAATATGTGTTAAGAGTACAGTGAGTACGAGCACATTGGTTCCACTTTTGTGAGTTGTTGCAATGCTTTTTCAACAACATTTTAGTCGGTTTATCTTAAAAGAAAACAATTCTGTGTGAAATCCATGGCTAATAATCACTGGGTGGAGATGGCCTTCTCTGGCAGAATTATTTTCTTCTAGAAGTAACATTGGGCACAGCAGCATCTGACTTCTCACTGAGCTCTAGTAGCAGCTGCATTGGCAGCTTCAAAGGTAAAGTCAGCCTTGTCTCAAGTTGATGCTGACAGATTCTCTGGACTCCTTTTATTCTTTTGGATATGGGTTTCTGGGTTTTGTCTTTGAGTTAGTGGAGTTCATCCAAAGTTCTATCCCCTTTCTGTAAAACCTTGCCCAAAAGAGGAGGTGTAGAGGTCATTTGTTCTGAAAAGCTGTTTTTCTGGAAAAAACCTCAATATTATGGTTCATATTTCATTTTATTTTTGAAGTAGTCTGTGGAAGAAGAAACAGCTTACCTGTTTCATACAACTTGGTTTTTCTCTCTTTAATTTCCTCCCCACTCCTTTTTCTTTATCTTTTTAATTTCCCTCCTGCCTGCCTTTTTTTTTTTTTTTAAGAAAAAAACCCAGTGTTTTCACAAGACAGGCAATCTTAATGGTAAGTCCTGATAGAAGAGCATGTGGGGTAATTCTCTTACTTTCACCATTATATTTATTTTCTCACAATATAAATTGATAGTGTAATTGGTTTTTTCTGCAGAGTAAAATTAGCACAACTAAGATGATTTTGCTCTCTGTGCTATATCACCTACTGTATTTCACTTGGACTAATGGAGAAGACAGACATTTCACCCTGCAGGTGATATTTTGTAGTTCTTGTAATATATGGCAGATGCTGATTATTGAGGCTGTAAAAGGGGAGAAGATAAATAAGAGTGGGGGAGGGGACCAAAGGGGAAAGACAGCATTTGCAAAGACCTCGAGGTAAGCTGCTTTTAATGTACTGTTTAAGCTTTAATGACCTTTATAGAGATTCTGGCAACAAAGTAATGGCCAACTAAAGGAATTAAAGGCCTCAGGTGTTGATGTGAACAGCAAAAGCTGACAGAGGCCATAAAAACTATTACAGTTTGACACAGGCTGTGCTAGAAGTTTTTTTGTTCACGGTGTCTGTGAATGTGTGATTGTTCAATAAGGTTTGAGGAAAGAGCTGGTGAAAACTTCAGCTGCTTCAGGTGAAATCTTCTTATGGTTTCCCCAGGTTAAAAGTTCTAGTTTCTGTTAGAAGGTACCTTTCAAAACAGTTGTTCTTTATCTTTTGTTTGTATCCATGCCTTTTTCCAGCAGCAATTTCTCATCATTGTCTTTAAAAAACACCAACATATCCAAATCTCTCTGAGCTTTAGTTCTAAGAAGTTGTCCAAATTCTAAGATGAGAATCCCTTGAATATTGCTCATGGCTCTTCTTTTTTGAAAAAGGCCTCTATTTAATTTGTGGGATATTAACAATTTCTAGACATGCACTGATCAAATGTCTAAAATTCTTATTTGTGATTACAGTAGCTGTTTTACACCTCAGTGGCAACAAAATCAGAGCACAGGAAAGACTCCTCTGTGCTAGGTCTCTAAATAGCATGAGCTTTGGGGAGTGCAGGCTAAAGCAGACTCTTTTGAAATTTTTCTTCTGACCTCTTCATTCAGATTGTAGGGTTGCCTCATTCTTGGTCATAGAGATTCCTTGAAGGTTTACAGTCCTGTCTTCATGATGTCTGTGATGATACTCACTTTGAAGCAGCTTTATGGTGGTTTCCTCTTTGCTGTCTGCCTTCTGCCTAGGATGAATCCCAGAATTTGATGCTAAGGATGCTTGTGGAGGAACACTGATGCAGCGAGATGCCATGTTGCTTTTGTGTTGCTTCCTAGAGTGATTAACTTGTCAGATTGATCTCCTAAAGACCAGTATGAGAGATGATATGTACTTATTGTAATTCAAAGCCAGATGACCCCTGGAGTTACCTCAGCCTGGTGGAAAACCCTGAATAGGACAGCAAGGGGTAACAGTGCTGTGGAAGCACTGCAGTTTCCTTTCTGCACAGTAAAGGATTGAGACACACATTTGGCCTTTCATTTTTTTTCTTTGACAAAAGTAGAAGGGTGAGAGAAGAAAGTTCCACATTATTCAGTTTAGAAATGTGCGACTCATTTGCATGTCTTTGTATCTATTATTTACTTGCTAGGGTGACTGATAGTCCTGCTCAGATGTATGCATGAGATGACAAGGCACCGACAACAGAACGACATTGGTAACAACACATGGCTTGTCAGCATATATTGCTAAAATATGCCACGTCTTGTGGAACATTAAATATGTAATATGGAATGAACATTAAATATGTATTAGGTTGTAAAAAAAATTAGTGAAGGAGATTACCTGAAAGTTCACTAGAGAAGTCTTTGTCTTTTCTGAAAACATGAGCTAGTACCTTTAAAAATATAGTGAGAAAATACCAGGTGTTTATTCTCAGGGGCTAATACAAGTGATTCATTAAATCTCTGTTATATTTGAGAGAAAGGAGTATTATTTCTTAAAACCCTTTTCTTAGGATAGAGGCTGCACCTAATTTAGACATCATCTTTGTTGTGTTGGATAGGAAGGATTATGCTTTGAAGAGACACACTTGACTTTTGTCTGAGAGAAAAAAAAAACCTTCGAGTGTAGGAGTGCTCTTGGTGTCTAGTTGCTCTGACATGAGTGATTCACTTAGACGAGGCTCTGTAAAGGAAGAATCTCTTGCTCCAGCTCATTTTGGTCTCAGAGTGAGGCTGAGTTTGACCAGCAAGTTGGAGAAAATAGCATTGAATGGGAAGGTGTGATCTTCAAAAACTGGATGTGTGAAACTCATGAACATAGAAGATACTGAAGATACTGAACTTGTCAGGTTATGAAGCTCAGGTTGTCAGGTTATGAAGCTCATTTAAATCACTAAAAAAAGAGGGCAAATCAATATAAAATATCTGGATACTCTTTAAGATAACATATATGTTTTGTTTTTCAGCTTCTCTTTTGAAAGGATTGAAACATGCGAACATTGTGCTGCTTCATGACATCATTCACACCAAGGAGACCTTGACACTTGTGTTTGAATATGTGGTGAGTAAAGTGACTGTATGTTCTAGACATGGTCCAGAGTGTGTTGAATTTTATGGAAGTGCTCTCTTTACCATCAGTGGTCTATGAATCAGGCCAAAATAACCCTTTACTTCATTCAGGAGAGTGATGGCTATAAGAGGTTTTGCTTTGTAGTGGAGTAGGCTAAAAGTGGAAGGCTGGGCTAAACCAGATTCAGAGATGGAGAAGTGGCTCTAGGCTCTTGAAGGACCTTAGACTGTTGAGTTGACTTTTCAAACGTACTCTGCCTCCTAGTTATAGTTTGTGTATTGGAACTTTTTCTTTATTGATGTGATCAGGTAACTTTAAATAGGTGAGAGCAATTTAGGGAAGAACAGGACTGAAGTGCTTAACAGGTAGCTCCTTGGTGAAAAGCTCAGACCAAGTTTAAATTACCTTTTTTTTGTGATTGGCTTGTATAGAGTGTCTTTTTATAAGCGATATAAGTAAAAAAATGTCTGATGCATTCAATTTAGAATTTGGGGGGTTTTAGTTTTTCCATGACTAATGCTTAACCTATTAATTAAAACTTCAATTTATATAGTAGACAGTGTAAGAATCTAATTGTGTTGAGAGTATTACTTTATTACTTTCCAAAGTACTGGCCTTGGCCTCCTAATTAATCTTTTTAGCTTTTCTAAGACAAACATATGGCATTTATGTAGAACTACTTCAGCATTTAGCTGTGGAATTATGCAATGTACTATCATAATTAACCTCCCAGTTTTCACAGATGGGTCCAAGAACATGTAATTTAAAAGGAACAAATGACTTTAGGCACTGTTAGATTTTCAGTATAATATCAGATAAATAATATTATTGTATTATAGTCTGTAAGACACTGTGTTTATGAAGTACAGTGATTGCTAGCATTACTCTGAATGCATCTCTGCTTAAGACAGAATTATTTTGTGTGTTTCTTGGGGGCAGGCCTTAATTTTTACATGACAGTGCACAGCATGTCATAACATGACAGCATCCCAGAATGCTGTCTGGAGAAGCTGTTCACCTCGTGTATTTACGTAAATGCACTGCACTCTGAGGGTGAGGGCATTCAGCTGCAGCAGCCTGCTGAGCATTTGATACAGTATGTGCTTTTTTACCTCAGGTATTGGGACAGTAATAAAAATTTAATTCCTTTTTTAAAATTCAGTAGTTTTCCTGCTCCTGACTTACACACTGAATTACCATAGGAAAAGCCTTGATACTTAATTTTATGTGATGGTCAGTGTACACTTATTTGCATATCTTTACATGAGTACATTTTGCAATCCCATTTATCAGCTGCTGTATTTAGCTGTATTCTTCGGAACTGGTTGAGAAATTAGATGTATAGACTATGTTTCTCCCTAAAATAAATGGATTTGCCTATTACACTAATCTCAAATTGATGGATTTTACATACTACTTATTACACTGATGCAAGTTTCTGGATTTTATATCCAGGTTGTTTAGACAGGTTGTTTAAGAAAGGTTGTTTAAGACTGGCTCCCAGCCATGTACAGACACAGATTAAGCTTCATGCAGTGGCACATTCTTCTTCTTCCAAGCTCTTCTTCAGCAAAGAACCAGCCCTGCTGGAGGTTGCACCTTTTGGTTCCAATGGTGTTTGGTAACTATTGAGACTGTTTGAGAATCTCATTTAGTAATGGTTTCTAGCAACTGATCCAAGTATATTTTAGTGTTTAGGCTGGTAGGCAGTCTCTCAAGGTGTTCCTGGGGAAGAAGGGAAGGGTACTTTATTCTCTCCAAACAGCATAAAGACAGTATAACAATGATATTGTAACATGCTCCAGTGCCTTGAGATGACAGAATTTTTTAACAAAAGCCTGTTTTCATTGTTCAGTAATGTAAAGTTATAGTCTGATCAAACAGTGAATGCTTTCTGATAATGCTTGAGAATGGCCACATAACCTGAAATGAGTTCTTGTGGGTGTGCATGATACAGGTTTTAATTGCATGATTGCAAGGATCTCATTTGGCCCTTTGGTTATAGGGCTTCTATTCAGTGCATAGTGTGAATGTGCAGAGGCAAAAATTACAGTTGCCCATTTAAAAGTACAAATTTTGGCTGGCTGAATATGCAATCTAGCTGTGTAATTGGCATTACTGAGCTCTGTATCTGTAATGTTTGTTTTGTTGTTATTTTAACACCTGTACGTGGTTTAGCTCATTCATATGAGTAATTTGCACTGAAAGAAGTCAAAATATTCATGTGATTAAAATTACACTGTGATGTACGTTTTTGAATGACTGAATCCCAACCTAAAAGGGATTGAATTTGATTTATTTCATAAAGGGATATCGTGGAACTGATGCAGTATTGCCATTGGTCACCACTGACCTTTACAAACATAGTAAAAGACATCTGAGGGAGTTATCTTGACTAAATTAGGAATGAACAATTAGTGATCCTAGAGTTCTCAGAAAATGGAAACTTTGGGTTGCTAGATTGGTGATGATTCCTTAGGGAAAATAATACTGGTGAAATGTCTGAGGTTATCAGAGGTGTTTGGTTTCAGCATTGACCCTGAAAGAATAGAATGAAATTTAATTTCATGTAGCATCTTAAATTGCAAAATGCATTATGGTAGTAAGTTAAATGCTGGAAGCAGAATAGCCTCTGAAAGGGAACACAGCAGTCATTAAATTCTCTGGGTCCCTCAAATTAGTTTTCTTTTAAATATGCATGTCTGTCAGGTGAAGACATGACAGAGTTTTTTAACTTTAACCTTGGTGGTCTGCAAAGCCAAGAAAAATCAATCTTTAAAAATTCTGTGTGACAGTTGAAGATCGGGAGAAATTTATTCTCCATGAAAACATTTTGGAGGTGAATGTGTAGCTGTACATTTATGTGGAAGAAGAGAAAGGGAGCTTACTCTTTTTGAAAGAAAGAACTTAGTAGAAAATAGTTTAGAATACACTACCTTGTTACTAAGGCATATGTTAACTCTTCCATCAGCATATTGCAAAGCATGCTTAGAGCTCAGTTTTATCACTGGGTGAGAGAGGCATTATTGCTTGGGGAGTTTTGAGAACGAACTGCTTGGAATTTCCTCTCCAAATCTGAATGGCTGATAGTCTTTTATTATAAATGGTAAAGAAAATTATTTCTGTATAGTTAACTGGGATGTGCTAAGCAAGACCTGGAAAAGAGATTTTGGCACACTTTGCATCTGCTGTCTGAGACTGAAGTGACTTCCCAAAGTAAAAGGTCAGTTCAGCTTTACAGTTCAGTGGAGTTGTGCGACTGCTCACAAAGGTTTTGTTCCCTTCCTCACCAGGCTCTGGTTAGGTGTTAGTTTAGGTGGTCTTATGGGGATGGTGGCTTTAGTGCCAGTGTCACTGGTATGATCAGCTTTGCCCAAGGAGGTGGTGGATTTTATAGGCGAGATCTCTGAAGATGGCTTCACATCTGTTTGCTCTAAAGTGATCATTAGCTGCTGCCGTTTGCTGCTTCACTTGTTTATTTAGAAGGAAGATGACTGAATTTAGAAACCTATAATTGCTGAAAGGCAATCCTAAGCAAACTCTATTTGCTACAGGCTTGGTAGAATGATAATGAGGTTTTTAGTATTATGCATAATTATGTAAGTATATTATCAATAAATGAACCAGCAGCTCATCCTATTCCTAGCATGTAAAAGTGAGCTTGTATAGCAATACTTTACATCATGCTTTCAATATTTATGAACTAGGTTTGCAACAAGAACAGATAATTGGAAGGATGAGTAATGAACAATATTATGTCTGCCTCAACAGTGAAAAAGCTCCAGAGTAATCTAATAATGTAATTTAAACCCAAGCATTTTCAATTGCCTTGCCTGTTTTAATATTTTTGTATGTTTTTGCTTCTAAAAATTCCTTTCCATTAATGAAGAATATTTATTATCATTGCTTCATTAGAGGAGCTAAAATAGGTTGTTATACAATGAGTTTACTTAATAAATTTAATTAGTTACATTTCCCTCCCTTTTCCTGTAACAAAAAAATAGGTGCGAGTTTCTCATTTTAAAGCTTATTGGGAATTGACATATATACTCTTTATCAGAATTAAGAATTACACAGCTGAGATTTTGAATTTTTCTTGGGGCAAATTTGTCTTACGTAATACTTGTTAAGTATTATGTAAGTAAATGGGCAAAATTAATCACCTGCCATCAAAAAATTTTCCATTGAAAAGTTTCAATTTCTTTAAAACTTTTAATAATTTGGATTGAACTCTAGTATTGTTTTTCCATTTTCATTTATTTTATTAGGGAGCGTGTTGAAACTAAAGGTATCATGGCATTGATTGTTTGTGAAAACAAACCAAAAAAGCCATGTTTTTTTTTAGTGGGTGAGAGAGCAGGGAAAATTAGTAGTGTCCCAGAGATGCTTTTCAGCTGTTCTCCCTAGGATCCTTCAGTGACGTGTAATACCTAGGGAGAAACCGGGCACAAGAAGGAAGGAGGAGTCTTCTAATCCTTGACTTCAAGTGAATCTTATTTGGAGACTGAATTACATTATTTTGGTGTGAAAGTGAAATGATGGGTGATTTTCTTCACGTTTGAAATCAAGGTGCCCATCCAGCTATGGTAAGCAAGAGCTGAAAGCTAGAGAAGCTCTGCAGAAAGCCAGGTGCCTGCAGTCACCCTTGCTTGCTGTGAACGTGCTTGTCCTCCCTGGCAAGGAGCAGCCACTCAGGGCTCCCAGCATGGGAGCAGTTGAATTTAGTAGTTTCTGTTTACCTTGACCAGAGAAGGAGCTGCTCCCCTGTAGTTTAACCTTGCCTCATGCCCCAGGCTTGCCACAAGTTGCATTGCTTAAATTGCAGTCAAAAAGATGACAGATCAAGGCTGAGAGTAAACAGAGAGAAAGGAAATCCTGTACTATTGAGAAGAGGCAGTAAGGGAATAGTCCTCTTGGGAAAAGCCTTGTTTTTCTAGTTTTAATGAGCAGATCAGAGACAGGTGCTGCTGATGTCCAAGTATAGGCTGGAAATGCAAACAAAATAGGCTTCAGGAGGGAGGGGGAGGGATTGAGGTGGGATTTCAGAAGGAAAGTGTTTAGTGCTTTGCTGAGAGGTAAAGATTCTGCCAGACATGGGAATTGTTAAGAAAGAAGGAAGGAAAAATTTATTTAAATTTAAATAAAAATACTCCTGCTAGGCTGAAAAGTTTATGCATGTCTAGCAAGGGCAGATGTTACTCATGCAGTATTCTTGAGCACATGGTGTAACTTGGGGATGGTGCTGTGCAGGGCCAGGATTTGGACTTGATGGTCCTTGTGGGTTTCTTCCAACTCAGCCCCTTCTGTGATTGTGATCCTGTCCTTGCTGGATTGCAACATGTTGTCTAGACTTCATATGGAGGGCACATGCTGATTGAATAGGTGTATGAATAAAATTAATTGAAATTTACAATCCAACGGGCTGGAAGGCTGTGTGTATCTGAATGACCAATTTTTGTACAATTACTAACTGTTGGTAAATATTGGTTAGATTTGTGGTGTGCTGTGCACCATTCAATAATTAGCATATGTTACTTATTCTTCTTTTTAGTAAGTATTAACACTTGCATTTAATGTAAGTATTAAAAAAAAAAAAAACCCGAACAATACACACAACAAAATCAGAGCATAAGAAACATCAAGAGTTGAGCTGACAGATGGAATACTGGAAATGCCATGAGATATTCTACTTTCTGGCAGATCCCAATTAGTTTTTTTCCTAAATAACAGATAAAAGTGCAAGTGTCATTGCATTACCACATACATGTAGTCAGATACATGTGCATAGGAGACATGCCAGTGATAGCACTCTGCTTGGTATAGGTAAGGCCACCATCTTAAAGGGTAAATTTGTAAACACAAGAATAACATGAATCAGCTGGGGACCTGAGGGGGAAAAAGACAAGGGTGAGTAAACATCGAGAATAAAGCCTTCTAAGGAAAAGTCAAAGTAAGTAGGGCTCTTAAGAGTTGGGGATAAATAAAGGATGAGACATTTACAACCTTTAAATATATCATAGAGAAAGTCAGTGACCTATTTCTATGTGAATGGTTGAGAGGATGAAAAAGAAAATCTGAAATTAGAGTAAGGAAGACAAAGATTCAACTCAAGGAATGCCCCTTTCATGCTAACAATAATAAAGCACTTCAGAAGCTACTATGGGGGTGATGGTTTGTCTAATACTGTCTGGTTTTAAAGAGCAATTTAGGCAAATAATCAACAGAGATCTGTCATTGATAATAGATAGAGGTAAGATTTTTTTAAAGTCCTTTCTATATGTATCTTTCTGCATCATAACTTTCATCAGCAAAATATGAATACTTCTAGTCTTTCAGTGAAGTTAATATGCTGTTGCTTTCCAGTATCAGGAACTGAAGAAAAAATATCAGTTTTTTACTACTTTAAACAAAGTTTTAAAAAATAAATTCTTCTAGTTGTGTGCTTTTTGTTTGTTAGTGCACATTGGTTTTTTGGTTTTTTTTTTAAATAATTAATTATTTCTATGTAATAGATTTATACACAGCTCTATGATCAGTAGTTCTGGTGGCATCCCACATATTCCTTATCTTTTTATTTCTTTCATAAACTGGCATTGCCTAGTTCCCTCTGCGGTGACACCTGACAATATCTCAGCCTGCAGTAGAGACTCTCCAGCCTAATTAAACTTTTTTTCCTCGTGCTCTCTTTAATAATATGTAACTCTTAATTCCTCTAAAAATATGAAGCTCTTATTTATTCAGTGCAGATTGAAAAAAGAAACAAACAAACCACCAGTCCAGAACTTACTGTTTGGAGAGTGATGATTACCATAATTCTAAGTCTTAAAAATAGATTTTTTCCTTCCTGATGAAGCATGTAGCTTTGTACTAATTTAGTCATATTGATAAAAAATATATCTATTCAATCTTTAAAAACAGAAACTTGGGTGAGCAGTTCAGGCAAAATAAAAGTAGTAAAAATCCTGAAGTCAGAATGAATAAAATCAATAATTGCAGATATATTTTATGTTTATGGTTTTATGGTGTAAAAGATAATGAAGAAATAGCAAACAGGAGGAACCAAGGACCAAACTTGAGTAATAAACAGCCAGGTTTTGGAAGTTAAAAAGCCTTATTAGTTGTTTCTGTTTTACTAGTTGGAATGAAGAGGATCTAATCTGTGGAAGCATCATTTTTCTTTCGTGTGCCTTGCAGTCTGAACTGAGTTTTTCCCTATATCATTTTTATTAAACTTACAATCATTCATGGGTGATTAGGATACATGACAGTAAAAAATTACTCATCCAGTGTGAAGAGAGGTCTGTGTAGGATGTGGAAGTTTTTAAAGGAAGACTTTGCACTTGGCCTTTCCTGCCCTGAAGGTGGTGTTTGTTTTGTTGCCCCGCACATGCCACCATAGAAGGGCTCTTGTGCCAGCTGAGCTTGTGTGGATACAACTGAATTATCCATGGCCAGTGCCATGCCAATATTAATGTGGATACTCGACTAGTGTGGCTGTATGTGGATTGTCAGCCTCCTTCCCATGACTGTGTTCTGCTTACATGGCCCTGGAGCAAGTACTCTCACCTTGAGCCCATGGGTATCTTCCATGCTCTAACAAGAAACTTTCTTGTATCTTCAAATGTTTATTATATTTATTTTTGTTTGTTTGTTATATGTGTATATTGTGATCGGTGTTGTGGAAGCTCAGTGACATAACAAACTAGAGAAAAAGTGCACATGCCCATCCTTGTGGGCAGATGTGCTACAGCTTGCAAAAATTGTCCCAACTCTGTTCATTTTGAGGTCTCTAAGTCCATCACAGTTTGCACAAGCTGATGATTTGGTGCTAGGTTTTGATGGCACTAAACAAGAATTCCTACTTATTTTTGCACTGTCATTCTTTTGTTCAGATAATCTCACTAAATTAAGTGGGTTTTGTCTCCTTAACCTGATTTATGAAGAACACAAAGCTGATAGAATTATTAAGGAGGAGGATAAACTGGCATCTTTAGAAAACTGTATTTTGCTGAAGAGCTTTTAGTTCATTCAGCAGTTCTTTCCTTAGTGGTGTGTGTTTCACTTTTCTGTGAGGAACCAGATTATTCTCTGTGAAATGAACAGGGGCTTTGTATCCATAAATAAATTTATCTTTTCTAGCAACAGCCAAAAATCAGACAACTGTGTATCCCTTTTTCTCTCAGGGATTTTCAGATATGTTTCTATCTGTGTTGTGTACTCCCCCACCACCTAGTCTCCTTTTCTATATAGTATTGTTCATGTATTTTGAAGTATGCTTATCTTTTTTGACAGCGTGAGAGAAATCCAAGGCACTAAAAACATCTGTTAGCAGAATTGTTTTCATTACAAGTGTCTTGTGGGGCAGTTTTTTCTTCCTGGATTCCCTAATATAGATTTTTCCCCTGCTGCTCAGCCCAGCTGGTGCTGCTGCCCGCTGCTGTTTTGCTGGAAGTTGCTTAGGTATCACCCAGAAAAATACCCTTGTAGGGTATTTTTTCTTAGCATGGGTAACACTGTGTCATCTCATAGAGGGAAAAGATTGAATTATAGAAAGCCACAGAAATACATGAAAATAAAAGACTGTGACACTTTTGAAGATACCAGTGACATGAAATAAGTTGAAACTGTGGCACAGTAATCTGCAGAGTGCTTAGGTTGGAGGATACACACCATTTAAAAGGAGTTAGCTTTTTTTGTTCTCCTGTCACTTTAAATATTCCTAGTGCCCATCCTTTTATTGGTAAATTATATTATCGGTTTAAGAATTTGGTGGTGGCAAAAGGGGAAGTATTTTAGTCAGGAAAGCTGCTAGGGCATAAATAATGTGTGCTGTCCTTTGAACAGAGAGGAATGGCTCACAACAGCCTGGCTGCCTCAGTGGAGCAGCACAATCTGTCTGCTGCACGACGGCATCGCCAGCAGCCAAGTCCTCCCAGTTTTGTTTTAATGGGAGGGTTCTTACACATTGCTGGTTTTACATGATGGGAATGAAGCTGGAAGTGCTTCCTGTTCCATTCACAAGCCCCAGGCTCTCCGTGCATTTCAGCTTCAAAAATGACAGCTGAAACCAATTAGGCAGAATTATGGGATGCCTAAGTCACATGGAGATTCATCATGACTGAGGAAGAGGAGGAAAAGAGAATGTATAGCATGGGAAGTAGAAGCGACTAATTTAATTAGAAGAGAATGACAGTCACGTTATTATTATGAAGAAGGGTGGGCAAAGTAGACATCATTTCATGTCACCAGCCATGCCTTTGAAAGGAAACGTCCCAGCCTTTGTCTGAACACATTTGTGTTTGGTAGCAGAGCCTGATTTCTGAGCAGGAATAGCTGAGCAAAACAGTTGATGTCAAAGTGAAGCAGAGGGCATATCTGGGGACATTTCTAGTTTGTGGTTTACTCATCTATTCATAATTAGAATTCCTTCAAGAGGAGAAGGGAGGAATCATCAAGATGTGTCTTTTTTTGCATACTCTATCTTTTCCAGACCTAGGATGTAATGCATATAAACCTTGCTTCAGCTGTATAAACATCAGCCAGATTTCTTTTCCCTTCAGCAGATGCTTATACCCAGTGTGCTCACAAACATAAACCCACATGTGTCTACTTATAATCCAGAGTCTTGCTGAATAAAAATGACCTTCATACAATTATACACTGCCCCAAGTCTAAATCAAAACCCTAATTAATTTCTTTATGTGAGTCTGGAAGACAATATTTCATAAGTAAATCATACTTTATATGGAGTTGTCAGGGTAATTGATGGTATGGGGAGAAAATGAGTGAAAAATATTACTGAGAGAATCTGAGCAAGTGTGTACTTTCTTTTTTCCTTTTTTTAAATTCTTGTACGACTTTGATTTTTTTTTTTTAGACTATGAGCAGTTATGTTGGAAAAGTAACTAAATCTCTGTCATGTTCAGGTAACTGTAGGAGTTGTGGTACTTCTCTCTATCACAGGGAGGAAAACATTTGCAGTTAATTTAAGTTTGGGTCAAAAATGTGCATTGGCTGATGTGCTTCTATATTTAGTTTGGAAACAAGACTAGGTGAACCAGCATTGCTGAGCATGTGTTTTCTATCCCCTATCCTAGGAAGCTCTGTGCAGTCTCTGCTGTATCTAGAAATTATTCCATCTACCCCAGGAAGGGTCATGGGTCTCTTAATGGAGGCCTTGTTACTTGAGATGTGCACTGAGGAAAGGGTTTGTGCTTTAATGTGCTGAGAGAAGGTAACAAAATGCTGGACAGGGCCTTCTCAAGGAGGTGTAGCTGTGTGTGCCAGAACCCTGAAGTCAGGATGTAGCACTGGAGTAGTGATCTTCTGGCACAGGAAGTGGAATACAATTATTTGAAGGCAAAAATGCCAAAGCCTGTCTCAGATTACCTGTATTTACTTTTTATTTTCAGAAAAAATGGCCAAGGTACCTTGAACCTCTATCTGGAGGACCCTTATTTTAAATGTTCAAGCTGTACAGTATGGATCTGGAATTTAGGGAATAGGGAGCCTTTGTGCTGTGGGTAGCATTGGACTAATATTTTGAAAATTGTCCCAAATTTAGTCAAGTGATAAGCTTCAGAAAAATCATAAATTGTACTTAAAATAATTGTACTTTAAAAAAATAATAAATTTTACTATGTTGTTGAAGATTCCTCCTCTCTTCTCGAAGACTTTAGTCTCTCACTTCAGCTATTCATTTCTGATGAAGTGAAATTGTTTCTGGGGAAGCCAGTAGTGGGAGGAGAGTTTGAGTTGCTCACTTAAAGCATAACAGGTTTTGCAGAAAACATTGTTTTGTTACTGAACTGGGAAAGTGAAGCTTTATCTTGGTGTCCTCCTTTAACTGGAGGACACCAAGATAAAGATGGCCTGGACAGTCTCCTTTCTTCACTCTTGTGGAAGTGCCTGTTGTGCAGCTCTGCAAAGGATTATCTGGTGAAGGCATGTGGTTGTTGAATTTCTCTCATTTTCTGTGAATGTGGGAACCAAGAAATCTTCTGAGGTTCCTGCCTTATTCAAGGTATTATTTCAAAACAAGTTAAGTAATACTGCTGTAGAGAGCTGGGTTCCACCCCTGCTGTATTGGGAATTGTAATCACCAGCTGAAATTTCTGTCATTACAGATTTCTGCTATTCAGCAGGAGATTCTTAGTCTCCTTTGCAAAAGCATTACACATTTACAGCTGTAACTGAAGTCAGTGTTGCAGAATATTTGAGATGAGGCTCTCAGCCAGACATGAGAAGGACACAATGATTAGGTGGATGATTATGCTTAGATTTATTGTTAATACATATTTAAATATTACCAATGCATTTTATATTCTTTTTCAGGCCAGTGTGCATCAAAGTCAATAGCAACATGTCACCTTCCCCATCTCTGGAATGAGAACATCCAGACAGTTCCCTCTGCAATGCCCACCACGTGTTCTTAGCTTAGGACAAACCACATTGCCCATCAGAGACAGCAAAAAGTAAGGGGGTGTGTGTGAGGGAGAAGGATGCACCTGAAGACCAGAATATCTTTCATTACCACCACGGTCAGTCAAAACAAAATAGTGCCAAATGCTCTGAGAAGTCAAAACCAAAGTTCTTTGAACAGAATCGTCCAGATGAGTGATTCTTAGGATTTTTGTCTTTGCTTGAAGTCCCTGTCTGACAAAAGGAAGTAATGCCTTATGTCCCCTGCACTGCTATGAAGTTATTCTATGTTTGTAAAGCATGTCAATAGCATAGCTATAAGCAGGGTAGGAAAACCTGTGAGATTATTTCTGTCTTCAAAGTAGTAAAAAAAAACAGACTCTGCAAGCTGTTTGAGAGTAGAAGAAAACTCCCTAACTGTAAAACAGCACAGCCATTTTTCAATCGGGTATTTCCTATTCTGTTCAGTGAGTATGTCTAATCCTGGGAAGGAAAAAAAGTATGACCTTTTAGGAGTTATCATAATATACATTTAATGGAGAAACAATTAAAAGGTAGGATAAACCCAATTAATTCTGGGCTTTCCTAGCTTTTGAGCTCTTCTCTATAGAAACTTGATTTATCTATGCTTATTGTTTTTTGTGTAGCTGTTTTGAGCAGAGGAGTGCTAACTGAATATTATTCAATATATTGTACATATAGGTGTGGGTAAGCTGGTGGAGTGTAAAGAGCAGGAGCTAATGGGATTTTGAACTTTAACTAAAATATCGAATGTTCTGTCAGCATGGTATTACTGTGGTGATTTGTGTGTGTTGGGGGTTGACAATATGGCTGATAGAGCTGTTAAAAACTAGCTTGAAGCAGAATTGGTCTAGCCAGTTCCACTTGGGATCAGAATGTGTTCAATTACTTGGAAGTCTCTGTACTCCATTCCCAGTATGCTGCTGCCCTGTGAGGTGGCCTGACCTTCTGAGACAGTGCAGAATGGATTGTAAAAGGTGTATTGGTTGTTCTGTTTCTTCTTTGTTTCAGTATAGATTTATGTTATTGCCAATATGTAATTGTATCTTGAATTTTCCTTTAGGGTATCTATTTTATTAGATCAGGGTGGTGACTGCAGCAAAGACTTCAGTGTTAGAGTATGGCAGGCTGTATTGCCAGCCACTCTTCCACTTGGGAAAGCGCATTGTTTTCTGCCTTCAAATACGGCATGAAGAAAAAGACTCCATCTATATAGTACAAATTTCTTGGAATACCATTAAAAAAATGCTTTCATCCAGCTTGCTCTCTTGTTTTCTTTTCTAATGCCTTCCTGAAACTCGTATTCGTGTTCTCTCCTTCAATGTCAGTTGTGCACACGAGCACTGGAGCAGACTCTTTGGCTGCCAAAAGGGAAAACAGGTTTAGAAAGAGCTGTCTCTGCAGCACTGTCAGTTTTCCTAGCTGTACTAATGTTTAATTCAATGTGCATTCAGTCCCTACCTTGGGAAAGAGGAACAGCTGATGCTGCCTTTGCTTTGCTGCCACCTTCTTTTTTTTAAAGTAGGGAGCAATGTACTCTAACATTAAAAGTTGTTTCCAGAGTTCTTACCATAATGTTTAGTTACATTTATGAGAAAGACTCTTAGTTTTATGAAAGCAAATTGTAGAAAGATTTGAACAGAAAATACATTTCAATTTCTCTTCCCCATCTGAATGAAGGTTTGCTACAGATTCCTGTAGAGTGTGTGTAGGGAAAAAAATAAATGCCAAAAGACTGCAGCACAATTGAGTCTGTAATGTTTCCAGGATTCTGAGGGAATTGCTGCTGACCCTGACTTTCAGGTAGACGTGTTCAATCAGTTTTTGTAGGATTTGGTGGTTAAACTGATGGCAGAAGGTTATATCAGGATCCCAGTTGTCTTCATCCTTGGGAAGAATAAGTTAATGATGGATAACACAAACACAATCGTCATTGATGTTTCTGTATGGAAAAAATCCATCCATATAAAAAGAGTAACTGAAATATAAGCATAAGAAAATGGGGTTATCCTCATCATTTGTTACAAGTATATTGGAAATAAAAAATGTGACTCATTGCTATTCCTAGAGTTGTGGCTCTGAATAAAATGAAAGCTTTTGGTGAATAAAAATATGCAGTTATTGTGGCTGGAGTGGTGGGGCTTCAGGAAGGGGACCTTCAGAAGGGACACTGGGTTTGTCTTCCTCTGATCTGATTTCTGTCTGCTGACTGGTTGTAAATTCTAGAAATCAACAGAAGGTGAAGGAGGCAATAAACCTCCCACCTACCAGGTTATCTGTTGTTCACAAAGGCTGAAAGACTGAATGGGGGGCAAATGATAATTCCTTGATCCAGCCCATGCGAGGGAGCGTGCTGTGCTCAGGGACCACAATGGCTGTGTCTGAGGATGGGACAGTGCTTCCCTGGCCACCCTAATGGGCTTTCTAAAGTGATATTTCAGGCTTTTCTTTAATCATCTCTTGAGCGCTGCAGGTGCTAGCACTATTCAAAGACTGGCATGTCTCATGAATAACAGATAACCATTAAAACGAGTGGATTCCCACAAATTTCTTATTTGACACCAGTCATCACCTGTAGTAATGGTGTTTCAGCTGATATTAAGGCACAGTCTTGTGCTGGGATTAGTACTCAGAACCTGTTAGTTTATTAAAACAAATGACAAGGTTAGCTGATGACTTCAAGTATGTTTTCTTGGTGTTCATACAGTAAACAAGACAAAAATGTGTAATGTGGTGATGTGTGCCGAGGGGTGGCTGGTCCAGTTGTGGCATGGTTTGGTTTATTTGGTGCAGTCCCAGAAAGCTTCATTACCACCACAGTCAGTCGAAACACAGAAGACAAAATAGTGCCAAATACTATGAATGAAGTAGAGACTGGAAGAGGAGAATGGGAGAATGGAAGAGGAATTTGTACCTAAAGGCTAAGGATTTTACAGAAAAGAGGAATAAGTCGTTAAACTTAAGAATCTTTATGGAAAATGCACTTCTTTGATGCTAGCAATTCACTGGTAGAATATTTTTAATTAATCTGAATAGTTTCTTTGTAATGCATTCACTAATTTGTAAACTATAAATTGAAGAATCGCTGTCTGTATCTTGCATTTTGGAATAATCTCTGTTCTGTTGTATGTCATGTGGTTTGCCTGTTTGAGCATGCTGTTCATTTTGGGATTCAAGCCATTTCCTGTAGTCAGGGCTTTTGCTCTCTTGAAGACATGAAAGAATTATTGAAAATAGTTGTGCTAGTGCAGAGCCTAATCATCCTGTGCATCTTCATGTCTTTGCAATGTTAGTTCCACATGCACAATGTGTTTTGGTAGTTTGTCATTTCAGAAGCAATTATGTAGGACAGTTGTGGCTAGAACAAATTTTATGTCTTGGGTGTGAACTCTGCTATGTATCTGCATAACTCTGCAAAAGAAAGCTAAAGAATGCCTCCTGGTTTGGCAAATGGTGCACAAAGACACCATTCTGCTGTGTGGAAGGCAACTTTTGTCCAAAACTCTCATTTTGAAAACTGCCTGTATTTATATGGGCTCTTGTGTATGTGAGGCAGGTATTGCCAAGTAGCTTTTCAAGGAATGTTGGATGATTTTTACCAGATGTGTTCAGAAAACAGATGTGGAAGGCAGAGTCTGTCTCTGAGTATTTGCTGGTTAATCAGGTGCATATTTTTGCTTTTTTTTATTCTGAACATAATTTCAGAAGCTGAGTTGTGCAAGCACATTAGAGAAGCAACATGCCATTTGTCTGAAACCATGCTGCTGAAGTGTAGAAATTGAGAAGAATTCAGAGAAAAGTGTTTTCATAGTAAAAACTATAAATATTTATTCATTAAAAATAACATTAATCTTTGCTTTGCAAGCCCATTTCATTTTCTGATGAAGTTTCATGCTATTTTTACAGGAAATATAGGTAACTATGAAGTGAAAACTTAGGTTTGAATTTTCCATGATGTGCTTTTCTAAAGTATCTGTATTTAATGGATGTACATGTCCATAATATGTGCTTCTTTTTGAGGGAGAAAATACCATTCAGTACTCGGATATGCAATGCTTTTCAGCTTTATTTTCTAAACCTTTAACCCATCTTAATCTAGAATCTCTATAAAATTATATTTAAAGGGCAATGTTATAATGTGAACAAGGGGAGTTGAATGTGAGATTCTCCTTTTAGGTTCATCCTCGTCTGTCTAGATATTATCTTTGTGGTGTTGATGGTGATACTGTCCTTACAAGTTTTAGAATGGTATTAAAATTCCAGTAATTAATCTACCAAATGCAAGGTGTTAGAAAAAAATATTAATTTGCATTTGCTGAATATTCATATCGGTTATCAGGGCTGTTAAATGAAATGAGTGTAAAGGTACAAATGTATGTTTGCACATGTGTGGCTGAAAAAAACTTATTTTCCATTTGTTATGTCCACTCCTAAGTAGAGGGGTATTTATTGCTGCAGTCATGTGGATATTAATATAGTTTTCTCCATCTGGCTTTCTTTTAGCACACTGATTTATGTCAGTACATGGACAAACACCCTGGAGGGCTTCATCCAGAGAATGTGAAGGTAAGAGTCAAAAAGAGCACACATTCAAGGCAAATGCAGTAGCAGTAACTTTGCAAAAAATGTCATTTCAGTTGTTTCATAGAAACTGATTACTAGCTAAAGGGAAAATGCCTGGCATAATAACTGTATTTTTAAATATTTGTTTTCTTTGAAAACAATTACAAATTCAAGTATTTGAGCATTCCTGCAATAGAATTTCTGAGGTTTTTAAAATTGACTCAGAGCCAAAATATTTGAATGCTGTGAATGCTGTTAAGAGTGTTGGTAATCCCTCCCCTCCATTTAAACATTTGCTCTTAAGACAACAGTGCCCTAAAACCCCAGGGTAAGCATGCTTTGGGCTGTCAGTGCTAGATCTTCAGCTGGGTAAGTTAGTGTGGGTGCATCAGGTTTGAGGGAACTGTAATTCATTGCATTAGCTGAATGTACTACTTTTTATATGAACATATGAAATCTTCCTTAATCTTTTTGCACACTTTCTTGGATGAGATCAGCATTTTCTTAGCTGATCTCACTTTGGAATTTTTTTTTCCTTCTAAGGGAGATACTGAGAATCATCACAGAGGAAAGAGTGAGTGTATTAGCAGGATTTAATGGAAAGATAGATGAGTAGAGACTTGATCCAGTTACTGTTTGGGAAGCCAGCCAAATGATTTTAGCATGAAATGGAAGCCAAGCAGACATGCAGAATGTGTTGTGTTTGTATAGATCACTCAGATGATATTTGTTACAATTGTCTTGCACATCTTGGACATCAGTCCCATTGTTGTTCTACTTTGGAAGTGTTTAAATCTTCACTTGTCATACTGGGAACTTTATTCCAGGATGTAACTTACTGAAATGTAGAAGTTCATGAAAATTCTCCCTCTTTTCTGGAAAAGCCAGAAAGCCTGTTTGGTTTAAAAAAAAAGAAAATGATTTTAAAAAGATGAAGTATTTTTTCTTCTGCAATAGCTGATCATTGTTGCACATCATGTAGCTTCATTAATTTTCTGTGTTCTTTGAATGAAAAGTGGCATCTACAACATATGAATTTCAATAAGAATTACTGCCATCTTAAAAAAAAAGGTGAATTCCTCCTTACTGCATATATTTGGAAAAAAAAGAACCCCAAAACAAACCAACACACTCACAGACCATGAGTGTGGCACTAAAGGGGGTGAGGTAGGATCTGCTTTTCGACCCCTGAAACTTCTGAGCTTTCTTCCCTGCTCAGTTTTCTTAAGCAGAGTTTCAGGTGTTAAATGTGCTTGTTAAACCAGGGGGTTGTGTTTCATTTCCCCTTGTGGATACTTTAACTTCATTTCTCTGAGTTTTGGGATAAATGAAGACTGCCTATTAAGATTCTATGTGCTGCTTCAGATTTGTAAGTCTTACTCCAAGGCTGCAGTGCTGCATACCTCAAGGTCTGATATGCAGTAGTTGTTGGAGCCCTGCTAAAAAAGACATAATTCAAATGACTGTACTTTTATTTCATCACACCATGCCCAGTGAGCTTGTCTTTGAGGAGGATGGATGTAAACAGATCATTAACTTGTTAGTATGTCACTCCTCTAAATCCTGAGATACCTGTCTTTTAAAACAGGAGCCTCAGAGGGAACTGCAGCAGTAGCATTTCCCTTTCAGATTTTGCTGCATGTATTTCTGTGGCTATCTGTGCCATTTGTCAGTGCTCAGAAACACCTTTGAAGCTTATAGACACATTAGAAATATTTATTTGGGTATCTAAGTGTAAAATCCTGAGGTACTGCTCATTCAAGTTTTTAAAATTCCCAATGGATTATTAATAAAAGTGGGGGGTGGCGGGGGGCAGAAAAGAAAAAAAAATGGAAGTTGGGACAGATGAAACTTCAATCAACAGATGAAACTTGAGCAATCTCATTGAACTATGAACTATGTTCCCTCTTAAATAATACTGATGAAAATCAGTTATATGTATTTAGAAGTGTCTCTTGCCAGGCCAGTCACAAAGGCTAGTCCTAATCATGCAGTAATTACTAAAACCAGGCATGATGATTTGAAGTCCTACCATTTTAGTGAATGAATCAGCCTGCTTGGGAATTTCAGTGCAATACCTGCCCTCAAGGCTGAATTAAAAATAGGCTGAGAGGGTGATTTCTTTGGCTGGGAGGACAGAAGCTCAGTGACATGTGCTGAAAATTCCCAGACCTTCACCAGCATGCCAAACTAAAATCTTGTGCAGCTCTTTTGTTTCAGAGGAAGTAAGATGGTTATTTCATAACCATTTCATTTTAATGCTTTCTTGTGCTGTACTCAGTTTGTGGACTCATGCAGTTGGGGATCTGAGACTTTACCACCTTGTTTTGGTTTTAGCTTCTGGACAAAGTTGTCTGTTTGGATCCACAGCCAGTTTCTAAGTGTTAGGCTGAGCTATATTAATTAGCCTTCTCTCCCTGCCAGCCCCTTCTTTCTAGAGGTCCTTCCATAATTTCACTTTTAGTCAGACTTTTGGACACTGTTCAGAATTAGTGGTTATGTGATCCCTAAATCCATTTTAAAAGCTTCCAGTTGAGCAATTATATTCCAGTAGCAATAAATTAGTCTCGGCTCTCTGGGGCTAACCTGTGGGATTAAGCCATTGATGCTCTCCCAGCATGACAAAAGACCTCCTGCCTTTTAATTTTGTTCTTGAGGAAAGTATTGCCTATTGATGGATATTCCTTTCTGGCTTGTTGCCAGTTATTATAAATACAAACCCACATAAGCACACATTTTTCTTTTTCCAAAGAATATGTACAGTAGTTCCTGTTAAACAGTATTTTATAGAAGGCAGACGAAAATTACATCTTACCTTCTATAGGATATCTTCAGCTTGATTATATTTCTGAATTTTCTCTGTATTTGCAAGGTAAAGATAATGCTTGTTCCCTCAGGCTTACTTTTAAATGAAGACTCATAAATAGAATAGAAATCTAAATTACTTTGATGGACACACATATTGTTGTCCCCTCAGGTACTGTGCTTGACATTGCCTTTCTTTGTGGTTTTAAATAGGCTATTTGCTGTCACTTAACTATTTTAAATAAAGACTGAGCAGGATATTATAAGTATGTGTAAGTATAAAGAAGAATGTCTCAGTTGGCAGTTATAGAAGTCCAGGGACAGTATGCTTAGGTGAATAAAACAAGTATTAGGTTTAGCATTTTTATTGGTATGACTGTATTGACACATAATGATTCCAGGACTTTATAATTTGTGCATGGAGGTGCAAGTATTACAAATAACATCAGGCTTTAAACCCTTCAAGGAATTTGTGTGTGATGATGAGATGTTGTTTTAAAAATGCCTGTCCCTGGTAATGTTAAACCAGTCATTCTGATGACATAATTGCAGTCAGGTACCTGAAACATCTTTATCAGCTTGAAGGGAAATTGGCATAAAGAAGTTTTTTCAGTCCATATGTTCTGCAAACTTCATTAGATCCAAATATACAATTACCTATTTGGTAGCTAACAAACTTGCATGTCTAGCACTTATATATAACTATGTATTCATATTCTCTGTACAGTGTTATAGTTAGAGATGTTGAGGAAAATGGTAATCAGTTAATAATTCCCTGTGTAGTACACATGGCCTCATCTTCTCTTGTCTGGTTTAAAAGATGTCTTTCTCAGTTTTTCCACAATTGAAGGCAAGCAATAAATCTTAAATACATGGCCCCACATATAATTATATTTCTGCTGGAAGCTACTGCTGCAGCCCTGTCCATAACTGGAAATAGGAATTGATTTATGTCTGTACTGTGTGGTGCTTGCCAAGCTGCAAAATGTGCTATTGCAAACTGAGGTACAAGATTTGCTCCTGACTCTCCCTGTGCTGTTCCTCCTGGCCCAGACTACTGAAATCTGTACTCCTGGCCGTCTTTCCTACAGATGTTGCAGCCTTTAGAGATCGTTCATGCTCAATTGGAACATCTGGATTGCTTCCTACAGCAGAAACTCTAATGGGTCAGAGCAACCAGCTGACCTTACCAGTGATATTTTTTGTGTTATGGTCTTCATTCTGATTTATGTCCCTTTTTGTCTGGTGCAGGGCTATTTCCACCAGTCTTTTTTTCTTACCTTCTTGGTTCTCCTGAGCCTTTGTTTGCAGTTGTGCATAAATGGCCTTGGTTTTGTAAATTCATAATTTAAGTGTCTTCATTTGTGCATTTCAGTGTGTCCCGTGGAAATGTAACTGTTCTTAGCTGCTTCTAATATTGGAAATATCACCTTTATTTCAACTTTGTCTTTTACTCCATATTACTACATTCCCAGTAATGCATATAAATTCA
This sequence comes from Euphonia xanthogaster, assembly GCA_034509185.1. NCBI lineage: Eukaryota > Metazoa > Chordata > Aves > Passeriformes > Fringillidae > Euphonia > Euphonia xanthogaster. The sequence continues at coordinate 22,970,410 of JAYDZK010000113.1, forward strand.
TCTTTATGCCTTGATGCATATATTTTATAGTTGAGTTTGTTTACTGTAACTCCTATTCCTAGTAGAATAAGCGGAGCAAAGGCTTGCATCTGTCATGCCTGCATTGCTTATTTGCATCCCTGCCTTAATAATAAATCTATTAATGAAAGATTATTTGCTTCTTAATTAGCAATGCTGCCTTGAGATAGATGAAGTCTTTTGAGAAAAGCATCCTGAATTTTTTCACTCTACCTTTTTCTTCTACTTGCAGTGTTAGAGGTAATATTGATTTGCATGAGCATTTGACAGAAAATACCCTCATCATTGACAATATAAAAAGACACTTCCATCTGACCCACTATTCCTTAATCCAGGAACACCAGTTTGGATGACAACAGGTTTTCAACCAGACAAAAACTGTCCCTGTCTCTTAATTGCTCTCAAAATCTTTTACTTCAGGCAACTTGGAAGCCTCCTGTAGTCTGCTGTGACCAGAGAGGGAAGGAACTTCCAGTTTGTTCTTATTCTATCTGATATTGCTGCACTGATTTGTTCTTCTCCCTGGGCACCTTTTCTCTTCCTAGGGCCAAAAAGTGTTAAGAAATAGGCAGACCCTCTTGTTGAGCTTTGCAAGCAGGCAACAAGGATATTTTGCCTTCTCCCAGGAGGCTTCAAGACTTCATCTCTTACCCATTTCAATTTTGAGCCTTCCTTTCTCCTAGGAAGCAGGGTACATCAGTCTTCTGGGCATAACGGATGGATATTTTTGAAGTAAAATCTCAACTAACTAAGCCCTACCCCCCCCAGAATATTTTAAAATGTGTTTTATCACTGGAATACTGAGTCAGGGCATATGGCAAAATGCGGATTGGGATTTGGGAGTATCTTTTCCTAGGACATCCCAATAATCTCTGTAAAAATATGCTTATGTTTCAGCAAAATATATAATTAGTTTGTCTAAAAGCTTTAGAAAGATATTTTAAAAGGAATGTATTAGATAGTAATTAGTGACACTTAATGGGATGCTGCAACATGTTTCTGTGCTAAATGTTCAAGAAGAGGTCAGTCAACTTTATAGCAACTATATGGTTAAAAAAAACCCAGATATGATAAAAACGCTGTATTTGTTAAAGCAAGGGTTTAATGGTGGTCTCCATAACATTGGATTGACAACGTTGAAATACACTGCGTGTTAAATGATATCATCTGAACTCTCTGGAATTTAGTAATTTATGATATTCATGTATTCTTCACTGCACTGTAGCATTGTGAACATTGTCCTTAACCAATGGTTGCAGTTTTTAATGTTGAATCTATTTTTGTCAGATGAGTAATTTTGGCATTTAATGACTGATGTGAAAATTAATAATCTGAGTTGAAGCCATAGACTAGTTGTCATCTGATGCCTTCTGTAAGGATCAATATTTATCACTGAACTGGTTTCAGCTTTAGGATGGTCTGAAGCACAAAGGGTAGGGAAACATTCAGAACATGCAAGGGTTAGGCAGCTCCTGTGTTGTATCCATATGAGGTTTACTGCACTTAAGTGAAGCTGCTTGAACTTTGGCAGTAGCAGAGTGTTGCACACTGCCACTTGCTAAGCAGTAGCTACATTTATTAATAGTAAGATACAAACCCACCTGCTTGTTAGAAAAGCATAATATCTGAAAAATAGGATAAAGAAAATGCTTTAGTTTTAGGTTGCAGTTGTTTTATGAACAATGTATGCTTCCCTAGCATGTTTCTGTTTTCTTTCCATTGGGTCATTGTATCTGTGGCATGGACGGGAGGTTTGTGTTCCCCCTTTTCTGTGGGGGTATATTTGTTGGATTGCATGGGCAGTCCTGCATCCCCATGTGACAAAGACATGTTACACGATGTAGGGGAAGCTGTGGTGTGTGACCACCTGTGTAGTAGAGGTGTCCAACCAGGAAGTTGAGTGCCATAGAAGTAGATACATAGGAAGTATGCAATTAAACTGTGGTAGTAGATCTGCCTATGGTGAATTTTCGTGTCACTGACTCCCTGGGGTTTGAAGAAAACAGACTTTGACTTTAAGGTGAAAACCTGCTGTGGTAGTTCTTTTAAATTTATCTATTTTTACTGGAAGCAGATAGAAACTAATGTCATGCTTTTGAAATCTCTCTCCTACTCACTAAAATTGGTCATGCTGCTGATGTGAAGTTGAATTAAAAGTGTATTTCAGCAGATATGTTAAGTAGGAAGTGATGCTGTTTAATGTGGTTGAGAAGCTGCTGTTTTTCATTCCTCATTCAGTGAACAAGCAGGTGTGCAGACAGAATAATGTTATGCCAAATTAAGGTCGTCTTTTACACATGGCATTGAAAATTGATTATTTAAATTAGACTTTTTAGTTATCAGACATTAAATATAGCATCAGCATTTCACTCTACTTCATGTCAGTCTTGTCACTTAATGGTTTGATAATATGCTCAGCTGTGAACGGTTAATGCAGAAACTTCATTAGCATGTGAAAATTCACGCTAGAAGAATGTCACTTTCATAAGTGCACTTGTAATTTATTGTCTCTATGGTCTTCATGATTCACATAGGGCAAGAAAACTTGTATATTGTAGGGAGAACACGTCAAGATTTTTAAAATCAGTGAGGCAACAATTGCCACTCTGACCTACTTCAGCATGGAAGTGTGCTGATGAAAGGTAAAAAAGCAGATTCCATTGAATTGAAATTATTTTTACTTTTGCCATTCAGAAGTAAGAGCCTGAGTCCTCCACTTACTGAACCTTAGCAGATGACTACAGCTGATCATAAGGGAGTATCTTTATACTCAGTTAATTAAGCACACCTTCCTCATGGCAAATGACTGTACTAGTACCCAGAGGGGACAAAAAATGATTAAAACAGCATCAAAGAGAATAGAAGTTAGCAAATTAACACATTCCAACCTCTTTCCTTTGCAGTTCTGCTGGAAATAAGTAAAAAAAATCTATATACATTTTATATATATGTATATAAAGATATATACATTTTTAAAGGGATGATGCACTGAACATTTCCAGTGGCTCTGTCATATGTATTTCTGTGTGACATGGCCTTGATTAGATTCTAGACTCTTGTCTAAGGAATGCAGGAGCAAGTTAGAAGCCTTTATAAAAGCATTGGATTGAAGTAGATTCTTTTTAAGTTATTTTGGAGAGAACTCAGTTGATTCCAGGGAAGACAGATAGGAGAAAGCTTTGTGTGAGGTAAATTTTATTATGATCCTGAAAATCCCGCAAATTCAAATAGCTAATAATTTTTTATTCAGATTTTCCTTATTCGTAGGGATGCAACTTTGTCTCAAATCAGTACTTTGTTCCTGGAACTTCTTCTGACAGTTTAAGCAACAGAGTCTACAAAGATTTGACCTAAAAAGTGCAGTATTTCCCCAGGTATTAGTGAGAAGTGAAAAGTTGGATTTTATCTCGTGGTTATTATCCTGGTTTAGAAGAGGGAAATGAGTAGCAAACCAAGAGTGATAAAAAAGATTGTGCTTGATGAGGTTTTGACATGCCAGCAGAAGTCACAGAGGGACATTTCTCAGAGCTTCTGTGATAGTGCATATTACCAGGTAGTTGTTTCAAATATAATGTTTTAAAACACATAGTTCTAAAATTCCTGAACAGTCTAGTGAACCCAAATGGAACTGAATAATGTGTTTGGTTCTGTTTATTTCCGAGGCTGTGAGATGTCACTGTAGTGATTTGTTGCCTCCTCTTGCCTTTTTAAATAGCCAGTAATGTACAGAAGCCTGTACTGTTCTCTGGATGATAGGGAGAACTTCACTGGTTGCAAGCATGAGATGGGATGTTCTAAGTTTGGGGTTTTTTACTGGTATTTTTAGATTTGATGGCCTAATAAGACTAAATAGGATTTTATTGATGCTGAATACACACTTGGGAATTAGATGACTGTGTGATACCCGGACAGTGTGCTTTGGTACCATAGGGCAAGCAGGAACATATGTGTAATCAGTGTTGGGTGATAATAAAGCCTGTGTGGTATTGTGTATTATTTTTCAAAAGTAGCTATACTAATAGAGCTTGTTAAAGGAAAGACATGTTAATTGAGGTTTGCTTTCAGCTTTCTTCTGAAATCATGTTTACTCCTGTTCCAGATTCTCAGCCTTTTTGCAGACTTTTGCTGCCAAGAGAGCAGAACCAAGAGTTTAGTGCATCTTCTGTGAGCTAAAAAGTTCTTTGTAGCTTTTTAGTTCTGTGTAACTTTCTACTTCTATATCCAGGGCCAGGTCCTCTATCCCCAAAATACAACATAAATTAAGGGAGCTCAAATGAAGAAATAGTTTAGCAATCTCTCTTTGCCATTACAGAAAGTATTAAAAAAGCCCCCCACAGGCATCATTATTCTGTCCTCGTGGCAAGCATCCTTCTTGTCATTGGGATCCTCAGTGCCTCAGCAGAGTCTGTGTGGAAATGGTACATTTTCCAGAGAATCTCCCTAGGCATGTTGTGGGTTTCTGCTTTTCACTTACCCTGGTATCCTTTGCCAGAAACTCTCTACCCTCTCTAATAATGGAGGGCAACTGTATGGACTTATCTGAGTACTTTAGGCAGATCACTTGGACATGAGTGTTCCACTTCATCCTTAGACTGGAAAGAGCTTTCTGAACCTAAGTCAGACAGTGTCAGTTGCTCTCAATGCCATGCTTTAGATGTGTTTTGCATAGCCTGTGTCAGTGTCTGACTTACAAGCTTGTTCAGAGGCCACCAGACAATGAAGCATTCTGCAGCACGTGGGCGGCGACCAGGCAGCCATTGTATACCTGCATGTAGGGCTCTAGGTTGTACACTCACCCAGACTCATTAAAACACCAGGAAAGCTGGGCTGTTCATCCACATAGCTACAAGTCTCTCAGAAAATATTATATTTTAAAACTACTATGGGCATTTGGTCAAATGTTGCGTATAGCTCAAGTGGTTATCCAGGCATTACACTTGAAGGACTATGTAGGTGCTAACTCACCCCTTTGAGGGCTTTCTCTTGTATGTCTTAAGAACTGCTAATGTTCTTTTAATATCACAGTCCATAAACCCTGAATTAGCTTTGACCTGCATGCATTTTTCTCACTGACAATGAAAAGTCTTCATTAAAATATGTTGCTCATTAAAGGGAGAGCTGCATAAGTAGTCGGGGGAAAAAGGTATTTTTTAGTGACTGAAAGAAATAAGCAGGACTTGAAGCCATAAGTGTTAAGTTGGTTTTTTTTTTTTCTGAATGTAAAGTGTTGAGCTTCCTAATATTTAGCTTTGCTGAAAACCTGACTTCTAGGGACAAATCCCTGTCCTGTTTTCTGTCTTTTTCAACACAAATACCTTTGGCATTTTGTGAGCCTAATTTTATTATCAAAACCTTTGTTCCTACTAATAAGCTAGAAACTGTGCACAAATGATGTCTTAGTGAATGATGTCTTAGTTATTTATTGCAGGTTATTCAATACCTATACAGCCTTGTGTATGGCCATGCAAATATTAAAATTACCAACATAAAAGCTAATGAGCTGTGAATGTGCCTCAATTTTACCGTCACAACCAACCTGTTGAAATACATGTTGAATTTGCCATTGACTGCAGCTGCTATCCTGGGGCCTTGGGAAATGGCAGTTCCATTGCTTGTTCAAAACCCCTGAAAAAACCCCAGGCTGAGGTTTCATGGAGATTGGAATTGAGTGAGGTGGTGGAACGATCAAGTAAGATGAGAGTATGATCATGATAGGAGGTATGTCGATTTCAGGCTGGGCATATGGGTAAGGATTGATGGTTCATTTTTGTCCTTGTGAAGTTAATGCAGACAATCTGGAAAGAAAATGGATTTTTTGGAGAAGGCTTTCCTCAAGATCAGGGGTGTGAACTTGACTGTGAGAGGGCAGAAGTGCTTTGTGAGGAAGCAGAAACAGTTTTTTCCAATTCATCTTTTCTTTTTGTGGTCTGGGAAACTGTTGGAAATGGAAAGGCCTCCCTTGGTGTTTTCTCGTCCCAAGCAATCACAAAGGGCCAGTGGTTTGCAGAATGCTTTGCTGCCAGATGTTAGGCTTGTGCTACGTAAATCTTTTCACATTTAAATTTCCACATACAAACAAAGTGGAGAAGAGAAAAAGAGAGCAAAAAACCAATATTTGAGTTTATCCTATAAAGAATTCAGGAAGTCAGAATGATTTCCCCCCCCCTTCTCTTCCATGAGCTTCCTCCATGGAGGTGTGAGTGAATTAATTAACTTTTGGGAAAGTACTTAATGAGTACAGCATGTCTACAAGTTTGGGATAAAGCTACATTCTAAAACAGTCCTCAAGAGCAGATGTTTATTCTGTTTAGCTGTGAAGTTGTTGGCCATTTCTTTTCGCCCATTATGTCAAATCACTTGACTCTTTTCACTAAAGCCGAATGAAAGACATCAATAAATATATTTTGAGTTATTATAAAGATTACAGTGCTGTAAGCTACCATGATAATTGAAATTTCCTTGCATATTTAAAAATAATGTTTGAAGTTAAATGCCATTGATTTAGCCTGGAAAACTGGTTATTTTGCCCATCTTTTTATTTTAAAAATGTATTATTTTTAAGTAATTTAATAGAATTAAATTGATATTTTCAGGCTGTAATGAAAGCTATTTCTGCTTCTTGTTCTTATTAAAATAGTTTTTATGTACCATGAATTCCACTTTAACCACAATTCAAAAAGCAATGTGCATGTTACTTATGACTTTCCTGCTATTCTTTGTTCCTGTATTTTGCTCTTAGGTTTCCTCAGCACATTGTTAGACCCTACCCTGGCAAGAAGGTGATTGATATGGCTCTTTGTGCCCTGGCTAAATAGTTAAACATAGAGTGCATTGTGTCTGCACTCAGGGAAAAAATGAAATGCAATTAAATTCATTTCACCTTCAGTAACATGACATTTCTGTTTCTTTCATGTCAGCCTTTATTCTCTTCTATAATCAGATTTTGTAACCCTTTTTATAATGTCTCTTCACTTCAGTAATCACTGAATAGGATGCTTGTGTTGCAAGTTAATTAGAAATTCTCGTGTGCCTGTGTCGACTTTTCCCCAATCTTTGGGGTGGTTTCCACATCTTCCTAGAGAGCGCGTTTCACTGTACCCTGAGCTGTGAGGCACAGAGTCCATACCTGCTCTTGAATCCTCCATGTTTAGCTTTGGAGGGGATTTTTGTCTTCACATCCAGAAACTGAAGTATTTCTTAAAACATATCGGGTGAAAGGAAGGGTCTCCCTACATTGGGATAGGTTCTTCATAGATGCAAAGAAAACTCCTGGGGGTTCATTCACCCTTTGTGTTGGCAAAACCCATGACGGGTAACACAGCCCTTCACAGCAAGTGTCTGAAAGGATGCACAAGAATGATGCATGCAGGAGATGAAAAGGGGAGGGCAAAAGATCCTCTTCATACAGCTCTTTGTTCATGATTGTAAATTACAGAATACACAATAGTAATGCTTAGATTTAGGAGTAAGCATGTATCGAGTCCAGGGAAGGAACCTAAGAGACCAGGAGATGGTGAGTTAGGTTTCTATCTAAAATTACCCTAAGGACTATTGCAAGTAGGTTTCAAAAGTCATCTTTAGGTTCAGTGAGAGTTATTATTTCTTAATGAAAAATACATAAGAAACTCCCCTTAAAATAGACTTTGAAGGATAAAATCTATTTTACTTGAAGATTTCCTTGGGTACACAGGCATTATTGTTATACTATTAATTTCTTCTTCGTTTTAGCTTTAGTGTTCCATCCCCCAGCCTTATCTCCCCATGCCTATCCACCCTGTACTGTTGTTTCCTATAATTAGTGAAGATACACATCTGTCTTCAGGCTACCACCTAATCTCTAAGGCCATATGGGTAAATGGAATATAATTATAATTTGGTAGAAACCAAGCCTTCTGCACATGGTTGTATTGCTCTCATTCTTTTTAAAGCAGTCGAATTGAATCTCTGACATAGTAGGGCTTGGAAGCTGGGTTTAGTCCTTGCAAAGTAAGTATATTTCAGATGGAAATTTCATTGTGTTAAATTTGGGTGGGAATCAGCCGGTTTGGGAGGAATTCTGACGCGATGTTACCACAATGTGCAAGCACCCTGCATATCATGAAGAAATCACCTGTGGTTATATGCAAAATATTAACAGAGGTCATTTTTTGTCCCCCTCTTTTTCAGTTATTTTTATTTCAGTTGCTGCGAGGACTGTCTTACATCCACCAGCGTTACATTTTGCACAGGGACCTGAAACCACAGAACCTTCTGATCAGTGACACGGGGGAGTTAAAGCTGGCAGACTTTGGTAGGCAAGCAGTTAATTACAAGTATCTTATAATGTTGTAGGAATGTCAGACAGATGGTTCCATTGATTTCTCTTCCCCCCCCCACCCTATTCCTTAGACACACCTTCTTCATTGTAGATAATTGCACATTTTTCTCCTGAGTGAAGAAATTGATTATGGTCAACAAAATGCTTGATTAAAAGGGAGCAAGTGAAAAACAAATACCTACTCCAGTTCTCTCAAGGAAGATAATGCTGAAAGTATTTTCATTTTATTTACCATGAGACCTCTGAATTAGAATTAAAAACCTTCAAAAAGGAAAGAAAAAAGGTAGAGAGAGACCTGAGGAAATACAGACTGTATGAAAAGCACAATCACTTTATGGAAGCAGCTCTAGGGTTGTGGAGGTCTGGATTAACTTTCATTAAATGGTCATTGAAAGAGACTGAAGGACACAAGAATGTGTTCCTTCTGCAGAATAAAGGACACTGGGATGAGCTGGATTCCTTTCAGTGTCCATTAATTCTTTCTGGGGAAGCCTTACATGGAGTAAAAAGTCAGGATAAATTATCCACTGAAATCTTAGCCTTTGGCCTGTTTTTAAATTTTTAAGCCATTTTCTAGTGGCTACACCAAGGCAAGTACTCTTTCCTCTGAAAACCATTGTGAATGCAGATGTGAAAATTGGCAGCTTTTTTTTTTTAGTGGTTTTCACAAAAGGTTGTAGGAATTTCTTTCTTTCCTGTAGGTCAGCTTCTCAGTTACTGATTCCAGCAGTACTTTTGAAGTAAGCTGAAAATGTGACCTATTGGCTTTTAAAAAATGTCTTTTATTTTATGACTGCCATCCACATCACGTTTCACATTTCATGCAGCAGCAGTAATGAGGAAGCCTTGTGTGCTAATTGGCAAATTGACTGTTAATGTAGTCGTGAGGTTTTGTCTTTTAATTAGCGTTACTGCAATTAACAGCTCAGTGTGTATTTGCTATGGTGGAGAAGGGAACAGGACTTAAGATGGACACAGTCCACAAGGACTTGATTGGCCTTTGAATTGTAAGGCAATTAGAGAAATAATATTAGAAGCACTTGTCTCCTGGTTTACACATGATTCTTTGCTGTCTTTTTTCAAAACTTGCTGTTTTTTGAAATAAATGCTTAAAAAACCCATTCCTGCATGTTGTGTTTTACTATGAGGTTTCATCTCCTAAGGATATGAAACAGGTGCATCATTCAGTGTTCTTGCTGTGAAATATGAGTTAACCCTCTGTTGAAGGTGTTGTGCTGTTTAATAGTTTTATTGCATCATTTATATGCATAGAACCCTATGATCTAATCTGATTTCCAAGTATCCCCATATTATAAACTTTTTAGGAGATTGTAACAATAGTTCTCTAGCTTTGGTGGATGCTGGAAACCATAAAAGATCTCACAAACTCTTTTGTATGTAAAATGTTTCCTACAGTGTGGGGCTGGGTTGCTGGAGCTCTATAGCTGGTGTGGCTGGGGAGAGGGAAGCTGCAAACTTTTTTGCTGTGTTTTTAAGAAAAAAGAAAACACCCTGCCTTTTACCAGCACTATTAAATGCATTGCTGGAGGTGTGAACCAATCAATGAAAAGCCCAATTCAGACACAAGTTGACTCTGTTTAGTTGTGTTGCCTGGTGTTGCCACAGGGAAGAGGACAGGGTGGGGTGATTGTGCCTTACTGTAGTAGGAAATGTAACTATCTATCACTTCTAATGAAATTACTTCTTTATTGTAGCACCAGGCTAAATAGCCCAGTGATGACACGAAAGGCAGGATTTTCACAGTTTTGTGTTGGCAGGAGTTTAAGGTTGACCATTGTGCATGGTTTTGATAAAGGGACCAGAAATATATAAGTACAACCAGAAAGAAATAGACAGTGGTAGAGACATGAATGTGTAATATTGTGCACAAGACATTTTTTTCCTTTTAAGAGTGCCTTGACATAACAAAAACACCTGTGAAATCTACTCTTATACAGGGACAGAAGATTATATGTCTTTTTATTTTTTAAGCTAGATTTTTCTTTCATGGCTCATGACCTCATAAAACTGAAAACCAGATCGGTTAAATTTCTCTTCTGAGAACCAAGATGAAAAATTAGAAGTGTTGAGGTTAAAGTCTGAAAGGTCATGACCTCCTTTACTGGGATCATGAGAAATGAGAGCACACCTGTGTGCTGTCCGTGTGGGCCTGTGCATATTTACTTATTTAAATGCTGTATTTTTAAAGGTCATCTTCTACCTTTCCAGTATGAAAAACTCTTCTTAAACAAGATGTAAAATACAGTCCTATTTCTCTATATGTTTTTCTTCCACAAACAACTGATTTGCAATAACGTGCTTGGAAATGAAGTCAGTTTAGATTGTATACTTGATTAATTATGTGAGGAGCAGTGTGAAAATTAGAAAGGTGGGTGCTTTTCTTTCAAATCCACTCGAGACGGGAGAGAATCTATCAAGAAATCAGTGTCTCTTAGAGCTAGGGTTGACTTGACTGGCACAATAAATATAAAATCCTAGAGCAAAGGCCTTTTAGTCTCCAAGGACAAGACCTTCAGATTTTGGCTTCATAAGTTAACCAAAAAAAATCAGCATCATGTCTGAAGTTTTTCATTTGGCGTCAGGCTTATTCAATCTCTTCACTGTAAGATATCAAATACTTAAAAGCAGGCTAGTGGATCATAGTTCTTGAATAAACAAGGTAAAAGAAAGGCTATTCATGTCTGCCAGTGCATTGCACTGCGGCTGAAGTGGAAACTGTGAATAACTGTGGGCATGTGTTTTTCTATAGCGGGGCTCCCAGACACACATACTTCTCTGTGTGGGAGTGTCTTTGTTCAGATGAACAGCAGTTTGCTTTTCTGTTCATTATGCTCTAGCTGCTAGGAAATGAACATTTATGAGAAGACTCAGCGGTCAAATGAAAAGGGAGAACAGAAAATAAAGGCTTTATCAAATTAAAAATGGATGAGCTATAAAAAATGGCTTTATTGAGAAGATATAATAGGGGAGAGTACATCTTGAGTAATAGTTGCTGTGAAAAATAGTCCTTCATGAACACTGTACCTGCCTTCTTTTCGAAATCTAATTAAGATTCCAGAGGAAAGTACAGTATATTAGGAATTCTTATGGAATGAAGTACAAGAATTATTTTTGATCCTATGGTGTGAATTTGGCTGTCTATGAGTTTATTTCCCCTCCTGCATATGTCAGTCTTAAGTAGAAATAAAGTATTTTAAACCTCTAATGAGTAACTCCGTAAGAAATTTGCCTCAGCCTTCAACAGAAAACTAGTAATCCTCAGGGGCACCACCCCTGAGCTGGTAGGCATGGACAGGGAGCAGAACAGAGCCCCTGCGATCCAGGAGGAAGTAGTTAGTGACCTCCTATGCCATTCAGACCCTCACAAGTCTGTGAGTCCAGATGGGATTCATGTGAGGGTATTGAAGGAGCTGGCAGAAGAGCTCATCAGGCCACTCTCCATAATTTATCTTTACTCCTGGTTAACTGGGGAGGTCCCAGATGATTGAAGGTTAGCAAATGTGAAACCCATATAGAGAAAGGGTTGGAAGGAGGATCTGGGGAACTACAGGCCTGTCAGTCTGACCTCAGGAAGGGGGCTGTAAGCATCATAGAGTCCAACTTCTCACCCTTCCCAGGACAAACCCAAGAATCACACCATGAGTGTACTGGGAAAGCCAGCTGATGTCATTGTCAGGCTGCTCTCTGTGGTCTTTGACAGACTGTAGATTGAGGGAGGTTCCCAATAACTGAAGAAAGGTTGTTGTTTTATCCATTTGCAAGAAGGGCAAGAAAGAAGGTCTGGAATGCTGCAGCTGGTCAACCGCTATCCCATAGGAAATAATGGAGTGAGGCTTCTTGTAGGTGTGAAGAAAGTGTTTGCCAGTTTTAGTCAAGATAAATCATGTGTTGATCCATGGGATTGCCTTCTGTAATGGAATGAGAGCTCTGCAATCTCCCAGTGCCTTAAGAGTTGATTACCAAGAGCATGGTGGTGCTCTTTACTTGAGTGCACAGTGGGAGGATGAGGGATAATGGTCATAAGCTGAAACACAACTGGCAATAAGGAAAGAAATGTTTGGTATGAAAGTACTTCAGCACTGGAGCGGCCCAGAGAGATTATGAAATCTCTGTTTGCTTCCCTTGAGCAATCTGGAAGATTGAACTAGGCAAATTCTCCTTGTGTGGTTCTGTGACTCACTAAATACCTTGCTTGTTTTGTTAATGATTGGAGATTGGTATTTGGTTATTGTATATGCTGATATAAATCAAGACTGGCTAATCAGTTATGTTTGCATGCTGATTATCATACTTGATAAACTCCAGCTCCAAGTCCCTAAGTAGCTGACAATAATCAGGTGGGAGGTGAGTCCCACCTTGTGTGTGGGACTTTCCAGGAAGGATTTACTCTTTTCCTGCCTTGTTTCATATTCTCTGAAAAGAGCCTCTAGCAATCTAATATTCTGACACCTCCAAGAACAATGTGGACCTTTATTCTGATCATAGCACAATTACTCTTACATATTCTTTAGTTAAAATAGTCTTTTGCTTTCTGGGTTGAAAAATACATAGTTATACTTGTTACTAGATATTTTCTGATAAAAGATTTACATAGCTTTGAGGTGACATCACCTTTCAATGCACTGAGAATATCATCAGGTCATATGTGTCAGGAACAAAACATTTAGACTTGACTAGCATGTGACACAGTAAAAGCACTTCTGAGGCTGTGAGACAAAGTGGCCAAGTCACTAGTAGGGCCCTTGGCCTGCTTCCCCTCTGAGATGACCAACCTGCTGCTGGCTGGGGTTTGCCTCAGGAAATTTCTCATTCATGAATCTTCCCTGCAGCTGCCTTTCTCTTTTAACTCTTCTGTTAGACCTGCAACAGAAGCAGGCTGCTTGAAGTGGGTGAATCTGAAGTTTGAAGACCTGTTTGGTCTGTTTTGGATTGTGCAGTTATTGTAAGTGCAAGGACCTTCTGTGTAATCACATCTTTTAATTAGATGTCTTTTTTTAGTATGTGCACTTCTTTTTTCTCTGTGCTATGGCTCCAAGACAGGGTGTATAAACTATGCAGGCACCTGTCTAGCTTAGGTACCTACACAGCAGGCACACAGGTGCAAAGTACAATTTCAAAGTATGGAACAACAGGTCTAGAAGTATTGTTTGCATGAGTATAATTTGCAAGGATATGAAAACTTGATGATTGATAATTTCCTAAACTGAAAAATTTGGAAAATACTTGAATAGATGCTTTCCCTCCCTCCCAATCCCTGCCCCATTTTTTGGTAATTTTAGTCCTTTAAAAAAATCTTCAAACTGCAGTAACACTACTAACAAATTCCAGTGTTGCAAGGTGAGTGACAAGGAGCATCAGGAACTTAGTACTTTAATGCTTTAGTGCTTGTTTCTGTAGTATGACAGTTGCTCTTTCTCATCTGTGGGAATGGGCTTTGGAGAGGAAAAACAGCATGACATCTTCATGAAAATGTCTTCCTATTTAGTCTCTCAAATAACACTAACCCTGAAGCTTTTCCCTATTACTTTATGTTGTCTTTGGGAGTCTCTGGATGAGTAAGGATCTGCAGGAGGTCTGTATTATGGTGAAAGTCCTGCCTTAAGCTTTTGGAATTTTGTTAATGTAAAGTCCTCTGATGTAGTAAAAGAATCAAGTCAGTGTGATTCAACCATGCATCCTTCTAGATACGTAGAATGATAAATAATAGATAGCAGGAGCAAAGAGACTTGAGGATTAAAATAAAGGGAATTATATTCAATGGACTTGAAGCTTAAAACTGCAGCTGAGTATTAGAGAGGATGTTTCCATGTATTTCCATAGAGATTTTTCTGTGGAGAGCATGACAGGGGTATGTCATGAGGGGCAAGGTTATTTCTGTATAGCTTACTGTTAAAATTGCTAAAACTCTGTTGACAAGTTGAAAAAAAAGTAGGTTTTTTTTCTTCAGAGTAAGAATCCCACAAGGGTTTCTTTATAATGTACTGTATAAAATTCATATGAAAAGTGCATAGCATAAAAGATTGCTTGCATGGATAACTGAGATGTTTTCCCATGTAAATGTTCCACAGAGTATCAGTTCTTGGAGATGCTGATATAAGGAGCTGTCTCAGTGCCCAAAGAGCTGGTTTTATATTGTTGGTGAAGCTTGATGAAATCGTTGGCAAAATTCCTCTGAGACTGCCTCTAGTTATATAGGCTGGCTCCCTTTGCTTGCCTGGCTTAAAGTGAGACTAATTTGGGGAGCCTAATGTGGCCATTTGGGGTGAGTTGTAGGAGCTGCCTGGTCACCCTGAGGCAGCTGGCCCAGCACAGCTCCTGCCCCCCACAGCAGCCCTTCTGCAGGCTCTAGAGAAGGGCTAGAAGCTGTCTGGGTGTTGGTTATCAGAGACTGCTGCTGCTAAAGAAAACCACTTTACCCCAAACACAGGTCCACAGACCCCTCTAACACCCTGACTGAGTTGAACTTGGAAAGAGAAGACTTTTCTTTCCCATATTCCTGTGAGAGGTTGCTGTTACTCCAGGTGCAGCCTGTTCTTTTCTGATAACAGCCTTTGAAATCTGAAGAATTGGTTCTTTTAACCCTCAGGAAGGACAGTAGTGGGCTTCTTTGAGGACTCTACTTGTATTAAATATCAAGAAAGGAAGATGACTTCAGCAATAATGTTGTGAGGAAGTGGAGAAAAAGGAAGTGAGAACCGGGAAAGTGAACCCCAAACTGCTCGAACTGGAGTTAGCTTGCAGGTCTTTATAAAGTACTTTATAGAGTAGTTATTTTTGTAATGAGCTGTAAATACCTCATTTTACATGAAGAGCAGAAGCTGCTGTTGATGTGTACAGCAGCAGCTGGGGCTGGAGCAGCAGAGCAGACTCTGTGTGTTTGTCCTAGAATAGTCTTGATGGCCTGTTACTGAATCAGGGTAAAAAACCCCTTTCTGTCCACACTTTCTAGACCCAGGCAAAATAAGAGCTTAGGAGCAGAGCTGGTAGGTAGCTATGGCACCTTCAAATCTTTTTTCTTGGAGGAAAAATAAATGCTGTAGGCTGTAAAAGCTGTGGGCACTGTGGACCCGGAGATGTATGGCAGGCTGCCATGTTATTTATTTTGCTTTCTGAGAGTAATAGGCTTTCCCTGCACCCCCAGACATTCCTTCACAGCTTCTAATGCTATAACTGGCTGCTGTCAGGGAGTAGGCAAAGCTGCATCCTTTGCTTTCCCTCCCAGGAGCATGGGCTTCATATGCTGTGCTTGTGACCTTCTGCTGTGATGCCCAGACCTGTGGTGAAATGGGGAGGGAGATGGGTGAGTGGCATAACATTTCAAACAACAGCAGTACAGAGGGGGGGATCTTATTTCTGGCATTTGGGCTAAAGAATTGTTTCAGAGGTGAAGATGCAGGGGAAGGTGTGGTCTAGTGCTGCTGGAAATGTTTCTTTCTTCTCCTATTTACTTGGTTTGTTGTTCTCATCATGGATCTCCATCTAATTTGCTTCACATATCTGATGATTTTATTGAGGTACCAGTAAAATCTATAAAAAAAATTACCATGTGAGAGTCAACGCGGTAAGAATCTCTTATGGGCAGAAATTGGGTTTCATAATCTATGAAGAAAGAATAGATTTGACATGAGTTTACGATCTGGAGACAGCAATTGCAAAAGCTTTAGGGAGATTCAACTGTATTCAACTAAGACTTTAACTTCTCTGCCAATTGTTAATACAAAGTAGAGACACTTATTAAATTTTTGTCTATGCCAGTCTTCATTGATTGTTTTTTAACAATTGAAATTAAAAATCTTTAAATAGGAGGCTTTTCTGCTTTTACTAAAGCAGATGCTGTAACTTAAGCTCTTCCCACTGAGAAGCCCTATGTAGGGTTATTGACTGAAAAGGAAAATGTTTTATTTTTTAAAAAGCACAAAGGACCTGGTGATTGGTGTGACTCACATAATGGGTCCCCTGTTAAACAAATCTCAGATTACTTAGGGTTCAATGCAATTCTCTATTGTTACAAGTGAGAGTTATATCAAGCCTTTAAATAGGAGGAGAGCATCTTAATTATCCATTAAGGGTAATAAAGGAAGTTGGTTATGACACCATTAAAACAACTATGATGAAAAATCTGTTTCAGTATTTTGTGCTTAAGAAGAACATGGGATTTGAATGTCATCTGTACTGCAACTAGCTCAGTGCTGTGTTATTATGATAATCATGATTTTTTTTTATTGCCTTGTATTGCCCACTTAAGTGTGAACTAGACTGTTACGTGACAGTGGCACAAAAGACTTGGAGAACTGTGATCTGCTGTCTGTACAAAAGAGATCCATCCATCCATCCATCCATCCATCCATCCATCCATCTCTGTAGATATATCTAAAACAAATATTGTTTCATTTGAAAAAAGCCTTATTCAGTCATGTGATGGTATTCTCTCTGTTTTATAAGAGAACATTTTCCCTTCCTACATCTCCCCATATCCTTTTGATTATCATGGTTACAAGCACCCGTATTTAAAATATTAAAATTTCATTAAAACATTATTGTTTTGAAGCTTCTTTGCTTGTTTCTGTTACATTACTTAGAGGGGAAAGATACTACAGAAAAAGGTACTGCTCATGTTAAGCTTTTGAATATAGGCTTCCAGGTACCTCCCAGAGTACTCTCTATCTTTTCTTTCTTGGTCTGATTATGATTTTGTTTTATGTTTCCTTATTTAAGAGAGCATACTGTATTATATAATGAGAAAATTATGCCAAGTTTTAAAATTATTTTAATGTCATTAGTGCGTTAATAGTTATGCAGATTTATTTTACACAGGAAATAATCAGCTATGTAGATATTAAAGGTGAACTGGGAAAGGGGTGGATTAAAGAAGAAAAAATTAATCATCAGTCAGAACAAAAATATTGATGTGCAAAGATTAATGTGAACAGAACTGGCAGTTCATTAAGAGAAATGTGCCTTTAACATGGTCTGAAATAATTCCATAATTGAGATTGCATTTTAAGGAAATGATGGCTCCGTAATTTATAATGTCATTTGTTTTGTCCCAGACAGTTTAAAACCTTACTTTTTTGCAACACAGTCACTTTTTATCCAGGTAAATCTTAATAATCTATGCATGGTTTTTTTTATTCTTTCTGAGAGACACAGGGTAGTTGTATTAATATATTCATGGATGCATAATTTGTCCTGATATAAATTAAAATCACGCTTGCAGGTCTACCTGCTTTAAGGTGAGAGTTTCCCCTGCATCAATTAGCCTTGATGATAGCCAGAAGTGATCAGGCAATGCTTGTCTTAGCAGTACTTAACACTTCTCCAGCAACTTGCATTTTCAAAAACTATACAAATAAGTGATAGCTCCAAGTAGTGACTCTTATGTATATTACAAATAACCATACTTTGCTTGACCTTTTGGTCTTATAATTTGAGAGACACAAAGTTAAAAAACTTAGAAGTGGGAGAATTAGGGATCAGCAGCTTTATGTCTAGGTGATGTGGGAACATCAGCTTTGCATGGGGAGAAAATGGTGCTGAGTAATTTTTGATTTACATGGTAGGGAGAATGTCAGGTTAGAGCTTCACCTAGTTGAAGGTCCTCAAACTCTTCTCCAAGGTTGGTTGTACCACCTTTGGCTTTTCTGGCTCATAGTATGTCAAATTGTACAGCAAATATTTAGTGTAGTCGTTGGAAATAAGGTAGCAGGAGATTTTCAGATGTAATCTCTTCTATTCCCACCCACAGCCATGAATATATTCATATCCTTCTTATTGCAGCAATTTTTAAGTCACTCGGGCATCAAATTTACTTGCTTTTGTGACTATATTTGCTTTTAAGTATATGTCATTGCAATGTTTTTAGGTTATTTCGGGACTCTTCCAGCCAGCTGGAAATTTGGTTCAGCTCTGACCTGTCTCTAGACCTTACAAAAAAACTAAATGCACAGTTTGTAGGCTGTGATACTAAATGAGACATGCTTATGAGTACTAACAATTCGTTCACACACGCAAACTTGATAGAGTAAATGGTTTCAATAAAGCATGGAATGCTTCAACAACAGTATGACAGTAGTAGTTTGTCAGTGGTCAAAGTACTAATAGGGATCCCTTGCCTGCAATCTACAAGTAATTTTTATTCAACTCTGCATTCAGAAGTACATCCATTGTCCCCAAGCTGAATGGGTAAAAGAATGGCTTGGTTTTAGTACAAATAAGTTTTCACTTGTTTTATTAGTTACTATACAGGGTTTTGCAGGTCTACTGGCTGGTGGGTTACATCTGTACAGAAAGGACTAGATTGGGTTGCATAGCTCCAGCTTTGCCATTCTGGCAGTGGCACTTTAGTTTTCATTATCACTTAGAGAAAAATGGAAAAATGCTGCATTAGGAGCAGTTGGGTTTTAACTACATATTTCCAGAATTGTACTGTTAAGGAATAGCCTTAATGCCCTTCTAATGTAACTTTTTTTAAAATGAAATTGTCTGCTTTCATTTCTTCTTTTGGAATGTCTATCTCGTAAAAGTTTTCTTATAAGATTTCTGATTCAGGTAATTGAGGATGACATATACATTAAATGAGTTTTGAGGAGCAATTCAATTGAACAGGTCAATCTGACACTCAAGGGATTTTTGTTCTTAGCTTTTGCTTTAAAATATTGCTTTACAAAAGCAACAGTGCTTATACAGATTTTCTTAATGGCTTCACTCTTGAAAGTAAAGTGGAAGAAATTTTGAGAATTAGTGAAATTTTCCAGTTATTTTGTAGTTATTTTGTTCTTTGTATTTAAAACAGCTTTTATATAATTGAGGGTTTTGTTTTTTTTCAGTTTTGTTAGTTTTGCACCAATGTCTGTTTTCAGATCATTTTACTCTGACTTAAGCCTGTGCAGTCAAATGTGGCTTTAGATGCTGTGGATGTTACCTAGTATGTGAACGTATGTACTAATGTGACAACACCTGCAAAATGTACTGGATTTCTTTGGTAGAGCTCCAAGACAGTGTTTTACCTACTAAGGGAATATGTAAGTTGTGAGATATCACATTGTAGCAATGACAAAAGTCAGCTAAATATTTGTCTTATCTATAAATAGTCTGGCTGGGGTACTGGAAGCAGCCTGGATTAAGCTCCGTGAGCTCTAGGGAGCAGTTTGTGCCAGGCAGGGCAGCTGTGGTTCATGAGCTGAGGGTGGATGGGGGACCAAATGCAGCTGCATTCTGCAGAGGAGGGATGTGTGCTCAGGTGACACCTTGGCTGGAAAAGGAGGTCATCAAACCCACTTGCACTGGCTCTGCAGTACAGGGCCAAGGCTCTGGGGGATACTAGCTGTGGAATTGTGTCATTTATACGTAAGTCAGACCTTCTATTGTGAGAGTTGGTGGTTTCAGCACCCATGGGGTGACAGTTTTTCAAATGTACAGATTCTATTCCTGCAGAGTAATGTCAAATGTCAGCGAGCTTTGATTTATGAACAAAATACTTGTTAGATCTGCTTTTCAAAAATATTTGTCTATAGATATTGTTTAAATACTTGCTTTTCCATGTGGTCCTGTTCTTGTAAAACTACTTATCCTAGACAAGTTCAAGTAAATTTGCAGCTACTTGATTAGGCTTTTAATAGCTGACCATGAATTGAGATAGACCCTTCATCCAAGTTGTCCAGATATTTAACAGCTAGATTTGACATGATAGATCAGCAAAACTGATCCAGCTGGAATAAATCACTCCATCAATACATCCCAACATCCCAGTACTACTATTGCTGCCTTTTGTCCAGCACTGCAGGGTTCACTTCAGTGAGTTGTGGACGCCTTCAACGGGTGGAGAGAGCAGTACCTGGCATCACCTTGTCGCTGCCAGTTCTGTACGGTCAGTTAAGAAACAAAATTGCCTGAGGGCCAACAACTGGGATTAGATGTTTGAGCATGAAATGTCAGTGAAACCTAGATTTTGTGTTTCTATGTGAATGACTGTGAGTCACTGCAGTAGCACCAAACTGTGCTTATTAAACAGTTCAGCTGCCAGGTTTAATACAACATCAAACTAGAAGGACTTGAATGGTACTGATGCCCTGTATAAAATTGAGTTGCATCTGGTATGTGTTCAGTTCTCTGTGCACCTGGGTAGAGGGAAAGGCAGTTTGTCTATGTGATGATTTTCTAAAAAAGATAAGTCTTGGAGAGCAAGCATATTTATTTCTTTACTGCTATGTTGTATTTAACCTGTCTCATGCCATACATCAAGTACCTATAAAATGATAAGTTATCCAGGTACCAGTTGGAAAGGGTTGGTTCATTTTTACTTGAATGCCAGATGGAGTCATCCAGAAATGACCCTTGCTCTCCTGCTTTTAGTTATAAACATAGAGATCACAGTAAATTGTTAGCTTCAGAAACAATAGCCTGCAGTAGCATGTTAGCTTCTGTGTTTGGTGCTTGATGGACTATTATACTTCACCAAATGGGACAATGGGACATCCACAGCTCTCAATTTGTCTCCATACAACACTGTTCTCCTGAATATCTTTTTTTGTCATTTCTAGATTCCTTTATTTGTTAATGGAAGGTCCTAATGGTGATGAAACATTTATACCTCAAAACTGTGTGAAAGCGGTCTGTTACCTTTCTTGTCTTCAGCAAGTTCATTAGTCATGCCTTAAAATTCCACGTCAATTATTGCTATTACACAAATAATTGTCCAGTATTGATTAGGCTCATTCATTCATTGCTGCTTCCCTGTTTTTTCTCTTTTCTCAAGGAATATTAAAATATCCTGAGATGTATTAGCTCTCATTTTCAGTGAAGAATTGTTTTCTGCCTGTTTGTCCTTTCTAGAACTGCCTCCCTGCAATCTGCAGATCTTTCCAATTTAAAACCATCTGTTCAGCAATTGTTAACTCTTTGCTTCAAACCTAATAACTTCACTGTGAAATGAGTAATTCTGACATTTTCACTTACTGCCTTATTAGCACAGTGGCATGTTCCTGCTGGGGGTTTTATAGGAGTAGAGGGCATCATCTTCTTGTAGCCTTTTTCTGAAACAACAAATTGTTAAGTAAAAATCCGAAAACTGGAAAGCAAGATTTAAATCAATCACCTGTTGAGGCTATTGTGGGCATGTGTACCATGTCCATAAGGAATCCAGATCTTTTCTGTGATGCAGAAGTTGTCTTTGATGGGAAATTTCTTGCTGTCCTTGAGTCCTGCTAGTTTTTATATCTATGTGAATGTTTATAATGTTGATGAAGTTTGTTTCCTCTTTTTTTTTCCTGCCCACACTGTTACTTTTCTACCTCCAGACTAGTAGAGGCAGTTTGAACATATTCATGCTGACCCAGAAAGCCATGGGGGTGGATATATTTTCCTGCTGTCAAAAGTGAAGTGTATATTTCTGTTGTATTTCTGTACCACTTTCTGCACAGTACCAAATTTTTAGTATGTTTTTTCCTGCTTATAGACAAGGAATACATTTTTCAGCCATGGTACGTGTTCAAAATCAGTGTGCCTTTTTTCAAAACATATTGGAAATTATTTATAAGTATTTTAAAGCAAAGAAATAAACAGCTTTACAGCTATGATAGCTCTCAAAAAAATTAACAAAAAGGATCTTATAATATACAACCAAGACCTGAGCTCTTTCTTGTATCCCTTTTTTCTATTCCCTGTGATCCTTTGGGAGGCACAGGGGGCAGAGGAGAGAGGTCATAATAAGATGATGCTGGATTTGTTGGAAAGGGGCAAACACTTTTCACTAGTGCTAGAGTCATTCTTTCTGGTAGCAGGAAAAGTACTTCTGTGTCCCCATTCTGTAACTTGTGTTTGTCAATTGACAGTTGAGTCCTATTCACAGACTGGAATAATTATCATCTGTGTTCCTGTAAGTGATTGTCGGAAGACGTACATGAGATAAGACTTGTAGGGGAAAATAATCTTTTATTACAACAGCTGATAACAGCTGGAAAAACCAGACAGGCTGAGAGGTACACATGCCTTTTGTCTTACTTACTTCTCTCTGTCTCTTGAAAACTGACTCCTGCACTCCAGTTTGGAAGGCTAGTCATTGCTCAAGTGCATTTTGGGAATACTAATTTGAGATCCTAATTAGTCTTTCTCTGATTGTGAGTAACCTTTATAAATGAATAGCACTATCATGAGCTAATGGCTGTATTAGGACCAGGACAGAGGATGTTGTAGGTAATTTATCTTACTTGAGAGGAATTTAACTCAGATGCTCTGCTAAAGCTTCGTGTTGGAGACAGATGCATTCAGATAAACAGCAGAGGGACCTAAAGGCTGCAGGACACTTTTGATTGCCCAGAACTGGCTTGTGGGTTAGAGTGCTGACCACTTCATTGAAGCAGTCTGTATCTTCACCCATTTTACTTTTTTATTTTTTGTTGTCACTCAAGTATTCAGTGAATAAATGTGCTTCTGCTGGAAAACAAGCAGCTGAGTCAATAGGTTGACAGTTCATGATCTACAACAGAATACATTAGCAAAATTTTAATAGTATTACTGACTCATAGTTGCAGTTCAATAAGCCATTTACCTCAAACTAAGGAATTGTTAAATAAACAAAACAGGAAGTGAAAAAAGGAAGCACATAAAGAAGCTGGATCAAGGAAAAGTAACTAGAAAAACAGCTTATTTTTTAGTATGCTTGCTAGAGCCTTTTAAAATATATCTAAATCAAAATAATAAGCTGCTCAACACTTTTAAGGTATAATAGAAAGGGAAACCATACACATGGCTGCTAAGCCTTTGTTTTTGCAGACATGACTGGTTTTCTCATTTGCAGAATCATATTTGCTGTGAACAAAGGCTTCTGATTGTCATATGAAGTTGACTAGGAAGCTATCCTGCTGCTAGAGAGGTATCAAATATTAATATTTGTGCTCATGTAGCCAAAGGTGTGTGTTTTGGACAAGTCTCGAGTCTGGTGTAGCTACAGCCTCTTGTCAAAGCCAAATACAATTTAAAAATTACAGTGATAAATCAGTGCAATATGTTTTGTCAATAAGTAATCCTAGGTAAAATCAGATACATCCTCCGATTCTAAGATACAGCCAGATGAAGCAGAGACAGTTGTGTTTACCAAGCAAGAAAATTTCTTCTTTTAACAAAAAAAAAAAAAAAAAAGGGTTTTTTTTAAGTTCTGAGTGGGATGCAGCAGGGGATTTTCTGCGTTAAAGACATAAACACACATAGGCATAGATCATTGACTCTGTATTTTAAATACTGTGCTTCCCAGGATATCCTGAGCTGTTGTTTAATGAATGAGTTAAAATTAAGTTGTGGTTTGTGCCACAGAGCAGCTAGATGATGATGTGCAAGCCTTGCAGTATGTGATGCATCAGAACAGTTTCTTCTTTCATTTTGGGTAAATAATGGTCATAAGAAATCAGTGCATGGAGAACATTAAACAGTGTCTGTCCTTCCCATAATTACATAGAAGTTCCCCAGTGGGTCTGACACAACCTTAATTTTAATAACTGGGCCTTATCCTTGGATTCCTTCTCTCAAAAAAGGGCTGCAACAGCAGGACATGTATTGACCTTTTATCTTCTGTAAGACACAGGAATCAGAGGGGAGTTCACTGCTTGTCAGGAAATCCTTCCTCCACCTTCCCAGGCTAAAAGAGTACTCAGGCAGCAATATGTAAATATTGTGTGCTCACCTCGTGATCTGCCACTTACCTTTTGGCTTTTATGCACATGGGCCATTAAGGTTTGAAGTTTTGATGATCCCCTATAAGCTCTGTTTTTTAAAAATGAGATTGTCATTCTTCCTGTAGTGTAACCATGGAAACAGACAGGGAACCCTTAAAGGAAGTGATCGAACATGCTGTGCTAATTAATCCTACCCTTCAGTTTTCTTTCAGTTGAAGGATGTGCTTAAATAAATTTTGCATGAGTAAGCATATTTGGATATGCAAAGGGGTATAAAATATGTAGCAAGTTTTCTTGCAGAAGGATATCTGGAAAAACCCTGGTAACTGTCATCTATTTGTATCTGGACCATCAAAACAAGAAATGTAGTATCTTGGTGTTTCACATATATATTTTGATAGCATTCTTTTTAGATTGTAAATATATCTGAAAGAGTATTTTTTTCATATCTCATGTGTGATGAGACACATTTGCATTAATTTTAGTGAATGTGTTCATTATTGCTAAATGCATTCTTTATGCAGAGCAGAGAATTATTCAGAAAAAGCAGAGGCTGCTCCCTCCCTGAGAGAAGGCAGCTCCTCTGAGGTATTAGCCTGATTCAGGTCCTGTCCTGCACAAGGGGACTGAGTGGCTGACTGAACAGTGGGACCGTGCCAAATTTTCCCCTTCCAAATTTTAGCTTTTGTAAGTATTTTGCTTGGTTGTTCACTCCTGCTTTCCATTTTCCCATTTACTTTCCAAAGCAGTGTATGTGGCCAACTAGGAAACCAATTGGCCACAACTTAAATGTAGCCTGTACACATAAGCCTTTTGTCATGGTTTAACTCAAACTGGAACCCCTCTTAATCTGGTGGTGCTGTCTGATACCAGTGCAGGCCCTCAGCTTGCTTTTACAAATTAAGATTTTGTTTAAATGTTTCTCAGTTCTGTTAATGATCCTCTTATAACTGAGAAACCAGGTGCAGTGGCTAACCTCAAATGAAACTTGAATAGAGTTTTGGGAGTGAAGATTAGATTAAAGAAAAACATTTAGTTGTCCAACAGGCTTGGGACTAGCCCAGAAGGGCCATTCTTTGAAAATAAAATGGATTTTCATTAACTTGGAATGGATTAGAGGTGGAGGAGATCTAGAAGCAGTATACTGAGGAAACAGCATGGTTGCCATTCCCAGCAGGGGGGGAGGACTGATTCCAGGCTGAACAGTCACAGGAGAGGAGGAAAGGTGTGCTTGGGCTGGCTATAACACTTGCAGAGCTGCATCCTTGTCAGTAAAGTGGAGGAAGCCAGCTGGTTATGGCGTTATTATTTGCAGCATGATTTCTGGTATGGAAAGTCAGGTACTCATTTCTCTCTACATGGGAGATTTCTGGAACGTGTGGATCAATTTGTGTTGCAAAAATTCATCATCCCACAAGCTCTGAAGTTTTTTGACAGTTTTGCCCAAAAAACATGATGTGGCTTCTTCAAGAGGCCTTTCCCCCTGCTTGGTTATGCCTCTTCTATGAAAGCTTGGTAGAAGATTGGAATTTGCCAACAAATTTAGTATTCCTTAGACAAGACTAATGGGGAGGGCGCAGAAAGGCAAAAAGGATGGAATCATTCACCATCCAGACTTCTCAAATCCTTTCATAATTTTTATATTGCTTAGTAGTAGTAGGTCCATATCCACAAATGCAGGGAATACTGTTTTAGTTTAGTCACATGGGATATAGATGCCCTGAAACTCAGGCTTGTTGACGGTTCTGTGTGCCAGGAATACAAACTGCTCACCAGTTAGAGCTGTTGGTGGTTTCTGGTTTCCTAGAAGCAAAAACCTTACTCTGGAGGCAGAGACATGGTGGAACGTGTGACGTGACCTCTCCTCTGGCCTCTTTGGCCCCGTAACTGGCCAACCCTGGGTTGTCTTTGTAAGCCAAATTGTTCATCAAGCTCATGGACAGGTGCACAAACCTTAAAGAAGTGGAGGTCTGCAAATTTTAAAAATAGGTATTCATGTTTCAGATGTAATTTTTAAAAGAATGGGTCATGGCATACAATTAATATTATTCCCCTACACTGGTCTAATTGCTATAATCAGCTGATAATGCAATCTGCTGGCAAGATTGGCCATCATTGCTATGGAGATGTATTCACTGACAGTAAATGTTCATAAATAGCTTTTCTAGTGGATTAAGAAGAAAGGGGCAAAGGACTTTCTTCTGCACTCTTTTAGGAATTCCCATGTTGCTTATTCCTTTCTGAGTGTATGACTTTGTTTCTTAGTTTCTGTAAGGTGTAGAGCATGACCTTCTGTTACAGCAATATCATTTGTTTTCTAAAAGGAAAACCAGTAGTTCAGGAAGACACAAAAAAGCACCCAGTACTTCATTCTCCTGATTTCCATTACTTGTGCATGTCCAGTGTTCCCAGCAAGGAAGTGGATGTTCTCAAGGCAATACCTAGGATCAGATAATTAGGAAAAAGCATTTGCAGGACCATGATAGGAAGAGTCACCTTAGCCCTGAAGATCTTTTTCCGTTTTCTGGAGGAGAGAGTCCTCTGTAGTAGAAACATACTTGTAAACTTCTTGGTTTAGCATATGATGATCTCTCTTTTACATAGATTGTGTAGTAATGTGAATTATTTTAAATGACTGACAGGCTTAAAATACAATTATTGTAAATATTATATCTTTAGTAGGCCACAGATTACATTGAAATGATTTCTGAAATTGGAGCACTGCCAATATGCAACTCTTGAGAGAGAGGAATTTTTCACATACCATGTTCTGCTGTATTGCTGCAATATTAATATTTATTTGAATGGTAATGTGTAACTGTGTCTACAGCTTTCAAATATAAACTTGAATAAGCAGGCTGGGCTTTGCAGTGCAAGCTGTTGAAGGTTTCCTAGGCTTCCCTAAAAAGCCAAATCTCATCTGTGGCATCATTTGTCTGGGAGTTTCCTTTTCATTTTCTTTTTCTAAATAACACTGAAATGGGACACTATTCATGCCTCAGGATGAGCAGTTAATGGCAATTAAATTCTTTGTTTATTTGCCTTTTATTTAGGTATACCACAGTAAATCTTTGCATCTCCCCTGGGCCTGTGGTTGTCATTATGAAAAGCATATTTTATTATCCCTTCATAATATTCACAGCTCTGTTTAGCCAGGTACTTAATGGTAGATGCTACCATTAAGTAAAGTACTCCAGAAGAAGTACTTTAGAAGAAAAACACTCTTGCAACACACCTGTCACATTACGTGATAGGTGCTCATATATCCTTTTAGATTGTAACTGTACAGAAAACTATTTCTTTACTTTGTTTACATTTATTTATTTGTGTTTACCCCCACAGGTCTTGCAAGAGCTAAATCAGTTCCTAGTCATACATATTCCAATGAAGTGGTAACCCTATGGTACAGGCCTCCAGATGTCCTTCTGGGATCAACAGAATATTCCACCTGCCTCGACATGTGGTAAGTGTAGATGAAAAGACTCCATGTGGTCTCCAAGAGCTTTAGCTCTTGGTTTTTTTAGACATGTAAACCATGTAGTGGGATCATTGGTACAGGTTGGAAAACGTATGTGTGGTTCACGCAGTATCTCCCTGAGGGAATCCCCTCCTGCCACCCCACTGGCTGGCAGCTGCTACCAGCTGTTGACACAGAATTCACAGAATCAATAGGTTGAAGAGACCTTAAAGACCATCGAGTCCAACCCATGCCCTAACACCTCAACTAAACCATGGCACTGCGTGCCACATCCAGTCTTTTTTTAAACACACCCAGGGATGGTGACTCCAGCACCTCCCTGGGCAGACCATTCCAGTACTTTTTCCTGATATCCAGCCTCTATTTCCCTTGATGCAGCTTGAGACTGTGTCCTCTTGTTCTGTCAGTTGCTGCCTGGAGAAAGAGACCAACCCCACCTGACCACAACCACCTTTCAGGAAGGTGTACAGAGTGATAAGGTCACCTCTGAGTCTCCCTTTCTCCAGACTGAACATCCCGAGCTCCCTCAGTCATTCCTCACAGGGTTTGTGTTCCCAGCCCCTCTCCAGCCTCGTTGCCTCCTCTGGACGCGCTCAAGCATCTCAACATCCTTCCCAAACTGAGGGCCCAGAACTGGACACAGCACTCGAGGTGCGGCCTCACCAGTGCTGAGTACAGGGGAAGGATGACCTCCCTGCTCCTGCTGGCCACACCATTCCTGATACAGCCCAGGATGCTGTGGTGCTTTGCAAGAAACTGTAATCTGACTTTTGTAGCCTTAATGTGGTACTTTCCTATGATATGACACTTGTTTTCCAAAAGACAGACTTTCACCATGCCCACTTGTAGCAAGGAGAAGACCAGAATTCTCTGGTTGTGAGCATAAAACTTCAGTTCTTAATCTACTATATTTGGTAGCAGTAAATATTGTTGAATAGTTTTCTTTCAAACCTACAGATTTTATTTATACTTGCAGGTTTAGAAGAGTAGTTTGATTTGTACAATGTGTATCACCTTGCTCATTTTTGATTACATCATTTAGTCCTGGCTTGTACAAGGAACAAGGAAGGTATTTTGTTTTCTGACTATTAAAACCAAGCTGGAAGGCCTTCAATTATGTTGTAGGTTTTGAGGTAATAGGCTCTCTGTAATTTGTACAAATTCTGAAATACAGAAAAAAAAATCCTTTTCCTTACAACAAAAAGATGATGTTCTGGAATATATTTGGGTTTTGTTTGATCACTTGTTTGATTTGAGGTTTTTTGGTTGGTTGGTTGGGTTTTGGATTTTTTAATGCATGTTTGACCTTTTAAACCTTTACAACTCATTCATTTCAGAAAAAATGATACTGAGGAATTTAAAAAAAAAAATACTGTATTTTTTTGCAGTTCACTGAAATATCTTTCTTTAATATGGGCAAACCAAAGTTAGAATTATGATTATATTAAAATCTAGAGGTAACTGTAAATTAAGGTTAAAAGCACCTTATGTTTTCATATGGCATGTGAATAATATTTCTAAGGTAATCTTGCAGTGTAATATTGAAACTGAAGACCTAGCAGGAAAATGTTTTGGCTGGGAAAGGGAACTAAATATGAGGTTGTATTTAGTCCTGTAGCTGAAATAAGAGATTATGGGATGAAAACAGGTTTTCCTGAAATTCTTGACTCCTGGGGGCATGATTTAGAAATCACAGGATTGCTTCATGTGAAGGGGTTACAGAGTATAAATCTAGAATATCTAATACTGAAGTGAGTGGTTATTATAACTGGGCCCTGGCTGCTGCAGTTCCCTGAGCTCTAAGGGAAGGTGTGAACCAAAAGGCAAGGAAGGGACAGGGAGAAAACTCCAAATGTGACCACTGTGATATCACAAGTGTGCCCAAGAGGCAAAGGCAGCATCTTCTGTATCAATTGTCTGGTTTTCCTCAGACCATTATCACTTCACAGGTCTAAAATAATTTCCTTCTACACCTCAGTTACTCATTTATCCTAAAACTGTCCTGTTTTCCTAAATATCAGGTTCAACCTGGTGTCTTCACAGGTTGCATGCAATCTCTGCAGCCCATCTGCTCCTGATGTTCTGCAATCACCTCTTTTCCAAGTAATACCTCAGACGCCCTCAGCAAGAAGCTCAGCTTGCTTGGGGTGAGACAAGACAACTGTCTCAGAGGATGGAGATGGCTGGGAGAGATAAACAGTCCTTTCTGCTCACCTTCTCATAGCTGCCTCTACATTTGTTCAGTTCTTGAGTCACGTGGATTCATGTATGTCTGCGCACACGAGTCAGCTTGTCAATTACAGAGAATATACAGAAACTGCTAAAGAAAAATTTTAATGCTTTAATAGGGCAAACTGCTTTAAAATGCTTTATTTTAATTAAAAGCAATATTTTAAAATTTAAAATATTTTTTTAACTTTTCCCAAATTGAAAAACACTGCATTGTGAAACTGAACAAAGGATTTTAAAACATTTTTATTGTTTCTGAAAATTTTTCTACAAATTAAAATGGTTTTCTCCAAAATTCAATAGCTTGTCAAAAATAGATCTTTTAACATTCCCTCCAATGATGATTTTAGTAAATTTAGAAGGTCCAATCAAAATATGTAGTGTTCCTGTAATAAAGATTAAGTCATGCAGCTAATTAAAAGCATTTAAAAGTTACTACACCTGCAGACTGGGCATAATAGCATGTTTGTCTTCAAATTATGTGGGCAGCAGGGGAGATCAAGGAAGGACTTTAAATGCTTCAGCAATTCAGGTCATTATTTTGTTTTCTGACAAAAATGAGTCAAGTATTGGGGAAGAACACAATAGTTACATCTTCAATGATATCAAGAAATGATGTTCTCTTGTACAGAGCATTTTGTAGGGGCCTAAAAAAAAACCCGGGTGCTCAGGGGTCAGAGGTGGTGTGTTCTATTTCAAATGAAAACCAATGTCATATTCCTCTTGTACTCAATTTGTAGCCCTTAAATTTTTTTTTTCTGCCCTGTACAAACTGAGGAACTGTGAAGGGCTTAGGAAAAAGGGACCTAGTAATACAGTTTCTTCCACATGGCAGCAATTTGTGCAGGGGCTCAGCCTCTGCCACATCAGAAATCAGATGAGAGCAAATGTGTACTGTGTGTAACAGAGAGCTTTAAACTTTTACTTCTGTGCTTTGCAGGCTTGTCTGAGGCAGCACTTCCAGTTTGATGGTGAGAGGTGTAGCTGCCTGCTGAGGTCACTTGTGCTTACTTGGCACATCTGACAGTGAGCTCTGCTGGAGCCCGGGCAGCCTTGGGGCTGTGCTTGCACAATGGTTGTACAGAGCTGAGCCATAATCACATTAAAGCCATTTAGTGGCTTCCCAGAGTGGGAGGAAGGGAGACGTGGAGAAACCTGTCTACCATCAGCTTCCAAGATAATTTGGCAATTTGTTATCAAAAGTGTGTTTTGTAGCATTAGCATTTTAATGCAATTACTGGCATTATGTCCTTCTGGCAGATAGTGTGTGCTCTCCTGTGTCATTGTTGATGATCTACATGATGACAAAACTAGGCAGCCACTTCACTCAATATTTAAATAATGTTAAGGTAGAAAGCACAGCTGTTTCCTCTGTTTAGAGAAAAGAAAAAAAAAAATTAAGGTCAGAGGGCTTTTTCTATAGCCATGATAAATGACATTTCATGGTGGCTCCCCGGGAACAGAAAGTGAGGCTCCCACAGAGTAGAAGACCAGCTGCATGAAAAAGGAGTCCAAATATTAACCACTGGACAGTGGCTGGGAAGCAGGTGGCAGAGGCTGCAGGCTATTTTTACACTTCATTTGCTGGTATAGAGAATTAGAATAGTAACTAAAAGCTAATGATCCACATGCGCTGTTACATTCTCCTGCATTCTTTTTTAAATAGCCACTGGCATTAAAATAATATTAATGAAGATGTACATGCAATAGTGGTGTCAGGCTGGTGACGGAAATCAGTCTGTCAGGCTTTGTGATTTACTGCTGACAGCATTTGATACAGCAGCATTATGTGAATGTATTATACTACCCACAACTGCATCAAAGAGTTGTGATAACCTTTGATAGAGCTTTTTTTTTTTTCCCCTTGATGAGGACTTACTAGTGGCTAGGAAAATGGTTTTGCATTGCCTCTGGTGTAACTTGTCCTAATCCTTGAATTTTACAGTCCTTTGAAAATCAATGCAAGGAAAATAGGCTTCAACACATAAAGGGTTTATGGATTACTAAAACCCATATATAAGTAACAGAGAAACATAGGGAAAAAATCCCTAAATTAACCTATTCTATTTGTTCCTTACAGGAAGAATACGATATTAGTAAATGAAGCAATTTAAAGAGGCTATTAAATCCATTTGATTCTGGTAATGCATGCACTGCTGCTACATCTGGGTTGCTTACATCAAGAAGTCACTAGGGATATTTTATTTTGAAGTACAGCTGTCTTTAAACTGTGTTTGCTAACAGCTGGCAATTTTTTTACATATTCTGTTGTTTTGTTTATAGAAAAATACACTCTGAGTCACAGTACAGGTAACCTAAGCAGTTATGGGCTGGGATATATTTTAAATTCACTTTTATTAACTAGCATCAGCTACGTTTAGTATTGCAGAAGAAATAAATTAAAAACGAGGCCAGTAAAATGTTACAAAATTGCTACTTAAATCACCCTTATTCAACTTTGTTACATCTAGGTTGTTGTACGTGATTTCAGATCTGAGCTTAATTTAGGGAAACCTGTTCATATGGAGCTTTTCTATCCTATTATTAGAAAAATAAATGGTATGTGGGAACACACCACTTTTCACACATAGCCTGCTAAGAGTGTGGATTTGAGTACTTACTATAATTCCATGCATGCTCTCATGAATATTTGACCAATGATGATCTCCAACCGTAATTAAGACATTCATTACATAAAGATTTTGTCTTAGACACAAATGCACCAAATTATGGTTTTTACACTGGGGACATTACAAAGGCATTTTTATCCTGTTTCTCTTGTAAATGCTTTGCAGTGAGAGAAATGTGAGAGCAGTAGTCCTAGTATGCCCTGAAGAAATACTTCTTGGGGCCTGAGAGAGAAAAGAGCATAGGGCAAATTAGCTCTTTTGCCCTTGATGTTCCTCAGGATTATGATTTCCACTCCAAAGAAATGCTAATGTGTAGGATTAGGGTATTAGGGTAGTATTGCAGTAACTGTAAAGGTATTCTTAATTAAATTTCTCTCACTGTCACTGAGTTCTTCTAAAGTTTTATCAGCTGAATTTGCTTTTGATTGGAAAATTCTGTAGGCTCAGATTCATAGAAATGCTGTGTGTGAGGAAGTGAGGAACTGTCTGGGTCTGTAGTTATGCGAAGCACATTTCAGTTCCTGAAATGGTGAAATCTGAAAACCACTTTTATCCATTTGCAACATCAGATTTGCTGTTACTTTTTCATTGCTAGAAATATGTTTCATGTGTGTAAGGAAACTACATTATAAAAGTATCTGGATGCAGAAGAGAAAACCAGGAAGTTCAACAAGAAAGTGTCTCCTGGCAAAATGTTGCCCAAGTTTGAGGAGTATTTTATTTTCTTGAGCTTATTTTGACTCTGCTTTTATAGAATGAGCGAGTCCAATAGAAAGAGTCCCACAAGAAAGGATCAAGTGCATTTTAATCCTTCATTAATATAATATTTCTTAATATAGAAACTGAGTATTGCTACAAAGCAAAAAATGCTGGAGCTTTTATTTCTAGGTATTCAGTGACACATGCAAGAACGTGACCACTCTATTCTCTTGTAATTCCAATTACTTCAAGTCTGACTGTAAAGAAATACTTTGAGTTATCAAGCAAATTAGTTTTCATTCATTGCATATGCTTCCTGCACAAATTTTAATGGTTTTTATCATTGTGAAAGGGAAATTTTTGTTCATTCATTACTTCTGGTGTGACAACTGCTGTTTGCCTTATTGCCACTGTATTTTTATCAGACTGTATCATCCATTAGATGTTATTTCTTATATATCAAAGAAGGACAAATTCCAACCAACATGAACAGACATGTTCATGAAAGACAAATTCCAACCAACTTCAGCTTTTGTGGGTGTGCCAGCAGTCTATCGCTGTAGAAATAAATCAGACTTTTGTCAGTTAAGGAGAAAAGAGTCCCTTGCTTTACATTCCTTTCCCCCAAAATTTGTTTTCATCATTGTCTTCGTAAGATGGATGATAAAAAAGCATGACCTTTTTCCCCGAATAAATCAGACAAGATAAAAATCTCTTTGCCCTCACAACATGTATATTATTAGGATTTTACGGAAGATGCCACAGTATTGCCCCAATCCTGTTTGTGACAAATCCACAAAAAAGTAAAGCAGCAGGATTTTGAAGAGAAGTGTATGTAGGTTTTGTGGGGTTTTGTTTGTTTTTTGTTTGTCTGTTTGCTTTTTAATTCTGATATATTTAACATTACAAACAGTGTGTAGTTTGGGAAGCTTGAATGAAAACTCTGTTGTTCCTTTGAATTTCAGAAATCTCACCAGGGATTACTGAAAGAGATTACTTGGCTTTCGTAAAATGCCTTCCCCCTCTGAAGCCGAACCCTGCACACAGAAAACAGGCTTAATGACTAGATAAAAAAAAATATTTGAAGACCCAGCATAGGTTCTCACTGCAAAGATCATGCTGAATATTATCACTTGCATTGAGCCTGCTACAAAGCAGATCTGTTCAAGGCAGAATATTCAACACTTTAAAACATATATAGTAAGACTATAGGGTTTCTAGATACTTGATTCAAGTATAAACTAAAACTTGGTTTGGAAACAGCTCCTCTTTCTGGTGTGTGTCTATACTTTCTTTTATGGCTCCATCAAAAAAAGTTATAATATTAACTGAAGGAACCATCCCTTATATATTGTGCCTTACCAAAGCTGTTATGCTTCTTTTTGTTTGTTTTACAGTATTCAAGTACAGATATCCTGGATATTCTTGTAGCAATAAGGATCTTTGTTACACAGAGACAGGAATGTGAATCCCTAAGCCAAACACATAAAACNNNNTAAAACCAATCCACCAGTTAATTTTAAGGGAATACCCTTCTGAATTATAAAAGTTGTGCAGGGGAAAAAAAAAAAAACAACAAAAAAAGAAGGTTCCTGAGGTGTTCAACTTCATTTTTACAGGCTCATTTACGATGTCAATTTAAATGCAAGAGAAGCCATTCAGCTGTGCTAGTAACTCTTACTCTGTATAAGGCTGTACAGTGACAGCCAGAGTCCCAGGAAATTAAGCAGGACAATAGAAGAGCAGTATTAGGTGGCATGGCCATGTACGGTCTCATCAATATATCAATAGGTTTAGTCATGCTTTTTGTCATCAGAGAGCAAACCGCCCATTTCAGCATTATATTGCTGTCACTTTTACTTTGCAAGTTTCTCCTATGCCATTGCATTGGAAAGATCTCTGAACAAAATTGGAGTGTTTGGCTTATTTACCCAGACTCAGAAGTCCTATGAAGAGAGTAGGAAAATCCGAACTGAATACACCAAAATTTGTTGAGGTAATATTCTTTTGTCAAAAATTATTTATATGTGCTTCCTGAAAATGTTACTGTATGTTGAACATGCACAAATTTACCTAAATAACATACCCTTGGAGGTGCACGCACCTTAAAGCCTCTATTTCGTATTTAAAGGAGCAATCTTTGTGTCATTGAAACTAGAGCTGGGACTGGTGTATGAGATCACCCTGTCCACTCTACTGTTAATGCAAGTCTGTTTCCTGAAGAATATTCTTAAGTATTTCAGCTTGTCTAGTTTTACATGACTGTAACTGGGCTTCGAGTCCATTGGGAGACTGGGATATAGCCCAGTTAGTAATTGTATTTCCCTAACACCCACCCTAAAATTTCTATTTCCTAAAGGCATTCTGCTATTTCTAGTTATACTGTTTTGGATCTACCTACCATTCTAGGAACTATTAAAATCCTAATCAGTTCTTCCCTGTCCTTTATTTTGCATAATTTTAAATACAGAGTCATCACATTCTCCCTTGTCTCTTGGGTTTTCTTGTAGCCAAGGGTGACATAATTTTCTTAATTTTTTTCCTCAAAACACAGTTTTTCTGACACTATAATAGTTTTTGCTTTGTTCAAAAACATCCCTAAACTGTTTATAAGTTTGTGGGGTCTACAAAAACAAGACAAAATGTCAAGGCCTTGTTGTGGCCTTATTTATTTTCTCATTTGCAGTGTGTACACTTACAGTTTGCAATACAGGGATCCTGTTACAGACTCAAGTTTCTATTTACTTATCCTAAAATTCACCAATACCACTATGACTCTAAAATACCATCCAGCCTTCTTCAAGCCTTTATGTGCTGTTATGGCTTTCTGGGTCTTTCCTATCCATTTCCTAGCTCAATGTCATACTTTTCCTGTATTACTATTTTCCTTCTTTTTTAGTATTAATTTGAACTTCTCTTTCTATTTTCTTACTTGTCAATGTACTGAACACCATAACCTTTGAAACCAACCATAACCCTTAATTTTCAAGTGGGCTGAAGAGACCAGCAGTCTTCCAGCTCAAATCTTGAAGGTTGCTTATAATTTCTCTTTCCAGTGATTATAATACCCTTTTGATTTTTGTATTAAATGTTTAACTCCAGCTCTCTTTTATTTCAGCAGGAAATTTTTCTTCAGTTTTGCTTGTTGTTCTTACTTGTCTTCTTTTTCCTTTTTTGTTTTTCTTTTTTTTTTTTTTTTGGCCTATACTTGTGTCAGAACCAGTAAAAATGGACAAATTTATAAATAATGTAAAGCAACACAAAATTTGGCAAAATCTTCCTGCTTTCCTTACAACATTTCTGTTCAAACAGCTAGATGAAGATTCTCTGCAGATTTGTATATGATGGTTTAATTAAATGCCTGTTTTCTGGTTGCAAGAATAGAACTGTGATCCTCTTTTCTTTAGTCTTAGTTAAATTGTTTTATTGCTTATCTTGAATAAATGGCTCCTGGGTAAAATCTCGAATTTTTCCTTGCTTCAGATGCTGGTACTGTTTATAAGCATTTGACAAAGATGTATTGTGCCTATCTGTGCCTAATGAAGCACTAACCAGACTAAATGATGAATGGCAGTTTAATCAATTCAGTTCATTTAGTAACCAACAGAAGCATATGGAACATAAATTTTAACCTCTCTTTTATAAACACCTGATTTATTCTAAAATTTGCCTGCAACTGTGCTTTCTTAAAGTTTCCTTCCACTTTTCTATGCCATGAGAAGCTTTACTTAGTATATCTAAGCTCTGGGTGATAGAATAAGAAAATGGTGATGTATATTTAATTTTCTTCTTCAAAAATTTGACTATCAACCCTCATTGTCCTAGAATGTAAAATTGTTTCATTATTGGGTATTTGTCAAAGCCTGAGTAAAGCACAGGTTATTTGCTGATACTTTCAGTTAAATGGTATCTGTAAGTACTCAGCTTCAGTCTTAAGGAAAATACACAACCTATTTTCATTAAGTTGTTTTATTCTAGAACCACTTCCTCACCAATATATGCACACAAATTCTAAAATTAAATGCTACTTTCTGAATGGATCATCATGATGCATAAAAAATGAAAAAGTATGTAATTACTACATTCCAAATAATTTACTTCTAAAAACAAAGTTAAATTAGAGGTTATTGCTGGGATTTTTCTGATACAGAAACAAAACTCTCAGTTTTAGGGGGAGGTGGTGCTGTAGTTAGTGTTGCAAATTCTTAGTTCATTTTGATATATGTTTTGGGAATCTAAACATATTATTACTTTGAGTGAAGAGTGTTTTTGTGTGGTTGCTTACACAGACGTGGTTGTACAGCATACGTGGGTGTTTGCATATGAAAGTTGTAGAAGAATGTATGCAGAAAAATGCAATTGAAGAAGTCGAAGTATATAATCAAATTCTGCATCCTATTGATAGCCAAAAGGGAAGTTTCCTCTTAAAATTATTTTTGCTGAGGGAACAAGCAGCTCTTGAGCTGTTTTCATCTGGAAAAGATACAAGTGCAAGTTATTAATTTGCTTTCCTTTTGAGATGCAGGAAATTCACAGTTTATCTGGAATTTGAGATGGACTCACAGAAGCTTTCCTCAACCTTTGAGAATGCATTCTTTGTGTTGTAGTTAGTGTGCCTCAGATATTTTTACTGTCTGATTTCCCAATACTTCTGCCACTGGCTGAACTCAGTGGGATGAGGGGGACTCGTGTGAAGTAGGATGTGTGGGAAACCAAGGACAGGAGCTGTAAAGGAGGTGGCTGCTGTGGGGAGAGGACTGATCCCATGGAGGACCATGCAGGACCTATTGCAGGACCCCTCAGCCCATTGCAAGACCTCTCAGCCAGAGCTTCTGGGGATTGGGGTCAGCAGCTGTGGGATTTGAGCTTCTTTCAGTTATGCTGGAAGAGGGGAGAAGAAAGTCCAAGCAAGTACATCCCCAAGCATTTGGGTGGTAGTTAAGTTCAGTGCCTGTGAGCAGCCACGTGCCCTTTTCCTTTTTACTCACCTTTTCCCAGATTCTCCTCCTCCTATGCTAAGTGTGCTTCCATTATCCTTGGTCTGTCCCCATTCAGCTTCTCCCAAGGATGCTCTTACTGCCATTCCCACATCTCCAGAGTTTCTTTGGGAGCATGACTATTCTGCTTGGGAAGCTCTAATACAGAAATCAGCAGCTGGGCCTTTATGGGTCTCAACATTCACCAGCCATATTCCTGCTACCTCTACGCCTGTCTTCAAACACCTGAGAAGTGTTCATTTGTTTACACTGATTTTGGCAAATGCATGTCTGTCCTTCCACCTGGCATCAATTTAAAAAAAATTATTTAAATGCTGGTAAAGGATACAAAAACATTGTTGTTGGCTTTTTGTCTATAAGAAATCTTTCTAACCTTGCCTTTATTTTTTCCTTCTGTAGGGGAGTGGGTTGTATCTTTGTAGAAATGATTCAAGGGGTCGCTGCTTTTCCAGGAATGAAAGACATTCAAGATCAGCTTGAAAGGATATTTCTGGTGAGTTCTTTATTGATGAAGTAAGATCACAAAGTATCTATTAATAAATGCTTACATATTTCTTTGTGTTAGGAATTAAATTACTGATAGAGTCAAGGATCAGAAGCCTGGTCCACAGGCTAGATGCAGTTTACTTGATATATTTTGTGTAAAAAGTTCTGTTTATAATTTTTTCACCTATTTTTTTGTTTGTTTTTTAAACAAAGAGGTTTATGCAATTGTGCAAAAGCTTTCCAAATGTAAGGCAATAGAAATCCAGACAGTTTGTCATCCTCACTTTGCAGAGGGCAGCTCTGGACGGGTTTATTGATCTTCTACTAATACTGTAGTGTTAATGACAAGTATTTTTTGTTATATAGATGTATAAAGGAAAAGCAAGAGAGGAAGTAGGTGAGAAACAGAACAGGAATTTTGAAATCATGCTTATATTCAGATTCAGCAGGGGTCCTTGACAACTGCTTCTGCAGCCCGGTTAGGTCCTTCATGTGGGTTGCTCAAAGGCACTGATGACACATCTACATTGGCAGTGAAATAAAAGGTAATTTGTCTCAAGAGTAATGATAATTTATACATTTTTCTACACAGGGTTGTGGTTTTCTTCATTTGCTTGGGATTTTATTTTCATTTGTTCTTTCTTCTATTGTGCTCTGGGTTTGGCCAGAGCAAAATAAAAGGTTTTGACCCTAACAAAAGGTTCAGGAACAACTTTTCCTGATCCAAATAAAGGTTTGTATCTTTGCCCTGCTGGGAGCTGTGCTGTTGTGGACTGGGTTTGTTCAGGGAAGGCACTGCTGACCAGAGTGGCTCCTGGTACTGCTGGGTGGTCATCAGGGAAAGCATCTTAGGAGCAGCACTTACCTTAATGTGTCAATCTCTGCCTTGCTTCTGACCATAAATTTAGAAGGGAAACATGAGCATACCCTTGCTTTCAAAAGTTATTTTGTCAGTAGTCATTTATTTCAAATGCAGAGTATTTATTTGGTGTTCTTTCTTGGCCCATTAGGAGAGGAAGAAAGTCTTTCATAATATGTTTAAAAAATTTACATTCTTCCCTTTATCCAGCCTTCACTTTATTCAGCCTTGCTTGCACAATATCTCTTTTGTTGGGACATCAGGGAATTTAGCAAATGCTTTTAGGAATGACTCATAAAAAGTATCTCTCTAAAACAAGTGATATAAATATAACTCATTTTCTGCAAAATATTTGGTTTTTCTGCCCTGTTGGCTAATACCCTGAAAATTCTGTGCTGTGAAAGAGCAGCTATGCTGCAGCATAGACTGGGAGCAGCAGTTCTGAGCAGTTCCTGTGACGTGTCTCATTGCTTTGTTTGTTTGCCAGCTTGTGTATTTTAAGCTAGCAACTTCTGAGCCAGTTTCTGGCTTTTGTTTTTTTAAACTAATTGTGCTTTTCATTTATTAATTTGAAATATTCTCCTTATTTATAGAACATGAAATTTTGAAAGAATAAATTCTTCCTTTTGGCTTCATCTCATTTATTGCAGTAAAATCTTATTGACTGTTCTTGCTGTTGAAATTGAGGGCACTTGTAACAGCAGAAATCAGGTTCTTCCTTTAATGGGGCCTTGTTTGCAATTTATTGTATGAGATTGTAAGATATAATGCAAAAAGTGATAGTGATGGGTGTATCATAAATCTATTTTTGTATGCCTTCTGTAAACCTTTTGTATGCTTCTATTTTTTTCTCTATCCTCACAACTATTTGCATGTAAAAATGCCATGACAAATGCAATCTAGGATGAATTTTGAGGCCTGCCAGTTATTTTAAATTTTGTTTTTAAACTACAGCTGCAAATACTGAGAACAGTGTTGAAATAACAAATGATAACTTATTGATACTCTTTCTTTAATTTGATCTTTTGCAAACCATCAAATAAATAGATAAAATTTTGGTCTGGATGTTTTACAGTCCATGGTAAATCAGAGTTAATTTTAAAGCCCAATTAATTAGGCTTTCTAATGGTAGTATCTAGTTATCATTAGCTAAATAGTTTCAGTGGGTGCCTTCCTAATATACTCTAAGCATCATTAAGGCTTTAAGTTATCTATTTAAAAGTTATAAACCAGAGGATTATTCTTGTTTGGTTTTGTATTTGAACAGAGGGATTAAATTCATTAATTCTCCTGTGAATCATATATAGTAGGGTAGTTAATAGCACTGAAGGACAAAATGAATCAGGTTGTTTTACCAATAACAAATAAGATATGTATGAATATGATAACCAGTATGATTGACTCCCCCACTCTTACACAGCTGTGAAAGAAACACAGCAGCCAAAAAAAGAATTTTGCAGAAAGAGTTCCCATAGTTCATGTTTTCGGCATCCACCAGTGGCAGTTTTCTTTTAACAAAGAGCTCTCTTCTGAAAATGGTGGAAGGCACAGTCCACCTTCACTCTGATCCAGTAATCCCTTTGTTCACACCTTGTACACAACTTGGAACAAAAGGAACATTAATCTTTGTCATATCTGCTGCTGTTGTTGCCAGTCATAGCTGCATGTCCTTGGTGTGCAAGGAGCCTGGTTGCACCTCTTAGGGAATTGGTTACACTGCAGTAGGAAACTGGAAAGATGTAAGGAATAGTAGCCAAGAAAAGTGAATGAAATTTAACGTGAATAACAGTTTAAAAATCTTAAATGGCTGTTTGATTTCTTATTGCTTAGTGGCCATTATTATGTAAATGAAATTAAAATACATTTTATATATTATTGTTTTAGCAATTATCAAGTTGAAGTCAGAGAGATTCTCTAAATGTTTTTGTGTATCTCTACTGCTGGCTTCTTCACATATCTACATAGCAAAAATAGATGCAACACAACAGACCACATGTTTCTTCCTCATTATGAATGGTGTTTACTTACATTTCATAACAGCTTAATTAAGTGATTGTGTATAGTAGATTGAGAGCAGTGGTTGATCTTTCAGTTTTGTTTAAGGACTTTTCTCTTTAAGCTTGTCTCTC
The DNA here is from genome assembly GCA_034509185.1 of Euphonia xanthogaster. Classification (NCBI taxonomy): domain Eukaryota; kingdom Metazoa; phylum Chordata; class Aves; order Passeriformes; family Fringillidae; genus Euphonia; species Euphonia xanthogaster. The sequence continues at coordinate 23,011,938 of JAYDZK010000113.1, forward strand.
CTGACTTCTATTGATTCAATTTGGGTTTTTTTAACAGTAATATACCCTGATTCTCTATTTCTGTTACAGCAGCTGTTTTTAATAAGCATACTCAGGTTCTATTACAACCACAGGCCTCAGTAAAATAGCAAGGGTTTATACACCGGATCTGTTCTCAGAATTAGACCAGCACTTGGAGATGTTGATGAATAAGCAGCTGCAAGTTGTTATTGTTACACTTTGGATCTGATAATACAAATTCTTTTTTCTGCCTAAAATTAAAAGCGTTGATAAGCTCTTTTAAAAAAACTGTGCTTACCAAATGGGACTCAAACGTGTAAGTAGGTTGCTTTTTTAAAGAAGTTTAACAGTGAATAAAGTGCCTTAGTGCAGAGGTGTTTTGCTTTAATCAGTATACAATTACATTTTCACTCCTGCTTTTTTCCTGCATGTTGAAGCTGGGGTTACTTTCTGGATTGAAATGTGTCATAGAAAATAAGAGAAGAAAGTGTAGTATCATAGAATTAAATCATAATGTTGAGCCTAACCTTTGACTGAATACCACCTTGTCAACTAAATGAAAGCATTAAATGCCATGTACAGCCATTTCCTGAACCCTTCCAGGGATAGTAACTCCACCACCTCCCTGGATAGCCAGTTCCAGTGCTTGACAACAATTTCAGTGAAGAAATTCTTGCTGACGTCCAGTCTGAACCTCCCTGGGCTCTGCTTGTGGCCATTTCCTTTTGCTCTGTTGCTGTTTTTTGTAATTACAGCCTGTAAGAACCAGCAAGTTTCTTGCCTCAAAGTATTAAACTAATGATGTGTCATCATCATTTCCAGCAAACTTTTTGCTTTCCCATTCTCTGAGACAAGCAGCTTGGGTTTTTGTTGAAAGGTGCTAAGTCTGATGGACTGAACGCATGAAGTGGTAATGTTAGCATTTCTATTTAGTCTTGCAATGTGTGCACAAGACAGGATGAAACTTTGATCAAGTGCACATTGAGCAGTAAAATCATGAGAATAGGAAAAATATGTGAGGCAATCTGTTGATTCAAAATAAAATTACACAAAATTGGGAAATAGCATTTGGCTTCCGATAAGGAATAGCTAAGATCTTTATCAGTAGTTTATTCCTGTTCATCATTTGTTAGCATACATATCTCTGTATGCAAACTTTGAGGTTTTCCCATCAAGGAGAATGTGCCATTGTAAATATAAAATTTAATTATGTCTAGATGTTCAAGCTGCACCAAATGCCTTCAAGCTAGCCCTGTACCATGGAAAAATTGACAGCTCCTTGGATCTGGTGATGATCAGTATGAATTAGTTGAGTGTTAAAGCTGATTACACTGAGCAGCCTGCAGTATGCTTGTGCATGCCACACTGGAGATAGCAACTTGGTAACAGCTCTGATTTTTATATAAGCATGTGCTTTTATACTTGCTGTTCTTAACAGATTCAAAACAGACCAGAGTTGAATCTCTTGTGTTAGCTAAATTTTTTTTTGGCAGGGATTGACTTTTTTTAAGTGGGAAGGTATTTCTGTCTTTTCTGTCTTACGTGAGCTTTCTGAGAGCCACAATTGATCAATGTGAATTTTTCTCCCAGGCTCTGAAGCCTTCCCCATAAAGGAATAATCTGTGCATTGCCTGAACTTTAGCCTTGGTGCCACTACACTGCAAATTAGATTTCACTGCAAGAATAATGTACAAAGAGTTCTCCTGGTACTTTGTCCTCTCTGCACAGGCAGGACAATGGCATTTAAAGGTTGGTTTGTCTGAAAATGGGCATTCTCTCTGCAAACATGGTTGTGGGAAGCATGTGCACCACAGCAGCATCACTGCAGGTAGGGTGTCACAGCAGGAGTGGGAAGTGGCAGCCAGCAGCTTCTGTATTTCCTGACACACATATTGAACAAGCTGCGGACTCCTCTCTGATATTGGGTGCTGTTGCTCTGTTGGGTACCATAACACACAGTAGTAAGGAGTAATTAAAAGGGAACAGTATGCTTTGAGCCCAGCAGCCTGATCTGCCAAAGGGCGACACCAGAAACGCCAGCTTTCCACATGGAGCTGTGCAGCAAAACACAAGAGTTTGCCATTTCAGATAGCTATGGAAAATGACATTTTAATTTCAATGGGAATGGAAGTCTTTCTCCCATTATTGAAGATTTTAAAGGCTAGCATTATTATTTTTTTATACATATTTGCACACATACTTGTGATACATGACTACAAGCCTGAGGTGTCTTGTAATGCAGGCTAGTAGTGTTTCCTCCACGTCTGATGTTAACAGGCATTTGTGAAGCTGCAAATCTCTCTCCCTGTAGTTCTGTATCTGAAGGTTTGCTTCATGTCACTGACCTTCTCTGAAGCCTGGGATAATACTTTTTGGGTGCTTTTAAGCTTATGATGGACCCAAACAAAATGTGCTTTCTGGTACATTGTGTTACTAGCATCTTTTGGGAAGCTAGCAATGCTAAACCCAAGGGAAGAGTACTTTAAACCATTGGATTTTGAAGTTCATCTGTTTAATCAGGTACTTAGTCAAATTTATTGGTCTTTTTTTTTCCTGTTTCATTATTTAAGATACATTTTTCTTTCACTCAGTAAATAATTCGGCTCTGAAACACAGGTCATTCATCTCTGATGGAATGCATGTAATTGTGAGGCTGAATGTGGGCTGAAATTTTATTTTGTGTCGGCATAGTGTCTATGGTGCCATCTATTCTTCTGGTTGGGTGAATCTATTGTAATATAAATATAATATTGTTCTTGCTTAGAGGGCAAAGTTTGTGTTTTCCTCCCATATCTTTCCGTTTGCTTCCCACCAATGACTTCATGAGGAAAATGAGGGGGGGTTTTGAAACTAATTAATTAGAAACATGCTGCTGTGTTCTATCTTCTGTAACACAGTAAGTAAGTAGAGAAGTGCAATCCTGCTAGTAAATCTACCTCTCCTTTGCTTTGTAACAACAATATGCAAAATATTTTACTTCTTTTCAGCATCACTGAAAATTAATTGCATAAATAGCAGGCTTCTCTACCTGTGGGTCTTCTCTTTGAAGCTGTTAGCACTTACTCAGTATTTTACTGCACTTGCCTGCAGGTTTTGCACTGATACCACTTTTACAAGGTTCTTTTCTGGGCTTTATGTCTTATGCCAAACTTCAAATGAAAGTAATTCTATACTAGGCAAGTATGAGTGAAATTAACCTTTGAAATGAACTTTAAAAAACAAAGTAAATCTTCTATGTGTTCATGCTTTGTAAAGGATTCTGGTAATATTTCAAATTTCTTTTTATGGAGTTTCAGCTCATTTTTTGATCTCTGACTGCACTATATTGTTTTGTGTATTAGTCTCTGAGTAGACTTTTTCCCACATAATAGGGCACAGGGTAAATTATGGTTATTTGCATTCACTTTTTATGAAGAGCTCCCATCCTCACCATGTCTGAGTATCAATAGTCTGTGCTGTACTTTGCCTTATACCATTAAACCCAAATGGTACTGGGAAAACAAGCTTGGCCTAGGATTTAAAAACAGCAATCTTGTAAAAAAACGTAGGACACTTTCTAGAGGGGTATTGCCTATGTGTGTTAGGAAAGGAGGCTTTAAAAAGTATCTATCTCACACTCTGCTAACATTTCTTTTAGAAATTGGAGCACTCAATCTCACATTTATCCATGTTTAAAGTAGTAAAAACACCCGCCAGTGTCTTATGGACATTTCCAGGGGAGCTACCAGCTGGCAGCAGGGGGGAAGAGGAGAAGAGGAAATAATAAATTAATGTGTAACCCCATATTTTTGCTTTGAGGGTTGGCTGACAGGCCAGCCAGTCACACAACCTCTTGCACATAGGTTCATCTGCCTACAAGATGTTCCTGTCCAGCCTGCTAATTCTGAGCAAAACCCTGAGCACAGCTGGGCTGGCACTGCAAGAGTGTGGGTTATTATCATCTTGGTAGTGCAAAACATGAGGAGTAATTGGCTCTCAGAAAAAGAAAACAAATTAAGACATGGTTCAGTGGAAAACAATGGCTTTGTGGTTTTCTTTGGAATCAGAATGTTTACTTTCTGCCATATTTCAGTTGCTGAATGAGAAATGGGCTATAATTATAAGGAAGCATTGTTTCTTTTCCTGACTTGCCTCTAGCCTTTGAGAGGGTGTTTACAGACAATACATTGAAAAAAAACATGTGATGAGACTCAGTTGGTGCAAATCAGTACCTGGTGTAAGTCAGTGCACTGATTTACATCTTTGCAGTCACCTTCCTTCTTGGCCCCTTACACCACAGAAACATCTTCTCTGCCATGTAAAATCCCTCTCTGTGCATGTGTTATGGAGCTGTAATTGCAAACATGTTTGCATGCAGGTGACATTGAACAGAAAAACAGTTGCAAGCAATTTGTGCATTGGTGGGAGCTGAAGCCCATTCTGAGCAGAAGTGTTGGTCTGCTATCAAAAAATTTATTCTGCAAGATAATATAGTACTATAAAAAACACAGCCACATTACAAAAAACTTACCCTGGTATGCTGGCTTTATTTGCTAGGAGAGATAATAAATTATCTTTTTTTTTTCATAAGTAAAGAAACAATGTTCATTGCACTTGAATCTTCCCTTTTCCCTTTCTTCTTTCACTTGTGTCTGAATTGCACATTGCTTGTCAAAAGTGAGTTTTCTGTATAGCATCTTGATGGCCAAAATTGTTGTTTATGATCTGTAGCAAAAGTTAAAACATCCTTAAGGTTAAAAATGTCTAAAAATCAATGTGAGACTGTTTTAGATGATGATTTTGGAGATGTGTTTTGAGAATCTAAGATTGATATGTCTTGCCTGTCTACACATGTTTCTTTAAAGACTTCAAGAATAATAGCCAATTTCTTCTGTCCTCCTTAGAACTACTAAAAGTAAATAGCTCTCTCTGTCATTGTGTGGGGGGGAAACCCCCCTTAAGCCCATGAAGAGGCTTTGAAGTACCATTTGCAGTAAGCCTAATTTGAATGAAGTTAGGCTTTATTATCAATTTCAGTGTTTCCATAATCAGTGCCCCAGACTAGGTATTAATTTAGCAAGATGCTGAGCATTTGCCATAAGATTGTCTTCAACTATCATTTACACAATGATAGTTGTGTAAATGATTTACACAACTGATCCACAGTGAGCTAAATGTAAATTTTGAGATAAACTTAGTGATTTCAGGAGGCTTCAAGTTTTCAAGGGGCAAACATTAATACACCTTGATTTGGATAGCTTCTTTTCTAGTTCATTAAATGGCTATGGTTGAATAACTTAGGCATAAAATTTTCATATGTTGAAAATTTTTATAACCTCATGCAAGTTTTAATTATACATATAAAAATGCTGTCACACTATTTCTGTGTATCCACTATTTGTGTGTTGCCATTTCTTATGAGACTTGCACAGAGAAAAGAAAATCCTACTGACAAAATCAGTATTAATAAGTAGGAAAAGGGAAAAGAAAGGGAAATGAAATGTATTCTGCTACATAAGAAAATGTTAAGAAAAAAAATAAAGTCTTCATAAGATACTGGGAATAGGAGAATTACCTGACTAGGATCTTAATGCAAAAGGTATTCTCAACTGTGTGAAATAAACAGAGCAGGTTATGAGCTATGCAGTACTATGTTTTATTCTTTTGCTTTGTTTCTTCCTTCCACAGTCTTCTAAGCTCTCAGTTTAAAGTGAGTTGGAGGCTAAAGCAGAGCAGGATTCTCCAGCTGTCAGTTGCAGGAAGAAAAATGTTCTGTGTTTGCTGTTTGTCTTTAGAGTGTGCATGTATATCACTGTGTAGCTGTATTTCTGGCAATTGAGGTCTGTTTCCAAGTACATCACAGAAAGCTAACAATATATTTTGTGACACATAGAGAGAATTCTTCACAGGGCTTTCTTAGGGCAGAATAGGATCCAAATGGCTGCAGTGCAAACTCTCAAACCTCTTGGTGGTGGAGCAGAACAGCATAAGGTAAATATTTAGCAGAGAATGTAGTGTGCTACAGCAGGTATGTTCTCACATAAATATGATTACCCTGATGAGTACAAATCAAAGAAGATTTTTAGCATCTGACTTAGAACACTGGAAGATTGCAGTTGGACTTCTCTATCTTTTGATAGGTAAAAAATCAGTTGACTTTGTAAGCTTTCAATTTGTTTAAACTTTATTACATTATAAAGAGGGATTTATTACTTTAGAATAATGCCTACTTCCTTTCACCGATATTTTAAGATATTTTAAATCTACTTCTTTTTAAAATTGGTGTTATTTGAATTATAACTCATTTTTATCTTAGAAGAGACTATATTTGCATTTTTATCCTATGTATCCTGAATGTGATTGCATTGCAATAGCTGGTAATTGCGCTGTTCTCATAAGAGAAACTAAAGTACATAAATTTTGTATGAAATACAAAATTTCATGAAAATCAGAGGAAAAGCAGCCAAGGATTTTATCAATCCTTTAAGTATCCTTCTTGTCTCATCTTGGTGTGCATCCATAAAACATATTGCCCTAATTACTTAAAAAGAGACCTTAATAATTTGGATGTTGGAGATGCTGTGCATTTTGGTATAATCTGCTCTGGTCTGATGAGTGAGATAGGTGACTGATGACATTGCTATGCTGCTGAGCCAGCTCATTACAGTGTGTTAGTATTCCTCCTTCCTCTTGGAAAGGGAGGGGTTGGGATGAGGCCCTGCTGACCTCACTGCATCATATCACTTTATCAGCTGCTCAGCAGTTCAAAGCAGTTCAAACTGTACCCAGGAAAAATAATCTTTTGTTTGTTTAATTGGTCTTTTCAGGAAAACTCTGCAATACCATATTCCATAAAAAAAAAAATCAGACCAGTGAATGTAGCTGAAAACTAAGGGTAGTGAAACACCTGTTTGCTACTAAAGTCATCTCTTCATTTGCCTTAATTTACTTTCAGTAAAATGTACTTTTTTGGTGCAGTTTCCTACCACTTCTGCTTTATAGTGTCTTCTTCTTGCTAATGTTCTCATGGTTTTGTTGCTTTTGTGGCCTTTTAAATAGCTTAATGATAATATTGTGCTGCTCATCTACATTCCTCACATAGTCCCAGAGATCTGCTGTGCCTACAGTGTTGAGAGGTTGATTTTTCTCTCTGATAACTTGCATAGTGGATTGTCCATGTTTCATTGGTGTACCATCTCCCTTTCTTCTATTTCAGTGAGATCTTTACAATTTACCTCCAAAACACCTTGTAATAGCAGAGTTGCTCATGTTAACGATTAAAATTGTCATTTCACTGCTGTTGTATCTGATGGCCCATCATTTTTGAGCCTTCATGTCATCAATATTTCAGGCCATGCATTTCTGTGGACCTTAATGTGCTGGGGACAGAGCATAAGAAATTGTTCCTCCAGTCTTCCCCCTCCTTTTTCTCATTATTGACTACCAGTGGTACTGAAGCTCATTGGCATCTGAAGCTCTTCTGTGCAACTTTTCTTTTTTTAATTTGTGTATCCTATTTATTTAGTTACCTGTTTCTCCCTCTGCATTGTTTTTAATACAGGTGTTAAGTAGCTCAAATAATTTGAGAATTTTCTGTAATTCACTCACACTTCACTAATTATTTCAGTGCAACCCCCCTCAATTCCTATTGGAGCTGTAGGCAGTGTGTTCTCCAGATACTGAGTCCTCTCAGCTCCTTTCTCCAGTGAGTAGAGAGGATCAGTTCCAGCAGCTCCTGGGAAGTAGCTCCATTTTGCCCAAAAGTAGTGCTGCCAAGAGCAGGATCTGCTGCTGCAGCTGCCCTGCAGGCAGCGAAAAGTTCAATCAGACAGGAGATGACTACACCCTAGTCCCTCCTGCATGGTGCTTTTGCTAGCTCAGAAGTCATGGACAAAGTTACCCAGTGCACCAGTGTCAGAGCAAACAAGATGGTTCATTGCAGCTGGCAGTGCCTCTGTCTCTCCCAGTTGAGATAGACCAGCTTTCATCTTCATTTAAATAAGCAAAATGAAAGCTCTTAGGCTATCTGCCATCTGCTTGGTAAGGCCACAACTGCTAAATGAGCAATAAATGGTTAAATCACAGCTTCCAGTTTTTGAAAATTTTATCATCTCAACATTCTGTACTCTTTCAAAACCCATTTCTGATCTCAGTGTTTGGGCATGTACCTCATGGTGTCAGGGCAGTGAACCCCTTCCTTTCAATGGGTTTGCAAGGAAATAGTTGAGGAAAGTGTCAGGAAAATGGGTAGATGTTTCAGCAAAGAATTCACTGGAAATTTCCAAAGTGCTCTGAGTGAGATGTGCTGGCTCACTAGGCTGCACTGGAGGATACAGGTTCTGTTCAGCCAGTCCTCCCACAGACCTTACCATCCTCTGGATGAGAATGCATTGCTCCCTGGCATGCTGCACTGGCCCCACTTAAAATGTCTCAGCTGCTTTTATAGCCACTCTCTCTCCATCAGATGTAGGCTGGCGTTTCCCCCATTTATAGGAAGAAAATATTTCTGTACTTCAATTTTTCATTCTTCTTGCTTGTTCCATGCCTGTGATTCAGAAGGATAGTATAAAACTCTTTTCTTTTGTAGCAGCAAAATACTGCTGTTTGGAGTGAATACCCCAAGCATCATGCTGGGTTTTGTTGTAGGAGGCACACTTCAACTGTATCACTTGAAATGGATTTTAAGTGATAAGGTTAGACATTTTTACAAGGGATTTGATTTGGGATTTCCAATAAGGTTCAGTGTCGGAATCAGCTGGATATTTAGACATCCAAGAAGAGTACTCTTTTCTATCTATATACCCATCACAACTGGAGCTCATTATTAATGCCCTCACTGTTTCAGAAACTGTGTATCACCTGAACCTGCACATTCTTCAAATGGCAGTGTGACTGGCAGCCTTCATTTTCTGCAGGTTGTCACTTAAAAAAACTCGACAAAATACCCACTGCATCACTGAGCTCCATGTGGCTTCACAAATCTATTCAAAATTGAGATTATTACCAGATCAAGACCTTAATTGGCAATATAAGGATCTGCCAAACTCCTGGATGATCTGATCAGATTCTAATGTCGTGCTGTTCTGTGATGCTGAGCACCAGGCTTCATGTATAGGTCTCAGTGTATGTTACCTCCGCTGGCTTTTTAGGTGAGGAAAAGAATGTTCATGATACTTTTTTTTTTTTTTGCCCAGTGAGCCTCAGGCAGCTCAGTCAGCCCAGCTTTAGTATTCTCTCTGCCTTAGCACAACAGCTTTCCTCTGCAAGTACATTTCTATCCCATAAGCAGCACGTGTCACGAGCTTCTATTGTGCCGTGCTTGTGCTGCTCCTGGGCGTGAGAAATGGTGAGTCCTGGTGTGTTGTCAGAACCAGGCACAATCCTCCCTCTGATGTGCTGGGACTGGGCACCAGGCCAGAGACAAAACATTCCAGCATCAGACATGTGCATTGTGCATTCACTGCTTCGGAGTGGAGGTTTGTTCTGGGGGAGCCTTGATTGGTTCCTGTGAAAACCAGTGGGTCAGAGAAAATCCTTGTGGAGAAAGGATGTGATCCCAAATGGTCTGGTCTGTTTAAACAGTTGTAGTTAAATGACACCATAGTGAAGAAGCATAATTCAGTTTAAATAAAAAGGTTTTTCTTGCTGTTTTTATGATGATTCATAGGAATATGCATACTTTGGTCTGTTAATTATTTAAATAAGCTTTCCAGCTGAATGGCAGCTTTAAGCCTTTAAGAATCCTGTTGCAATGGTGTAGCTTGGCCTGTGCCAATGAGATTGGATACTACAGCACTAGGTAGGAATTCATATGTGTTAAGTGAACCAGTTTTATGGTCTTCAAAAAGACCATAAAGCCAGCTTTATGATCCAAGGGGAGCATTGCTTTTCTGATAAGCCAGCATTTCCAAAAAACTGTCTAGTGCATACCTGGAATTCAAATGAGCCAGCTGCTGAGCCAGCACAGCAGGGCTTCTGGAAGTACATTTCAGAAAAGCCTTCCACAAGGTTTTGGCTTTTATTTTTATTTTATTCCCCTTTTTCAGTTTAAAGAAAATAAGTCAGTAAAAAATTAGAAAGAAATCTTTAAAGAGCATGTTTAGGAAAGGACTCTCTTCGGGTGGGTTGTTCCAAAGGCTTTGCAGCCTAGACAGGATAGGAAATGTGAAATGCAGAGCATATCACTATCTGTACAGAGTAAATCAGAGCAGATTTTAAAGAATATGTAAAAAAGAATCACTTGTGAGCCACGGGGTCCTTCTGGCAGAAAATTGGTGGCTTTGCAGTAAAGAAAAACATTGTTTGTTCCCAAGCAGTAAGGAAGAGACCTTCCAGCACAGGTAGCAGCAGCAGCTGCTTCTTCACATGTATTAACACCAATCTCTTCCTCAGTGAAATCATTCCCTCTCTGTAAGCTTACTTGAGAGCTCCCAAGCTCTGTCAATGTCAGAAGACCAAACTTCTCTCCTTGTAGAGGGGGAGAGAAAACTTTTGAGGTTAGCTTGAGTCTTCTACATGAATTTTCTTCCTAGTCTTTTCCTGATTCACAGCTTTGAGGTCTGCAAAAGCTTTTCTCTTCTTAATAAGGATCAGTTTCATCCTGTTGAGGTCTTTTATAGTTTCTGCAGCTCCAAAGCAGATATCAGAGACCTTAAGTCTAGTTTAATGTCAGAATTTTTAAATTCTGATTATGGGAAGTTTTGCTGATGGAAGGAGACTCCTGAGCAGGGATGGCTGGGAAGGAGGAAAGGACAGGTTGTCTGTTCTGCTTTTAGCAGTTCAGCATGGAGCATCCCTCACAGAGGAGCCATCTTTTCTCTTTGGAGCTAAACAGTCTCCTTTTACCACGTACATCATTGTTTAACTAGCTTTTGGTTTGGCAAAATTGCTGCATGGTTGCACTGGTTTGAGGGAAATTGCAGTCTCTGTCAGGAGTTTCCTTTTCCCCCTTTTGCTGCTAATTTCAGATTGTGTCTCTACAGCCTTGGCCCCTCTTATTTTCAAAATAAGTTTGCCAAATCCTTTTTTCTAGTTGTTTTTTAGCATTCATCTCATTCACATAAACATTTTAGTAAGAATCACTAAATTAAAAAACTAGTTTCTTCTACCATGTGAACTCTTATGAATGTTCTGAGTTACTAAAATTGGGCCTTATGATGAAATGTGCTGACTCCCTGTAGGAGGAGGACGTCACAGTTGTTTCGCCCTTGCTTATTCTCTTGTTGTGAAATTTAGATTAAATACTTCAGTTTTGTACTGATTCCAGTTCAGTTTGGATTATGGACAGAATTTGTTTCTAAAAGTAATCTCATCAAATCACAGGAACAGCCCTGTCAAAGTGTAGTAAGCATTCAGTAGGTACCTTTTGGAATAACCAAAACCCTTCCCTGAGTGAACAGTTCAGGACCCTGGCATGTCAAACCCCCGTGGTGCTTTCTTGTAGGGCCGGGGGTTTCATTTCATCTTGTCCTGATGCTCTGCAGAGCTGTGTGTGCAGTGAGGGCTGCTCAGCTCCTCCTTGTCCTCCTCCTCCTCCTCCCAGCTGTCTCTGCCAGCTGGTGCAGGCGAGTGGGCAGAGCCTGGCTCTGGCAGGGCTGGGGTGGCTTTGGGCACTCTCCAGTCCCTGCTGCCCTCCTCACCTTGGCACAGCTGCAGTGCTGCCCCTGCCAGGGTCCCTCTAAAAGGTAGCTGTGGTCACTGTGGCTATGAGGAGAATGATGAATTTACTTGTGCTGCCAATGGTATGGAAACACTGTTGGAATAAATTTAACTTTGCAACGCAGACAGCTACTAAAATATTGTTTATATACATAAGTAAAGATGGAAAAAATCACATATTAAAAAGGTTTTCTGGCAAGACTTCATTGTATTTTGCCTCATGGGGAAAGGAAGTTAAGAACAGTTGGGCCCTCTACTGTTTCAAGTACCTCATTTTTCATCCTTGACAGAGCCAAAGCAAAAATATTAGTTGAGCTTGATGTTTTGTTTTTTTTAAATGAATGTGTGTTATTAGAATTTTGTGGGAATATTTTGCTTCCTTCATCCACTCTGGCACATTACCCCAAGGTTTTAGAATACAGCTTCATGTATTGAATCGCTTCTTATGCTTAAAGGAAGTGGTTCAATTACACACATATAATGGAATGATGATATTCAACTTGATGCCTGAGTCAGGCTTTTGTTGAGCCTCATTCTGTTCTTACTGCTTCTTTTTTCACCTTAAAGAATAAGCTTCAATAACTTCTATTTTTTCACAAAACAGCATCACTTTCCTTACAGCAAGAACAGGTTTAAGGGGTTGGTGAGGAAGTGCCTACTCTCTTTCTGTTGCTCTTGTGTCCCAGCCTCATTGTCTGTGCAGCAGGTACTTCATAAGGCTAGTGAAAGAATTTAATACTTTCCTCTTTTTTTTTTGTTAAGACCCTGCTTAGATCATTTACAAAATAACTTGCAAAATAAATACTCCAATCAGTTTGTTTTCTAACCAGCTTTGTTTTCTCTTATATCCATAATTCTGGTTTTAATTTCCTGAATGAATGTAGATCACATAAAAATATTCTTTTGCTCATTACCATTGTGCATGGTGGCTGTTGAATTTCTTTTTCCTTTTGCCATGTATTGTCATGGTAAGGATTTTTTCATTACTCTGGTAGCATTTACACATAAGGAAGCAAAAAGAAAAATACCACCTGTTTTACACATAAAACTAAGAATAAGAATTTGAAAGTCTGTCTGCAAGGAATTATGTGTTCTTGTTTAAAACTTTTGTTCTGAAGAGGGATCATACAAGTTATGTTTTCTATGAAAGAAAAATAATTTTACTAAAATATTGTTTTCAGGTTCTGAACAAGGCCTTTATTACTTTCCACATGGGAAGGGACCACCTAGATTACACAATCTTACTCCAGTTGTTTTAACTTTGAATTGGCATGGATTCCTGGTTTAGGAACTATGTGCAATTTTTGCTATTCATTTAATGAAGTAAGGCTTCAATATTCTAAATCTCAAGGACAATGAATAGGCATGTGGTCTTTAGTTTTCACAAATCCAAATAAATATATTCTTGCCATTTTAGCAAAAAATGAAGTGACTTTTTTACTGCAGCTGTGAACCCTGGAACTTCCACAACATTCCCAAGGGTAAAATGTGTTTGGCCCCTAACAAACCTGTAAGTTCATTACACAAATGACTGGATTTGCAGGCCCTTATGGAAGCTGAAGTGCAAAAGCAAACCTCTAAACTCCTGATGTGAAGAAATGAAAAAAATGACTGATATTGAGGCAATTCCATTTCTGACTCTATCTTTTGGATATTAAACTTGGCACTCAGCTGTCACCATTGTGCCCAGCAGGGAGCCAAAGGAAGCCTCACTGCAGTTGTCAGTCAGCAGACTCTGACTCAGCATGCATAATACACAAATAGTTACTGAATGCTTTTTCTAACCTGTTATACTAAAACCAAATGCAAAGTTGAAGGATGAAGTTCATTCTTTGGTCTTCACTGCCACGTGTACTTTGAGGTCACTGACCTTATTGGGCTGTAACACAGAACTTTTCCAGACTGTGAAAGATGTGGTTCAGATCTACCTGACTCTACTCCTCAGGAAGGGAATGTGGCTGTAGGTGGATCATCTGGACAAATGCCTTAGCACCATTGCCTTTCCAGAGCAGAAATTCTGTGTCCAGAGGTGGCTCTGAGGGTGATGGAGCTGCTTGGAAAAGCCCTGGAACTCACACTGCTCCTCAAGAGGCAAATCTAAAGCAGTAATGTGCTTTCCCCTAATGAAACAGAAAACACCTAGGTTTTTGACTAAGTTGCAAACTTCATTAGATATATACGTTTCCAAAGAATAGAACAGATTTTTGTAGAAAAACCAAACCTCTGAAACCTCCAAATCTCACTCAACAGAAAGGGATTGCTGATTTGGAAATGGTCTGCAATGCTTATTCTCTTCCTCTTTTGATTAAGTCAGTTCTTCAAAGAGCTGCAGTCTCCCATGGTACATCACAGCCAAGGATTCACTAAATGCAGTATGTTTTACCCAGCAAACAAGAAGACTGGAAAATAAATCTTGAACATCCTTAAAAGGTACAATAAAATAAAAAACATTTTTACATCCAGGTTGTAACTTTTCCCAGGTAAAATTTCAGGGCATTTTTAAACAATCCCCTCTTCTTTTAAAAGGAAAAAAATTGCATTCCCCTGACACTTTTTTTTTTCACACTAAACTTTGGTTGTTCATCAAGTTGACCTAACATTAAAAAAAAATTTAAAATTCTGCATATTATTTAGCCTGATTTCCATAACTCTTGTCTAAGTAAAGGCAGCTCATTTGCATTCTGGTCTTGTCTTTCATTCTGCTCTGAATAATACCACAGCCTGCAGGTTCTTTGTCTTGTTGAAGTCCAAACCATTACCCTTCTTGAGGATCATCAGCTCTAACAAAGGTTAAAGTGCCATATCAGTAATATGCAGCTTTGTCTATTCAAAACTTGTAGTGTAAAGGGAAATGCTTTTCTTTATTAATTATGCCAGCAACTGGGAAAGAGCTGGTAGGAAAGATTTGCACTGCTGCTCATCTAATAGATGGCAGTAACGTGGGATGGTTTTGCATTTGAAGCTGAACACAGGACAACATGACTAATTGTGTTGGTAGAGTGGTGCAAAGCTCACTGTAAATTAATTACTCCCGTGTACACCAGGGAATGGTGAGCCCTTGCAAAACCAGTTGCTAAACCCCAAATTTTTCTTATATTAAAAAAATAAGGTAATTCGGTAGCTCTTGATGCAATCTTGTTGCATTTCCTGAGACATCTTTGTATGCCATGCTTGTGTATGGAGATTTGAACAGCAGGTTCTGTTTTTATGACTTTCTGCCAAACCCTAATGGAGTCAACTGGCAGTACAGGTGTTTGACCCTCAGTACCCTGATGCATTGCAGATCTGTTATTTTTATATAAATAGACTTCTCATCCTACAAATGGAATTAGAATGTGGTCCTGATTTTTAATAGCAAGTTTTGAATGAGAACATCATTTTATATGCCCTGTCAGAGAACAAAAAGATCCCAGAGTGTTGTCTGTGGTGTGGAATAGCAGAACCCCAGTATATTTTGGAGTCTTCTTTGCTGAAACCATAATTACCATGGTCCCTGGAAAACATTAAATCCATTCCAAATATGAGAATTGTAGATTAGTCTTGTGTTAGTAATTCAAATTAAAGAAAATAGGCTATTGAACCATGCAAGCTGAATGCATACTTGACTGAGAAGCAAATTATCAGTAGAGAAAGCAAACAAGTTAGTCTTATTTTCTCAAGTAATTCTCAGTGCTGAATAAAAGTTTATTTCCAGTATTAAGTTGGGGCTTGATTGCCGTGACAGCAGTGGTGATTTTTATGGCTTTTGAACATGAAATGGAAAGAAAAAGTGTTAAAATATAGAACAGGCAGAACTCCTGGTGTCATGCTTAGGATAAGTGGTGGACTGTGAAAGCTGGGGCTAGGAGGTCATCTGTAAAGGAACAGCTCCTGGTATTCAGCTGTTGTCTGGGTCTGGATAATCAGTCTTCACTGCTAAGTGACAGTGTATTCCAGTCAAACCAGAAGACTGTTGGGTTCTCCCTTCCCTTTTCCATGTTGGTGCTTTAATTCTCTCTCTTGTAAGCTGCAAAACAGGCAGATTCTTCTCCACTGTGTTAAGTGTGAACCCCACTTGGCTTTGTTTATAGCAGGTGTCAAAACTCGTTGCTTTGGATTGCTTAATCCCACTCATCAAAATGGGATTGATTGCTGTTTAGGAGAATCACTTACAAAGGGATGCTTACAAATCTCTTAAAGTTCACTTACCTGTGGGCAGTGACTGTTCCATCTTATCCAAAACCACAGTTCGTTCACTGCTGCCCTCTCCTCCTTGTTTGTTGGTTGTCACATATTGTGAATTTCTGTATTAGAGATGCTAAAAAATTGTGTGGAAGAAGAGTGATCTTTGTAGTGTTTGTATTGTGCCTTAAAATAAGGTGTTTGGATCCTTTCCTGAACTACCAAGTGTCTCTACCTTAAAAATGGTTGGCATTTAGATGCTAGGAAACCCTCAGTTGCTTTCAGCCTGACTGCTGCCCTTGAGAGAAGGTATAAATATTGTCGGTGGTTTGAGTACTCCAATGCACAGAACTTGCTTGTAGCTGGCTCCTAGGCACTGTGGTGGCAGATGTGCCGGAATATTGTTAAAGAAATGGATTGGAAAAATAGTGAAAGAAGAAACACTGAATCAAGTATGATTCCTTTAAAAAGTGAAAATTACAGATTTTGTTAGCTGGTTTTAATTTTTATCTGTACAGTCCTATAGCTGCCTCTGTCTCATCTAAAGTAAGAGGCAAATAAGAACACACTTTTAGAGGAATGTGGCTGATTTTTTTAATATTCAGAACAAATATATTAATAACAAATACATCTTATTTATTAAGAGAATATTCCTTTGAGTCACTAAGAGGGGTTGCAAAGTTGAGAACCTTGTTTCTTAATTTAAATTGATGCAAGAATCTCTGTTTTTGATCCACGGGCTCCCTCTCCTGGTCTGGGAGGTGTTTGGCACCAGGAGCTTGATTAATACAGAAGGTGAGTGGAAGTTATTTGCAAATTGATTTTGTGACATAGTGTCAATGGTGTCTCCAAACTTCCTCAATGTTTAATGGCAGCATTGTGCTCTCTCTAATAGCAATAATGAGATGAACACGGGTGTTGTGATGAATCAGGGTTGCAGGGCCAGGTTTATCTTATTCAAGTGGCAATTAAGACATATCACAAGGACTGGAAGAAATGCGCTACAGACAATATTTACAAATAAAATCAGTGAAATTTGCATACCTAAATAGCTGTGTGAATGTATACTCTACAGCTGCACTGATATTGTCACCTTTGTCACCTTAGTGCTCTGCTTTCACCTTCTACTGATCATACTGCATCCAAGTTGGACTGTTTGCCTATTGTATATGATTGTGAAGAAAGAATATCCTTAGATTAATATTCTTAGATTAGAAACCTATGACTATTGTAAACTGCTCAATAATTTGAGGCCTTAGACTCATAAAGCAAACTTCATAAGTAAAAATGATATCCATTTTAGAGTTCACTTACTTTTGTCTAAAGTTTTTAAGCTCATTTCTAAATTTACTTTCATACATTTCTGGCAGAGTTGAAGAAAAACTTTTTGTGTTTTACCTTGGCAATCCTGAGTCTAAGAATTTTTTCAGATTGAATTTATCAATGTGAAGAAATGTTTACATAGCTTAAGAAGTGAAACAAGTATTCTAGAGTGGTGTCCTTCCTTCAATGCTCCTAATTCATGTGTATATTGCAGCAAACAAAATGAAAATAAATCTCTTCAGTTCCAAATGATTTGGAGTATATGTTGTTTTTTCACATTTTTTGGACCAAAGATTTTCACTCTAACTTTGGGCTTGCTTCATGCTGATGTAAATGCCCACAGAATGTCACAAGGACTCAGGATATGCATATCCAAAAGATTTATTCAGATGACCTCTAGTTCAGATAGGAGCAGAGCTGGGAGAGGTTTTTGTACATGGATAATGCAAAACAAGCACCAGACTAATGTGAATTACTTTCACTCAGAATATCAACCTTTTATTCCAAGGCCTGCCTGAGCTTATAACAGATATTCAAAAGAATCCAGCATTTTCATTCATGTTAGCAATTGAGTGGAAATTTTTGAAAAGAAAGATCCTACTAGTGAAATATTCAATTCCACAGTGTGTTCAGAAATGTGTTTCTAGAGCTGGTAATTTAAGTTTTCCTCCTGGCTTTACTTAAAGCAAGTCTTGACAGTTACATGCTCTGAAGAAAACCAGGTTTGGGAGAACTACTTAGAGGAGTTCTCTCCCTTTGATTGCTACTTGTGTCAAGGGCATGGAGAGTGAACTTTTCATGTGAACAGAGAGTATAGGATGCATGTGAGATGTGTAAATGCTGTAAGTTGGTCTGACTTACATTACAAGGAGGAGGACAGTTGAAGTGAATAGAAACAAAGTATAATGCATGAGCCAATAAAGTCTATCTCCTAAGGATTTGCTATTTTTATGTGTACTGCAGCCATGGTAAAATAACACTTTGCTGTGCATTCTCGTTCATGCCACACTCTTAATAATCCTCTTTACCATCTGTGTAAATCTTCTATCCTAGCATGTCATTACATCTGTTTATCTCATTTAAATTTCTAAGGATCAAAGTTATTTCTGAGCTGAATTATCTAGCCTCTGTAACACCAATGCTCTCAGATAGCTTGATACTTGTCAATGAAAAGTAGCTTTAACATCCATTGGTTAAACAGGCAGTGTGACAGGAACACAGCAATCCCATTCTGCTTTACAGACTCCTCTGGTACTTTGGAAATGTAATCATTTAACCCTTTGTAGTTTCTTCCTCTTCATCCCCCAGTGAAGAAGCCTATTTGAAGTTTAGATTGTGCTTTCTACAGTGCTGTAACTTAAGTCTTTTCCATTAAAGCAATGTGTTTTTTTATCTTTTTGTGTACAGGTACTTGGAACACCAAATGAAGATACGTGGCCTGGGGTCCACTCTTTACCCCATTTCAAACCAGGTAGGTTGCACCAAGTTCCTCCAAATTCCCTCTCTGGAAGTACACGACAGAGATAATTGCATCCCTGACCACAAGAGATCAAAATGACCTGGTGTGCAGTGTGTGACCCATGATGCATCTCTTCCAGTTGCTTACTTTTTATTGTGCTCGGGGTGGGAGGTTTTCTTTCATTTAATTTCTTCCCTTTCTGTTTTGTTTTCTTCCGTTTGTTACAGCATGAGCCCTGACCTGCTTGCATTCCTCAGCCACTGAGGATTGTACCTTTCAGACTGCTAGTGTGCTGATTCTCTATTAGGATTACTATTCCAGCAGAGCACACCAGACTTGGACAAATACTGAAGGAAACTAAAGAATACAGAAAAGAAATTGAGGAAGCTGAAGTTATTACTAGATCATCTATTAGTATCTTTCTGCAAAGAAAGATACTAATTTCAATCTTTTAGTATGTCTTGTATTTGCAGTTGTCATACTCTATAACCATCCTTGAAAAACTGTTTCACCATCTGATACCTTTTTGTTAGAGGGAGCAGTTTGTCTCCTAGAGACCAGGAGGATGGTCAGCTTCATTATGCTATGCTATGTATGCATGTTTATGTATGGAATGTATATATTATGTATGGAATCTATATATTACGTATGTATATATGAATGTATGTAGTATGTAATATATATATATCCTTGTGAACTTCTGAGTGGGGATCTTAGAAATACATTTTTTTTAAACATGGCAAAGCAGGGGAATGAGTAGGCAGGAGATGAGGCAGAGGAGTTGTAAAGGATAAATAGATCTAGATAGCTCTCAAAATAAGAGACAGAGAGAGAGAAACAAATTTATTGTGGGGCTTACCCTGACAGAGACACCAAGCCTTGAAAAATAGGAATGCAGACAGCTCTCTTGCACATTGCTTTTTAGTCTCTGTCCTACTGCTGACTTACTGCTGTATAGTGAAATCACACTCTAGTGCTCTCTAGTGAATTAGTAGAAACTTCTTTAACAGCCGTTCACTGAAATACTAAAAATACTACAGTGTTCTTCCCTTAAACACCGTGTCATTAAGTTTACAAGGTTTTGTATCTCTCATTCTTGATACTGATTGAAAGGTGAGCAAACATAGAATCCCTACAGAAATGTAGTGGTCTCTAAAAACAGCCCAAAACCATTGGTTTTAGCAAGAATAGTAAAGAGAAGGAAAAAGCCTGAAGGTCTCAGTGACTGTTCTTTGGGTTGGTTTGTTTTTCTTTTTCTGTGAGATACAGGAAAGTTTTGAACAGTAGATGGCAGCCAAGAAATGTCCTGGTTTCATTATTCCATTATTCATTATTTTATTACATCCTGGTTTGGCTTCCAAGTCTGTCAAGGGATGTGGGTTTATTACCACAGAAGAACATCAGGAAATAAATCCACTGTAGGCACATCATTAAATCTAATTTTTATACAGGTATTGTGTTAGAATTGCTCTTATTTTTTCCATCCCAGACTATGGATTTTTTCAGCTATGAATACGTAATATTTATACAAATGCAGAGTGGGGACAGGAGGAAAGTGCCTCCAAGACAGAAAATGGTCACTCAGTATTTTCACCATTTCTGCATGGTGTGGCCTTTGTTCTCTCAGACCCTTTCCACATCTGTGAAGTGTGTAGATTTGTCAGTCAGAGTAATTGCTATCTTGCTGGCAATAATTTAATCTTTTGAGGGCCTGTTAATATAAAGTACTGAGCTCCTTAATTCCCTTACATTGTGGAGGTCCAGGAGCACTCAAAAAATAAAATCCCTGTTCTGTACACATAATGTGTTGTTAACCCCCTATCCTTGATGACCTTGGTAAAAGGATTTTTTGTTTGCCTTACAGTTCCTTATTTGCTGTTTTCAGAAATTTTAGCAATAGAAAGCATCGTCTAACTGGACAACCAAAACTGGCTTGCATACCCCAAAACCGAGTAATTGAGTTTTATGCTGGTAAATGTGGAATTGTTAGAGCAGCACAATACATCCCTCTGGGATCATTCTGGGGTATCAGCACCTAAGGTAGGCTCTGCAAAAAATGCTCTGGCCTATGAGCCGGGCTGGAATAAATACTATTTGCTCAGGCCTTTAGGGTTGTTGGAGATGTTTGGTCAAGGATACCAGGTTCTCTGTTGCTTTTTAAAAATGTGCTTTCCTTCATGCTGTTCAGTGCACAAAAGCTTTCTGGCTATGGTAAGGCTGTTGCATCATCTTCTACAGGTACTCAGCCAGCCACGCTCCTCTCCCTGATGGTCTGAAATTGCTCTTACACTCTAGCTTTCCTGACTGACTTCTTAGGAGCAAAACTGAAAGTTGAAGCTTTAATTATACATTTAACAGTCGGACTCAATGGTCCATGTGGGTTCCTTCCAACACAGAATATTCTGTGGTTCTTTGAAGATTACTTTATCTGCTCCTTTTCCTAGCAAAATAGTGAAGTATCCTGAAATGTCTTGCCAAATCTGAACCAATTCCATTCTTCTTGAAGATTTGTGAAATTACTGTATTTAAATATATGTGATATGGGGTTAAGTAACTCCTGTGCTTAGCATGTGTTAATAAGTTTAAAACTGACAGCTGCTAACAGTAATTGTGATAAATTGAGAAGTGCAGAGAGCATTGGTGAGGATGTCAACATTCACTCAGGCAAGGCTTTAATTCTGTAAACTTGAGCTATGTAAGCATAAAACAAAAGCATTTGAACAGCAAGTATCAGTGATAAATGATTATTATAGTTTCAGAAATGCTGAGCACATTAAATGCCTGTGGATTTGGGATGACTATTGAGAGTCAAAACCGAATTTCATTGTATTTCTTGTTGGCATACAGATTTCAATAACTAATTTTCATACTGTGATTTGATAGGGCATGGTCTTGTGCTGCAGAGAGCTAATCACAGTTTACTAGGAGAAACATGTTTGAGAAACTTGGTATTAGTCTCTGCTACAGTGGTCAAGGGTCTTGATTATTATGGAAAGCATCCAGGGCTTTAATAACTATGATCTCTCACATCTTAATATGTAGGAACATTTCTAAGCCTGAATAAGAAATATGTTCCTAAGGCTAGTTATGGATGGCTCTAGGTCATTTAAACCCCTTACCTAGGTGATTTTTAACAGCTTATAATAGTGAAAATAAAATGGTCATCGTTTTGTTTGCCATTTAAAAAGTCACAAAACAACTTGTATTTTATCTGCCTGCTTTGAGATTACTTAGTGTCTTACAAATGCTTCAAGGAATATATAAGATACTTTAAGCTAAAAGCTGGCCTGGTCTTTGAGCTTTCTCTGTGCTGCAGCCTCCATCCTCTCAGTTTGTGTTTGCACCTGCGAGCACAGACACACATGCACACATGTCCTGCTTAGTAAGTTACTTAAGGATAATCCAAATAATGCACTTGAAAGGCCTGAAATACTTCAGGAGTATTTCAGTAAGTTTGGGCTACCTCTGGAATTCACTTTGAAGCTGTTATGGGTGCTATAATCTTGAGAGGGTCTTTCTGTACTCAGGAATCACCATTTCATTGGTCTCATCACCAATGAATCCCAGACATTCTGGATTGCTGTGACAGTAATTGTCTGCCCTCAAATAGGAAAACAGTTTGAGGGAATTGTGAAAAAGTGCTAGTTGCTGTTTCAATAAAATCTGGATGTTTCATCCACATGAGAAGCCCCATGTTACAGGCTATTGGACAGAGACAACGATGAACATGTTCCCCTAGATTTGGAGAACATGTTTTCACTATTCCCTCTTTTGCTGCAATACTTGAGATAAAACAGATTCAAACACCAATCATATCCTATATCTCCAGGAATGAATTAAAGTAGACATTAACTATGTCTTATCTATATGATTAGAGGTGAGGCAGTATTCCCAAACAAGCTGCTTCCTTGTCAGTCTTGTGTCCAAGTCTTCCTGATTTTTTGAGCATTATGTTCTTCATTGTTATTAAATCTCACAAATTTTTTTTAGTCTGGAGTCCTATCAACTTTCCCTCTCCAGCCATTTCTCCTGGATTGAGTCCTGTCCAAATGAATGAGCAGGATAGGCCTTTGGATAAATATCTACTCTTCAGTCAAGTTTTCACTTTTCTGACATTCTCAGTTAGTGTTTGGGACTGATGCTGTGTAACCTCAATCCTGGGAAGTTAAGTAGAGATTTATCAGGAGGAACTGTCAGTGAGTAAAATGGGAGAAGGTAAGATATGGTCACAGTAGAAGATAAATGAAGTGTCTGTGGCAATGAAGAGATGGTAATGGTCAAGGAGAGGAAGGAACTTGTTAGGAAGGGAAAAAAAAAACATGAGAATGCTTTGTAATGTTCACTGTGCATCAGTTTCTTCACAATACTGTTTCTAGGTGAAAGAAAGTTAAATATTTAATCTTGGGCTGATGGTGTAGGAGCCTGAACCTCACAATGTTCCACAAATGATCAGATACAATAGAGGGTAATACACCTGAAAAGGTGCCTTTATGAGACAATGGAAACATCTGCTGAGCACTGGTTTTTAAAAGAGAATCCCTAAAGCCAGGGAGTCTCTCCTTAAAGAGAAAGCAGAACACAAAAAGAAAAAGTGAGGAAAAAGCATTCATAGGAAATAGTGCATGACATGGATTTTGCCAGGGACTGATGGGTACTTCATGGATTTATTAAAAAATCACAAATCTATGACAGACAAAACCACTGCAGAGCTGGTGTTCTAACTCAGGAATTCTACTTTACTTCCCAGGTGATCAATAAATATAGATTTGGTTTAGAAATATGATCTGCCTACATGCATCTTAACAGCTGATTGGCAGCCAGATTTTTTTTCCAAAAGATTTAAGTCTTCATTTAGAGTAGGGCTGGGCTGAGAGACTGAACTCCTTTGGCACAAACACACGAACATCCTGTACATGAGAACATATGGCTTTTCAAACTTCCATAGCAGTTTTTCCTATAGAGTTTCTCCAAAGCCTGTTGACCTTTTGTTACCTGCTGAGTCAATATCTTCTTGTTCACATCTACATTGATACCAAGGAACATTCCCAGGCAATGTGGGAGCCTCTGCTGTGAGACTGTCAGGGCAGCCTCTGGTATGCCTTTACCTCATGACAATTAGCACTTACAAATAATTAATTCCTGGGCATTAGGCAGCTTCCTTAGGGTTGGGAAGTTAGTGTGGGCCAGGGGCTGTTCCCTGTGAGAAATCCCCATCTCCTGTGTTGGAGGATGGAAGAGGGAGGTGCTGCAGCAGCGCTACAGGACAGTGATGGTGTCTCGGCCAAACAGTCTCAAACTCATTTAAATTACTGGTATGGATGTAGTCTTCAAGAATTTGAGTACTTGAAGAAAGGAGGGCTATTTGTAAAGGAAAATTAATTTTGAATTCCTCCCCCTCTTTTGCCAAAACAAAACTGTATTATTTAGTGTTTCTTCAATCTGTGGTATCCATAACCCAAGGGAAGCAGAGTTGTCAGTGTTTTCCCCATTCTTTAAACAAAACATATTAAGCTGAAAAGTTAAAGTGACTTATTATGTATGCAGGGGAGGCAAGAGCTCTGCTAAAAGGTGGAACCATTTAGTGTAGGACTCCAATGCTTCAGACAATGCTGGGTATTAAAATTACATTTTCTATTCATGCTCAGGAGGGAATCTAGAAAACAGCAGCTATTCTTCCTCTTTACACAAACTGTGCTCTTCTAAAGCAAATGGAAGGGAGAAGAGAGGATGGCATGGAGGAGAGGGAGCTGTAATTTTTCTCAAGATGTTTGTCATACAAAACTCCAAAATATAGCTCATGTATTTGGCAAAACTCTGGTTATAATTGAACTTCAGCAAAAACTCTAATTGCTGCAAATATGATAGTGCTTGAAAATTTTCTTTACAATATGGATGCTTGTTTTTATACCTTTATCAAACATAATTTGAATAATTTTAGCACTGAATCTTTACTAAAATTGGTATATGTCTTATATATCACAATACAGTTAGACATTTAAATTAAATGTGAAGAAAGCCTTTTCAAAGAATGAATTAGACTTTTCAAAATATTAATTATGGTGATGTTTAAATATTTGCATTTAAGCTAATCACATTTGGTTTTAAGTAGAGAAGAACATTAATCAAGGAATGCATATTAGCCATCGTGTTTTGATTAGCAACATAAAAAATGCCTTGAAGTCAAACTGCATTTTAAGTTCTTTGGTTTAGACTTGAAGCTGATTATCAATACTGCTAAAAAGAAGCTAAAAATCAAAATGTAGTCTGCCTCTAATTCCTTCTGTATATTTTCTTGTCTATCTTAGGTCATTTCAAAGCAAACGTGGCAAAGGTATAACAGTTCATGTGTTTTTCTGACTGATAAAAGAGGAAAAAAACCTCATCTTGTTTTATGTTACTTAAAATGCAAGTGCTTATTTTTTCAATTCTCACAGCAGACCAGTATTGCTGCAGTGGTCTGCTAATAAGCTCACTAGTGAGTTCTGCTGCAACTGGCTTCTGTTTGAACCTGCCCTTGATGCAGGGCTGTCAGATGGAGTGTGTTTATCAGGCAGAAAATGATGTTTGCAGTGCAGAACATGCAGGTTGTGGGCACGCAAGTGAGTATGCACATATAACAGGGTTGTTGTAGGGTAGTTGTCTAAAGGAAATAAGAAAAGAAAGAGAGAAAAATAAAAGAGAGAAGAGAGGAGAGGAGAGGAGAGGAGAGGAGAGGAGAGGAGAGGAGAGGAAAATCAATTATTACTGCTCAGTGTAATGGATGAGGATGAGCTTTCTGGCCAGGCTTTTTTTTTTTTCCTAGACTTTCAAACTGGCCAGAATTTGGAAGCTGTTGTTTTAAAAACACAATTTTTTGATGCATCAAGTTTGTCAAATTAACTAGCCCAAGAAATTCCCTCCCTCTCTTCCTCAGGTTGCTCATTTCTGCTTCCATTTTGCAGTTGTTACTCCAATAGCCTCTTGGTGCTACTGTTTGTGGGGCACAGTCCCAAAAACTTCCTTGGCAAAGGAGGCATGGAGCAAGCTGTGCTGCAAGGCCTGAAGCAAAGAGCAGCTCAGATTCTTGTGCTGCCAGAAGAAGGTTTGTGCAGCTGCCCCGCTCACCACGTCTGAGCAGATCCTGTGCCCAGCACGACAGTGAGTCTTGGTTCTCAGGCCGTGGGAGGGACATGTCAGCCTAGTCATTTTGGATACTCTTGGGACATCCTGAGAGTAAAAATTATGCTACATCTTTCCAGGAACAAATAGGAATACTCTATGTTAGCTCTTATTTATGTAGTCCTATACAGGCATCTCTTTACACTACATTTAATTGAGGATGTGCCACTTCTAAGAAGCAAATAGTAAACACTCTAAGGTGCTGTGCAATTTAAACTAAACTAAAAATCTGTTCCTTGTTTAGTTTCACATAAGTGAAAATTCACCTTTTGCTAGGTGAAACACAGCACCTATGTGAAAAGCCAGCTCTGTAACAGTGAGACATAGCTGGCAGTGAGGATGATGACTGCCTATTTGGTATTAAAATCCTGAGGATCAAATTTTGTTCCCAAAAGATTGGCAAATACTGAAGTGTTTGCGTAAAGGAAATTAAAATCACAATTTTTACTTTAAATTTCAGATGTGCTCATTGTGTTGGCCTTCCAGAGTTTTTATTAAGAAACCCCACATTAAGTAATAATAACGTAAAAATATTTGAACTCCAGTATATATGCCTACAATTTGAACTGTAAAAATTCAAAATACATCTGAGATCAAATCCTGGTCTGTAAACATACAGTTTTTCATGTTTTTTAACGTCAGCCTGATGAGAGTGAGCAGCTGCCTCAGCAAGATGGTTCACCTTGTGTTCTGGAGAATGGTGTGCATGTGCTGGAGGATGGCTGTGTGGGTGGGTGACCATGTGTGTGTCTGCATGAAATTTTCACTTGTGCGTGTTTGCTTTTCAGTTCTGAGGGAGAGGTATTTTTTGTTACACAAGATTTCCCCCACAAGGCTGGATTGAGATTGTGATTGCCAGTACTGTTGCCTCTCAGTGTGTCAGGCAAAAATTTCTTTTGTGGGGGAGCATTCATAAGTCTGTATATGAGAATTCCCAGTCTCATATACAGACTTATACTACTGCTCTTTATGAACATAGTGGTAGCTTCTGAAAAAACAAATATGAAAGCTATATGCTTGAAAGTATCATAGAATGTAACTTTGTGCAGTTGGTCACAGTCAGATATGTATAGCTTTAGATTTGGTTTTATTGTATCCAGGGAGAAGTAAAGGACTGAGGCGTTCAAACAGATGTGTGGGAGTTGTTCACTCTGAAAAGTGACTCAGAAGCAAACTTGGGGATGTAATTGTGAGACTGAATTCTGGTTCTGTCATAAATTCAGCACAAGCAAGAGATGCTAAGATAAAAATTGTGAAGTTACCTTTTTTTTTTCTTAGGGTGGCAAGTTTGGTGGTTTTAGGTATATAATTTTGTGGTTTCATAGTTCAGGGCTTGAAAAACTGCACCATGGTGGAGGAGCTCAAGGACAAGATTATTGTAGCTTCTCTGTTCTGGCAACTCTGAAACCAAAATCAGCTGGTTTCACTGTTTTTTTTAATTCTCTAATGGATGAATTCAGAAAAATACTACGAGCTGGCATGTACATGAGGCTGGGCTTAATTAACACAATAGTCCCATCTAATTATCACGTCCATGAAAGTTAGTAAGGCACTGGTTGGAGCCATGACCACAAAATTATGTAGAAAAATGTGAGCTGTTATTTTATCAATGTGTAGCTCCTTTCTGTCTAAAGCATGTGAAGAAAGCAGCCTCTAATCTGCCTGAGTAGAGAGGAAAGAGTTGATACCAATAGTTAGGAGAAGCATGGTTTGCAGTCACAGCATATTCAATGGAGTTTGGAATTAAGGACTATGGACTAAACCTTTACCTCGCTATAGACAGGGTTTTGCCCTCTCCATGTCTTCTCCCCCCAGTTTTCCCTCTTCCTGCCTGATAAATATGTAAGCTGCTTACTCAAAAAGATGTTTGGACTGGAACTGTAGACAGCAAAGGAAGCTCCCTTTGAGAAGTTAGTTTTGATGATATGTGTCCCTTGTAGAATTTACATAACTGGTTCCAGTGTATCATTTTGGTTCTACCCTTGTAGAATTTACATAACTGGTTCCAGTGTATCATTTTTTCAGTAAAAATTCCTCTGGCATAGCAATAGTTTTCCAGGTTTTTTGCAGAACTCAAGCAGATCTTTGGGCATTAAAGCCTCAAGGCAATTTGGCCAAGTGGTTAACTCTGGGACTTTCCTCCCACAGTAAAAACAGCTTAAATTGATTAAAATAAACACCAGATACACTGGTCAAGAAAATATGTTGTATATGATAGTTCTCAAATGTTTTAAGTGGATGTAGCTCTGTTGAAGTCAGTGTTGCTGTACCAGTTTGAACCAGCTCAGTATCTGACCAAAACATATTGCAGAATGACAGATAAAATCAAAATCTGTTTCTCTCTAGGTCCAGGTTACCTTTTCAGCACTGCTTCAAGTCAGTTCAATTCTCTTTCCACACAGATTTTTCTGCAGCAAAACAGATTAATGTGCAAATTTGCAGTTTATTAGCTGAACTCCCATGTGTATCTCAGACATGTTATCACACAGCACTGTCTAGCTGCATTTTATTTTTCAGTCCCTTGTCATAAATGAATTAACAGTGTTATGGTTGGACAATTTACTTAATATAGAAAGTCTTTATTTTTTTTCCAAATTTTATACATATCTGTTTCCACATATTTCTTCAATTACTATTTGCAAACTAAAACTGAAGGGTTATAGTCATGTAACTTCCAGTTTCCAGTACACTTGTCACAGATATCTAAAAGGGAGTGATTTCATTTCTTTAACTGCATCAGTATGGTTAAAGCAACAAAACCTGTGAATGTGGTCTGCAGACACATTTTGCAGGTCTGCTAATTATCAGTAGATTCCAAGAGTGAATTCAATGAGATTTGAAGCTTCTGCATTTGTTTTTTTAGTTAAAGGGGCAAAAAAACCCTAAAAAATAGGTATAACAAAGAAAATCAAGGCATCCACATTGATGCTAGGAATTTGCTTCTGCCTTGGTTTGGCATCTTTAGAACTGACTGTGTATGAAATGTACATGACAACTTTAGAAATGATACAAGTAAGTATACAAACACAGGAATTCGAACACAACTCCTTTGAAGTTACATTTACAGCTGTTTTTCACAGTAAGATGCATGCATACCTGTGTGCATATATATAAAAAAATACTATTGCAGCTGTACAGTGGGTCTATTAAGTGTCAGGCACATGGGTGGAGAGGAAGCAAACTTTTTTAAGATTTTATGGAGTATTTTGTGAGTTTAGAACTTCTAGACAGCAACTAAGGCAATCACATTAGGGTAGCTGGCCAGGGTGAGTACCAGTCTACAGGGCAGGATTTCTGTGCAACTAGTCTCCATGGAAATTGTTGCTCTGTTCTCCAGCTGAACTTGTTTTTTGCTGCCTGAGAGGCACTTAGCTCCTGTTCAAGAGGCTAACGAAGGACTGACCCTTCATTTCTGCAGCAGCTTACATAACATCTTCCTTTTTCAGCTAGAGTCCTACTGCAGATCAAGCATCTTCTTGGATATGAGTGGGAAAATACTTCTAGCTGAACTGAAGAACTTAATGTTGGAGCAAATAAGTTGTCATTGTACTTGTTACTTCTGCTCATTATTTATATGTATCCTGTAGAAAATAAACTCTTAGGTGTCCACCAGGTTCTGTGTGCCCCTGTGTGTCACAGAGACCCACACTTACTCTTACTCATCCTGAGAAGCATAAAAATATGACAGTGAGGCTGCAGAGAATTGAATATGTTGAGAAGAAGAAAAAAATACTAGATTTCAGGCTTCTTTTTTTCCCATAGCAGGCAAAAACTACTTTAGGAATAATTGTAAAACTTTCCATTTCTGGTGATGGCACAGTAAATGAGCTTTAGGTCATGTTGGTTTGGTTTGATTTGGTTTAACAAGTTGGGGGCTTTTTTTGGTTTTGGTGTTTTGTTTTCACTTTTTTTTTCCTCTGTTTGTATGGCAATTGTTCATAGGTTAGTTTTCTTTCCTTGTCTTAGGACTTGAGCTGCAGAAGATACATAAAGACTATGAAATAATGGAAATTTACAGTAAATAAATATTTTTTAAAAATTAGTGCTGGGTTTAGTGAAGTAATTGAATATACCCCTTTTTCTTACAGAACGGTTTACACAGTATGGCCCTAAAAACCTTAGACAAGCATGGAATAAGTAAGTATTTCTTTAATTGCACTTTTGACTCTCCAAGGGTATACTGAAGTTATCATATCTAATTTAGAATGGTTCTTTTTTCAAATAAGCCATATTTGAATTGACAGTTTCTTGTACATAGGAAGGAACTGCATAGGATAGTATTTTCTTCTTGGGAGTGTTGGCGAGTGTATTGAGCTCATGGAGAAATACTGTGTTATTGCTTTGGGCCATCAGTTTTGAATCTTGTTTCCTCTGTTCATCCATAAAAATTAGGAAACTTTTAAATAATGTGTTTTTAATCCACTTTTGAGTGCTGTTTCCACATGATCATCCCCTGTTGCCAGGTCCATCTGGTCATTGCTGTGAGCTGCTGACCATACTGTTGTAATATTAATTATGAATGAAAAAAGTCAGTGTAAATTCACCACAGACAGGATTTTTTTTCCTTTCAATGTTTCCTGAATTTGGTCACATTTCCATCATGTGGACATTGGTATAAAGGTATCATGCTCAAAGTCCAGAAATGTTACCTGATGAGCATTTGATTGAATACCACACTACTGGCATTATTCTAAATTATCATGAGTGTGAAGTTTGCTAAAAGATTTCTCAGCACATGTAGAATCTTTGTAGGCAGGATATTTGAACTGCACTGTCTTCAGCAATTCATAGTTTTTATATTTTGAAGAAAGCATACAGGGTTTGAATTGAATTATTTCAGCGATGTCAACAACTTGTCTTGCCAGAAAACCTGTTCAAATTTTTCTCCACTCTCTTTTGACCAAAAGTTTTGCAGCAAGGCTAAGCCTTTGCTGTACCAGCATTTCTCTTGTCTTTCTCATACTAATTCAAAATTTTATTTTTGCTACTAACTGGTTGTCTTGTTGGTAATTTACCAGGGAGTTCAAGAGCTTAATCAGCAGGAGACTGTAACATCTCCAAGCTCACCACTGAAACTGAAGATACAAAATGTTTTGGTGAAGAAGCTTCCTTATTGTAAAAGGAAAAAACAGTTATTAATAGAGTAGAAATCCAAATGCATTTTCAATATCCTTATTTATCAGCAACAAAATGTGTCTACAACTGCAAAATCCATACCATGGTCACTTTTCCAAAATGTGATTAAGTTCATATTCACTTTGCCATACTATTATTTTTTTCTCTATCTGCTCCTTCCCAAACCCATTTGGTCCAGTGTTTTCATTTTAAAAAACAAACCAAAACAAAAATCCAAAGAAACAAACAACAAAAAAAAAAAACACAAAAAAAAAAACCCCAACCCCACCTTTTAAAATTGTGTTGACAGTTGAAGGAGGAAGAATCTCTTAATATAGCAGGATTGTTTTTAAAAACTTTTGGTATTAATTGTTGAACGTAATACCATCAGTGTTTGTCCTTTGAGCTAAAACCTGTACTTCTGTAGTGCCAGGCATCTTCCATGGCCCTGTGGCTCCCTTTGCAGTACTACTGGGTCCTCCTTGGTTAGCAGGAACTTCCCAGTTCCTGCAATGAGAAATAAAGCTGGCACTGAAACCAGTTCAGGTTAAAGGTTAAGTGTCACTAGCCTGCATTAATTGACTTTCAGTACTCTGTGGAAAAGTTCCTGGCTTGTCCAGTTCAATCTAGGACCCTAATTTGTGGCTTTCGTGGATAAGGCCATCTCCTGTTTACTGCAGAGGGAACAACAGAAAGATTAACTCATATTTGGCTTTTGTAAATATCTCAGACCATTCTGCCAGTTGTAATCCTTGCAGGCATCTTAAATTCCAATCTTACTGCTTGGAATACAATTAAATTTCCTGGAAGTCACAGCTCTCCTTTTAAAAATTAAATCACTATAACGGCCTGTATCCCATCCTTCTACAATCAAAAAATTTGCAAGTTGATTTTTTTCTTTAAAAGTAATTAATGAAATCCAAAAGCTTGGAAGAAGCAATTATATCGCAACATAGGAAATTAGATCTGGATTGGGAAAGAAGGACAAGGAAAGTAATATTGATTTGAATGTGTTTGCTTGGAGGCATATATTTGCCTAAGTAATGTGAATAGATACTGGCGTGCCATTCCATCCATCCTGCAGGCCTGGACTGAAGTCTTTTTTCTTTATTTTAAAAGCAGTTACACTATTAAAATACAGCAGTTATGTATTAATAAGTACAATAATTGATTTGAATTTGAAAAGTTGCTGTCTTATATTTCCTTCAAGACTATTGCATGAAATTTCTCTTTTCATAAAATACCACAAAAAAGAATGAACCCCAGTTTGCTTAAAACAGCTTTAGTCTCTGAGATTTCATAATTGACACAAGTTCTGATCACATCACAAGCTGACTCAAATAAGATCAGAGCTTTTTAAATTCTATGAAACCTCTTCAAAAATATTTATACATTTTCAATGCTCTGTACATAAAGGATTTGCAATTTTTCAGCATAAATGAAGGGATTGAAAGCAATGACAATGCATACAGTTCCGTGCTTCATATGGGTATTTCTACTATAATAGGAAATATTCAGTGCCTCAAAATGTATGTGTCATTTACATTTGAAATGTGAAGGGCTTTCTCTTTTTCCAGTGTAAATCTTTATCTGTGTGCTGTATTAGAGGGCTGCTTGCTTGCACAGCTGTAGTTAAGGATGTATAAACATTTCCGTTAGAGACATCATATTCCCAAGGGTTTGTAATCCAGCTGTAAAACTTTACACATGCATAGACTGATTCATTCCAGAAATTTTCTTTCTTTCTTATCACGTTTCAAAAAGCAGCAGTCTCCAGTCTTAAATTAAAAAACCTTTTTAACTTCCTGATTTAATTTGTGGAAGATTTTTGGTGACACAAATATGTCACATACATAATTATTTTAA
Organism: Euphonia xanthogaster; assembly: GCA_034509185.1. Lineage (NCBI taxonomy): Eukaryota > Metazoa > Chordata > Aves > Passeriformes > Fringillidae > Euphonia > Euphonia xanthogaster. The sequence continues at coordinate 23,044,657 of JAYDZK010000113.1, forward strand.
GGGCACTGAACATGAGACCTCAAATGGGGATAAAAACATACAGCCTTTTGTTTTTAAATATGCATTGGTTTTGGTACAGATTTCCTTCTTCTCAACATTGTAGTAGCTTTGAAAGATACACCTTAAAGAGCAATGTTTATGGTCTTGTAAGGATTTACATGTATGCTTCAACTTCTACTGATGCAAAGTCCCATTGCTGCACTTTATAGGGGAGGAATTGTAATGCAAAAAAAATTAAAGAATTTTCACATAGAAACTGTACAGCAGTGACATTGAACTTCATGCTCCTGGACTGGAAGAGAACAGCTTTAATTTTTTTAAACACAATGAGGTTTCACTATCTCCTGTTTCATCCTTCAGGCACAGGCTGATCCTTGATCTTGTTTATATATATGTTTTGAGGTCATGGCATATAAGGGTGGGAATATGGGTTTAGAAGCCTTCAAAGAGGCTTTTACCTCAAAATGTACATTTTAATTCAATTTATGTAAGGGGAGTTTAGTAGGAGGAAGAATAACACTCTTCCAGTATCTACAGAGCCAGCTTCATGTCTGTAAGGCTAAAGGAAGAGAGTCAAAAACCTCCAACCCCAAACCTTCCCAAAATCACACACAGTAGTTTGAGGGCAAAATAATTGCACCTGACCAACATCAGCTTCCACAAGATGATTTTAAAGGCAGAGCAAGATGATGGAAAGATATTGGACACAAGTCAGTTGCTGTTTAATTCCTGGTTTAACTGGAAATTATTCAAAATCCTGGAATTTAACAGCAATGACAAAGTGAAACCTAGCAGGATCATTATATAAATCAGATCCCTTAAATTCTTAAAATAGAATTGGTTAATATTAGAGGCTACTTTTGGGACGTGTTTGAGGCAAATAATATAACTTTCACTTACAGTAAATTAAGTTCTTTGGAGACTTAAACACTGAATTTCTTTACTGGTTGACAAACTACTTAAAGAATACAGAGAGAGTATTTACTAGATAAGATGGAATCTATACAATTTGTGGTAATGCTTATAAAGTTAAGAAACAAAACTTGCATTGATGTTTGCTTTTATCTAGTACGAAGCTTCACCTACATAGCATGACATAACATACTGTGGAATGTAATTATAAAATACTGGCCTAAAAAGAACTAAGATGTGGTAATCTGATCTTCCTATAGAGTTCACAATTATATTTCCACTTTTTTTCCTGAACTTTTCTGTTCCATTATCTCTACACAATAAAAACCAAGAACAGCTCTGCCTCCAGAATGCAATGCAACCTCTTTCAATTTGCAAAAGCTTCTCCACAATAATAAACCCTTACAGAAGAATAACAAAAGAGAACTAATTATCCTTGTGTATATTTGGTAGGATATGAAAAGCTTTTTCAGACCCTTCTGCCATAATGAATTGTATTGTGAGAAATTAGGTTGGAAAGAAAAGGTGCAATTGAAAACAAATTCTGCTCTGCATAAATAGGACTAGTACTTTGTAATTCCCCAACATGGCTTATTTATTATATAAATAACACTTTATTCTCCCAACCAGTCCCACTGCTGAGGATTTCTTCCTTTAACAAGATGGCCTCTGTACTTGAGGCCTCCCTTTCTGAGGCCAGGGTGTTTAAAAGTTGCATTCCAGGATGGACTGGCCTATTTTGGGACTGTCATTCAGTGAAAACTTCCTGAAGAAAGCAAAGGGAGTGAATAGAGACAAGCCCATGTAGATTGAGTCTGCATTTTGTTTCAAACATGGCTTCAAGAAATTGGTTAAAGCTGAGATTTGGGAAGCATTTTTGGCTTGGGATTCTGTTGTTTGGGTTTTTAAGAAAATCTTTGACTTAGCAGGGTTTTGATTTAAAAAAAAAAAAAGCACTCTTTTAATTGCCACTTTTATCTCCTCGCCTCCTGTCCCTTCACCAGCCTTGCTCATTGTAACATAGTCCACATAGTCCGTAGTACCACTGAAGGAATACTCAAGCTCTCCAGCACAATAGAAACAAAAAGCTTTAGTGTTGTGGTCGCAGAAACCTTTCTGATGGATAAACCCAAAAGCAATGAAGATTTCAGGCAGTACCGAGCAGAGGTGGGCTGGCTGTGTGCTCTGCGTGCTGGGGTGCTGGGGCCAGGAGGAGCCACGGATCACGCTGGGGCAGCAGGGCTGGGTACTGGAGACAAGATGAAAATATTTTTTGGAACTATTTGTAAATAGGCGTATAACCCCGCCTCTGCCTCCTGAAGGTTTGCAGCGATACTGCTGCACTGGGAACAAAAAGCATTTTCTATTTTCGGGTTTTTTCTCCTATTTCTCATGAACAGGCGGTTGCCCGAGGGGAGTGTGGGGAGTCATGTCGCGACATGCCCCGCGACATGCCCCGCGGCCCCCGCCCGCCCCTCCCCCGCGCCGCTCCCGCCGCTGCAGTG